>CM028910.1:600000-1200000 GCA_016801845.1 Polydactylus sextarius
CAAAAAGTGACCTTTCTACATTGTTTTATTAACTTTTATTAGGGTGAAGGAAAACTCACTCAGGACTCATTAGTTGTGTTTCCATTAGATTTGTTTTTTTAAAAAATAAAATCAACATTTCTAAAATTTCAACAAAATACAATTGCTGCTTGCAGGTGTTTCCTTTGAAAGGGTGTTTTTCATATGAGCTGTAATTCTTGTCAAGTCTGTTCTCGAGATATCCCATAATAATAATAATAATAATAATAATAATAATAATAATAATAAGTCTTGTAAAATATTGTCCGCAAGACTTCACTTTTAGGAGGATGGACGAAAGCATTTTGTGTTTCCATGGTTTTCAGACAGTGATTGCTGCTAAAAAAAAGTGTTTCCATTACACTTTTACAATACACTTTTATATTAACACCTCTGAAAAACCACCTCATGAGATCATAAAAATGATTTATCGATATTTAAGCATTTTTTTTTCTAAATGTAAGTGTTTCATTACCAGTTTTTATTGCAGTCTTTAGGTTTTGCGCATTTCTAGGCGTAATGAAAACCAAGCTAATGGCAATATAGCCAATAGTAGAGAATTTTATGTATAGCCAAATTACAGCTTGTTTATTTTTCTCTTCTAATTCCTGTAGTCATTGTCTAATATCTCTGATTTAGCACAGTGTTCACAGTATTGAGCCCTAGATCACCTGTGTTTGGAAGCATGCTGTTTAACCACAACCAAAATGACTTGTACTACTGTACATGCGACTTCTTTGAGTATAATGTATATAACAGATTCATATAAAATCATGATGATTACACATTAAACACTAAAATTATCATGATGGAAATATTTTAGTGCAACAATATATTTTATTTAGTTTTTGTTGGAGAGACAGAAAGCTCTTCAGTCAAAGTTGCAGACACTATCATAACACAAAGCTGTTCAGTGTGTGGTGTTTAGCTACTGTTGCAAGACAAAAAGGTGGAGACAGCATTTGTGGAAGTGTTTTTACATTGCAGATAATCTTCCAGTCAGTCCACATCAAGTTAAAATGCAGAGGGGTGAAGGAGTGCATGGTGTCTCTGTGGTATAAATAGTCCTATTTTAGGCTCTGTGTGGTGTCTTCAGAGGAAAATGATGAATAATTATGAGGTTCACAATGCAGTCATTGCACCAACAAACAGGGACACGATGCCCCCCACCTCCACACACACACACACACACACACACACACACACACACAGCCAAAGTCACAATAATATGCACATACATAAATACAAAGTAACACACATTCTGACACATTTAGAATATATCTTTACGAAATATGCATTAAATGCTCCTTATTAGAGTTTGAATCGCATGCTGCAATGGCCACCCACTGTAGTTTGGAGCTGTGAAATTCCACAAGTTCACTCTTCTCAATGAAAACTTGCAAAAGTTGTGTGACAGAACTTTTCTTCAAAGACATATTTGATAGTGGTTAAGTTTTGAAATGAAAGCGTTAGGGAGAAGACAGGAATAGAGAAAAACACATGCTTATATACAGAAGTCGTGAAGAAATGTTTTATGCCACTTGTCAAAATGTCTGTGAGCTGCCGTGGACATCAAACTTTTCAACACACACAACCAAATCACCTTATGAAAAACCTTTTGCTTTCATAAGCACTTTACATAAGTCATTGAAATCAGACTTGTTCATGTTGGTGGTATCACTGCACTGTCAGTGTAGTGTTGCACCCCACCCAGCCTCAGCTGGAGCACCAGTGTCAGACAGAGAGAGGCTGCTGTTGGGTCTTACAACTTCTGCTGTCATTTGGCCACATCCTTTGTGTTATAAATCATCATAAAGAGTAGAAATAATTATTAAAAATTACCGCATCTGTCCATCCCCGGACACATTACTCTTCAAGTGGCAAAGAACGGTGATCATAGTAAGAGGAGCAAAAGGAGTCACTGGGTAATGGAGCCTCAAACAACATGCAGGGATGGGGTTGACGGGATGGATAGGCAAAAGGCCTTAAAACTAAAACTTGTCGGTTAATGCCAAACATGTTAATTGATAGTGATTTTTTTTTTGCTAATGGGGTGCAACCTGTCTGAAGGACGAAATAGTATTTCTCATAACATGATGTCACATCAGGTGAGAGCTCACATCAGATGTACAGACAGTTAAGCTGAGTTTTGCATCTTCCAGCCACAACACATAAAATAAGAGCACCTGAGGTTGGAATGATGACTGTGCAGGTATGTTCAATATCTCAACACATACACACACACACACACACACACATACAGAGAGAGAGAGAGACCTCTTAGGGACCCAGGTGATTTGGGTGCAGGTGTTGTCAGAGTTGTCAGAGAGTACATGGGAGAATATAGATACAATTACCACTCTATCGCACACTGTGTATTATTTGAGAAAGAAAACTGAATGTCATCTTTACCAAATATGTAAAACATGTGTTTTTTAAAAGAATGACAGCTAAAGGGGGATTCTGACTGATCTGTTTTTATGTGTCACTGCTATGTGCTTTTCCATCTATTTATTTATCTGGGCTTAGAAGTGGAAATCAACATCTGTCTCATTTAATTTCCCTCCTCACCAGGCAGGCTGTTCTTTTTTCTTTTTTGGAGCCTCACTTGTTCTCTGTTTGTCTGCCTCTTTTCCCTCACTCCAGCTCTCTAAATTAAAGAGGCTTTTAGCTCTCCAAAGAGAGAGCTGTCGGCCCAGCTGTCCACTTTAGCATTAAACAAATTGTCAGTACACACATACACACACACACACACACACACACACACACACACACTGACATGTGTGCACACTCATACAGACGTCTCTCTCTCTCTATCTATCTGGCCTGTGTTATTTAAGAAGGTCAAGTGTGCGTTGTGGCAGCCTCACATATGCTGGGGGATCCGTAAATTACAGTCATCCAGGAAGGCACTGGGCTGCCCAATCAGACAATTAACTCAGCTCCGTAAAGGCCAGTGCAATTTCATCTTGCACACATATTCACGCACACAAACATGCTCATTCACATGCACACTCGTATTGCACTGTTTAGATCCATTGCAAGGCAACAACAGTGATGATCTCACCTGCCAGAAAAATAAAATGGTGTGTCTGCATCCCGGTCTCATCCCAAAATGTACAAATATCACATTTGTCCAGCGGTGGTTGGTTCATGAGGGCGATTTGTGCAACACTGCCAAATGGGACACATTTTTTTTTTTTTTCTATTTACGACTGCAATAGTAGTTATGCTTGTAGACCATTTGATCTGCCTTATCCAATCAGGTTAAGGTCGTGCTTCAAAACCCGTCCCTTTTATACATTTAGTCTGTCAAAATCAAGCCAACTTGATTTTGACAGACTAAACTACATTTACTGTGTTTTCAATCAATTTAATATGAGCTTATTTTCCCCTAAAATTTCATTTCTCCTGTTTTTCTCTAGTTTCTATTTGTCTTATAGTTTAAATTTGCAGACACTGCAGTTTAAAACTCTAGCTTGTTTTTTTTCTAGGTCCTGTCACCCACATGGTAAAAACATCAGGCTAGACTAATTCAGCCAGTCAGTTTTTTCTTCTATGAACTTGTCAGTATGACTATGTTCTTTGTGAACAGATTAAATTTAAATGCCTGGATTTTGACAGACTGTCTAATTCTATGTCTATGGTCTGACCCATCATCTAAAAGAAATGACACTTAAGATCAAGTAACTACAAAATGCAAATGTAATGATTCAAACTACAAGTCACTATATGAGATATTAGCATCCCTCGCAACCACCATAACAACAATAATGTGTCCCCACTTCATTTTTCTAGTGAGGCCTGACAAAATCTTTGTATTAACTAATAAACTAAACCTCATACATGCTCAGTCAAGACAGATAGCGAAAATAAAG
This sequence comes from Polydactylus sextarius, assembly GCA_016801845.1. Lineage (NCBI taxonomy): Eukaryota > Metazoa > Chordata > Actinopteri > Polynemidae > Polydactylus > Polydactylus sextarius. The sequence goes on from CM028910.1 coordinate 603,897, forward strand.
TACATATTTCTCACTAGAAATGTCACCAAAATTCTAATTAATGCTGAAACTGCAACATGGTATTTGTACATTTTAGGGTGAGACTGGGTTGGTGTCTGAGTTCTTCAGATGCTGAAAGGCACGTGTCAATAATAAAGTCAATGGGTAAATTACTACATCCTGATTCCCCTAAAGGTTGCAGCTCACAAAGCTGGCTAATGGTGCATTCAGGTTCTCCTCAACTTGTAAAGTCAAATATTTAAAGGTTTATGACCAGGAAATTGCCCTTTAACAGATCACTAATTGTAAATTCCCATGATAGAACAGAGCAAGTATTATGAGAAAAAAGCAGCTGCAACATTTGCTCTACACACATGACAGGCAGCTGACAACTACTGCTCCATTTTTACTTGTCACATTCTGTCCAGTCCTACGAAAACTTGAAATAGGTCTGGGCAGCAGGTCAGTGTGCAGCTGAGAGTGATTTTGCATCACTGTTTATGAAACAGTAGCAGGTAGCTTTGCGATCCTTTCACAAATTGTGTTGGCAGAGTTACCATGTTAATCAGTGTGTCTTTACAGTTAAATGATCATATGATATGTCCCCAACTTTCAGTTGATCCTTGAAATGAATTGTGTGTTTCTGAAGGATGCATTCAGGCTGGGTTTAAAGGGAATAAACCTAAATAAATAAGCACTGGTAAGACTTTGCTGATGGTATCACCCCATTTCTGTTTGCAAAAACCATTTATGTTGTATAGTTAATATTTTGTGAAAATTCCTCCTTAAACATACACACATGCAAGATTACAGATGAGCTTTTTGAGGACTGTGTGATTTTAAGTTTTGGAGATGAGTACGGACATGGTGAGCAGGTGTAATGAAGGAACAGGGAAATGAGATAACAGGGATAAAGACAGAGGAGAAAATGCTGCCCAGCGACATGGCAGGAAATTGGACAAATGTCCTTGTGTTTGAAGCATCTGATTACAGGGATCATACTCAATATTAAAGCTAACTGTTCACTTGCACAGGCTGACAGTGGGGCAAATGAGATGCAGATTCACTGAGAGTTGTGCAAGAAAACAAATTAGAGTGAGTGAAGGATGGAAAGATAGTGAAAAATACCAAGTGAATCAGTCGATTCAAAATCTGTTGCAATGGAAATGCAACTGATTGCTGTCTGTGTAGAACTTGATGGCAGGCTACACAGTGGAAGTGAAACTTTGTCTCTGTTTGGACAGTCCAACATAAACCAGCCAGTCATTACATTTCACAAATACATATTTACACTCAATACGGCATCTTAGCTGATTATAAGGAACATTTCTACGACACAGGTTTGGTCATTAAGGTTGAGAATAACCACTATGATCCTCCAACTCTTATTTCTTTAACGGAAATGTATAAATGAATGCAAGAAAAGAGTGATGAAGAGCTGAACACAGCTGACCTCAGTATATGCATCAGAGGTGTTTGAGTGTGTGAGCTAAGCTGCTGATGTGCAAGCAGTGCAGCACGCTTCTGTTAATGGACAGCTAATATCATGAGTGAATGGTAAAAGTAGAGGCAGCTTCGTGAGCAGATGGAAAATCAATAGCCTATTAGAGCATACAGAGCGAGAGGAACATGGAGGGAGGCAGGGGGCAAAAAGGGGGATGGGGTATGAAGGTGAGATAGATTAGTGGAGAGTGAAAAGGAGAAAGGGACGTAGAGAAATTCAAAACCTTATCCAAATGCTTCTGATGGATTTCTTTGGAAATATAAAAGATGGAAATCACTGATTAAATTTACTGCTCTCTCTCTCTCTCTCACACACACACACACACACACACACTGAATAATATACTACCTACACATATTTATACACTGATTAATTTCCTTGTCATTTTTATTTATTTGTGTTTTGATGCTTCATCTAACATTCAGCCCAATGAAGAACAATGAATCAAAACACTGAATGTGATGCACACACAAGCAGACAGACATACACACAGATTATATGATTCCACACCTACTCTTTCAAAATCTACTATTAAAAATTCTTGCATCCCACTCACATACGCAGACTTGGTTGTATCACTGCAATGGATTGTTGTGTCACATTTCCTATTCATTATGGGATGCTTTGATAATGGGATTCATTCTTAAGTGTATGTCGTTAATGCTTGAACGGAGAAAACCAAAATGAGGCTGAAACACAGACCATGTGGGAGAAGAAGAGACAAGAGTAAAAGCTGGAGGGGCAGTGATAATGAGAGGAGAGTCCAGATTTCTCTGCGTGTCCGCTAGCCTCGGTAGCCTCTAGCTGGCTATTAGTAGCTGCAGCACAACCACAAGGCTCCGTGACAGTCAATTAAACCTCTTTATCTGGAATGCCTGCATCTCTTTTTCCTCTTCCTCCTCCTCATCCTCCTTCCTGCACTATTTTCTGCATGTCCTTTTCCTCTGGTGTCTTTATTCTTCCTGCTTTCCAGTCTCCTTTCCCTTTAATGCTTCATCCTTGCTCTCCAAATGAGCCGTGTTCACAAATAAATAAATAAATAAATATTATCCAGCAGCAGCTTGCCAAGCAAAATGCTGTTTAACAAGACTGTGTGCGTGTGTGTGTGTGTTTGTGTATGTGTGTGTGTGTGTGTGAGAGAGAGAGAGAGAGAGAGAGAAATGCCTTTGGTCTAACTACTATAAAGCAACTGTAACTTCTCTTAAGACCAAGCAGTGTCTGTTTGTGAAGTCAAACTGAAGCTAACTGTCCTGCCTCTGGTGACTAATCAGCAGCCTGAACCAGTCTGGCAGAAGAAACAGACATGTTGCTTTTTGTATAAACTTTTGTTAATTCTGTAAATGTTTCTATAGAGAAACAGAACTTTTTTCACATATCACAAGAACTGTGAACAGCTAAGCATCAACACATTAAATATATCTTCTACTGTCTGCCAGAGCTTAAAGGTTGGATAAAGACATATTCTTTTTAAGTTAAGGTCTGTTCAGACCTGCACAAAGTGGAAATACCTAGGTGAACATTTTAATTTAATAATGTGTCATGAAAGCCATTCAGCATTGAAAAAAAATCAGTCAATTTAATAGCATGTTGCTGCTGTTCACTGAGAGAGTAGTGTTTCATTTAGATTAGGGCTGTTGAGGTTAAAAACAAATAATAATAAATACACCAAAAATGAATGCAGAGGATGCATATTTAACCGTGAGTATGAATGTGCCTCAACACAATAATAACTCATTAACACAATCTCACTTTAAGGCAAAAAAAAAAAAAAAAAAAGATTAAATAAAATTACCATTTATGTACCATGGGGAAATATATTGTCATCACATTTTTTGCCATATCACCCAGCTCCATATCAACATGTTAACAGTTATTATTATTATTATTAACAGTTAACATGTTAATATTTTCAAGCTTATCAGGGAAGGCTAAGCTAAGCAACAGTTAGCAATTGTCAAAAGAAGAAGGAAATTACACTGAATAAACATCACAAATGTCATCCGACTTCACATAAATCAGCTCAATTTAAACAACATTATGTCTACAACAGTGCTAACCTTGCTAATATTTTCTTAGCATACGGAAGATGGAAGCATCAGGGATACATTTTAACATTACAAGTCAATAAGAATTAAGATCACAATCATAACACTACTCTTAACTTTTGTTTTGATTCGAAGAAAAAACAAACGCAAACGAAAACATCTAGGACTCAAAGTTGCTTTGCTGTGAGCTAGTGTTTCTGTCTGAACTCACCTGCTTTATTAATCCATTGCTTCTCCACCTCCCGTAGGATTTTTCTGTTCCAAATCAGAGAGCAGACAGTAGGAGGGGAGAGAACTGAGAGCCTGAAGATGAAGGGATATTACTGAGGAAAAACTGTCAAAAATATGTTTTTTCTATGTAGCAAGGTTTCCTGTTTCTCACCTGACTTCTTTGAACAGTGGATGATAATTTGTCTCAATTTAGCTTCATATGGGGTGGAGGTCTTCAACATGCAGACAGGTGAGAGAAGGTGATGCAGTGAAAACATGGATCTATATCATCATATTTAAAATCCATCATTATTTTTCGAAATTTCTACGACACATCTTGGTTAATATTTCAAGCTCCACCTCCTACTGCTCCTTCCGAAATATTCAATGACATTTGTATTGTATTGTCATTGACGTTGTGTATTCAACAACACAACATCTAGTTTGATTCTTTTGAGTGAAAACAATAAATTGTTTTTCATTCAGATCTCTGGAAGAGATCTGAAATGAAATGATCAAACCATATTTTAGTGGTTTGTAGTGAGCTGATATGAATTGTTGATATGAGCTGATTATGACAAACAGATATATGATATCTATTTTCTCATGTAGATCACAGGCTCATGAATACAATTGAATGCAAATTGTAGCATGACAGACTTTGTGATAATGACAAAAAATGTATCATTGCCTAAGGAATTGATAGAATACCATACCATGAAGAAACTTATTTGCACCCCTGATAACCACACACTCACTCCTTTAATAAGAGGCTGATAATTAAACATTGCAGTTACCTTAATATTTGAGGATGCACGTCATGTTTCTAAGATATGAAGCTTAGCAAATAGGTAATATTCAAATTTTATGACCAAATATGGTCATAAGCATGATCGTTCTTTGTTTGTTACACCAAATCAAGTACCATTCTTGTCCGCAATGTTGTTTGTACTAAAATCTTTATGCACATTTTTGCAAACTCTATTTCGTTCACACACCACACACTGCAGTTGGACTCTACTAGACCTAATACCTCTCCCGTAAAACAGATTACAACTGGAATGAATGGCTGTTATTCATATCAAATTATTTCTCACATAAAATGACATGGCTGAAAGTGAGAGTCAAATTCACATGGACAATCATCATGTTATTTTGTTGCTCTTAGGCAGATGCAGAATTTTCAGTTTGTGGCTGAAAACAAATAATATTTGCTGATAAATTATATATTCACCAGTGACATTTATAGCTACAAATCTATATGATTTAGCTATTTTAAAAGTAGTGAGCAATGCACTGTGGAAACTATTCTGCTTTTCAGTTGTGAGAACTCTATGTATCCTTAAATCTACTTTCATCTGCACTCAAAGGAGGTTTCCTGCACACCGATAGTTACAAATATGTATTTAATTACAATATTATTTCCGTTTTCAGCATAATGTATGTTTTAATATAAATAATATGGAGAATATAAACTGTCTCATCCTTTCACTCCATCTTTGTCTCCCTCTGTGGTGGAGATATACATGTAGCAGTGATCATTTATCAGGTCTCATTTTCTCAGGCAGCATCATTATTAAATGAACACAGACTCATTTTAGCTAGGAACCTTTTCTTGTCTGTTCACACCAGTGCAACATTAATGTGTGTGTGTGTGTGTGTGTGTGTTTCACTAAGTGCACTCAGTGAGCTGATGTCTTGCGACACCTGCATTACTTGAGCCTCTAGAGGGATGTGTGTGTGTGTGTGTGTGTGTGTGTGTGTGTGTGTTTGTTTAAATATTGAACATCGCTGCATAGTTTCTGAGTGACTTTCAGTGAGTGATGTCCCATGTTGTTCTCACCTGTGGTCCTTTTTTGTTTTGCTCCCGCTGGTGCTGTTGTTGTGGCAATATAATATAAAACCTCTGCTTTTCTGTTGGCACACGACTTTTCTACTTATAAACAAGAAATATCCAGTGTTTACTTCAATATACTAATAGCAAAGCATTAGTTCACAAATAACTAGCTACAGTACCCAGATGTGGTTATAGATTGACAATATGATGTGCTGTGATTTTATAGAAGTCTTATTACAGGAGAAACCTCAGTCAAGAACAGCTGTCTGTAAAGAATGACTAGGTGTTTCAAACCAAACAGAAATGCGGCTGAATCTCAAACCTTGTGTCTGACTGTTGGCTTTATATAGCTATGTCACAAGACAAATCCCTCCCAACCTCACCCCCACATATCCACCCACACAGCACACACTCTCACACCACTGCCTGGAGTGTGCAAAGGGAGCAGGCAAGAATGTCACAGCTATTACAAATCCTGTTGTCTCTGTCTTTGGGACAGCAGCAGCCACCCAATTAACCTTTTGTCACAAGACATACACACACACACACACACACACTTCTCCTTAGCAGTGTCATCCACCTTTTTCTGACAAGAAAACTGAGGAGAGAGCCAGCACTGGATATTCTATTTCTGCAAGCACAAAGCAAAGAAATAGATAAAGCATCTGCAGGACACAATACATCAACTTTATCTCAGTAGGCCCACATTATTTTGTGGTGGCTTGTTTGTCATTTTCTTCACCTTTACTGTGAGACTAGAGTTAAGGGCAAAGTAAAAAATTTGCCATGTTTTTTGTGCAATTAAGCACACTGACTTTGTACTTCAGTTCCTTAAATGTTGAGGATGTGGAAGTACTAGATGTTATCAGACTTACTGTTGCACATGCGCAATGATGAAATTCAGATGTAATGTTCCCAATATCTGCACACATCTGTTTTTTCACTACTTGTTGTAAATAGTGGTCAACACAAATTTAATGGATAACCTATCAAAAATCACAATGTGAAATTGCAACATCACTTAAAAGGCTAAAATGCTTTAAAATAATCTGATTTTTAATTTTCCTTCATACAAAAAGCCTGACTCTCGTAAACTGACAGAGATTCTACTGTTCCCCAGGCTGTGGTTCTCAAGTTTCTATTAGATAATTAAAAATGTAAAGAATCTATTTTGTTAAAATACAGTCGATCTTAAGTGACCCATGGTGACACATTCACTGACACAGGAAAATTACAGCACTCAAACTTGAAAACTGGAATTAACACAACATTATATAGGGCACATTATATAGGGCACAGCCATCTTTTAACATGCTAGATGGTGAGGTTCACTGTCTAGAGGTGCAGACAGAAGAGAACAAAGGAACAGCAAAAGGCAAGGAGGGTCCTACTGCCCCCTCAAGTCAGACATAAGTACAACCATACCAAAAAAAGTTTGACAGACCCATCTATTTTTAAGTTCTTTCCAGGGATCTGAATCAGAATCAGAATATATACACACAGATATACTTTTCTGATCTCTGCGGTAAATTGGAAGAAGAAACCTGAAGTGCTGCACTGGCTAGCTGCTGTGAAATGAGTGCGCTGCTAACAAAGTGCGCTGCTTTGTTAGTTATGATTATGTGGAAGAAAGGAAGAAGTCCGAATGACGATGACAAATCATATAAACCCAGACAATGAGCCATTAGTATTGGATTTAAACCAAAACCTTGATTTCAGTTTTACTTAACGCTCAGAGCCACAAACAAGTGAGAGTGTGCTCCAGTGAGATTTTTCTGTTTGGCTGCCATGCGTAGCATCTCCAGGTCAAAGGCCATGCCTCCATTTTTCATTAAATCCATCACTTATCATTATGGCTGTGGTATCCCCTCAGCTGTGGCTTCTGTGGTTTTGCCCCCTTGTTGAAGCAAGTTTGCTGTCAGCTAGTGTTACATCTCTCCCTCCCTCCTGCTCCCTCTAAAAGGGATTATGTCCATCAGCGGGATTGCTTTTGCATCAGATCAGTAGGACAGCTAACAGTTTCTGTCATCTGGCATGTGTATGTATGTGTCTGTGAATATGTCTATTTGTGTCTCTGCTGGTACATTGTAGTTTCGACTTGTTATTAAGCCAGTGTAAATGTGTGGTGGACAGACAGCGGGGACTCCTCTTCTGACACACTCAGCTGCCTGTCCATCACCCTCATGGGACAACAGCCAAATCCCAAACAAGATTACTATTTAAACACGCTGCAGTGACACACATGTATAGAAAAATATCCACTTTAAAACTGAATAATCTTCTTTTGTACAAAAATAAATGAAATGATTACACAAAATATTACCATATTATATCATTACTTGCCATTTTTAGTACAGATATGGGTAAATCCTCCAGCAAGGATAATTAAATTCTCTCATTTCCAGCTCTGTTTGACTCCTTTATGTGTTTTTCAAAAAACAAAAGAAAAAATGTCAATTCCTTCAAAGACAAAATAAAAATAGACAACACATTACTGAGATTTGAGACCTTAGAGTTTGGTAAAATAAGAAAAAAATCTCATCAATAAAGTTATTACATGCCCTAAAAAATATTACATGCATTCTGTGTTCCGTCACAACACACACACACACACACACACACACACACACACACTCACACAAAAAATAAACGGGGTCTTACCAACGTGCACTAATATGCTCCCAATAAAAAACATCTCTTCTAATTGCACTTTCCATCATTCATCATTATGTGTGTTACTTTTTACCAGCTGAGAATGAGACATACTCTATAAAACAATGCAGTTATGTAAGAAAGAGAGAGCAGAACACTGCAGAAGCTGTGATGCACGTCTGTCCTAAGAAGTGACATTATCTAATAGTCTACATTTAAACAACTTGCTTGCCATGTTTATTGAAGTTTATTGAAGAGTCACATGCTGCAAAACAGCTGAAAAGGCTTTTTTACATGAAAAGAAATATGATCTGTGTTATATTTGCATTGATTGGCCTGGTCTGTCCTCTGAGTAATTCACTGTACTCGTGTTTAGACTCATGTCCTGTTTTATTTTCGTGGCCACTTTTCTTCTGTTATTATTTTTACCTCTTGCCCTTGTTTGTTTCCTCCTGTTTGATTGGTTGCAATTGAGTCCCTCAACCATGTTACTGTCTTTAACTATTTTAATCATGATAATTGTATTAAACAATTATCGTGATTGAAATAAATCAGTCCTGACTTTTTGGAGAAGTAAGACTGGTACTAAGAAAAGACGAAGAAAATGTATGCAGTCAGAAATAATCACTAAAAGTGATGTGAAACTGCACAGTGCTTTGAATTTCCAAAGACAGCAAGCACATGAAATGTAAATGTTGTGTTGAATGTTGAAAGAAAACATTGGCATAAAATTAAAAGTAAAACTAGAGAACAAAGACTTTGTCTCATGTAGCTCTACCATAAATAACACTTTTCTCTACCACTTGAAATGTTAAACTAGTGAAAAGACCAAAGACTGGATTTGTTTGTCTCTATCCAGTCACAGCTGAAGCAGATGGCTCACCTGGAGGCAGAGGAGTTGATGACGCTGCATAGCTCTGAAACACAACCAGTTACATCACAGTACAACATGTCAGCACGTCCAATGACTAACATGATGTAAATGGTGTGAATGGTGAAATTAAGTTATTGAAAGTGTGTGTGTAGAGAAAGGGGCATTATCAGCCAGTTCTCTACCTTAGGCAGCATGTGTGTTGCAAGGTCTGTCTCTTTGTATCTGTTAGAACTATGACTGAGTCAGTGGCCTATACATCAACTGGCTAGCCCTTCATATCCAACCCTGAAGTCATTTATCTGTTCTGTGTGTGTGTGTGTGTGTGTGTGTCTGTGTGTGCTTGTTTGGCTACTTCTACACAGTTTACTCATGGTGCCAAGGCACTGAGACTGTAATGGGCCCCTCAAAGGCTATAACTAACATGCACACACATTTTCTGCACACAAACTGAGATGCTGTAGGTTGTTGAAGAGCCCCTTGTGCACTCTTTGAGGAAAATGCGTTATTGAAACCATGGTTTTACGGTAGTTGTTGGCCTTACCGATGACCACACACACACACACACCACACACACACACACACACACACACACACACACAGTTATATCTGTCAATGACGGCCAATGAAAGACATGGTGTGTGTCTAAGTGTTAGGCTAATGGCCCTGCACTGTCTTCCCTTCAAGCGAGAGTGCATGTTTGTGTGTGTGTGTGTGTGTGTGTGTGTGTGTGTGTGCTAATCTTACTATGATGTATTAGTGTTTTGTTATGCTCTTGGAAATGTTAAAGGCCGCCACAAGGAACCCAGAGTGATTTGGTGCGTATTAGCCTTTATATCTGACTCTATACTGTGAGCAGCAAACACATTTTATCCTATAAAAACAAGACACAGGTTAAACACACCATCTCTAAAACCAGCAGCTCATTACTCATCTTTAAAGGGGGTCAGATGTTTGTCTACAGCTCAGAATGCTATCACTCATTTATTAATGATAATCATATAATCATATCACTCTGCTTGTTCACAGGTACCACTCAAATGAGATACAAGACAATGACCTAATTAAACCTAAAATCTGAAAATGGTCATAGTTAGATCTTGCAGTTTGTGGAAAAAGCTAAGACAAAAAAACAAAACAAAACAAAACAAAAAACACACAAAAAGTGTGTAATAATTAAAGAAAAAAGAAGTTCAGTGTAGTGTTTAAATCACATCACATCTATTCTCCAACTGTTTTCAAAAAAATTCAACAAATAAGAAAAATGGTTGTGTGTAGTGGTGATCAAAATGAGACCAGTATATACAAATCCACAAGTAGTCTTCATCAAAAAACAGCCATTAAACATCACATTAAAAGTCAAATTATATTCTCTTTTAAAGAAGCTGCTATAATATCAATATTTCACGCTGGGCTGAGGCAAAACAGCTCACTGATGTTTGTGCAAAGACTTCAATAGACAGATCTGCAAGGATCTGCTGTCAGTGTGTGTATCTGTGAAGCTGTTTGTGTTTCTTCTCAAATTCCTGGAGAGGTTTGACAGCAAGTCCCAAAAGATACCGTGACATATCTTCTTCTTCCCCCTCCTCATCCTCCTCCTTCATACTTCTCTTTTTCCATCTCTAACTTCTTTGTCATCCTTTCACTCTGTCTTGTTCTCTATCTTTCTTGGGGTCTACATTTGTCCTGTTCTACCCCTCTGCTGTTTTTTTCCCTGTGTTTCAATCTTTCCTTCCCAGCATGTAAAGAGAGTCAAGTTCTCATCCTTGAGTTCATATTCATTGACAATTCTTTGGTTTAGACTAATATACAGATTTGCTAACATGACCTACCAACATTGTAATAAAAATTAAAATTCAATGAATTAATTTAAGAATAAGATATACGTTTGTCGTTTGTCTTTGATCCTTTAATATGATGCAGGATCTTTGTAGACCATCATTAAGTTTTCATCATTTCATACCAGATAAATCTTCCTTTTGCTATGGGGGCTTCCTGAAAGTCTGACATTCCAAACAGCTGCTCATCTACCACAAGTGGTTATAAATGAATTTGTTTTCATGCCCTGTGATCATTTTTAATGTGTAATGAATACTTATGTTACTTGTGGAATTGGAGCATGAAAGCAGGTAATTGTAAGTGTGGAGGTTAACCCTACTGTCCATTGTCACCCATTTGACTGGAGAGACAGAAGAGTAGTGTGAACAAGATGGTATTGGCTGAGAGGTGAATGGAGAACACTTGTATAAGTAATGTCTGGATTCAGCTTTGTGCTGTGAGGTTGCATCACAAGCTACAAAAAGAGAATCCCTGCCGTGAAACCAGGTTTAATGTAACATGAGCTACAACCATCGTCATTGCAACTTTCTGTCTTTCATGTCCATGATGTCCATCGTTATTTCATCTCTGCAGTCCAAAAAACTTTGTCGCGCTTCTTCCTGCTGTGATTACAGTCACACTACTCAACTCACCCATGTAGGTGATGCAATTTGCAGTGGACCACTTGTGATTCCTGCCTCATCTCACTTTTTCAACAGAATTGCAGGAGAGATAGGAATCACAGCAATCTTACATGCATATTTTCACCTACAGCACAGACTGTATGCCTGACCAGATCTAAGCTACCTGAATGGTTGCTGACTTTGGTCGCACATTTGTTTGCAGACATGCCAACAATATGACAGATGAACTGAAGATGCCTGTGTTGATGAGTGATGATAAGATGGGCCATGCTTAATTAATATTTGGATTAATTAATATGGATATTGGGCTGCTTTTGCACTGTTGCAGTGGCAGGTGAAGTGTAGGACGCTTGATGAGCTTATCAGCGTTTCCACAAAAAAACATTTTTCTTCTTTAAAATAAGGACTTATTGTATGTGTGCGTGTTACTATGGACAGAAAGGGACACAATGTTGATAAGTTTCCTCACAGGTTAATTCATTCGTTTGCTGTTAGATGTATCAGAAAATAAAAGACTGTTAATTAATACATCGGATCTCATTTTTTCTTCAAAAGGCCTTTTGAAGGTCTTGTTGTTTTCATACCCTCCAGGTTGAAATTAGTTCCTTTGAGTTCACATGGGCTTCTTGGTGGTCTTTTTGGAGGAATTAATTATTAACATCAATTATTTACATTTCCAGAAATTATTTCATTTCATTATTACATTTTTTTTTTTTTTTTGTTAATTGGTGGTGTTCATTTGCTGCTGAACTATTAATACTTTGTTGCATAGTGAGTTGTGTGCCCATTCTACTGTGGGTACTTGCATATCCTGCATATTGAAAAGTTGTTGTTTTTGATTTAAAAAAAAAAAAAAAGAAAGAAAGAAAAACCTTGGTTGGCAGCTGCAGTGCACAGTGGGTGTCTGTGAAAGTCTGAGTTTTAATTGAAAAATTATCTGGTGCTTGTGTTTAGGTGTGCCTCGCTGCTGTGTACCTGCAATAGCGTCTGCATGTTTTCTCACCTTTGTGTGTATGTGTGTGTGTGTGTGTGTGTGTGTGTGATGCAGTGTGTGCTGTGTGTGTGTTTGTGCAGTAGGCGGAATAATGAAGTGGATTATGAGTCGCCCAGCAGTGTGATGAGGAGGAACGGATCGATAACTAGATATGTGCGAGAGTGTTAGAGTGCAGCAGAGAGAGGAGAGAGGTTGGGCCATGAAATGACATTTTGATTGTGTTAGAGTGAAGGTGTGTGGGTGACAGACACAGAGGCAGAGGAGGAGAAAAATGGCAAGACTGGGGTGATGCAAGAGGAAAAGCGAGAGATTTTACTCCCATGTTCATTGTATCACACTTTTTACATTTACTGTCACATTTTAATATCAGACTGTCCTTGTTCTTTTACTCCTCTCCACTTCCTGTTCAGATTGTTCCTGATTTAGCCACAGAAGTAAAACAAAATGGAAATGTATTAGGAATTACGATAAGAGACAGAGTTAGTGGCGTGCAGACAGAAATATAGGACAGCCATTGTAACAGGACTCTCCTCTCTCTAAACGTCAAATCTGTCATCTCTTCTCAAGACAAATGGTTTTTAATCAGAAGGAATCTTCCCTGCAGAGGTATGCTGAGACAGTCTGGACCTGATGGGTTTCACAAATCAAAGCTAAACCCCTCTGCTTCTCTGTCTGCAGCTCTAGAATTAATTCAAGTTCCATCATTTCACATCTGAGTTTGTTGCTTGTTGTCTTTTATTTTGTCACTAGAATTTTTGGACCATGAACACACTCTTAATGACTTAGTTTTGGTTTTCTGTTTGGGGGCTCTGTTGGTGTGTGTGTGTGTGTGTGTGTGTGAGTCTGTCCATGTCAGTCAGCTCAGTATAGAGGCTACAGCTGAGATGAAAAGTTGAGGAAAAGAAAGCCAAGCCATAGTCTCTGTTGGACACCACCAATGAGAACAGATCGTTTGAAGAAGCTGGCTGGTGCCAGCAGCCTTTTTTCTATCTCTTCCTCTAGATCTGTCTGCTGTCTGGGATTTTCTCTTTGTGTCTCAAAGACACCTTCACCCCCTCCTGCACGCACACACACACACACACACACACACACACACACACACACACACACTTTTTCTGGTGTGCTTTTACTTCCTGTAGATTGCAGTCTTGTGTTTAACAGCCAAGCCTTTGAAACTACTGCTGTTTTTACTTTTACAGCAATGTAATAAATGACCATGCATGTTTTGAAATGTCATAAACCCACAGGGAATGATTTACTCTGCATCTTTTTGCTCAAACTCACACTCCAATCAGTCTCATTTCCTAATGCATTAGGCAGCTTTTTTTTAGCAGACAATCTTTGATATGTTAAAAGATGACTGGTAAATAGATTATTTAGCAGATAAAGAGACATAGATTTATGAATAGGTAGGCTGACCATAACTGTTTTATATGATTATGATATGTCTTTTTGGGATGATTTACTGCCTTCAAGTAGACAAAAAGCTAATGCAGATACCAGGGATGACAGGCACAGGCAGATAAAAAAAAGAGATCAATTCACTGATATATACTTACTAAATACGGACTAAACAGTCTGACCCAGGATGAAAATGGAATATCCTCCATGTCTTAGGAGGAGATCACAGTAGAGAGAAGTAGCAATGGCAACATGTAATGTGAGAATAAGCTGTATGACTTGGATAGTTACAAAAAATGCTAGTAACTCGAACTCTGTTATACCTCTGCTTGTGGCTATTTGCTGAATTATATCTAGAAATAACTTCTGAGGATGTGTAATGGGTAATAGTTATAGTGATGGAGTAAAAAAAAAAAAAAGACATAATATGTAAGAAGGAAATATTTTCACACGTGGCTCAACCAAGACTCTTTTCCTGTATACACTTAAAAAAAAAAAAAAAGATTGTAAAATTCACCACTCTCTCTTTAATCTTTTTTTTTTTTACCATCCTCTGTTATACTATAGTACAAACAAAATATGAAAATGTTCATTAACATTATGATAAAATGTTTAAGGTATTAAAAACTTCACTCATTCTGGACAGTGTGGTAAAGAAATTCAGACTCATCACATGTGAGTGTGAAAAACACCCAAAAGCAGAAGATGTGTTGGAGGGCTGAAGATCTCTAAACCAAAAATGTGACTTCCTGTGTTTGTGTGCATTTCTTAGACAGATGTCTCCACATGTTAATACACAGACTTGGCTTCCTTCTTTCAGGTGTGACATTGCATCATATTTCTGACTAAAATGTTGCAGAATTCACTTGGAAAGACTGTATAACTCTGGTCCATGCTTGTGTAACGGTATTGAATACAGCATCGAATCACAAATTGTTCATCAAGTCTGACTTGATATCAACCACAGCTGGCTGTAACATGTTTGTAAGCAATTGCTGTAGGATGCAATGTCTATATTTTGGCATGAGCCTTGTGGATTGTCTTATTTAGCTGACTCATCAAATGAAACAAATTGGAGGAAACAGTCACATGTAGATGAACAGTAAAACCCCTGTAATACCCTGCAGCACATCTTGTTGAGTTTGTTGAGTTCTGAGTCGTGAGCCAAGCAGATAAATAAATTCAGTAAACGTTCTGTGCATGCACTGATAGATCTCTTCCAACCTAAGGAAACATAAGCATGGCCTTTTTTCTTTTGATATCTAGTATTTTATAATGAGCCAAATTCTAAGTCAAAGGAATTTATGCAGCAGAATCTAATGTAATGACTTGGATACCACGAGGAACATAGATGAAGAAAGCCATATATAAAATTACAACACAGAATTCTGTTGTTTATGTCTGGTATTAAAAATGCCTTGAATTATCTTCTACTGCTATTATTATATAATCTACTATTATTACTACTACTTCTACTATTATCTAATGTCTTCTTCTACTACTACCAAACAACAGCTTGTGCAAATGGTTTGATCTCCCTGCAGCACAGCAGTTGTCTTAAACATGTGCTTCAGTTTAGCTTTCAGCACTGGACAAAATCCATTGTAGCTTATCACATATCACATTTGTTATACAATAACTGACATATTTAAAATTCTCTTAGATGTTGCGGCTTTTGGGGCTTTCAAAAAGCTAATCTAATCTAAACAATGTTGAACTATTAAGTAATTCATTTAAAAAAATATCTTTGCAGCTAATATCCATTAACCCAACGCATCGTTAAAGACAAGGAAAGAAATCGTAGGTATTTTTAGAGAAACAATCAAGTTGTTAATGATCTGTAGCTATGTAATTGTTGTTTTTCCCAGTCTTTATATTGTTATCATTGCATGACATTCATTTAAGTCATCATTCAGTCTTATCTGTGTCCATTAGTCTTTGATTTATTGTGTTAAATCCAAAATCCTTCCAGCTTTAACAGTACAAGTGTCCATTTCAGAGACAATCTTTTTTTTCAGAGAGCAAAACAAGGCAAGGCAAAAGGATATTCATTGGATCAAATTCACCCATTAACATACACATTCATACAGCACCACTATACATAGAGGTATTCTACATCAGTAATATGCCATATGTGATCAGAGGCAATTTGGTGGTCAGTCTCTTGCCCAAAGATATTTCGACATAAAGTGGTTCAGTTGGTCCTGTTCCTCGTGATGGGAAGTGAACCTACTCTATCTCCTGAACCACAGCTGTCAAAATCAGGCAGGATACTTTGGCCTCACCCCTGACTGAAACACCACAAAGAACTAAGCATATTGTTGCACATGTCCTGCTGCTCAGTTTCAACACATGGTTACAGAGACTGATAGATTTCACTGATGGAAGATGGATTCTGGGGCTATTTCTTGTTTTTAGTTTCTTTCATTTAGAAGGGAAATTAGATTATTAGCACGGAACATGTTAGTCACTGGTTTTGGTGTTTACTGGGTGCTTGCAGATTTTTCACTAAACCTCTTTGTTTCCTCACTTGCCTCCAACAAGGCTCAAACTAACATTCTCACTGGAGAAACACTGGTAAAGTCAGAAACAGTAAAGGCCAAAGAATGAAAAAATGGCCACTGCGAAGTGCTGCAGCGATGCTAACCTTTACTCAGACTCACACAAATTGACAATAAGAAGGGAGGAAAGAGCAGAGTGTTCCATCTGAACAAGTAACCTTTTCTCCAGCCACCAATCAGACGACTGGGACCAATGACTATGTGTGTGTATATGTGTGTAAGAGTAGTTTTTAGAGCAGTAGCATGCTGCTCTGTTAATCTGAACAAGTATGTAAATTTGTTTTCCTTTTACAGAATGTATGTTATGAATCAGAATGCTCATATGTGCACAATTTTTGTGTGACTGTTTTTGTCAGTATGATAACAAGAGGGAGGGAAAAGAAGCATTGTGCATTACAGTGTGTGTGGAGCCATCTTGGAAGTGAGAGGTGTACGTGTGTGTGTGTGTGTGTCTGCGTGTAGGTGTGTGTGTGTCTGTGTGTGTGTGTGCAGAGTGTTGATAGTGTAAGAGGCGCCTGACATTTCCGACCGTCCTGTTTGACTGGAGGCGACGAATGGCGACGCAGCAGCATCACTTCCTGGGTAGCTGGACTCATTAGAAATAGGAGACTGACAGACTGGAGGACAGACTTTTACAGGAGTAAAGATTTTAATATAAAATGTTCAACTTACACATTGTTGTTATTGTGGTTGTTTGCTTTCATACCAATGGAACATTATGAAGTAAGTGATGAAGAGAAATATAGGCAGAAACAAGTGTAGTGTTGAATGTCATAAATGTCAGCGCTCATTTACATACTGAAAGGCTTGTGGTGTAAAATCTGATGTGCAAGTTCACCCAGATTTTTGGCTTTTAAAGCATTTCAGTGGCACAATGTTTTTTGTCAGCAGTTTTAAGATTATTTTATTGAAGGTGCATATGCAACAAATGTGGCTTCTTGCTGGGAGTGTGTGGTGGTGATGGTAACATACCTTTACGTGACAATAGTTTGTAATACATTTACTGACAGTGCTGAAGAAGTACTGTTAGTACTAAAGAAGTACTTCTTAAGCGCAGACCCTACAGTTACTATTTGAAGCAATAAGATGGCCGACCAGGCAGGCTTATCAGGGTAGAATTCTAGCATCAAGCAAAGAGGTGATGGAAACAGAAACAAAAGGAAAAGAATGACATTGATGCTGAACTGCCAGATTGGTAAGAGAACACTTGTCACTGTTAATGCTGGCTGGTAACAGTAAATACATACATGCATGCTTTTAAAGCTGAACCAATTCATGCATATTTTACAGTGCAGAATCCATATATTTTCAGATACTCAGGTCAGAGGCAGCAGGTAACTAAGGTTGTTCATTTTCACTCACACAGCATAGTACTTTGTACTTAATACTGGATTAAGTACAAAGTACAACATGTAATATTGTTTTGTGAAGCAAAGTAGAAATGTTGAAGTAATAGATTTATATACTTCAAAATCCTAGTTAAGAACATGTAATGCACTTTACTCAATATTTTTCTTCCTACAAGATTTTTAGCAGCTGATATTCAGATCGAATTAAAGCACTGGGTTGGAGTGATATATCTGCAGGGTGATGGTGGGAAATTTGATGAGGGCAGTTTCTGTCTCATTTGATTTTTCCTCTCTCGTTCTTCTATTTTTTTTTCTCACCTTGTCCTGGAGTCTCATTCAGCTGATATTAGATAATATGGATAACATCATGTCATCCCATCTGAGAGCCTTAGCTATTAAAGCACTAAGCAGCTTATGTTCTTCTTACAAAATACACGCATCTATAAGCCACCTGCTTCAGGATTTTAGCAATATGTTGTTGGGAGTGTGACCTATATAGAAGTTTGAAGACCAGCGTTGATAGCAGTGCATTAGTATGGAAGCTGGGCTCCAGTTTTGTACTGATCAGCTTTTTACAACCTAAGTGTAGCATCTAGTGTTTACTAGAGAATATTGTCCTTATCAGTCAGTTGCAGTTTAAAGGCTTCATCATGATGTAATTATGTTCTGAAATCTATTTTTCTATATATATTTTTTTTATTTTGCATATCCAGTGTTCGTTGTATACAAAACAATTTGATAAGTAAACAAACCATAATGTACCTCACCAAACAAGCTCTGCAAATCTTTTCTCCATTAACATCACCAGAGGCTTTTAATCCCAGAATGGGGGCATTATTCTTCTATTCTCTCTGTCTATCTTTGTGCCTCCATCTTTATTTTATTAGCATATGTGTCACAGCTATCTTTAACTTCACTTCCTATGCAGGGTTCATGTTTTTCTGAAATGTTGCTTTCCATACCAAGTGCCCTCTTCCCTCCTGCCTCCATCTTTTCTTTTTCTACCTCTCAGCACCTCCCACACATCTTTTCTCACATTGTCATCCACCTCTTACACTCCTCATTCAATCACTCTCTCTACTCTCCCACTAAATGTCTTGTTTTCTCTCTGTTTTTTTTCCCCACTGTGTTTCATCTTTCACTCTCTGGGGTGCAGTCCTCCCCCTATGCTAATTATGTTCCTGTGCTAAGAAAGGAAGCTGCTTAACCATTCACATCAGGCCTTGCTACTTGGACGCATGCATAAACACACACACACACGCGCGCGCACACACACACACACACACACCACATTTTCTTGCCTGTGCATCTCTCCTTCCCTCCCATCCTACAGTGAAGTAGCACAGCCCCAGCCTCATAGCCTTTGTCTCTCTTGTCTCTCTGCTCTGCAGTCTGTTTCTTTCGTTCACTAGAACACTTACCAAATGTAATTTTATGGTAATTGCTTACTTTGTCAAACTTTTTTGTTGTTATTTCAAATGCCAATTTTAGCCACAGCGTTGTGCTTCACAGCCTCCGACACTCAGGCTGCTATTATTATTATTCAGATTGTATTTCAGTATCACAATATTGTCTGCGTGGAATTTCTCAGTCTTTTCCTGTTTTTCCAGGGATAAATTGTGCATAAACACTGTCTTAGGTCTTTATATTCTCATGTAATGCACATGGTTGTATATGGCTGAAAGTTTCTGCACATTTAATTCATGCTTTTGTTGGTTTCTGTCATTATAATTATAATTATTATCATCATTATTATCATTATTATTATTAGAATGATTATTATTATTATCAAGTTACACTACTGTACTAGCATGACAACAGATTATGCACTACTATTATGCACAGTACTCCACTATACAACCTATACTTGACACCTCCTGTGATTTAGGGCTGTGCCAGCTTCCATCATCCCTGTATCTCTACAGGAGGCTTTCATAATTTCCCTGAACCTGCAAAGTAATCATACAAAAAATCTTTAATGAAGGGACAATCTTAGACAGATGGGTAAAGCTTTTTCAGATGCAATGCTGTCTTCTAATTAGAAAGTGGCAACCCCAAAGGTGTTTACATTAAAGGAGAACTTCGATGTTAAATGATTTTTGGGTATGTTAAAACATGATAACGAGTTGTAATGTTTACTGAGGAGAAAAACTACACTAGCCCGTTGCCTTACAAACATTTTTATTTTTTATCGTTTTTGTCCAAAAGACTCACCATGCTAGCAATTAGGTCACCAAGGTAGCTTGAAGCTGGAAACTTCCGCTAGGTCCAGCCTGTAAAAATAGTCTTTTTAATAAAGTACTGTACACTTACAAAGTTCTCAACACCTTGTTTTAAATGTCAGGACCCTTGTTATACTAGCAAGGAAGTGTGGACCTACTTTTAAAGTAGCTCCACACTTCGTTTATCACACTATCGTTTAAAAACAATAAAAATAACAATTTTCGTAATACAACAGGCTAGCATAGCTTAGCTCCTCAGTTATAACATACCCAAAAATCATTTTACCCCAAAGTTCTCCTTTAAGGAACTAAATAATTTGCTCTTGCTTTGAACCTACAGGTATTAGATTTATTGGATTTATCTCATCTCAGGGGTATTAAATCACCCCATACATGTTTTGATGTATGATTTGATGGCTACACTAGAGACAGAAATGATTGTCATTGTTTTAATACCAATTAAATGGCAACATCATTATGATCAGGAAATCACAATCAAAAGTGTTAATGATACCTGATTCCACAGAAGTTTTGCAGAAATTCTGAAGCATTAAAAAACTGAAGACTTTCTTATTTTAATCTGGTTTTTCTTCTTGTGCCACATAATACATCTAAAATTTTAAGGATACTAACACCAGGAACTATCAACTATTTATTTATTTATTTATTTTGATTTAACACTTCATTCCACTGTTGCTCCCTCCTTTCATTTCTGTTGTCCTGTAGTTACACTTTTCATTCATTATTTCCCTTTTGCATGATTTTTTCAGTATTATGTTATGTTCTTTCCAGAGAAGAACATGTTTTTAATTACAATCATTTATGTATTCACAAGCCTGGAATACCATGGCTAACCAGTTAATCACATCCACACAGAGAAACCTCCACTCCCCACTCCCTCACATCCCCCAACCCAGCAGACGGAGGTAATCTATACCAGCTTGTCCTGCAGGCAATCTGTTGGGGCAGCAACACAAATTAACACATGTTTGTGTTTGTACAGAACAAGAAATATGAACAGTGGCTCATTTCATTTTTGAAATGACAGCGTAATTTGATTTGCACCAGGAGGAAGGAGGGAGGGCGGAAACAGAGAAAAGGAGATTTGATATACAGGGAAGTGAGAATGATGGGCAGAAGAGAAGATGGAGAAAAGGATAAGTGAGTGGGGGCCTTAAACATTAATCATAAAATATTTACATCAAAAGCCACCTCTGACATGCTGTGTGTGTGTGCATAGAATGATTAAGAGAGCACTGATTCAGCTTGAACACAATGTTTTCTGTCAATGTTTTCTATTCTTTATCATTCACTTCCTCCTGATGTGTTCATTATCATACACAGCACCACTGCCCATTTATTTCTTTGCCTACTGTCAAGTGAAAAAAGATTATAATAACACAGTTTGAATGATGAGGATCTGATAGGTTTAATAAAAAGCTTCAACACACACACACACACATGGTCTGTGTGGAGCTGTGTTCTGATGCCTTATCTCTCTCTTACTGCAATTACTTCAGCCCAGTTTATTTTACTGAAGATAAGTTGGGCCTTTTAAATACAAATGTACATACACAAAAGCACATGTGCATTTATGCATATCAGCTGTCTATGTAACTGAATTAGTTGGTAGAATACAAAGATGTTACATGTGTTTATGCGTCTGTAGCAGTTTTCTATATTGTCTCTTTACTGGTTATGGTTATAAAACATTTATCTGCCTCTAGACAAAAACATCACTATGCTCTTATTCTTTCTTAACAAAGCAGTAACAGAGTAACTGTGGTTAGTATGTGGCTCTTAGCTGTTCAGTTATTCACTATTTTTCATGTATTCACTATTCACTATCAACTACTAACTTTGCTAGTTATGCCTTTACTTATTGAAATATATCCCCTAAGGAAAGACAGGACAGTGATGTTATGTAACTTGCTAATAGACAATATGTGTACACTGTTTTCAGTGTGGACAGAGAGAACACTAGGAAGAAAATGTGAGTGATCTGTCAGTGGACTGACTTTGCATCAACATTTACAACTGTCAACTATTGTCATGTGCATCCTGACTCAGATGTGTGACATAGTCATCTAACTGAAGGTCTCCTCAACTCAATGAGTATTTTTAGTATCTTTCAGATCATCAGCTATGTTTCATACAGCTGCTGCTTTACACAAAACAAAAGCAGTTCAGTTAAACCCAGTATACACTGCTGGCCCAGCACTTAACAGAAACATTGTGAGCTGCTGCTGTATCAAATGGAAATTATATTGTAGAACTTGAAATAACTGATTCCGTCACACTTTAATAGCCTTGTCATGTCAAGGTGTTAAAAATAATGCACCAACTGAGACATGATTGGGTTGTAGTCAAAAGTCCAATGCAACTATTTGTAGAGTCAAATATAAAAGTGCAGCTGTTGTCTCAGTTTATACATAAAAGGCTTTGGTCCACTGTACTTGTTGCTACATGTCAGTGTAACTATAAAAAATCACTAACATCGCTATACACCAAATTATTTATTGTTTTGCGGCCACATATTTCATTTATTCATATGATAATACACTCTGCTTTTTAACACTCACATCCATTTTGCTGCCAATATACAATTTTTCACTGTCAGCATACAAACGGGGCACACCTGAAAATGAGAGCTAGCTCTGTGTTCATCCCCAGTGCCGTCTAAATAAAGGTTGAATGAGTGAATATCCTGTAGCTCCCACATTCATTATTTCCAGTGAGAAATGCCGTGTGCCTCATCAGCATATTCCCCACCCAGTTGCCCTCAGCCTGCCGTTGTCTTTGGGGTGGTTGCACAGAGGGAGCAGATATAGATGGAGGACTGCTGAGGCACTGTAAATGATTGGAGCTGCTGTTGCACCATTTGTTTTAAGCAGACACAACAGAGCAGGGACAAGCAGGGAGTGTACTATAGTCAGGTTATAGTGCCAGTATGTTTTTTTTTTCCTTAAAATACCACATGTGTCTCAGTCATTGTTCTTTTCTATATCTTTGCAATAAAGCCGGAGTCATTGCAGGAAAAAAAAAAACTCACTCATTTGGTTGATAAATCATTTGGAATTACTTCACTCACAATACTGATTTACTCAGTACTACTCACCCACTGCACAACAAAAACATTATTTATGTATTTCAATATAGTGGCATCCCAGAGTTCCTCCTCCACTTTAAGGAAGCTTTAATCTGTTTTCTGTCTCACTCACTGCCTCTTTCTTTTAGTCCCTCAGTGTCTCTTCCAGCCTCAGCTCCCCATTCGCTGAGTGCTTATTTATCTTACTACAATGTCAAACTATTTTTTCTACTCTCACCTACCCTTGGTTTTGTTCTCCAAATTCTGCATTTTCCTCTCATGAACTGAAATAAGCCACATCCACCATACAGTTTCTACACACCTCTTTTCTCATGCTGGTGTTCGATCTTATTCTGTCATTCTTCACATCAAGAGTCAAAAGGACAGATAGTGAAAGATAGAGAGAAAAAAAGAGCAGAGAGAGGATTATAGTATATAGACCATGACTGTGAAAAAAGTAAAACTAAAAGTGAAAAAATCTCATCTTTTTCTTTATCAAGCTTTCTCTCTCTGGTTCAACAGAGATAGTGAGGATAAAAGCTGGATTCCTGGATCAGGGTTCACCTCAATATTGTCATCCCGAGCTCAGAGACTGTATCACAGTGTCAGTGATCACGGACGATGGTGTTTTTGTAAAACCTTAGACTTAGACACATATGATCCATCCTGCATGGGAGAGGAAAATGTGTATGACCTCAGCGGAGCTTAAAGGCTGATAAAAGCATGTGCTGAAGTTAGTCAAATGATATGAGATAATTCATTCATCACCACTGGTTCATGAACCTATATCTAAACATCCATAGCTGTTTTTACATTTATGTTGTCTGATGTCATTGCTTCCTGGCCTAAGAATCTGTTTCTTCCAGGTGGGTTTCAGTAAACCCGCAGTTCAGAACATTCTCAGTTCTCCGCCCCCCCGGCAGGGGCAGGGAGAAGAATTACCCACTGTTTCACCAGTGGTAATCCATATTTGTCCTTTCTGTTGATGGACATCTTTAACACATTGTAAACTTTTCTGTCAGTGCAGAGTTTCTTTGTTATTTGCATGATCAGAAACTTGTCTTGGATACCTCCAAAGATTGTCCACTACTTCTTCATTGCTATGTTTATTCTCCTCCTCACCTCCCCTCAGTAAACAGCAAAAACCTAATGCTGTGCTTCATTAACACAGTGTGGGTTCATTTGTTGACCAATCAGATGTTATTTTAAATGAAATTGTTTTTACAGGATCCTTGTTCTTTGTTGTTCAGATAATAAATTAGATTGTTCATATGTTTGTTTCTAATGTAACTTTGTACAGTCTGTGTTCACAATCATTATCACAAAAATTTAAGGTTTATTTGAAAGTCAGCATCCACTATATGATTTAATGCAAGTAGACACTGTCTCATCATCCACAGCAGCTTTACTCCAACATCAATACTACATTTAATACATCTATTTCATTAAATCTGTCATTCTTTATGATATACAAGGAAGTGCAAAACAATTAAAAATTACAACTTCACTGTTATTTTGGCAACTCCAACCTGCAGCTACTGCACCTGTGCTTTCTTTCTGTGTGCATTTGTTTACTTCCAAGGACATGTAATGGTCTGGCAAGAAAATGCCGGATGAAAAAAAAACTACAAAATGTGGCTGTTGTGCATTTCTTTGTTGATTTATGGCTTTAGGATTTAGCAGTTAGGAAACAAGATGAGATTGAAATTAGAGGAGGGGTTGAATAAAACAATGTTTTGTTTTGTTTTTACACGTATAGCTGTCGTATCGCACAAATGCATTGTACTGGAGCACCTGTGTGTGTGTGTGTGTGTGTGTGTGTGTGTGTGTGTGTGTGTGTGTGTGTGTGCGCGTGTGTGCGCGTGTGTGTGTGAGCTGCCCTACTGCCGTGCTAATCATTCTTCCTGCCTCGCTCATTGTGATTGCCAGCCCATCCTTGCACTGCAGCTAAATTGAATCAATTAAAATCTTTCTTGTAGATGGCTGCTGTTGCTTTCACCAGATTAGGCTTTGATCAACAAACACACACACAAATAAATTAATAAATAAGCCAGTAGAGAGGGAACAGAAAATGAATGAACTCAATTAAACAGTCAACTGAGGGACTTGTCTATCTTTAGGTAGGTATGGGTGGGACTGTGCAGATGCAAATGCACTCTATTAGTTTGTGAGAAGGAATGAGAGTGTGAACTTTTAGTGGTACGCATGATGAAACATGGTGTGTAAGTTTAAGAAAGCATAACTTACCATTCAGGGGACTCATTGCAAACATAACATATACATACATACATGTATACATACACACACACACACACACACACACACACACATATATATATATATATATATATATATATATATATATATATATATATGCCCATAAACAGATAACATGTGCATCAACAGGTAAAAATAAACCTCAGGGAATACACAATAACTTACAACAGAAAATTCTTAGTTCATTAAACATTAGTTCAAAAATCAGTAGCATGAAATGTGGTGGTAGGAGCAGGTGTCACAGTGCAGTTGCAAACAGATAATACAGAGGTGAAGTGGGATCTGTGTGCAAAAACAGTCAGAGGTTGCAACAACTGAGGTAGTTTCATAAATGTGAAATATGTGCATCTCATATCTGTGCATCTCCGTTTCGCTTCCGAGCTTGTGGTCTGGGAGGGACAGGGAGGAAGAATCCTGAGACCTGCTCCATGCTCAAGCCTGCCCAGGCCACAGAGGAGTACTGGGGGCAGCAGTGTTGCCTCACAGCAAGAATGTTCTGGGTTTGAACTTGTAGAGCAACTGCCAGCTAGTGTTTGCATATTCCTCCTGTACCTGCATGAGTTTTCTCTAGATTCACACACAGTACATGCATGTACATTACACTGCTGCTTGGTGTTTTTTTAACTGGTTTCTATTTTTTACATTGGTCTATATGTATTCTCAGAGCAGTTAAGTGATGACATCATTCTTTTCTGCACGCTATTACAGGAACATGTATCTCCCTGCTACATACACAAGGGTGCATACATCCCTGTGGAAATGAACTGTAGTGCTGACTGACACTCAGTAATGAACACTCCATTTAGTCATGGAGGGAGACACTGGTGAGACCAAGAACATGAAAGAGGACAGCAGAGGAAATATGCGAGCATAAGTGGGAGGTGGATGGGGGCAGTTCATGGGTGAGGTTGGTAGGTGTTGTAGGGCTACTCCCTGGATGGCTGCAGCAGGTAATGGAGCTTTTAGCATGGAAATCATAGAGAGCTAGTGATAGTGTAAGTTGTGGAGGAGTGGTGGGGAGGGTTGGACATGAAATTGCTCTAAAAGACCAGAGTGTTCCTGTGGGCATATTTCAGGTGCCTTGTCTCATCAGTTCTTTCATACCTCACTAGCACTGGATCTTAATGCAGCCACAGGGACACAGTGGAGTACCTCAGAGGTTTAATTGGTCAGTGGAAAAAACTGTTGTGAATTGTGAGTGTAGATGGAGGTCACACTGATGCTGGGATGAAAAGAAAGTGATTTTGTTATGAGAGGTAATCCAAAAATAACCCTAGATTAAAAGATTAATTCATATTTGCTTTGCTTTACTTGTTGCATTTTATTCCTGCTTATTGATTCATTTATTTTACATCTGATCAGTCATCATATTTTTGATTGTATTCCATTAATTCATCACTCAGTTCTTGGATCTTAGAGACATGGAAGAAAACAAGAAGATCAGATTTTTAATGAAACTCCAGTCTTAGCCAGGCCCCACTCTGACCCACAACACTGTAACTGAGTACTGTAACCAAACTGTAACAATACTGTAACCTATTATTTAAAGTGGTTTAGGTACTAAAACAGGGTTTGATATCTGCTAAACTATTTTCTACAAAGTGGCTGATCCCAGATCTTAGGTGTTCTATGATCTTGAATGTTATGATTAACTAAAATGATAAAAAAAAACATAATTACAGTCAACATAATTGAATAACAATGATCATAATTATTATTGAACCTCCTAATAGTGTCTCCATTTAAAAAAAAGACAAAGTATGGATTCACATATTGGTTCAAATGCATGACATCATTTTCTTTCACCCACAGTGCTCTTTACCACCCTTCACGTTCACATCAGTGAAACTGAGTTATGCTTAACAGATGATACAGTGATAAAATACACAGTGAAACATTATGTCTTTGTATAAGCTCATCCACCAGGCATTAGGGCTGCATTGTGACTATTATTGGTCTCTTATTTAAGTTAAGGTGATTGAGTTAGCTGCAACGGTTTTGGTTCTAAAAAAAAAAAGAGTAGCTTCAAACATCTTGGACCGTGTCTAATTGAAAGAATTTAGGATTTTATTTCTATTCTTTGTGGAAATGAAACCAGGTTACTCTGAACAAACTAAGAACTGTTTTCATGACATGATAATGTTTCCTCATCACCACTGTAATGTAAGTTTGGGGCTGGAACATAGAGCATTAGAGAATGGATGCTTTTGGTGGTGGGTTTACACAGTAATAACTATTGTTTTATTGGGGGAAATAATCAAACTGTTAGGCTTGTTTTGTTTTTTCTGGCTCAGCGGAGAGATATCTACTAGCACTTGGTTCAACAGTAGTTATATTTTAATCAAGGAAAAATAGTTGTGTTCCTGGTGGTTTTCACTTTTCATTTTTCGATGCATTTTTAACTGCAAAGCTATTCTTCCATATGAGAAAAATAAATGTTTTTATAATAGAATATATAATGTTGCTTATTTATGCAGACTTATCTAAGTGGTAGGGTACTGATAATTAAATACCTAGTAATGTCAGAGGAATGTCATTGCAAAAAAGAAGGAAGAAATTTTTTTTTTTATTATTATTTCTCTATAAATTACACACAATAACACCCCCTTGCTAAGTCCCCCCATAAACACCTCATCTATTCTCACGTTGTTCTCTATTATAACTGATTGTTGATTTAGTTCGTGCATAGTTGATAGTAGATTTTGCTTGCAATTGTTGTTGCAATTTTTGTACCATCAAACAGGTAAAAAAATCATTGTGAATACACTAGCTGTCAGGCAAAAGTCATATTATTTATAGTGACACTAACAACAATTTTAATAGTATAGGCCCAAACTAACATTGTCTTTGTTCTTTGTGCTCTTGTGCAGGGTTCCTGAGCACAGGTGACCAGGCAGCCAAAGGGAATTATGGTCTTTTGGACCAGATTCAGGCTCTGCGTTGGACGAGTGAAAACATTGCAGCCTTTGGTGGCGACCCATTACGAATCACTGTGTTTGGCTCGGGTGCTGGGGCTTCCTGTGTCAACCTGCTCACACTGTCTCACTACTCTGAGGGAAACCGGTGGAGTAACTCCACTAAAGGTAAAAAAAATGTCAATGAGAGAGATCAAAGTTTAGCAGATGCTGTCTACAATCAAGCTTATAACAAACCTCTCTCAAACATCAAACACACATATTACCTTGCTAGCACTTTATCATCTGACAGAATGATACAGCGTCTTGTAGACCTGCTGTGGGCCTGACAGTATTGATCTGGACATGCTACTATTGCCCCAATTCACCATAATCAATGCATAATCAATAAAACATAATCATGGGCAACATCATGTTCAGACAATTTTTATAAATGAATAAAGCACTGCGTTTAATAACCAGGAGGTGGATGGGATGTATGGTAAATGCAAAGGAAGCAAGGGAAAAACAGCTTGACTCCAGTCAGGGAGTTCAGTGCCCTGTGTGGGTAGGGTTTTACAACAATAAAACATTACTCAGTGTTTGTTGTAATGTAGATGAATATTTTTGACTAATAAATCATCTTTAAGATTGTAAGACTTTAGTGTATTTTTACACTTGCACAGCAGCAGGAATGTGTCCGAGGAGACACATTAAAAGTGCTAAACAGAAATATGTACTCCACGTAGAGGATGACTGCAAGGACGATAGCCATTTTAATATGTGGTGTGGTATCAGGTAACAGACTACAGACCTAACAAGCCTCCTTAACTGAAACCTCTCTCAAGATCAGATCAACAAAGAACAAAACACTGTCTAAAAAGTGAGAACTCACACTCCATTCCAGTATCATTCCAGTCAGGAAGGTGCTACAAAACATCAACATTAGAGAAGCTGCTGGTCCTGATGGTATACCAGATCAAATCCTCAAAACATGTGTAAATAAGCTTGCTGCACTCTTCATCAAAATATTTAACCAGTCTCTAGAATGGATTGCAGTTCCCACCTGCTTGGTAATAATGAAGCACTTTGAAAGGCTGGCATTATGTTACATATAGTTATGTATTTCTTTGAGCATTAACTATTTGAAATACATTGGAGGCCAACACACCTTTATTTTAATTTAATAAATGCAAATAACTACACAAGCTGATATGACTTCCACAAGGTATGTGGAATTGACTCAATTCAGTTTAGTTTTATTTGTACAAAAAAATTATAACAAAGTACACCATCTCATCATAGACTACAGTTAAGCTCTTACAATTTGCACGGTGCAATTAAAAAACCTAACAGATTTCAGCATCATTTTTTGACAGTGGAAAGAAAAAAAAATCTTATTCTTTAATTATACAATCAGACAATAACTTCAATTTTGCTGGAATTTGGAAGTAAAAATAACAGGCTTGGTAGATAAATAAGATTCAAAATTCAAGAATTCTTTTTTGTCATTATGCATATGCAAAACTAACAAAAGTTAGTTTGGTAGTACTTTCTATGCGTATAAGTTGTCCATCAGTCAGGTGGTCCAAGTTTTTATGTTTTTGTACTATTTTCTGGGGGGAAATGGCACAAACAGCCTGTTTCATTGGTGGGTGGGATCCACAGTGATACATCTGGCCTTCTGCACTCAGTATTTACTGAGTCTAGATCTGGGATAGGTCTTCCCACAATTATCTGTGCTGTGCCATACCACACTGTCACACTAAGGCAGAGGATGCTTGGTTTGTTGAGGTTTGTTCATTCTCACTCAAAATACAGAACCTCACCAACCCTACATCAGAGATAGATGTGTTGGGGGGATTATATTTCTGAAACCTCAGAATAAAATGGCTTCCAACTTTAGCCTGATCCATACTTCATTTAAACTGTATTCAGTTGCAGTAGCATCAGTATGTGCGGGCAGACTGACACCCATAGATTATACTACAGTATATGTGTATGTTTGTTATTTGTGTTTGCATTACTTGCAGGTTCTCAAATCATGTCCAACATGTCCCTCTGTTGTATTTGTCCGCAGGTCTATTCCAGAGGGCTATTGCACAGAGTGGCACAGCTTTGTCCAGTTGGGCAGTTAGTTTTCAGCCAGCTAAATATGCCCGGATGCTTGCCCGTAAAGTGGGCTGTAATTTGGAGGACACTGTAGAGCTTGTTGTTTGCTTACAAAGAAAACATTACAAGGAACTGGTAGATCAAGACATTCAGCCAGCACGGTACCATATTGCCTTTGGACCTGTCATTGATGGAGATGTTATACCTGATGACCCTCAGATACTCATGGAACAAGGTACAAATTCGCGTTCCTTAATTTCCAACAATGTGCTTGCTCTATGTTTGTACTTTAACAACCATCTGTACATTTGCTTTCCAGGCGAGTTCCTCAACTATGACATTATGCTCGGAGTGAACCAGGGTGAAGGCCTTAAGTTTGTGGAGCTTATTGTGGACAATGAAAATGGTGTCCAGGCTAATGACTTTGACTATGCCGTGTCCAGTTTTGTGGATGACCTGTATGGCTACCCAGAGGGTAAAGACATTCTGCGAGAGACCATCAAGTTCATGTACACAGACTGGGCTGATCGGCACAACCCAGAGACTCGCCGGAAGACATTGCTAGCCCTTTTCACTGACCATCAATGGGTGGCGCCAGCTGTTGCCACAGCTGACCTGCATTCCAGCTTTGGGTCACCAACATACTTTTATGCTTTCTATCACCACTGTCAGACTGAGCAGGTGAGTCTCTGGCTGTGATAGTACATCACGTTGATAGCTCATCAGTAGTGATTGCTTTCAAGCAGACTCACCAGCCATATATCTATGTTGGACAATTCAAACCCCAAGTGTCAACTGTGAAGTGGTTAACTGCATTTTTCCCAACTAATACTATGCTCAGATTATGTATGCATTGAATGTACCTGTATTTGTGTGACTATAGTTGCTGGACTGACTCCACAACATACCCACAACCAGTTGTCTCTGCACAGTCATGGCATGATTCATAAAATGTTTTTTAGTGGCTTACTTTATGTACGATTTGCTTTTATTTGTTTTTATTAGACAACACATAATAGTTTGTGACAGATGTTGTGACAACAAAAACAGACAGAACGTCATGGCATAATACTAGGCCTTTTTTTTTATACTATCTATTTAACTGATTTATATTTTTGTATGGGGCAGCACGGGGGTTAGCACCATTGCCTCACAGCAAGAAGGTCCTGGGTTCGACTCTTGGGTCCCCGGCCTTGCACGTGGGTTTCCTCCCACCGGCAAAAACATGCAACATTGGGGATAGGCAAATTAAGCATACTAAATTGCCCGTAGGTGTGGATGTGAGTGTGAATGGTTGTTCGTCTATAACTGTTGTTCGTTTATATGTGGCCCTGCGACAAGCTGGCAACCGTCCAGGGTGTACCCTGCCTTTGCCTGTAAGCAAAGGCAGGGTACACCCCCCCCCAAAAGATATTTTATTTCCAGCATCCTACATCTGTCTGTTTGTACCATACCATTACAATATGTATTTTGTCAGCAGCAAACATTATGACTTTAAATGTCTTATTTCTGTCAAATAAATGTAATAACATTAATCTGATTTGATTCATGTGCTACTCATTAGGTGCCACCATGGGCAGATGCAGCACATGGAGACGAGATCCCATATGTATTTGGCTTGCCAATGATTGGACCGACGGAGCTCTTTCCCTGCAACTTCTCTAAGAATGATGTGATGCTCAGTGCCGTTGTTATGACATACTGGACAAACTTCGCCAAAACTGGGTATAATGACACTACACATATGGCTCATAAGGGTCAATACAAACATTTTGTGTATGTATAATGTATTATTATATTAAACCATTAAGATTTACTGTAAGGTAGTTTGAAGGTCCAGGTTTAAGGTATTAACTGTAATCAAACTTGCCATACTGATTTTAGGGAGTTACAAAATTCAGATTATAAACTTGTTAAACTGTAGCTTTATCCTCTTTGTATCATGCTAATTGTATATGCTTTTCCTCATGTTATTGTGAAATACCATGAGAAACAATAATGGCTGTAGCTCTGTCTACATATTTACTCCTACCTGATCTAAAGGTGTAAAAAATAAGTAATGAATAATTTCAGTTGTTTTCCTAAGGAGATAACCTACAAAAAATTAAGAGGATAATGCAGGAGGAGAAGATGAAGGATACAGAAATTGGGAAAAATAAAAAATATTATTTGGATAGGCCACAATTAGCATGGCACATGCCTGCCCTTCTTAGCATCCCCCTTCAACACCAGATTATCGATCACCCGTTGGAAAGCTGGGGTGTGATTATGATGGAGATGTGGCTGCATACAAATATTCCAGATTCAGCCTAGAGAGTCCACACTTTAATGGACAACTGGATGTCCTCTGGGAAGAGAGGACAAGGAGGTGTGTGTACAAATAAACAACAATTGGTGCAAGCATACTATTGTGATTGAGAGACACTTCAGCCCTGATGTGGAATTCCTAATGCTGCAATGTTTCTACTTTGAGTAGAAAGGTATTAATTGGTAGGAGGTTTAGCAGGTTTAGCAAAGAGGTTTAGTAGAGGGGATTCTAGCATACTGCTGCACTGTGGTATACACAGAGGAGTGAAGTGAGGACGACTAGGACAGACTAGGGACGACTAGGCTTGAAAGACATAGGTTATCTACTCAAGCAAACATCATAAGGAACTTTTCACATACTGGTCACTGCCTTTACCACTGTTCCCTCAGGCAGGCTCAGGGTTGTGAAAGCAAGAACGAGCCAGTTAAACCATCCCAGTTAGTTCTGAGACAACTGTTGCTGAATACAGAAATGCAGATTTCAAGTCAAAATCCTGCTTTTTCAAAAATAGCACTTCATATCACATTTAAAGTTATTAACATTTATCTTTCATTCACAAAAACACTTACAGAACATTTAATGGATAGACACTTCCACTATGATGTAGAGCTGTGGCAGGACAGGGGGGGGGGGAGACAGGGGACTTATTGGAGACTTTTATATAAGCAACATCAATTTATGTTAAGATTATGATAAAGACTCATAATTCTCTAGATCATCTATCAAGTCATTGCCTATAGAGGAATGTGATTGATGCACTTCACATATGTAGTCTTACTGCATTTTTGTAGCCATGTTTTTTCGGTCAGTCATTTAAAGGACTTGATCAACATGCAGCTACTGTCACAAGACCACAAACTAATTAATAATAATTTCACTGTAATTGTGTTTTCTTAGTTTTGATCACCGAGGCTAGTGAATTGCATTTTATCATTGCATCGTGTTTTATAGGCTCTGTGTAATTGGTATTCTATGCAGACACGCCCTATATATCTTCAAATA
This sequence comes from Polydactylus sextarius, assembly GCA_016801845.1. Taxonomy (NCBI): domain Eukaryota; kingdom Metazoa; phylum Chordata; class Actinopteri; family Polynemidae; genus Polydactylus; species Polydactylus sextarius. Next base: position 637,665 of record CM028910.1, read on the forward strand.
CATTCTTAATTAATGGTTGTAGCCTGGAGAGCGACATTCTTGATGGCATTAAATTAAAATCCTTTTTTTTCCCCCTACTTGCGTCTCATGTTGCCTTTCAGTATGTAGCTATGGCAGTAATTGTTTTTTTTTTTTTTTGAGAGAGTGCAATGGGAGGACACTGGCTTTCAGTGCATTGCCCAGTAGCCCCGAGGGGAACAGAACAGCACTAATGATCTACATATATAACCCCAAATTGACGTGGAATGCCGGGTACCTAGGAGATTTATGCCACCAATTTGAATGGTTAAGCATGTTCCTGATGAGGTCTGGCTGGCCTCATATGCCTGTCCCAGACAATGTGGCACTCAGTGGGTATACCTCACTTGTCTGGCTCTGTTCTGCTCAGATAAAATTTTAAGTTTTTGTTTCATGGGGATCCCATGCTTCGTCTGCTCTGTAAACTGTTTCCTACTTATGCGTATGAGGTATCTAAACATACTCTTGCTTTTTTAGGGAGTCTATAATCAAAATTAGTAGGTAGTTTTCATCATGTAGCTTAATTACTTTAAGTAATAGTCTTTTAATGTAACTTCATTTCTGAAGTTAACTTTCTTAAAACCTTTTTTATTCCTTTAGAATCTTTATAAAACAAAACATTTGTGAGCATTAATAACTCGTCCTTTTGACCTACTTTTTCATTTTATCAGGTGTGGTATCTCATACACTGCTGATTAAAATTTGATGAAACCTTGGGGCTGCGTCTTCTCACTGCATTCCAGTATTTTCATAATTATACTGATTAGCCTGGGGGAGATGCTGCACTTTGGACAAAATTACAATTTTAATAACCAGGCAGGTGTGTCTCAAAAGATCTGCTCTAACTTTAGTTTAGCTTTAGTCCTTCCTGTCCACTGAAGTAAACAATCACCCAATGGCATAATTATTACTGGCTGACAAGTTAAAGATTGCATTGGTCATAGGAGGCAATGTGTTGTTGTAGAAAGTCATTAGCAGGTCTTATCCTGCTTTTTGAGGGATATCAATGGAATCTCTTTTCTCTTTTTTCTCTTCTCAGGGATCCAAACCAGCCTGTCCCCCAGGATACCAAGTTCATCCACACCAAACCCAATCGCTTTGAAGAAGTGGCCTGGACACGCTACAACCAGAAAGATCAGCTCTACCTGCACATTGGTCTGAAACCCCGTGTTAAAGAGCATTACCGTGCCAACAAGGTATTGTCCAGTTTTATTTGGTTTAAGTTGGTTTTATTAAGGTTCTCTGGTATCAGTAAGCTGGTTCATTGTGAATCAGCGTAGACTCTAATTCTGCCTGTGGCTCATGAGCAAGATATTGAACATATGTTGACTGTTCCATCAGTGTGTGGATGTAATTAAATGAGTGAGTTGGTGAATGGCAAAAACTGTAGTGTAAAACTGGGTGGTCAACACATGACTAGAATAAGTACAGTCCAATATGTCAATATCAATAAGCACATGTTTCATTTCTGACTATGAGTGGTACAGCTGATAGAATTTGAGTCCACAGTTTTATGATATGTATATTTTTGATTTTAAGAAGGAATAGTTTTAAGTTGCTCATCCTCAGCTTTTAGCATCTATACCTTTACTTTATATGCATCTGCATTGTGTTTGGTCTGAACACACCTTCATAGGCTTAATTCCATCAATAAATGTCTTAAGAGAATCATTTGAATCTGTTGCAAATGTTTACAAAGACTAAAAGATAAACTGATGAGATTTTGGTGGTCAGAGGTCAAAGGTTACAGTGACTTAAGAAGTCGTGTTTTTGACTAATAATCTGCAGGTTGAGCATGCAACCATTTGTTCCCTCCAAGCTATTTTTGATGCACCACTTGAAGTGAAAAGAGCATTATTCACTTGTTTGATGTTGCATCTCTTTCATCATGTTGAATATTAGTTTCTGTTAGTGATTTTTTTAAATCTGAAATTAAACAGTCATCTCCTAATGACTAATTACTTTTAATATCTACCTGATGTTGTTACCTTAAATGTATTTAAGTCTGCCACTGTTATATAAATGTTTTATTTTAATAATTACTGTATGCTGAATTTATAGTGAAAATCTCATATAAAACATTAAAAGATTTTCTCTGCTATCCACAGGTGAACCTGTGGTTGGAGCTTGTTCCTCATCTGCACAGCCTGAACGAGGTCACTCAACTCATTCCCACCACCACTAAGGTTGGTAGTAATTAATCTATAGCTCTTCTTCTTGCTTCTCTAAATCTGAGCCACCTGTGTGAAAGACTAGTTTTATGTTACCTTTACGTTTGAAAGAATAAGAAAGAATAAGAATAGATTCAAACATGCAAGAGGGTCAAAACATGAAATGTCTGAGGCAAATTAAATCTTTTGGTCTAAAAATACAGAAAATATTGTGATCCTGTTGATGAAAAAGCTCGAATTACTAAAGCTGTGTTTGATAACCAAACCTTTACACTTTAGAGTTTAGATTTAGACAAATCAATTCTGTATTGACATTTGTTATTGCAGATCCCTCCACCAGAGGCTACTAACCGTACTCCAAAGACCAAGGTTCTGGTGACCAAACGCCCCAACCCGACTCCATTCCCCACTGAGACCCAGGACAGCCACAATCAGCCACACCTGGTAGACCAGCGTGACTACTCCACTGAACTGTCAGTGACCATCGCTGTGGGAGCTTCCCTGCTTTTTCTCAACATTTTAGCCTTTGCTGCGCTTTACTACAAGAAGGACAAGCGCCGACACGATGTCCACAGGCGCTGCAGCCCCCAGCGGAGTGCCACTAATGACCTAGCCCACACTCAGGAGGAGGAGATCATGTCTCTGCAGATGAAGCAGCACTCAGACCTGGACCGGGACTGCAGGGGGGTGGGCGACTCCCTGCACCCACATGATGTGGTGCTGAGGACTGCCTGCCCACCAGACTACACGCTGGCCATGAGGCGCTCTCCAGATGACATCCCGCTCATGACGCCAAACACCATAACAATGATCCCCAGCACCATGGGGGGGCTTACCTCACTCCACTCTTTCAACACCTATCCCAGCAGTGGGCAGAATAATACCTTGCCCCACCCACACTCACACTCCACCACCCGGGTATAGCCCTGTAGATGCACCCACACAGGCAGGACTCTGATGGAAGCAAAGAGCTAATCCCACTATTGCAGCAGGGACACAAGGCCAATACGCTGACAAACACAGATATGTCAGGAGCTGAACCACCAGGTTGGAGTTGTTAGACACCTGTGGAATTACACTGGGATTGTACGACACTGTTATTACCCGAGGAAATATAGTTAAGGGGCTTCTGGGATTTTGGACCAGAGAAAAAAAAAAGAATAATTATGTTTTTGTAGAAAAATAAAAGACGAAGAGAAAAGTACAACAGGGAGTTGAAGAAAGACAACCTTACAACCTAAAATTAGGAGGAGGATGTTTTTTATCATTATTTTTGTCCTGATATAAAAAAAAAAAAAAAAAAAAAAAAAAGGTACAGTAAACTACTCTTTTCTTTCTAGCGACAGATATGGCCTTTGGGATCTTTTGACAAATGACTTCTTGATGATATCATCTGGGAGCAGAGCAGTGTCAGACATGCCTCTGAGGTGAGAAGAGGGAAGGAAAGAAAGCATATTGTTTTCCTTTGGCATCGCGCTGCAGATTACTCTGTTTGTGGGACACAGAGTAGATGCCGTGCAAATCAATTTAGGCATGTAATAACTTCATAAATGGAGGAAATGTAAGATAAGGCAAAAAACAGTTGTTAAAAAGAACAAAAGAAGGACTGGAGAAATATGAAGCAGAGAAGAAACCCTGTATGCACAACGGAATCATTTTGAGGAAAAAAGACAGATACTTTTCATCCATTTATTTTTGAGGATTGGGAGCAACTTTATTGTATAGAACTTATTTACATATCTAGACCTGTACACTAAGCACCAAGGCTGTTGGCCTTCTATTGGGGGTGGGAGGGTGTGGGGAGGGGGCACCTATACTGCAATCCTGCCAGAAAGACTGAAACACTGCAAATTGGGGATCCTTCTACTGGCTTTCTGGCAGTTCCAACATCAAAACCAAGAGCTGGGGGACAAAGGATAATTGGATATTTTAGCACGTTGCGCATGACAATTTATCTGCTTGATGGCTGCTCTGCTGATTATGTCATTAAGAATAATTTTCACCCTTTCCCTTTGCATTGGAGCAATTTCAGGTGGATTTCCTGATTGGATTACAAGAAAACATATCCTTGAACAGGAAAAACAGGACCTTGAGAGACACAACTCTGGGTTGTCGATGTTGTGGGCTTGAGCTGGGGACAGAAAGGGGAGGGGCTGGGGATATGGTAAAACTTTCTTGCATAACATAATATAGCTTGAGTGGAGCTGGGCATATAAGGACTAGTTTTGTACTCTGTGTGTTGGTACTACTTTTGATAGTGTTCAAATCACATTACACTGTATCAATCAAACTCATTGTACCTTCAGTTGAGATTGGTGTTATTTGCTATTGTACCTATTGGACCACTTTACCATATAGAAGTAATTACCTGCACTGTTTATTGCATTATCCATTTCTCTTTTCTTCAACTGGGAGCTGTGTTAATTGAGCGATGCAGTGGATTACCATAGGTATGCAGAGACAGTGGATGAAAGCAATGGAAGAATGAATCCGTGGGCCCATAGCTTTTCTTTTACTTTATGCAGTCAGGTTCTGTAGAGCTGATTAAATATGATTGCCTATACTTGACTAATACAAGTCAAGAGGCCAAGCACATGCAGATCTCAGTGGGTTGATCTGTGCAGCAGGTAGACAAGTCAAAGAGCCAGGATACGGATGTGTCAACTCCTATTATGTGCTGCTCATGCAGTTTTCACCGTTGATAATTTTTTTGGAGGCAACTGAAATAAATAGGCCTCCCACAGCAGCTGAGACCCACTATCTCCCCTTTTTTCCACCTGCTTTTTTTTCTACTGTCTCATCTTATACAATGAGTTGAGAGGACCAGCTGTTTAGCAAACCCCCATCCACAGCACCTTCAGTCCATTTCCTGCAGTGCAACACTATTGCGATCACTAATGTCTTTAGGCCAGCCAAGCCTCAGCAGCTAACAACATTAGCCTCTAGGATGGGAATGTGTCATACAGCAAGGCAGACTGAATATCCTTCTCTGTACAGACAAACAAACAAAAAACGTGTGAATCTTAGAGTAAAGGACTATCCATTCTGTAGGTCTGTTGACATTGTATTACTTGGCACAATGGGTTTCCAGTGCTCCAGTGCTAGTGCTGGCAAGCTTCTGATTGATAACACACATGCAAACATATGCAGATGAAAGCATGTGCACACACATCCTCCCACACAGCCATGCACTAAGTAATTAGGCCTGTGTTTTAGTATCTACTCAAGTTATTGTATATGGGCTAACACCCCGATTGCCTGCACTAGGACTCAGGATTTATTGGATCCACATAAAAAGCAACATGACCTTGTTTTTGTGACCTAAGCCAATGTCTGAAATACATTTCACAAGATATGGAGGGGAGACCTTGTATGACAATGAGCAGACAATACAATACAATAACAATACAATGCCTAAGATTGTCATTTTAGAATAAACAACACGTCAGCAATGATAACATCATTTTACTTAATGTTAGCTAGCTGTGAAGCAACTGAACATAACAATGAAATTTCAAAGAAAAGTTTAGGAGCATAAGAAGAACTCTGCGGGAGCAATGACATCAATCAAAATATGAGAATATTTTCAAGCGACATGATTTCATTTATTTTAAAACAGAACCTACACTAAGTTTTTAATTATTTCTGCTTTAAACTGTATCTGTAGTGATTGTTTTTGACCATGATTATGATGATGATGATGATGTTATTTAGATGCTAATCAAAAAGTCTGGCTATCTGGCACAGCAAAACAACACAACTGTAGACAAATTAATCCCACATACCTCATTTTGTATGAACTTCTTGATCAAATACTAATAAGAGTACCATAAGCTTAAATTTACTGATATGATATGAATGAAAGATGTCTCCCTGTTGGATGTGTTGGAGCAAAAAAAAAACAAACACTGCGGTTTGCTGTGGTTTCACTGAGGTGATACATAGTGGAGGTTCCTCCCTCACAAACAGACAGGTGATGAGTACAGACAGCAGCTTTCAGAGACAACCTGGCCACATGCACACATAGTTTTGGATTAGCAGCTCTATGATGAAGTATGTTCTCTCAACCATTTGCACAGGAAGGATATCACTTGTTTGGCCACATGAAATCATGATTTTTTTTTTTTTTTATACAGCACTGGTTCAGTGAGTGATCACCTATCACATCATCATCATCAGCATCATCAGCATCATCACATGTCATTTCTTTTACAGCCTTAAACACAGTAATAATAGCAAAAAGGAATTATATTACATTTGAGAGGACCTGTAACCATTCAACCAGTACACTGGAATTGGGAGAGTGTTATGGCCACATGTTTCATTTAAATACATCTTTAAAAATTTCTTTAAATAGCATTAGTTAATGTTATTAAGTTACTTGAGTTGTGAATGACAGAAAGCTATAAATAACCAGTGTCTGACATATGGTCTTACCATACCTCTGATCTAAGTCACAACAAGGACTCTATGATTTGACAGGGTGGGCTACTCCAAAGACAAAATATTTTGTAGTCTGATTCCAGCAGAGCCAATGCTGCAACCAACCTTCTCTCCATCAGGGCAGGCTTTTCACATGAATTCATGTTTTTTGGTTCACAATATAAAATGTTGCATTTTTATAAAGTTTCACCTCAGGTCACTTGAGAACCTTTTTCACTTTTGTCTATAATTGCAAAATCACATTTGTTTTTGTTGCACCAATGTATGTATATGTATCAAGGTGTTACAGTACGTTAGTGAGCACTGCTGTCCAGAGAAATAACAATGGGACACAGCAGTGGCCACCCACTGAATTATACATGTGATTGCTGAAATGGGTAAATAGTCAAAGCTATTGCAGAACCAATGCTAAGTAGCTGACAGCTTGATGATGAGTAATTATTAATAACACGCCATTTATTCCATTGTCTGATTCATGACAGGTTATTAATGCAAATCAACAGTACTGTTAGGAGAATTAAATAAGTTCTTGACACAGCAGATGACATATTTTGAATTAAAAACAGACTTTATAGTGAATCTTTAGCATGTGTGGTGACCACAAACAAACATCAAACTGTCCTGGTTTTCTCACATAGAACAGGTAGTGCTACCGCATTGCCATAGGATGTGAAGTTGCACAGGCAAAAAAGGAGTGTAAAAGGAGAGGAGGTGCTGTAGTGACTCATGAGTCAAGGGTTAGATAAGAAAACAAATGCATTAATAGCACCACTGTGTCTAATAACTGGCAGGGAAGAAACAAGACAAAACAGAAACAAAGTGAAACAGTATCACTATGACTGTCACACCAATGAATGGAAGGAAGTCCTGGCTGTGCAGCCTGAGGAAGCTAATAAAAGCATTTATATCTCTGACAACTTTGTAACTAGACCAGAAAAAGAAATAAAGTTGGAGGATCAACTAGAATCTAGAGCTAAATGCTTTGAGAGTCAGACTTCAGTGTGACAGATTGGAGGCTAGCTGTGGCATCACATGGTGATGAACAGGATGTGAAATTTAAAATATACAGTGCTTTGACATAGACCGGGAGCCAGGATCCATAGCCTGCAATGATACTTGAGAACTCCATAGCCCTCAGCAGTGGCTGATAGTGATAGGCTTGCTGAGGGATAAATAACAGTCCAGTGGAGTCACAGTTGCTCCATGTAGCACTGACACATGAATACATACACTGGACATGTTCATTTGAAGTGTTTGGAATATTATGAGGCATCTTACATTTTATTATGATATAATTATCCCTCTGGCAGTCAGGTTGGGCATCATTTTCATTTCACAATAATTTTATTTTATTTCAGCGTTTTTTTTATGACTGAGTACAGCTTGAGTAACAGTGAGAAGACATGGGTTACTTATTGATCTACTCTTTCCTTGAGTATCAACTTTTTTTTATTGACTCTCAGCTAAGTTAGCCTCTCCGCTTAAACATGAAATGCATTCCCTACCTCATAACTATTTGTGTTTAGAAACTTATTCTCCCCAGTTTTGGACATGCATCCCCACCCCAACCCTGATGTTCACAGTGAGTGGGGGCCACAGCTTAGGAATTAACTGTTTTTTTGTTTTGTTTTTGTTTTTCATCGGAAAATTGAAAAAATTGAAAGACAATCTTCATTTTCAACCAAATTTTACGTAACAAATGAATAACTGGTACTGTTAAAACTAATCTTATTAGAGTGTTGCTCATACATCATGGATAGGAGCATCGGTTTCTGCAAAAATCTAACTGATTGTAGATATAGGAAATGATCAAAATGTCTGAATTTTCAACTAAGACTGATCTTATTCATAAAGTGGGACTGATTTTAAATTTCATAACCAAAATAAATCCTGATGGCAAAAACTGGGATTGCATATTAATAAATGAACTGGTGCATAACAGTATACCAAAATATTTAGTCTTTCCCAGGGCATTATTCTTCTCACTAAATGGAGCACTCGGAGTACTACCATTAGCATCATGGGACTCAGCAACTCTCCAGTCGGCTAAAATTGTTTTAACAGCTCTGTTTTAAAGGCAGGATGACTCACCCGCCTGTCCTGCGACAGAGGAAACATTAGGCCTTTTAAACTAAGAACTAATAACAATAAAATATGACTGGATAGTTAAATGAGCAAATAAAATACGAAAAGCAGCTAAAATTTAATTGCAGTTTTTATACTGTTTATACGCTGTGGCAATTTTAAAAAGGAAGGTTATGACTCTTTTCTTTTTGTTTAAGTTCACTGGACCATAAAAAATCATTTTTCACACTTTTTTTTCCCTTCAAATTTAGTCATGATTGAATCCATGTTTGTTAGACAGTAAAATTCTAATATTTCCTCACAGCTTTCCCACGTGATCACATTGAAGACAGTGAACGGGTGCAGCATGTATGAGTGGGAGTGTGTTTGTGTCTGATGAAACCAATATTTTTTCAGAACACACAGAATCAAGTGGCTGATTTTTTAACTGGAAATGTGTTTCAGTCCTTTCTGAGTGCAAATTTCCATTCTGATTCCATCCTGTTTCTTTTCAAAATGTACTCCACTGTCAGTATCTGAAGCTTGTACTCATCTTATTGATTGGTGTTTAATTCTACAACGTGCCTAATTTCTCTTTCTATGTTAAGATTTTGAAAATTCTGTTAATTTTCTGTGTTATGTGACATCAGACTTGTCCTGAATAAGACTTGAACTTGGATTTCTTTATGTAAGATAACAGTCTGAGAACACTTCACATCTGAGAACGACTCCCATCCAACAGCACCCTCCTCTGAAACTGTCCACCGTACAAAAGAGGGTAAATCCAAACCAATCCAGGTAGCATTTCAGTCATTTCTGTTGAATCCCATCACCAGTATGTTTTAAAGAGCCAGTGTTGGCAGGATGAGTAGTAATCCACACAGTTTGGGTCTGAAGATACCTAAAAAGCTTTGTTCTTAGGGTACGTGTCACCTTTTATTCCAGAGTAAATCTGCTGACTGCAGTTAACAGTCGGCCTGTGCTGTAATGACAGATGGGGGAGGGGGAGGTTCAGTGCGCTGCGAATGAATGTAACGCAACGTGCCATTTTATAACCTCAAATCACAGAAGAAGTGACAGACCATACCTCAGATTCACCTGGAGAGGTTTTTGTTAGCAGTCCGAAAACTACATGTGGATTTGTTCTTTGAAACAGGGGGGCACTATGTGAGCTGGTCTGGCATTTGTAATGTAGATTATTTGTCACTTGTCTTTCTTTCTGGTTAAATAGTAATTACTCTTCTGGAGCACAATAAATGATTTTAATATGCTGATATTTTTTTTTCTATCAAGTCTTCATTTATTATTTTCCTGCTAAGTTGACTAATTTAATTGGTGAAGCACACATCAATTCTCACTCACAAGTAATTATGTTGGCAATTTATTTGTGGCCAGATTAAATTTGTTTCCCACGATAGAAGGCAGAACAAGCTCTGTCATCAGCAGCATGCATATTAACTCTGAAAGCTGACGTCAGCACTTAGGATCGAAGACTCCTACCCACAACAATGTTTCAGGTAAACGCAAACAGCTGTCATACAGAGCCCCTGCAATGGATAGAAAAGTCTATTTCTGCTGATTTGTGTGCAAAGGGGTGTATATTTTTACATGTCCTTTCACATATGCATAGAAATTATGCAAAGTTTTTTTTAGGGACACCTGATGGTGAGATCAAAAAATGAAACTTGTTACTGTGATGATACAATAACCACAAATTATCCATGCTCATGCCCCACAAAATGTACATTCACATTCACATGGACTGATGGACCAGTGGGTTTTGTGTTTCAGTATCTTGCACAAGAGTACAAGCGGACTGGAGGAGCTTCAAATCAAATGTTCCAATCAGTTGACAACCTGGTCTACCTGCTGAGCCAAGGTCAGTCCATCTGTGAAGAGGCTCCCCCTGCCACACCAGTACCAATGCCAGAACAAATGATGTCAAATTATGAAAAAAACATACAAATGGTATATAATAATAATAATAAATACGTTCTTGTCACACCTCACCCATTTTAAAAAGAACTTAAATGATGCATACTGGAACACCAGGGTGACAGTGGCACAAGCATGAAACCAGGACTCAAACGTCTGGTCACACAAGCTCCATCTCTCTTATTGCATTGACTACATACAGATTATTGTGGGCTGACACTAGCAGGAGTAGAATGATGGTGCACACACACACACACACACACACTTCAACAGAGGTTGGCATGTACTCTGATCATTCAGATTCTGATCCTACCATCTGCTGACTCAGCACCAATAAACATCCATCAGAGCAGGTTTTTAAAGTCAGCTTCTGTTCAGTGTTGGTGAGTCTGTGTCCACTGTAGCCTCGGGTTTCTGTTTTTGGCTGCTTGTAATCTATCCACCTCAAGGTTGGATCCTGGACACCTGACCTAAATCTGATTTTACAAACTGCCACTTACACACTGCTGCCACACAACTGGCAGATTGAACAATTGTGCAGTCAACAATTTTTTTCCAGCCAAGTCATTTTTCAATGTAAATGAAACCATAAAATGAAATAAAATAAATAAATAAATAAATATTTCTTGAATATATTTGAATAAATATTTCTTAAAGTATTTCTTTAGTATCTATAGACTTTGTGTAGTTAGCAGCACAGCAGCTAACTACAGGGTCTTGAAGAGGTGGGATGTTAGCAGAACCGGCCTATTTCTACAGCTTTGGTTCTTTCCCCAGCTTCAGGTTCAGATGCAGGTTATTAACAGGTTTATGGGTAAGAAACTAATTTGAAAAAAAAATTCAGGGTGTGTGCAAACAATAAATGGTTTAATAAATCAAAAAATAGAGAGTAAACAGCAGCTGAAATGAGAGTATTATCTTCATTTCCTTGAATAAGGCATTAAGCAGTAGGGCGCCTGGATAGCAAAATGGCTAAGGCGCACCACGTTGGTGTATGTCATGCAGTTGTTCTCCCCACCCAGTTGACCTTGCCTGTGTGTCCTTCCCCTACTCTCCTCTCTGTTTCCTGTCTCTCCACACTATCTCTTTTTTCAGGGCAAAGATGCCCTGAAAATAATTTGAAAAAAATCATTCAGTAGTTTGAGACAAGATAGAATGAAGGTGTTTACTTTAAGTACACTAACTCAATAAACTTTAAGGACTTAGCTCTGTCACTGATGTGCATTAGCTGCTAACTAACCAGTTAGCGTTGTCTGACTTTCAGCATTTCAGCAAAAAACATTCAAAAATAACACCTATTTTGCCATCCTAACTTCTGTGTTGGATATCTTTTTGTTTGTTTTTGATCAATGATTAGTCCATAAATGAATAAAGTGGAATTTAAAAAATGTAATTTACCCTGATTACCCCCAAATTGCATATATTATACATTTCTGCCTCACCCCTTTGTCTTTAAGAATAGTTGCTGGGTAATTTGAACATTCTGACCTTGTCTTTTTTATATCAGATGTTCTCTGAATTTGTATGTACACATTGAGTCTTGCTTAATCTAATTAAGATTCTGAATCTTTTAGCAGGGTTTAATGTTTCACTGGCTTCCAGCATGTGACACCTTTATTTATGTATTTCAATCCTAACAAAAGCTTTAAAATTGAGCCTGCTGTGGCCTTTTAACAACTACAACAGTACACACAGACGAAAACGAAAGCAAATTGGACTTTTTGTTTAATTGCCAATTGGAAATCAATCAGAATTTGTCTGCTTTGGAAAATAGTGACATTTCTCTGCTCTTTGCTGATGATTAGAAACAAATTATGGCAGAGACTGAGTGACATTTGGAGAGCAGGCGGGTGTTTGGAGTGGAGTGGGAAGGATCAACACAGATGTATTTATGCCCTCTGCTGCTGCTGAGTGTGTGTATAAACACATGAATTTGTCTGACCAAGGGTGTACACTGCTGTGGGCTGTTCAGCCACAGCTTCCTGTAGGAGTAACTTGATAAAGGCACTTTATTTACCATAATAATGCTTCTCATCTGTGCACATCAAACACTGTTGCCTGCTCTGATAACCTGCGCTTTAATTTAGCACAACTGTTTGATCTCTCTGTACTGCCAGGGCCATTGTCACGAGCAACATAATAGTTGGGTAATTGCTTTGTACTTCAACAGCGATTCACAAATAGAACAGTTGCATAATGTTTGGTACACATATAGAAAAGACCTGCAATAAAAGGATCACTGAATGGGAGGAAACAATTAAATTACAACAATAACGTCTGTGCTATAATTAGAAATTCCAATTTGAATTACTCATTAGTGTGAGTCCACAAAGAACTGTGCTAAGATCAGTGTCTGTGGCTGTGTGATCGGATGGCGTCAAAAGAAGCTGCTATATCCAACCAGCACTGTAACTAATACAAACCTTTTGTGAAAGTTGTGTTTTCCATACAAGTTCTAATCTGTGGCTGGTGTTATGTTCAGGCCTCAGGGTGTAGGAGCTGACATCAAGCAAGCAAAGGAGAACAGAAATTAAATGTGCAAAAAAGGAACAAAATATTTATAGTGTATTTATAATGATACTATCTTTTCCACAGAGTGAATCTTGGACTAAACAATCGACAAAACCCACAGACCTGACAATCGACCTATGACTTAAACCTATCAAAAGAAATCAGTAAAAAAAAAAGACAATCACTTTTCCTAAGTTCCTTAAGCAACACATTACTAACTACTACCTCCTTTACCTCCTTGCTGAATGTGAAGAATTTTGTCCTGTAAGTGTCTGTGCAGGCTGTTTAAAAGAGCTTGGTTTGGTCAGCTTTGTCTTGGTAGGAATGCTGCAGCTGCAGACATCTGTGTGGTCCTTCTGCAAGTCAAAAAGGCAATAAAGTTATCTCTGTATCTACAGAATATTAATTTCACAGTTACATTTTAGATGGAAACATAAAGACAATAAAATTATGACCTGAAATTCCCAGGTCTCATTAGATATCCAAATTTACTCTGCTTTGAGGCTAATGAGTCACGCTCTCCCCTTAACAAGCTGTTTTAATCACTCTTTTGTTCTGTTGCTTGACAACACACAGCAGAATATTTGTTCATCCTCTGTGTTTGGTCTAATTGGAATTTGCTTGGTTTCTGTACTGTTTGAGTTTGGCCAACTGGGTGCTACCTTCAGGTAAGGCAATTATAACCAGCGCACAGTCTCTCTTGTTTAATGCCAGACATCATCTTCTTAAAAGCTCCTTGAACTGAAGAACATATGGTGGACCTGATCGGAGGTCTGTTTACAAGTTTGAAAATTAAAACATTTTTGTTTTCAATAACATCTGCACTATGTGCCTGAGGTGTTTTAAATCTAAAAACTGAGTGCCAGCTCAGACAATATCATTTATGCTATTTTTATTTCACACTGCAGGTAAGGGACTAAATGTGTTACTAATAATAGTTCTGATTTTGACAGAACTGATGTTTAAAGGTGCCATGCCACACAAAACTGTTTTTGACCTGTAATTCTTGAAATATGATAGGTTCATATTAGTCTGTGTTGTGGTCCATGTGAAAATTTACCAATACATCTACTGTCTGCTATAGTCACTGAAAAAAAACCAACAGAGAAATGTGAAAAAAGTGGATTGCTTTGGCCTGAGCTCATTACTATTCGTGATCTCATCCATTTAAAACTGCCCACAACATCTGTCTCAGTGACAGTTTTACGTACATAGCAACGATGGCAGAACAGCAACAGTCTTATGTGCAACGTAATAACAGAACTTCAACAATGTACATGTTTCCCAAGAACACAAAGTGGAGGAACAACTGGTTTCACTTTATATTTGGAACAACATCACAACAGTATAGTCAGACAATAGTTCTATGATCATCGCATTTTGATGGGAGTTACTTTAGCAACTTTGGTGAGTTCAGCAGGGGCTTTGCATCAAAGTTGCTGTTGATACCTGGAGCAATACCATCACGACAGTTGGCAACCAGCGCACAGCAACATGCTACTGTCAACTCAAGTAAGTGCTATGTTATACATGTTTTATGTATATTTGAACAATGCTGGCATTAAGTTAGCTCTTGCTAACCTAGCTACATTCATGCCATGAAGCTAAATGTATATTACTATAACAACTGTTGTCAAGCTGTCCTGATATGGACAATGAGGACACTGAGGCAAAGAACACAACGCAAATCATAACTTTATGAAATATATATACATAGGAAATATATTATATGATTGAACTAACATTTTTAGATCAGTGGGTAATCATGAGTATACCCCGGTATATTCCTGACTAAATATCCCAGTATGCTGGTACCCCCTCCCCCACCGTTTTTCCAACATGGTCGTCTGCTAGCTTGATGGTAACACATAATAGAAAATACCATATACTGGCTAAAACAGTTAGCGACTGAGGTAATTTTAACTCAGGAAACAATCATTTACCTTAACATACTTCACATAAAATGCCATGTAACGTGCACCTGTATGTACAGGATGCATATATATTTTGTAAACTGAGGAAACCAAGTTAAAACTACTAACTTTTCAACTAGGTGATAGTAAACTAAGTTCCTCCACTTGCTGCACACAGTAAAGAATGCTAATAACCAGGTTCTCATTAACATGTTGAATATTCATGAGAACTGGCTCAAACTGGCTCAAATTGAGCTGTGTCTCAATGCAGGTTTTCCATACCATGCTAGAATGGCTTGAAACAAGAAAACAATAACATCAGAAATTAATGAAAGACACGTGGTGTGGCCTTTAAGAATGAAAAAGGAAAATGGAAAATGAGTGAATCTGTACTTAAATTGTTAACATATACAAATCCTGTTTTACTCTTTACACTTTTTTATCTTATTTGATCAGTAGCATGCAAACGCTGACCTATATTGTCAAAAATAGAGTAAAAAAATAAGTAACTGATGACACCAGCAAGTGAAGCATTCCTTGCATGTTTAGTCCTGTATCTACAAGCAATCGTCCCTCTGGGATTGAACCAAACAAATTAAATCTGAGAAGATCTGATGCTTCTCCCAGCCTGTCCGTCTGAATATCTTCGAGCTTAATGAGATCTGGCGGCTGGCCTGTTCCTGTTGTCTCTGTGGAAGTGAAGAAAGTTTGAACTGTCTGTAGTAAAGCTAATTTAACAAATCTGACAGCCAGGTTCTTCTCACCAACAACAGTGGAGAAGGATGAAAACTCCATGGCATGGAGAGAGACAGGCAGCAAGTTTCAGAGACATGTGAAAATAGGTAATAATAACATATCTAAATAAATATCTTTATTGACCTGCATTTTTTTTCCTTTAAAATTTGCCTCACCTCAGTATTTAAAGCACATCGGTTCCTACTGGCTTCCTGCAAAATCATCGACATTAAGAAGAGCTGAAGTCTTACCTGATCATCTGATTGATTGTTCACTGGTGCTGTGCATGTCAACCATGTTATCAACAGCATAACGTCCTTGAGACAGAGCAAATTAAATACTTAGAGTGGATAGAGCTTTGTACATTCAAATGGGCTAAGATTCCCCACAATACTGCAGGATGCTGAGGACTGGCTAAAGATGCTTGTCATGAAAAGGTGGAGTTATAATAAGACTGCAACAGTCATTAAAAGTAGTATGTTGGACAGTAGGAACCCTTCTATAATTTTGTAGATGCTGATTTATTTTAATTGTGCTTGTTTGATATGTTTACTGCAAACAGCTGAATAGTTTGTTCAACCTCCATGAAATTCCTTAATAATGCTGCTTGAGGCTTTTTGTTTGTGCAATAATTTTTATAATACTTTTTAATTATATTTATTATGGTGATCTTTTAGCATGTATTATTTATATAAAAAGTATTATATATATATATATATATATATATATAAGTACATACATGTATTACATTATGGCATACGTGCAATACTGATTTTGTCTGTAATTATCAGTATCTTGGTATGGCTGAAGATTAATTGTATGTATTATGGCTATCAAGGCATTTATGGTGCAGCTGCTGAGTCCAAGACAAATTTCCCTAAGTGGAACAATAAAGTATATCTTATCATATCAGTTCTAAATTTTGCTAATAAACCTAATTTTCAATGTGGGTTAAATCATTGTGGTTGCAACTATACCTGTACCTCTTTCAGTATAGCTATTCTCCCATCATTAATGATCTCATATTTAGATTTGTGGATCACTTAAGGTGCACTTAATCTAGGCAATCGTACCGTGCCTAAGCACGTTTGTCCCCTAAAGTTTGGATTCTATGGCTAGTGTGAGTGCAAGTGATCCATGTTTGAGTATGGTATGCTTCCCTGGTCCAGTATGGTTGGAAGAGGTGTTCTTGAGCTTGGTACACATTGTCACGCATGCGCACAACTACTGTTAAGTACCATGACTACGAATTGCTGCCTCACGCAGTCAATGAATCTAGACATTGGTGAGGGCTGACTAGTAGTTCACAAAGAAGTCATTGCAGCTGTGTTGTCGGGTTCCGTCTCCATCGCGCTGCTGTAACTGCGTATAAACAACACTTTACATGATGTTGCACCATACGTATATCGTTTATCAACGTGATGACATATGTGTTGGAGTTAACTCGGCTTCAGCAGCTTGCTTTTGGGGCAAGGGGGGAAGGGGAGGACTGGCCCTAGTATGAGTGCTCCCTTAGTTCTTTCTAGTCTTTACCCTGTAGAATGTAGCTTTTAAATTTCTTTTTTCCATCAGATCTGCTGAAGCTGTTTGTTTTAAACGAGTTCAGAAACTTTTTATATACGTTAGCCGTTTTATAATTACTTTTGTATTATAATTAGTTTTGTTTTATTGTGTACTTTCATTACACATGTATAGTTGTGTGTAACTGCTACATAAAATGACAAACTTGCGGTTCACCTTCAGACAATAGTTTTGTATCCAATCCTTGTTGCTTTTGACCCATAGCAATGGTCAGTAGTTCAGTGGGACATTTAATGTTTCACAATGTATTTCTTGTATTGAGAACCTGATTGATGAAAAAAAATCAATATTATTTTATTAGAGGCTCAAATGAAAACATTGATCACAAAAGCTGACCTGCATGATAACTTGTACACTGTCAGAGCAAAACAGCAGCACCAGCACCAGAACAAGACCTAACCACAGCCTCCCTTCTCTGTTTTACTGGAAAAACTTGAATATACTGTAAAGCTGCTCCGGTATCATTATGTTTTTAAATCCTTCACTGTCATTTATCAATGGAAACTTGTAGCCTATGGCCGCATTCACACCACACAGCGCAGGAGCATGTGTGTCATAACTGACATGTCTGCAATCATAATGCATGCTCTGCACATCATCTATCAGTCCTGTCTTTAAATGCACGTGGCCCAATGTAGCCCTGTCTTTTTAAAGTGCACATGTATATATCCTAGACTTGTGGTGTGAGCAGTATCAGAGCGGCAGAACTGGAGCGACAGAGCGATTGCCCTGGTTTTTGTATAAAAACCTGTACCGTGCTCTGACTAGATTTCACATGCTCTGTTTTGGGTGTGGTTGATGCTTCTCCAATTGTGTACTGCACGGCCACGCAGTTGGATCAACACAGCCATGAACTCTTTTGAAGTTTTCAGTCAGCTGGTGGGCGCCATAAGGTAATTCACCACCTGTTCAGTAGGGGATGATATGTTTCTTTCCTTTATGATTATCGACTATCGTTGATTGTTCATTTACCAGCCGGCTAACAGACAATGAAGACCAAGAGAAGACATTTGTTGGAATTGGAACTGACTGACATTGAACAACAAATCATTTTATTGCAAATGTTGAAATGAGAACTAGAGACGAGTGGTGTTGTTATTATTTTGGAAGGAATACAACCGGCAAAGTGAGATTCTGGAAATGAGGTAATTGTAGTGGACCAATCAGAACCATGTGGTCTCTATGTGCTCGCCATCGTTTCGATGGGTAGTAAAAAAATTGAGGAGGTGCATGTCAACCCATGGAGAGAGGGTCGCAACGACACAGAGGACTCTGCATCGTGTTAACGGATACAGATGAGCATAAATCAGTCTGAGTGAAATTCAATAAGGAGAAAAACAGACCAAGCCTTCATTTGAGACCACCGTTTGTTGGCCAAATGTGTTGCTGCCCCTGGCTAATAAAAGAGACAGGCTTCTATTTGCCACTCAGCTATTATTTGCTAGTAATGTAATACTCGGATCTTTGGAGGAATTCAGATCATTATGAGTCACTCACTGATATGAGCTCGGTTGTGTGAGTCACTTGAGAAAGTGTTTCCAGTATTAGCAAGAACCTTGGTACGTTCACTCAAGGCATAATAAAGAATATACACTTATTATTACTGTTGTTATTTGTTATTGTTATTGTTAAGAAGAAGAAGATATAATATAATAGCATAAAAAGCTTACCAATAACCTATCAATGAAAATCATTAAAGTTCAAGGTCAGTGTCACCAAACCGAAAAAAATATTTTATTTTCTTATGGTCTAAAATGTTTGTGGAGTAGATCAGCAGCATATTAATTCACTTACAATGTAAGCAACAAGCTTATAAGGCGGCCATTGACATCAACAACAGGAAGAAGTCATTATTAGTCACTCACTCACCCGGCAGAGAAACGGAACTTACCCAGCTGACCACGGATAAATCAATCAAATGTGGTAGGACTCAACTGACTTAAAATACACATCTAGATTCATGGCTCATGAGTGATTTTAGAGAGTCGGGTTAATGATTCAGATCTCGAATCTTTTTCCCCCTACTATTATTTGCAGTTTTACGGCTGTTGTTTTTAACAAGCTGGCAACTTCATTATGCTACAAGCTGCAGGCTTCTGACTGATGAGGATATGTCTGTTACAGTCATTTCTGCTAATTATCAGATGAAGTTTCAACCAAGGCTTGAAAAAAAACCTCCAGAAAAATGTTTTGACTTGAGACTCAACTGTATGAACTTTGTTGCAAGTTGCAACTTTGTATGAATATTGATTTGCTCACTAAATGCTAAAAGATACACATTTGATTCTGTGAGTACAGTT
The DNA here is from genome assembly GCA_016801845.1 of Polydactylus sextarius. Taxonomy (NCBI): domain Eukaryota; kingdom Metazoa; phylum Chordata; class Actinopteri; family Polynemidae; genus Polydactylus; species Polydactylus sextarius. Next base: position 657,336 of record CM028910.1, read on the forward strand.
CACTTCACAAACTAAACATTGTAGTTTCATAGTGTGGAATAGAACAGATGAGGACTGCAAAAATTGTTGCAGAGATGATTCTTTCTTCAAGAAGCATTGTTCTTTATTCAGTTGGCTTACCTTACCGGTAGGCTGAACAAATACGGAGCACACATCCCCTATAGCCTGTGTCATATCCACTTTCAGACAACTTTAGTGGCTTTCAGCAAATTTGTGAAACAACATTAAGGAAATGTTAACAGCAAAGCTCTTTTTCACATTTTCACACAGTGCTGCTGCTCTGCAGGGACAAGTAATGCAACCTATAGACTGATATAACAATTAACAGAGATATCAAAGTTATTTTGTATATATGTTGCATTTGAAACCTCAAGGCACTCAGCCCGTTAAAATGACTGTTGTGTTTGACACATCTAATGACTCCATGGTGATTATGTCTCAAAGCAGGGTCATTAGATGTGTTGGTCTATAAAGAGTTGATAAAATGGGCACGTCTCTGATGTGCAATTGTGAACGAGGCAGATTAAGTATAAAAATCGAAAAACTACATGCGCTGTAATGTATATGTATTCTTTAAGCCAGCTTTTACTGAATTTGCAGGGGCTGGTGATATAAAGGTCCCTGGGGAGGTCAGGGAGAGGCACACATGTAAGCTAGAAAGACAAAGAGCATCAAAGGGAAAAGGAAAGAAGACAGAGAAAGAGACGAAACATGACAGAGGCAGAGGAGTCATTGTGAGGTGTCTCAGTGCTGTCAGTCACAGCAGAAAGGCGGACAGCTCACTCTGAAGAGACCCACACACTGAGAAGTGGAATAGAAATGAGAAGTTACTGCTTCCTGCAAACAAATGCACTCAGTCTTTCAAATAAATTTATGAGAATGAGGCAGACTTTGGGCAGATGTGAGATTAGCGCAGGCTGGGTGAATTGAAGGTCATGAAAAGAGAAGACAATGTGGGGATGAAAGGCAGTTGTTTAGTGTTAGTATAAAAAGTACAGTTTTATATAACAGCATATGTATATGCAGCCTGCAACAGTAAAGGATACATCAGTAACTGAAGGTCAAAGCTTATCAAGATGTCCATGGAGATTCTCATTCATCCAGATCACTGTATCTCACATAGTCGACTCTAAGGCAACTGGACTGACTGTACTTTCCTAGTTTCCTGTAGTCTTCAAGAAACTACAGTCAATCCAGTATTATCAAGTGTTTTTGGGAGAGGTGAGAGCGGTCTTTAAATATTTGTGATTCACAACTTTTGAGAATTTGTGAATAATGAGAGTAAAAGACAGCAGCCATAATGTAGACTAGGCTTTCAGTCTGGTAGTCAAGGGTCTGAGCATTTTCCTGCTGTTAATGGAGATGGTGGAGCCTGTGGATAGGATGCCAGCCATCTGCATTCAGCAGGGCACAGCAGCCACGGAGTGAAGGCCTAAACTTGCTATACATTTCATCTTTACTCCACACAGCTCAGTGAATAGCTCTACCAAAGCCAAGCAATCAAAGGAAAGTGATAATGTGTGATAATATGTTGTCTACCAATCAAAAGCTGTGGTTCAGTCTGCACTCATCCAGTTCATGTCACAGTATAACTGGGGAAGATAATAAGTCCCAAATTAGGAAAGTGGAGTAATCCACATTAGTAGCTGTCTGCCAAATAAAACCACAAACAGTACTGTAACATAGCTGGTAAGGTCTTAGGCTAGGCTAGGAGCTAAGCTAACAACATCAGTTCAGTTCAATTTTGTTTGTGTACTAGCCAACAACAAAAAGTTTTTTTTTTTTTTTATCTCAAAGCATTTTACAATATCATAGAAAACCTTACAGTTCCCACAGTGACCAGCATGTAGTGACAGTGGAAAAACCCCTTTTAACAGGAACCAATCTCCAGAACCAGACTAAGAACAGATGGTCATCTGCCTCCTCTGGCTGGGGTGAAAATGAAAGAGAAAAGAGAGGAGAAGAGAAAAGGGAAGGATGGAGAAGAGACCAGGAATAGGCATTCTGTACTGATACAATCAATCTCCATGACTGCCTCAATATGAGTGCAGCTTTATGTATAATAACAGATGTTAAAGAAGCAACAATGATAATATTTAAGGTTAGACTAAAAACTTTCCTTTATGATGAAGCCTATAGTTAAGGATGGTCCAGGTGGGACATGGACCTGCGTGAACCATCCTTTAGTTAAGCTGCTATAGGATTAGACTGCTGGGAAACTCTGACAATACACTGCTCCTCTTCTCTCTGTCCCTCACTCCTCTAGTCTCAGTCTCTTCCTCACACTGCATGTCTTGATATTAATATATTACATATTATTACCACTCATCTGTTCTCTCTCTCTCCTGCCCCACACCCTTTCTCTTTTTCAGGTCGTTTTGACTCCAGAGCAGCCGGATTCAAATTCTTCAAGGACATTATTATTATTATTATTATTATTATTAGTATTGTAAGATTAATTGTAATGATAATTTTGTTTTAACAACTACTTGTAAACATTTGTTCTCAATTGTCTCTTCCTGGTCTCCCTCTTTTCTTCCTCCTCCCTCCCCCGTCCTCCTCCCCTCCCTTTCCTCTGTCTCTTCACTTTCTCTTTTGTCTGTATTCATTTCACCCCAGCCGGTTGAGGCAGATGGCCATCCACTCTTAGGCTGGTTCTGCTGGAGGTTTCTTCCTGTTAAAAGAGAGTTTTTCCCTCTCCATTGTCACCAAGCGCTTGCTCATTGTGGAAATGTTAGGTTTCTCTATGTAAAGTACCTTGAAATAAATGTTTTTATGAACTGGCGCTATATAAATAAAACTGAATTGAATTAATAGTACACACTGCTCCCTTGTGGGGGTTAGGTTCCAGAACCCCCCACGAAAGGTGAGTAGTAACAACATTTTTATTTTATTTTATTAACCCTTTATAAATCCTCCCCCACACTCTTATAAACATTTCCCAAACTTGTTATTCATTTTTAGGCTAGAAATTGCTTATTGTACCACAAAAATAATTAAAATATAAATGATATAAAGACCTATAGGCTACAAAATAATGAAGACTCCTGCAATGTAAATGTACATCACTGATTCTTGAGAGTTGGGACAAAACCTGTCCTACAGAGAAAAGATTCATTTATATTGACAATCAAGAAGTTCATCATGATTTACATACTTAAAAAGTTAAACCTACAGAATATGTGTATACTGTTGGACATTTAGGACATTTTGCTTAAATGTATGGCCTGTGGTTAAAGGCCCATGTTAATTTACTTATCCTCAGCCAGAGTCTGAGGAAAAGTAGGTTACCAGTATTAACCAGCCCTAAAACCTTTAACCTATGACATTAAATCATTAAATCAGGCAATAGCATGTTCAGCTCTATCCCTGAGGACCCCTTTCCATTTCCCTGGCTGTGCTGAATGCAACACTACCACACACACTCTGGTAAGTGTTAAACGTTTTGATATTTTAAACAAATAAGGTCAATATTCCAGTTGTCACAGCTTGAGCACTTCAACACCGTCTCTCCATTGTGATACATTTTTAAACCATAGTGAATTGAATTTAGGCATTTTAGTGAGAGTATTGAAACAGCTAGCAATGAAGAAAAAAACAGCTAGCTGCAGTGTGCAGTTTACAGTGAATACAGCTGCAGTGTACAGTGAACAGTTAACAGTGTGCAATGAACAATTTACAGTGAACAGTGTACAGTGTTCAGAGTACAGTGTGCAGGAAAATACTTGCCATTTCATCAATTTGACAACCTGACATGCATGCTGGTGGAGTTTGTTATGTTTTAACTTAGTGAAGGATTAAAATGTTTCTTCAGGGTTTCATTTACACATAAATGTCCACATATAGCAGAAACTACATTATTTAACCATAATGTATAACCTACACTTCTAACTTGAAGAACATGGGCAGGCTTTGGTTTGATTATTACTGTCACTTTCCCACTTTCCCAATATTTTTTTATGTTGTTAAATCACCTTTAAAGCAGACTAAGGTACACTCACACATTTTTTTTTTTTTTTTTGTTTTTTGTATGCTTTACTGTAGGCCGGCCACAGCATGTGTTTTATTTTTGGTGTTGGTGTAACTGTTTTATGCCAGTTGTGATATGTGAAGGTGAATACTGATTAGAAACTTGAATATTCTGATCTTACCCACAATAGGTCAGATTTTTTTGTTGATCTCGAGACTTCCTGACCTACCTGGAGACTATTGGATGATTGATGGCAAGCTATGGCCCAACGGAAAAGAACTAGAGACTCAATTGCATACAGATGATTGAAACCCCTGGACTCTAAGAACTTTGTCTCCACACACACAGTCAACACATTCAACAGTGCAGTAGGACAAACAATCACCACTTCCATAGTGGACTGAGTGATTAAAGGGACTAAAGGAGTTAAATTGAACATTGACTCTAAAGACTATGCATCCAACTGTGAATTATTTTATTTTATTATTTATCTACTAACCTGAGTAAAAATTATGTTGCATTATTTTATGACTGTTCTTTTTGTTAAAGGGGAGGGATGAATAGAAAACACAAGAGTAGTTACTTGTCAAAGAAGAGATTGTTTCTGGTGAGTTGTTTGGCTCATCCATGGCTGTGTAGTCATACCTAGAGTTTCTGACTGGCCACAGACAGACATCATCTTTATTCACTACAGCTTCTAATATATTTTGTAGCTCCACCAAAAAGGGTCACACAGTGGCTGATCTGAAGCAGCTACTCTTGATCATTGTGCAGGTCTGACTGGAATGTTTGTTTGAGGCTACTACTGCCGACGGCAAAGTGAATGTGTCTATACTCTCTTGCAGGTAGGTTAATCTGACTCATTAAAATTTTTCTGTTCTGTTGAACAGTGGACCATCATTTTCAGTTTTTCTTAATGGATACACAATAACAAAGCCTCTGTATATGGACAGCTCTAATTAAAGTATATTCTCCCTCAGTTATGATCATTAATTTTTTACTGAAGATCATTAAATTGTTTTGCCATTTACAGCAGAACACAGTCTATTGATGTTCATTAGTGGGAAAAGAAAGCAAATGGCAATTGTTACATCCTGAACTTTATCCTATTTATGGGCCAGAGCACTCTATCAATAACACAAACAGAACAATGGATGATAATTATTGGCTTATCGGATGCAGCATACACAAATCATTGAGCTTCTCCATTCACTGCTTGCTTAACTAATGATTTGAGTCTGACGGTGAATAAAACATGGCCACATCAACATGGCAGGCATCTTAAACTCGTCGATTTGGGAACATTGTTCAGTCGATTGCTATTATGCATCTAATCAGTAGTTGCATTAATATTCAGGGGACCACTTAATGAGAAATGCTTGGACATCATTGATTGCAAATAAAAGTAAGCAGAGTATCATGAGAATTACAAGGACTTATTATTGCATATGAAGCCATTAGGTGAGATGGCTGGGTGACTACTCTCCTGATTATTTCAGATTTAGTACAGTGAGTGAAATTTTTAAGTAGCAGATAGATAGATACATGAATATTTTATTCATTCCTAAGGTGTATGAGTGTATGTGCAGATATGCACCAATCAGCCACAACATGAAACTGACGGGAGACGTGAATAATATTGATGTTACAATACAATGCTCTACTGGGAGATCTGGGGTCCTCACTTTCATTTGGAAGCTTCTTTGACATCATTCCTATTCATTCTTTCAGACCAAACACACCCTCCCATAGGAATGCACTCCCTAGGAGCAGCAATGCCGCCAGCAGGATGGTGTGTCCTGCAGAACAGAAACTGCTAGGAACTGAGGAGGAGACTGGTCCCTTTTCCTCTCAGAAGGAGACAAGGACATCCTTCCTCCTCCCAGCTTTTCAACCCTCCAGAAACTCCAAAGATAGTAGAGGGACAACAGAGAGATGGAGGGCGCCACATGGCCAATAGCCACATAAACCATGGTTTCCACGGTGACTGCTCCACCAGCCCTCCTTCCTCCCTCACGCAAACCATATGTGTCTCATGAGAACTGACCACACCTGGACAGGAGAGGAGAAGAGCAATAAACACAGCCCAACACTCAGGTCAGAGTTTTTTATCCCCAGGCACACATCTATAGGTCCCAGGGAAGTCATCTGAGATGACACACTGCGCACCCACGCCATCACGATGGGATGACCAGGACACCACCAATCACCAGAGAGCCTCCACCCTGTCTCCTGCAGACCCTCCACAGTCTAACCAGGTATTTACAGAAACAGATATTTCCTCCTTTCCATTTTCAATAATATTCTTGATTACAATAGATAATTTTCTGAAGAGTATTCTTTACACTAATCCTCATGAATGAAAAAATGAACAGGGGACTTGGGTTTGTTGTGTACAGTTACCGGGCTGCTTGGGAGTTGCACTAAACTGGCCCACATCCGCTCTTGGGGACTGACTAACAATGCTAACATGTGTCCTAGTTACTATGGCAAGGAACTGCACGTCCAACTCATTAAGCCTACAAAGTGTGAGCTGAGGGCAGCTAAGATGTCCATGCAAATTCTAACCTTCTTCTTTTTTTTTTTTTTTTTTTTTGAGTACTATTAACTTATTTCAGGATAAATTAGTCACAAATTCCTGTTTCTTTAAATGATGGCCAGTGTGCTCAAAGTCCTTTTTTTCTGTGGAAATAGTGTTGAAAGCGCAAACAGTATAGTTGACAGTGTCACTGTCTCATAGGTTGAGTGACTTCTTGACAGATTGGTTCACAGGCTGCACCATGTTTTAAATGAACAATAACACTCCGAATAAAGACAAGGGAGAAATTCTCCAACATGCTCATGTCTAAAGGGCCATCCACATCAAGAACAATACCTATAACCATAATGATGTGAACATCCACACTGATGAATGATAATGCTCTCTAAACAGCGGGATCAAGCACACACTGCACGCTCCAGCTGTGTCGGCACCGAAATAGATATTGATAAATATCTATTTATAAAATGGATATTGATGGCCGGTTGCTGCAGAGGAGATAAAAAGGATATCACAAGGGTAGGGGTCTATGAAATACTCCAGAGATCAGAGGAAGTATTATAGTTAGTATTATTATCAAATGGTTTTATAGTAACTCCTGCCTCCCTCCACCGACCAGATCAATTTATTTACAGGGTTTAAAACCTGGTCCAACAAATGAGATGGTAGTGTTGTCAGTCAGGCCCAAGGAAAGGAAACTGACAGAAGGAATCAGGTAATGTGACACACACCATTCCTCTAGTGTAAAACGACACAACACTGCAGTAGAGTATTCATGTCTGATAATACAAAAACAGTACCTTAATACCCATCTAACTGTTTAGTTATGTTGCCTGTTTTAGGGGTAGCTTATACAAATGTGCCTGTTACCTGACCTGTGACATCTCAGACATATCAGTTCTTCAGGTGAATGACATCTGCCAGGATATGTTGAGGGATACTGCTCCCCTGATCACTATGATGGGAATATCAGGGGGTCTACAGATGGTTGACAGCACATTTGGAAAAGTCCAAGATGGCAGTGCTCTCTCCTATTAGCTGTTCAACCACATCTGGTTGTTGTAATACAAAAATCTGGAAATGACAAATGCTATAAGACGCATAAGTATATTTCTAGTGAATCCACCAGTTTTGTAAGATTCCCACTAAAAAGTACTGTCAAGTCAGAGGTGAACAATATTTTCAGTCAGTTGTGTTTTGCTACTATTTGCTAGCACAAAGAACACAAACTTTCAGTTAGCATCTGATGTTCATTCAAACAATATTAAAATATGTTTTTTAAATGTGCAAACATGAAAAGAAAGACAGTAGAGTGATAATAGAGTAAACTATTATATACCAAACTTTGCTTACCTTGTGTAAAAGCAAATGTCTGAGTTGGAGCCAGCAAATCGCAGTAGACCGAACCGGTGTTTGAGTGACAGCTGCTCCAGCCGCTAGCTCAGCTGGGCAACATCATCCCACAGATACTCGTTCTCACTGGGCACCTTGTCCACAAATGTAGGGTCCAGACTTGTACAGTAATCTTGGTTGTTGGCCAGTATAGGCCCAGCTCATACTCTCTGTACTCTCTTTGTTCCCACAGTCTGAGTCTTCTCTCTCCACATCCAGTCATACATGTGCTCTTTCACACAATGTGCTGGGCTAAATAACAGGACTCACAGTTTTTGAAATATCTGCTTCTAAGCAACAAGAGTACCTTTCTGCTACTCCATTGACTCCAATGTTAATCCAGAGTGGGATTTTCAGAAAAGCAGAAACTACTTCTACATTTTTGATACTGGCAACAAAGACCATTGATCAATATGTTCAGTAAAGCCTTGTGGCTTTGATGGTAAAAAAAAAAAATAAAAAATTGGCAATAGGACTTTTGGTGTTTGAATAAATAGCAGTAGTTTGGTTCAGACCACTCTGAGGCTCACAGACACACTCTCCTGCTACTCTGGGGCCATCACCATGGCAACTGTAATTGCAACTGCCACACAGCTCCTTCTTACTCTTTCTCTTACTCTTTCACCCCATTTGCTCAGCTGGTAAAGAGTTGTGCTTTAAAACAACAGGCTCAGGTTCAAGTCCTGCCCGTTACAGACCAACACATGCAAGGAACACACAGAACACTGTATGTCACACTGTAAGTCTCAAAATGTCACGCAGAGGAATTGTCTAGTTTTCATTTAGACCAACTTATTAAAAGTTCTCAGATGATTGTAATGTGTAAATCTTACAAACTTTATTTTTATGCAGAAAAAGCTCTTGATTTTGAGCTATACTTAGTAACTCCATTAACACTTATTAAGGGCGTACCTGAGGTAAAAAGATGATTGGTGAAAGCACACACATATACATGTGTATGTGCTACAATGTAATGACAATAATAACTACCTGATCTCATCCCCACTTACCATGGACACAGGTCTGGCCCTTTGTGTTGGCTAGGCTGCACTATACAGGCCAACAACCACAAAACACATTAGCTTGCTTATAGTAAAATGACCAGTCCAGGGTGTGTAAGGTAAAAGGCAGTTCTGATAACAGTGGTACAGTAATGGTCTGACCTTGCCCTGGGCGTGAAGCCAGAAGCCATACTGTCAGCTGGAGTGATTCACATCCAAAGAGACAAGGAGATTATTCAAACCCTCTGCTTCATTTAATGCAGGGGTGATCACCAACATGCTACCTTAATCTGACCCTCCTCCCTCTACCATTCAAGAGGAGCAGGCCACTGCCCTGATACCCCTATCTCCATCAAATTAAATAAATTAGAGTCACTGCTACTAATTAACTGATTCAGGAGCTTTAATTAAAACTCTTTTTTTCCTATTGACAACAGTTATTCACAGACCAATAATCAATTAACACAGGAAAGTCTTAAAGGGCCCTTTGCACATGAGCAATACAGTAATATTGACAGAATGAATGCTGAAATTGACATTGACAGGAAAATTAGAAAATTAATTTTCTGCCCAAGATTTTCAATCTAGCTCTGGGGCCATTAGTCAAAAGAGGTTTCCATTGACATGTAGATTGACATTGACTAGAGGAAGTGTTCACTCAACAGTGACAGTAATAAATGTGAGCCTACTGAAGCACAATGTTATTCAGCTCCACTGCCCAGTTGTTTTATAAAAGGCATCTGTTTTTATTTATGCTCAGACATTATAGAGATTTAAAATGAGATGAAGAGGGTGCTTAAAAATCCAAACCGTCATCTCCATAATCTCCAGCTCAGTAGGCTCCGCTGGAGTGAGAATGAAAATTACAGCCTGTCAGGCATCAATGACATAGAGAAATGGGAAAATGGTGGACTTTTAACAGCCAGCCTTTCCTCTTACATACCCACAGAAAACACTCTTCCAGGTCCATTTAACACTGTGTCAGGCAAGGTCACTCCCCCTTGGTTATGTCTCCTGGGAAATTGAACCTACATTTCCTTGCTTGAAGATGAAATAGCACAATAATTGAGGTGAAAGCTTAATTGAGTTGAGATTTCATAATGTAAGCGGAGTAAATGCTAAGGGTAATGCTACGCAGAAAATAACATCCTTTGTAATTCAGACTAAGCTCTAGTTTGGAGAGAATGCAGACACTAATGGTTTACTCTCTGCTAAGACAAGCTGTTGGACATCACTGACCTGCTACCTACAGCTTAACCTGGGTGATAGAAATGAATGTGTCATTAGATAACATTAGACTTGGTCTGCTTAAAATCACCATACTGATAGTTGCTCTATCAACTGCTATAAACAAGGATTATACACTTTGGTTTTTTTCATGGGACCCCCAACTGCACAGGGATTTTGTTAATTGCGAGGTTTGGTATGATTTAATTAGTTTGGTTAAAGTGAAGATATCAATATACAGTATATGGATGTGGACTGAAGCAAATTTTCATGTACATGCATAGTGCATAGTGTGACAAACAAATCTTAGGCAGTATTTTGGTAAGTACCACTTCCTAATGCATTTGTCCATTACCTGATGATTTCAAGCTCCACTAATACACAAGTTAAAGATATAACTTTCTAGATATAACAAATATGTATTTAAATTTAATTTAACGGCAGAGGCACATTGTGAGCACATCTACTCATTCCCCCACTCAAACTACCAAGGCATTAAATTCAAAGTCAGGGTGTCAAAATGCTCATAAAAAATAACCACTTAGTATCACCCACAGTGGGGAACTTAATGCAAGGTTACAGGCTATGTCAGGGCTATTTTTATTCAGTTGCAGCAACTCAGGCATCTGTCAGTGTCTCTCATAGTCACTACATCTGCTGGGATTTTGTATGGATATTGACATAGGTGTAATGTCAGTGGTGGATAATATGTTAATGTTGGAACTGGCACATTGCCTAGAAGCACACAGATGCTGATGTCCAGCGACTGCGGGGGGTGCAATGTACACTTTACAGTAATCTAGTGGTTCTGACACATTTACATTCCACATACTGAGACATTTTAGGAACCCAGTATCTGAGCAAACAATGTATGTCTTAGAGTTTAAGCACTTTTTCATAAGAGTTGTTAGCAGATCATATTAGAAGATTAAGGGCATATAAGACACCAGTGGTGGCTGGTGGTGAAATTGGTTGAGTGGGCTAACAAATAAATTACACCCATAGAGAGGTTAACCTAAAAGTAAAAGTGAAAGTGGAAGCTGGGCACAATAAATTATTCTGGCAAGGAAAATACTTAAAATAAACTTAATATTACTTGTATTGATATTTAATATCGAAGCCAAACATTCATTTATCTGTAACCTACCAACAGCCTGCTTATATAAGTTTTGATGACAAATTACAGACAGGTCAAGTTCATACTCAATTGTATGAATATCTGAGTCTGTGGTGAGTGAGTGTTTAAACAGTTAGACCTTTTAACAGTAAATAAACTGGGGCCTACCTCATTTAAAAAGAAGCTCACATAAGCGGCCTTTCTGGGAAGCAAACATGTTTATGACCGTGTTATTAAAGTCTAGTGATCGGATGAATATGGCGCTACAATAGTGACAAAAGTCTCTCAAGTGAAAATTACATGTACATGGGCGAAATATCATTCCAACACGCATAGATATGCTCTCTGCGCATTAATCACAAGTACACAAGAGGAAATAAACAGCTTGTGCGAGCTAGAGTCTTTGAATGAGTGCGCAAAAGCCACTAGAAGGAGCCAACACCACCCAATAAATAAATATAAATATAATCAACGTGAGGTAAATACTGATTTTTCATTTTGTAAACCTAATCAAAAAATGTGGAGAAAATGCACTACAGGAGTGACTTAAACAATTTCAGGCTAAAGATGGGTAATAAGTGACACAGTTAATGTTACTTATAGGTTACTTATATAGGTTCAATCAGTGTCACCTTTGTTAAAAGTTTACTTCTGAATGTGATGTCTTGCACATAGTAGCCTCCTTTTTGAGCCTCTCCGGCAGAGAGAACATGTGACGCTCATTGGCTGCCTTTGTTGCCACCCATAGGGATGGGTATCGCGAACTGACTTAGAACTTGGAATTCTGGTGCTGCCTAGTGCTGACCGGCATTCTGAACTGTCAAGACTATGCACATTGATTATTGTGAAAAGACTGAGAATGTTATTTACTGTATTGAATAATATAAGACTGTATTTTTCCCCAAGAAAAAAGTTTGAATAAGTCGGATTGTCTTATATTCAGGGTCCAGAGACTCGGGGGTCTAATCCAACAGGTCGCGTCACACGAGTCAAACGAGTCAGAGCTTTTTCTTCTTCTCTCAGAGACCAGAGACCAGAGACCTGGAAAGATGCGATACACATCCCACTGCTGCAAGAGAGCCATCAGTACCATCAGGGACAACACCCACCCAGCACACAAACTGTTCTCCCCCCCACCATCTGGAAAACGCTATCACAGCATGCGGTGCAACACAACCAGACTCAGAAACAGTTTCTTTCCACAGGCCATCAGACTACTCAACTCACTCATGATAATACCATGGAAATGTCAACCCCTACATCCACAAGACTTTTTTTTTTTTTTTTGTCTTTGCTGCTTTCTGCACTTTGCACTTCCATATTGCACCTTAATATCACTACATAATATCACATAACATAATACTTCCTTTTTGACTGGTAATGTATGTATGTGTCCATTCTTTTGTCTGTCTGTGTATCTTGTGTTGCCGCATGCACTTTATGCTACATGTGTGTGATGTAAATGTGTGTTGAATGTTAAATGTTAAATATTAAATTGCACATTTGGAGTTTTGAGGAGACAATCGATCCCCTGTGTAATGACTGTTACATAGTGTGATTGACAATAAAGTTCACTTTGACTTTGACTTTGACACGGAGACTCAGTAGAAAACCAAGTGGTTGGTAGCAATAATGCTGATGCTAACGCTCGCATGCATGTTAGATACCAAGAGAGAGATAGACCACACATGAAACAGATGAGAAGGTGAGCTAAATTAGAGATCAGAGAGAGCATGCTTTTACCGTTCCATCTTTGCTTCAGAATTCTGGCTTTTTTGCCAGAATATAAACAACGAATGCACAAAATCCGGACTACCATAGTTGAATGAGACCTCCCCTACAAATAAAAATGCATGCATTTATTTACTACCCAAGCTAACTTTAACGCTAGGTTATCATGCTAAATCCGCAACATGGGAGAGGGGGGATTTGTGAGACTAACGATTGAACAGATCTTCATTGGTCGCTGTTATTTTAATGTCATGGTTTTTATAGTGACTCGATTGTCAAAAATACTGAACAAATTGCGTACCGTATGTTGCCGGATGTATCAGACATTTTTAAAAGACACAGGTTTTGTGAGCAGCACCAGTGTGTGGTGTGTCTCTAGGCAACCGTGACAGCACCAGACACACAGAGGACCAGATCCGGGCCGAGCCACGACAATTTTGCTGGCCTTAGTATAAGTACTGTGTAGTACGCAACAACTTGGCATTTCAACTCTTGATGTTATGTTACGAGAACAGACAGCCTCTGGACATTACTTTCTGACCCCAGGCTGCGTGTGCAACTATGTATGACATTTGAACGATGTGACTGCGAAGGGGTCAATAGCCAGGGCATTTAGTCTGTCCTGTCCCATCCTACTTCGGAGGAAGGATTTAATCCCTTTGAGTGTACTAAAACACATCTCTGTCTCAGCTGATGTCATTGGAGTTGTGATGGCTATTTGTGTTAATTTCAAAGTTTCAGAAAAAGTGTTCTGAAGTTTATTTTTGGTGAGCATATTCAAAAGTGACACAGCTGACTTTAACCCTGCAAACTTCGCATATCCAGCTGCTTCTGAGAGAAACTGGTATTGAACGCAGGGAAAAGCTCAGAGTCAACCAGTTCAAAAGACTCCAGGTACCGGGCCTTCTCATAGCGAGCTTTTGATTGTTTGGTCATGATGTCACAACAGTGTCCAGCCACTGAGACATTGTCACACAGCTGTGCAGGGCCACGTGGTGTTTCAGCAGCAGCTGTGTCTACATCTGGATTTGGCTGGGTGCCATCGCGAGTGAGCTTGTCCTTTAGTTACGTTTTGGAGCGGGAAAAATTGTCTCGGGCCTGTTTAATTTGGAAAGGACCCGTGTTTCGTTGAAGGATGTTGTACAGGACATCGATGAACAGAAGAGCTGAGTGAAAAAACGATTAAAAGAAAAGAAAGTTGACATCCTCCAGCAAGGCCATGGGCTTGCTGGATTGACAAGCTGTCCCAACACTGATCATTCAGGATTTTTTCAAAGAACTTTCAAGGTGTCCTGATGATCATACACTGTGTGCAAAGTGGGGCTTTTAAAGTTACACCTTGTTTGTCCAGTGGCTGGGATTCTTGTGCCACACACTTCATCCAGGACCATAGATCTCTTAGGTGATTTAGAGAAAAATGTAACAAAAGCAGAGATGTTGGCAAAAAATAATCTAATGGGTGTGAAAGATGAGCAGGACTGTTGCATGATCAGATTCAACTGATGGGCATAGCAACGCACAAAATGTGCAAGAGGGATGTCTCTTTTAACCTGGCTTGCAAGCAAGACGATGTGCCGCTCATTACGGCTACTCCATTGTTGGTCTGTGCAATTAGTTTGTTTTCTAGTTTATTTGGCTGGAGCTTTTCCGTCAAGAGTTTTTCAAATACAGCAGCAGTCCTGTCCACTAACGGAAAAAGCCCCAGAAATCGCTCCACTACAGAGCCTCCTGTGATGTACCTGAGCACAATTACGCACTGGCTCAAACATGCCACATCTGTTGTCTCGTCTGCCTGGACAGCCACAAATGGTGCCTGCGATATTTCTTTGGCCACCTTTTGTTCATAAATAGCAAACATACAGTCAAGCAGCTCATTTTGGCTAGTCTTGGACGTATACTTGGCTACCTGTGTGCTGGACAAGTGATTGGCTAACTAGCTGTCTAGAAAAGAAAACTGGTCAACCAGGTCCAGAAATTCGCCGTGCTTGACTGAAGTGGAAGATTCGTCTGATCCTTGCAGTGCTAACTCATGTCCCCCACAAATTTTTATGCAGTCTACAATCCTGGAAAGCCAAAGTCTGTTTTTCCTCACCTGCTCATTGTGTCTCTGTACAGCTATGCGATGGCCCTCATCCAGCTGACAGGCAATGCTAACTTTTCCCAGCATGGATAGATTAACACTGCTCCCGATGTGACTTGGCTGTGCTGGCTTCATGTTTTCTAATTTTCTCAAATAAATGTTTTAAATCCACAACTCTTTGCTGGGTCCAAGCCATATTTCCTCCAAAAAGCAAACATGGGAAACAGAAACGCAAATTCTTAGCTATGCTAGCTGTTAGTCAATCTTTTCTTTTATACCAACTAACACAAAACGAACAATTTTGTCATTTGTCCATTTGAGTAATTTTAATGTTTGGACAATGTGGTCCCAGTCTCTTAATTTTCAGTTTTTTGTCATAGGACATTGTAGAAAACTGATTACTATGGAGGTGATCCACCTCATTTATGTTCACTCGCCTATTTTTTTTTTTTTTTCATCTGTTCTTCATCTCTCCAAATATTGGTCTGAAAATAATGGTTGTGAGCTACATGAAATTATCCCAAATGACAAGTAAACCAGGGGGTGTGAAATAGTGCACGGTTATTATTTCCAAGAAATTTTCTAGTTTCTTCTGTGTTCTGTATATATATATATATATATATATATATATATATATATATATATATATATATATATATATATATATTCATGTTGGAATGGGATTGGACACAGGGCAGCGAGGGGGTAACATCATCATTTGCGCTGCCATTACCCAAATCTCCTCCACCGCCATGTGAATCTGGGAACCTGTAACACTGATCTAATACTTGCATTTCTTGACACGTTACACAACATCATCACAGCATTAAACCAAGTGGACCAGATGCAGTGCATTCTCATTTGGAACAATGTGTCTTTCCACCGATCTGCTCTGGTCCAAAATTGGTTCCATCAGCACCCTCAGTTTGTAGTCTTATATCTTCCACCATACTCCCCCTTTCTTAACCCACTAGAGGGTATATGACCTTCGGTCCTATGACCATATACACACATACGTCACACAAGGTGATTCTTCCAATGGTGCCTTGCAAATGAAGACATCGCCTGGGATGTGGATGAAATCTTATGGCCTGATCCTGCCAGATGGAAAGAAAATGCTTAGTCACAGTTTTGCTGTTTTTGAGATACTCGAAGTGTATATGTGTATTTCTGAATAATTCTGAAAAAAGGCTTTTACAAGTGTATTTGCAATTTATTACGCTAGCATGGAACATATGGAAACAGTGTACCATCATTGTGACTGGTGTGTTCTAATAATTGGGTGTGGTGTTTGATTAATTGTGAGAGGTGTTTAGAAAAAGGTAGCCTTGTTTTTAAAATTGTGTGAACAATTGAAAAAAAAAAAAAACTATTGATGAAATAATGAAAATTAACAGTAAAGCAGTAGAAGTTCTGTAATTTTGCTAGTTTGTCAAGCAAAAGTGTATGGAATGCTTGTTGGCATTACTGAAAAAAAAAAAAAAAAAACTCATTTTGAATTTACAGATATAATTATTTAACAGCAATGGTGTCTTTAACAATATTTCTGTCATGATTTTCATCATTATAGTGGTATTTCAAGTAATGTAACACAACAAATATAAATTCATCCTGTGCACAACAGAATGAAAGTTGTAAAATTAAAAAAAAAAAGCTCATATTAAAAAAATAAATGAAAATTAATACAGATAAATAAAAAAGGTATATGTACAATAATCTGTCACGCACCTCCGACCAGAAGGTGGTGTCTATTGTCAGAAAAGAAGGGGGAGAAGAAGAGCTGGAAGTAGGTGGTGGGTGTGGCTATTAGAGTTTGAAGTGAGCTGATCACCACTGATTGTCTTACCAGTGACAGTGCTCTATACCTGTAGACATTTGATTTAGTTCGTCAGTTGTCTGACATGTTATTGAGTCAGGGAACACACACACACACACACACACACACACACACACACAAGCTATTGTATCTAGGTAACTAACCTGTTCATTTCACATTAGATACTGACCTCAAACTGTTGATAAAATTAGATGTTTCTATTTATTTTACAGTAATATCCTTTGGTGTAGAGTTCACCAATGTGATGTAATGACAGAAGTAATCACTGAAGTAACGCCTTGATTAACATAAAACACTGTGGGAATTCACAGCACGAAATGGGAAAGGCATTAGATTTTAATGCGTTACACAGACAAACATTGAGGAGCCGCTGCATTATCAACTGTCACAGATGTTCTCATGATCATCGTTGAAAACAGATAAAAGATAAAGCTTCTATCGTTTTCAAGCATGGAAGAAAAACACTGAAGTGTCACACAAAAAGTGTCAAATCTTTCATTCCTTCATTGATGTAACAGCATGTAACAATAACAACCAGTGTGGGACACAGGACCAGAGCTACACTACTTTTATAACACTAGCACTATAGCATTATAGCACATATGCATGAAAAAAAAAAATCAGCGCAATCTTTGCTGTGATGAATCAGATTATTTATTTATTCATCGGTGACAGGACTCTGGTCTGGACCGTTTCTCCTGTTCATAACATGTTTATCTTAAAGAAGGACGTTGTTCTGGCATTCTGAGCATTTGCTGAGAGAGAGGAGTGTGGTGAATGTCTACGGGCGACAGTTTATTTATTTATTAATCATTTGAGATCACTGTAGCACTCAACAACCGGGTATACAAGGCTATGTTTAGTAAGCCGCTTCTACCCATAATACTTTGCATGTTGATCACATGGTCTGGTGAACTCTATTAAAACTAATCATGTGTCTCAATTTGCATACTTCCACACTTACACTTACTATTTTGAGTGCGTAAGTGTGTTCACACTGACAACTATGGCAAAATGCAGTATGCTGTTAGTACCCAAATGGTGCACTCGTAACCATGCAGCTGTTCGCAGGTTCCAATCTCAACCAAGTCAAACTTTTCCATGTGTCTTTCCCCCATTCCACTCTCCTCCTTGTTTCCTGTCTCTCTTCACTCTACCATTAAAAAGGCAAACATCAGCACTAGTAAGACTTTCATTATTGATTATAATTGAAAAAACCCAGCAGATATCTTGGTGGGAGACAATCCGCCTCAGTACTATGGGGAGCAGGGCCTTCAGTCGCTCTGTTCCCCGACTCTGGAACCCACTCCCCCCAGACATCCGTAACATTGACTCTCTTCACCTGTTTAAATCCAGATTAAAAATTCAACTATTCCAGATAGCTTACTCACTGTTTCATTTAATTCTGTACAGTTTTATATCTAATTCTTCTGTGTTTTATCTCTGTAAAGTATCCTTGAGTACCTTGAAGGGTGTTTATAAATAAAATATATTATAATTATTATTAATATTAATCACGGTCCAAATCGTTGATTAACATTCTGCCCAGTGGTAATTCACCATCAAAGAGGAGAAGGTATTTTTGTGTATAAAGGAAGCAACTGTTTCATCTGTCATCAGTTCAGATAAACATATCTGCAGATTTATGAAGCTTCAGGGAAATGGGTCAGTAGAGGTGCAAGTGTTCTTTATTTCAGCAAATAACACGACAATCTGTGATCCACAGCTCGATTTCATGTTAACCTGTCAGTGGTCAGTGAGGGGTGGAGCAAGTCACTGCAACACAGTAATATCTGTTTTTATCCTGCCACATTGGAGGTTTGTCTAATAGGAGCTGCATTCAAGTTGTGTAGGTCAGCCTGTCTTTCATGGGTGGCTTGTTGTTCAAGAAAATGCCGAATCTGCGGTTGCACATCTGGAGCACCCTTCATCGTCAGTTGACATGAAAACCAGCTCACCTGGAACACCCGTACAGAAAGCGCCACACATACCTGCAGCAAGATGGACCTGTGCTTTCAAAATTCTGCAGTAATCACAGTAAATATTAAATATTGACTTGTATTCACTACCAAACTGTAGTTATAGCTAACAAGCTAACACTACCTCCCTCACTAAACACAATTTTATTTTTTACAGTCGACTACAAGGCGCAATGTCTTTGTGTGTGCTGAATGAAAAGTGCATGTTAATGTTTCACTTTTAATTGTTTGAGCAGGATTTTAAAAGTAGGAATCTGAGTGTACAGCAGACAGACAGCAGAGCTTTGTAGCTAGTAGCAGTGAAAACACTTGATGGTTGATTCGAGCTAAGTGAAATGAGCTGATTTAGTTATGTGAGAGGAATCTCTGCATACTTTTTCTCAGACTAGTGTGTTTTACGCAGGTCATTAAAAGTGTGACAATTTTCTGTTTTCATAAATGCTGTCAGCTGCACTCTAACATATATTCTCATTTGAATGTTTTCAGATTTTCAGACTGACACTGTTCATGATGATCCTCTGAATATCCAAGCCAGTGTTTCTGAAGACCAGAGCACAGAGGTGTGTGATGATTATTAATAGATCAGTGTACCACTATATTGGTGAGAACCTCAAAGTGTATTCACACCTGCCTTGTTTGGTTTAGTGAGATGGAGGATGTGATGAATCAGATTCTTATTCTTATTTTTTTTTTTTTTTTTTTGATCAATATATTTATCTAATAATTTAATGAAGGTGCCTGAGCATTGTTTCGGATAATTTTAATTCCTGGAGGGACAATAGCATGGTTTCACTGTATAACTGACATTGCATCAAACACTCTTGATGCTGAAAAATGTCTGTAAACGCCTGTAAAAACTGTATCTATAAAGACAAGCAACACACAAATTGACATGATTGCTTACTGTCACTGGACTTCCCATTTAACTCCTCACCAGACATTTCTGTCAAACGGTTGAATGAACTTAGTATTTAGTTTTTTTTTTTTTACAGATTCTGGTCTACTTTTGAAGTGAACTAACAGACTTTCCTGGTGTGAATACACCAGGCGATTCAGACAGAAGGACAACAGAGGTCCACTATAAACAGATGAATAGATTCTACATTAATAGGTTGAACCCAGGGGTGGAGGGCTGTCAATAAATTTAATTTTTTCTAAACTGCTCACTCTCTAGTTAGGTTCTCCTGCTTGAACTGGTAGCTCAGCTGGTTCCTGTATGTAGAACATAGATTTTCTGTTTTTCACTTCTTCACTAGCAAATTCAGAGCCTACCAGAACATTTCGACTTACTGATGGAGGTGATTACTAATCAAAAGAGATCATAGTTGTGAATAATGAAATCAGTAATCAGAAATAAATAAAATCAGAGCATAGCCTACATAGCAAAGGCTACTGTTACATAGGCTCTGATCAAGAGATTAGATATCATAAGAAAGTCTGTTGGTGGCACACAAACAAGCCGATGCACTTTACTGAACTCTGGAACTTTATATTATAATGAAGAAAGCAGATCTTCCTCACTCCCTCTCTCTCTAACGGTGCATTCTAGAACACTTGGACAACACATTAATAAACACTGAGAACATGAACACAACACAACACATTATAATGAATGAGTAATTAACATAGGAGGAGCTTGGGACTGTAACATTAGCTTCAAGTTAGCATGGGGGGAAGAGAGCTACTTCAAAGACTGTGAAACTGAGTACTAAGTACTAAGAATGTGTTACTTATGAGACTTGATATTAGCAATTGTGTTTGTAGTATTATATAAGACAAAGTAGACAGGCATTTTTTGTTTCCATTCAAGTTTTCTCGTTTCTTTATCAGCAGAATTAGAATATGTGCTATGCTCCACTCATGTGTAGTGGGTGTCCTTAAGAGATTTGCTGGGCACAAACCCATAAAATAGTGAAAGATATGTAGGATACAAGATTTCACAGGTAACTGAGATTTGCTATAATATCCTCTTTTTGGTCATTATTAAGATCATTAATGTCACGGGATCAAATGTTAGATTGTTTTGCTTCAAACTAGAACAGCACAATCAGGCACGTTTTCACATTTTTGTTGTTTTGTTTTAATTCTCGTTCCATTTCAACATATTGCAGTCTTGGACTGGACCTGGTTATTTTAACATAACCTCCATTTTTGAATCGGTGATTAATTAGGAAAAGCATTTTGTGTATTTTTAAGTAATGACTCTGTCATTCAATCCTGTTTTGAAACACCTTGCCAGACGTCATTAGGCATCCAGCAGAATGACATTCTTGTAGCAGCAGACCAGTGACTGTGTCACTTGTATTGTTAAAGCTATTTACCATGTAAACTACATCTATTTATTTTTGCACACACACACACACACACACATGTCCATAGAACACTGATAAGGTTGTGAGATTACAGTCCTGGTGAACCTGTGCTAGAAGCGTCAACAGTGTGTCAGGACTACATACCCCACAGCTCTTTTTAAAAGGACACGCGTGTCTTGGCACTCTCAGAAATACAACCCCTAACTACTTCATTGGGAATTGCCAGTAATAACCTGCTAAAATAATCATGTTGTGTCCACCAGCTAGCCACTGATTTTGACTGTCACTGGTTAGTGTGGTATATACTATGATAAAGATAACTGCTGCTGAGTGAGCTGATGAGAGTGATGTTACTAAGCTAAAAGCATAAAGTTGCAGATAGAGGAAAAATAATAGGTTGAAATATACTAGAATGATAGAGTCTAACTGAGAGAAATTGCAGAGTCTAGTGATAACATTTTACTTTTCACACTGTAATTTAATTCATTGATAATTTACAAGTAGTGCAGCTTTATGAACTTACTATACAGTATGGCCATGCTCCAAAATCTAATACTTTCTACTTTCTAATAACATTCATGATCCTCTATTCCTTGCCCTTCTGAAATTAGTTGGTGAATTTAAAAAAAAAAAAAAACTATTACAAGAAGAAGAGTAATGCACCACTGCTGCATCACTGTACTGTGCACTCCTGCATTCAGTCAAATTCAGTCACATTCAATATGTATTATCCCAGTCTGCTGGATCTACAATAACAGCATCACTGCATTATAACTAGACTACGAGTATCTTTACAGAATTAAATGGATTATGTTAGATGAACTTTTTTACAGTTCACTGAGGGCCTAATGTAATTTAACTTTAAACACACTATTTTCTAGTGTGGATAATCCTGCTGGGAATTTGAATCATGCTGATGATGAATCTAATTACAGCAGGAGAATTATTAAGGAACAAATTAAATAAGTAAGGATGATGAATAAGTTGCCATTGAAAATCTACAGATTTTATCCTCAGCAGAACCATTAATGTAGGCCAGAATATCTCTCTCCACTTTAATGACACTTTGTACACCTCTGCCTCAACCACCTCAGACACCTTTACCTACACTGTTATGACGAGTGGTGGCATTGTGCTCCATGAAGCTAAATTTAGCTGATGGCTGCTAGGATGGATTACTGAGAGGCTTTAAGGCGATGTGATATCTGGGAGGGAAATTACTTGAGCTTAATGAAGTACATAACTCATTGCTCACATGCTGCCCACTATATAGCACACTCTCTCAATCTGTGAGGACAGTTTAGAGGGCACTACACACACTTGAAGAGGGTAATAGTTCATTTTCCTTCCAAGCGCCACCACTGAGACCACTATTCAGCTTGACCCAGTTTGTGGGGGAAAATTATGGCTCAATCATTACTTTTAATGGTTGTTCAAATGTTTTAAATGATAATGGTTTTTGTAGTGCCTGTATGTTGAAGATTGAAGACTTTTTGGTATGACTAGTGTAGGTTTTTCTATAATATGTAATATGGTTCTATAATGTTTCTTCTTCAAGTTATGACAGTTTATACACATTATATTAACATAAATATAACACATTCTAATATTAGTATGCAACTATACACACACACACACATATATATATAGTTGCATGCTAATATTAAAATGTTATATTAGAATATTATATTAGAATATTATTAACATATTGGCAGCATATAGCATATGGGTGTAGGTCAAAACAGACTTGAGGCTATAACCTATAACCTCTGTTAGCCCGACTGCACATTCTTACCCTGGTTAACAATAGGTAACATCAAAATATCAGATTTAATAACACTTGACCAAAATGTTTTTGTTTTGTTTATTTTTTTTCCATATGTAACCATTGTTGCAGATGCACAACATGTTATATTTCAATGGATATTCATGATGAAAAAAAACATTAGGACACATAATAAATGAGTATTATCAATGGAAAAATAACATTAAGACTAAACTTGAACAAAGATAATTTTGTTGTGAAACTTTTAGCTGAACAGATAGATACTGGGCTGACAGATATGCCGCTTGTGTAGTCACCTTTAATCTTAATCCTCCTAATCTAGACGATATAATTTACATAAAATTAGTTCATGTGAGCAAAAGCTTACAGCAACCAGCTACTGTGCAGGAAAACATATACTGATGGACCCAAATGGTTATATTATAAAGTAGCATTTATGTCCTTTACAGCCTTGGGCAATTCTCCTATTTTCATTTTTTGAGTAGGTAGTATATTGTAACATTCCTTTGGCTCCAAATACTCCAAAATCCTTTTGAGAAAGGTATTTGCAACATCAAAGGCATCTCAGGCAAAATAAACCCACAAAGAATGTTTTATCATAGCACCAAAGAGGGTTAGTGTAGTTTTTCATGGGGTTAACCGTTGCCAAATGGTTGGGGTAGTAGATTTGATGTGAAGGGCGTGCTCCTGGGTGAGAGAGGAGAGAGTGGATGAGAGAGCGGCCCTAATGCGGCATCTCATTACAACCTCTGTCAGGATCCCTCTATTCTACCATCAGCTCCCTTTAACTTGGTAAGAGCCCAACTGTCGTTTCGAGTAAGTGTGCCGCCAAGGAGGCATTTACAAATAAATGAAAAATGTCACATTTGATTTCACTCCTCCCGGACTGCGGTGCCTCAGCTTTGTCACAAACTGTCTTTGTTGTTCTGGTCTCTGCAGGTCCTGCTCCCGGTCGCTGTGGATAGGTTCTGGCAGGTTCAGGCCCTGTGCATCTCTCCCAGGGTAAGCCCATAGACAATAATCTTCCCATACTGTTGTTAAAACACTGATTCCTCCCTTTTTTTCCTTATTCTGCTTCTTTTCCTTGTCTGTGAATGCAAGCGAGTAGGAAGTTGGAGCTGGTTTGCAAAGACAGGGAAATAAAGAGCTGGCAAAATGGCGTGGCATGTCATTTAGGGAGAGTCAGCATGGTATCGTCTTTAAGCCTAGGCTTTGTGGTTCGCATTGGGATGCTCACTCGGTAGCTGCTGTCGCCACAAAGACAGGAAATTAAAGATATACACTGCGCCTTTTTAATTTCATATAATCTCTGACATTATTTTGTTCTGTGATTTTGGGGAGAGACGCCACTTTCATTTAATGTCTGCATTTGATTTTGGATATGTCTGCACTTTTTTGGTAGTGTTGTAAAATTTAATCAATATGTAGTCTCATTTCTGACTGCACCGGCAATATTATAATTGTTACTGTGGCAGTGTTGATGAAATTGAATGGTTTGCATTGAATTTCAACTCATGGAATGTAAAGTAATCTAAAAAATGTTTAGTAGAGAACAAGAGGAGCCTTTTTACAGATTTGTATGTGATACCATGAATTTACATTATTTAGGTTTTTGTAAATAACTGGAAATAGGCAGTCTCTTTTTCCTACAGCTTTTCATTATACTGTAAAATCCATTGCTGTCCATTGTCAAACTGTTTTCCACTTTGGACCACAGTATTTGTATTTGTTTCAATTCCTTTCAGACATGTGTAAGCTCATCGATATAAATTACAATGACTTAACACAGACTTCACTTTAGATATTTTAGAAACATGCATGTGAGGTACAATTATTTATGCTTAACTATATATACAAATCTATATTTGCTATAATAGTATAATGTATAATGCTACATTTCTCAGTTTCCACTGTAACAACCTACTTTCAGTATGCCACTACTGCCATATTAACATCAAATACAGGCACTTTAAAGTTCTATTGTTAGATATAAGACAGCCTACATGTTGCTGGGTAATACTTAAATGGCACATTACGAGGATCAGTCAGTTTGTGGCATGTCAGCCCTGCTGAAGCAGCCAAATGCTTATTTTTATGTTGAGAAACACCACCAGAAATATCTTTTTTCAATAAAGATCACCTTAGACCAACCTGCTAAAGCAGTTGCTTCAAAGAAAAGACCTGCAAACTACAACTGCTCCTGATTTCCACATCATGTCCTGACATATTCACTCACACTTGGCCAAAGGCTTGAAAAGCGCATATTACAACACACATGCTTTCACAAGTTGTTACAACTCTAAAAACTCTTAACAATTACTGGAAAACATTTATGAGGTAAAGAAAATTATTTTACTCACCTGCATTTTGGCCTTAACTGCATCAGCACACCAAATCATGCTTGCTCCATGAGGGTACTCAGTAAAGTACCTTTTGTAGCTTGTAGCATTTTATGGAGTACAAATGCCTCATGCAGGCTTTTTAGAATGGGCTATTAAGCCTCTTTAGTAACACTTTAAAGACTTTGTGTGTGCGTGCGTGTGTGTGTGTGTGTGTTGGCAGGGGGTGGGGAGGTGGTGGGGTGTAAGGAGGAGGAGACGGATGGCCTGATAGAAAATCCCGAAGGCAAGATGTTTCTGCCATTTAAAAGCTGTTAATGATGCATGTCACTCACAAAGGAATCAGCGGACCACAGCCACTAGGTTTCTTAAACTAAGAGTGTGTATGTGTTTGTGTCCAAGTGGAACACCTACTGTACTTTCTGTCACCAACCTTACATTTGGCAATGATAATGAAGAGAACAAACAAAGCCTTGCAGTAAATGTAAGCAGCATCACAGTCTGCCTCTATTGTGTTTTTTTTAAATGGCAAAGTGGTAGAAGTAGGTGGATGGTCCGTCACTTGATGATGTTTGGGCACTGATCAGTACTAAGTGTAGTAAATAAGTTTTAGTTTAATGTGGTGTTTTTCCAGCCATCCATTTTCAACCACTTATTTGGTTTGGATTGAAGTGGAAGCAGGTTAACAAGGTAGCCAGGTGTCCCCTCCTCAGTGACACTTTCCAATTCTTCCTGGAAGATCCCATGATGCTCCCAGGCTAGATGAGATATATAATCCCTCTAGCATGTACTGGATTTCACTCGGGGTCTTCTCCCAGATGGACATGCTGCTGAAAACCTCTCACGTAAGGCCTGCAGAGGACATCTTGATTAGATGCCTGAACCACCACAGCTGGCTCCATTCAAGATGAGGGAGCAGCTGCTCCTCTCTAATTCCTGTCTTACTGCTGATGCTGCACGGATCTGTCAATGTCTCACTCTATCCTACCCTCACTTGTGAAAAAGACATGTCTTGCAAGGTCTTCAAGAGCTTCTTACGCATACCACATGAGGTTAGGGACATGGAACCTGAGTGTGTTATGTTCAAAGTCTCCAATTCAGATGTAGCAGTCAGGAGCTATGGACACGGTTTTGGTGCCTGTCATGGCTGGAACCCAAGACCTCCCTGGTGGATGACAATGGTGAGGGAAGTTATCAGGGTGAAGCCTTGAGGCCTTTTGAGTCAAGGAGGCTTTGGCAAACAATCTGGTGCCTCAGGAAGGAAAAGCAGGGCTTAACCCAGGCTGTTTCCAGCTGGCAAGGGGAACTGCAGATGAAGACTGCAGTTGTTAGGTGGGGTGGTGGAAGGAATGCTTTGGCATTTGGCATTGAAAATGAACCTGGCAGCTAATGAAACTGATCAACATGGCCTCTGTGAGAAGGGCAATATGAACATCCAAGGGAAGACTTATCAGTATCCTTGGCAGACTGCAATTGGTGGTCCCCATCCTTAAGAAAAGGGAGCCACTTTTTAAGCAATGGGACCAGAGGATATGCCCCAATCAACAGGATATGGCATCACTCTCCCAGAAAAGTAAAAGGCCAACAGAACGTGGCCTTTACGTTCCTGACAACAGAACACCTGACCTCCTTTTTACTCTTACTGGGATCTTCCCAAAGGGGTCATGGGAATTTCCCCCTTCAGTCAACAAATGTTTTGAAGACATGGGGAAGACTTATGATTTGGTTCCTTGGGGGACCTTGTGGGAGGTATGGCAGGGATATAGAGTACCAATGTGTGGTATGACTCATCCAGCCTTTGTAACATCAAAGTAAGAGCTGTGTCCAAAAATTTGGCATAAAGTCAGATACGTTCCTAATGGGTGTCATTCTCTGCCAGGGCTGCCCTTGTCATTAATGCTGTTATTGACTTTCATAACCAAGATTATCATGGCACATCTGTGGGAAGGTGTAAAGGTTTAGCATGCACTAAACTGGTGTTCAGCTAAATGTAAAGCAGCTGGGGATGAAGGTTAGCACTTCCAAGTTGGAGGCCATGGCTCCCTGAGGTGGTAGAGGTGGACTGTGTCAGCCCTTAGCTGTCATTTACAAAGCCTTGAGATGTCTATGCACTGTTTACAGTCTTTTTCTGGAGCATATTGAAAAGATTAATAGAGGCAGTGAGGGGTTTATTTATTGCCAGTCTTGACACATTATTAGTACCATCAATGGCACAATTAATGTGACATTTCTTCATATATACTCAATTGTTGGGGCATTTGATTTTTAGAAACTGGGAAGTTTATTATATAACTATTTATAACATTACAGAGAGCAAACCTACATCATAAAATCCTTATAATATCTATTTATGGCTACTCTACATCAACATTAACCCAATATATCACATGCAAACAAAATCATTTTATGCTAATTGTAAATTACTCTTTGCTTTCAAATAAATGGTAGGAAACCTCATGTGTACCTTGTAAATGTGTTTTTCCACATTTGCAGTTAATTGACAATATACTTACAATAACTTGCTTGCTAAGAATTGATGGTTTCTTAAATAGGTGAAGCAGATCTTACGACAGTGTCAGGCACCCTTAGACATCATGTTCATTGTATGATCATAGTAATGCTGTGATTTTGTAACGTTGAACTCCATGTTAAGTCCATACAATGACTGCAAAAATTATGAATGCAGGTTGAAAATCAGCCTGCAGTTTTTATGTATCAGTGTTTCTGTCTCTTCATGTAATCCCCGACTGACTCCATGATATTGCTATCAAGGCTCTGTGGAAGCCTCCTGTTGCCGACTGCTTGTTCTTCTTTTTCACTGTAAAAATATTTCCCTAATGATTGAAAATAATCTAAGCTTTAAACTTTTGCACTGTACTTTAAATCAAAGGATGCATGGCAACATTAGTAAAATAAAGTAACATAAAGTAAAATTTTCAATAAGAGGCCAGTATTTCCAATGCCAAAATTAAAAAAATAGCCTGGAATGATAAGGATCACATTTTCATACATGCAAACTGCACTGTGTCAAAATAGAGCCATATACGTACATCACTGTCGGTATTGTCATCTTTAGATATGATGTGGACAGATCTGGTGGAAGACATATCTGATGAATGTCATCAAGTAGAGTACAACATGCTCAGTGTCCTTAATGTTGAAAGAGACCTTGGTCTTGTGCGTGTGTGTGTGTGTGTGTGTGTGTGTGTGTGTGTGCGTGTGCAGGGCATGTGAGTGATGAATTCGATTCAAGGTGACTTTTGAAGAGTCATCCATTTCTCCAGTCATTGTCTCCCATTACTTGCTCTGATGCACCACTTAGACTACACACACACAAGCAATCATGGTCTGTTCTCTGACTTTAAAAGATAGTTTAAAGTCAGCCAACCCATGTGGTGAACAGAATGCATATAGGGGTTTATTCTAGCCTTAAAACACCACCAGATAAAAGATCACTTGTGTCTTGTAATCTAATCTCCTTATAAACTTCTTTCATGCGTTTCTTTTAGGGACATAACACAAAATGTTAAAATTTGTAAATTTTAGATGGCATACTAGCAATTGCAAATGAGCTTTATATCCAACGTCTGGATTGATCTTCTTATAGAAGTATATTACAGAGTGCTATGATCTTGTATGTGTGCTTCCAGAGGGTACATTATACCTGATGCTGCTTGCAACCAGTATAGCCAGTCTTTATTGCTAATGTACCACAAATGTGCTAATGTGTTCTGGAGAGTGATATGTATGAAATATTATTAGAGAGCTTTGGATAAGGTAGAACGGTGGTATTAAGACCATGGGTTGGTCATCTTGTTGTCATTTCAGCCAGGTGATTAGTTGGGTAGATTCGGTGGCAGCACCTCAGCAAAGTTAAGGACACAGTTTGGAAACCTAGCATCAATTGAAAAAGATTGGTGGGTCAGAATTTGAGTATGGAAAAAGTCTGAAATTTTGAAATGTAAAATGTTTAGGAACTCTGAATAGAATAACATCTAGAAGGCAGCCACTGTAATTAGGTGTAAGACAGTTCAACTATGATGTTTGAATATCAGTTTGATTCATTAGAATTCTAAATGACCTGATGTTTCTCTTAGTAGACAGCAGCTTGATTTTAGTCTCTTATTTGCCTATTGTTTCATGTTAAAGCAACATCGATCTGGGAAATTCACTCTATACTGTGAAGTTGAAGGTTTCAAGAGTATGTTTTGTAAAAGTTAAACTAAATCTCAATCCGAAATGGTAGCATCACTGCCCAGAGGAACATGTCACATATATTAGAAGGTAATGAGATGGTTTTAGAAGTCCTCAAACCCCTTTGACTGATTTCTTTAACCTAATACTCTCAAGAATTTCTTAACCAAAGAGTTTTCACAGTGCAGCCACAGTGAAAACCCTGTCACCTATCAGACCTAACCTAAACCTTTAAATCCCCTGGGGTCCTCTGATTGATGGACCCAAAGGACCTAATAGTTCTGCACAGAGACAGATTTACTACAAACCCATACAGTATTTTTTCACCTGGATGTGAGATAATATTTTCTTTGCTTGAGGGCTATAGCTACACTGTGCTTCACAACACAGGCACATATATTCAGGTGTCAGAAGCAGCAACTCCAATTGCTACATTGCTTAGAGATACACCCATCAAGCATTTCATTAGGAAAACTGTGTTAATATTGGATAAGAACCTCAGTTTGTGGTGGAATAGATTTAAAGAGATGTTGGAGGCATTCCTCTGATCTCCTGTCCAGCCACATTTCATTGCCACATTCATGAAACATGTCCTAGCATTTACTTTGTGACATTGAACATTATTCAGCAAGACGTATCTTATTAATAGCTTGTAAACTATGTCCATAAATGGATGGACATGGGCAGTGACAATGCACAGACAGGCTGTGGCATTCAGACTTGGACTGATTGGTATTAACACTCAAAGTGAACCAAGAAGAGATGGTAGGGTCATAGATGACACCATCTCTTCTGCTGTCTCAGCACAAATCCATATTTATCTTATCAAGTTTTTCATTCTTTTTCTGTTTAGTGTTGGTGAGTCTGTGTCCACTGCAATGAGAATTATCCTGTTTTTGACATTACATAGTGAGTCACAGTGAACCCAGCATGCCTGGATCAGTGGCTCAAACAGGCAGGCCATATCTACATCCTATATCTTATCAGCATAACAGTGAAATACAAATCTATTTATCATCAACAACTCATAAAATAAATAAAGTTCTTATACTTGAATGAGTATAACTGCTGCTTTACTTCCACTATCATTGTGTAGTGGAACATTGGGTATTTTAACAACATTGAGGATACATCAGTGCAGCCTCAAAAATTCTAAGAACCAAGGACTTGATGAAATTTTGAAGTGTCTGACGTTAGACAAGTGCTTGGCATGAATCAGCTGGGGTTGTTAAGGGTGCTTCCTTGATGAAACAGCCCTGGTCTTTCATTCATTCTTCTTCATTGGTTCAGATTCACAATGCAATCAATGGAAACAAATACTGCCCCCAGCTCTTTCTGTAGTGCATTGCAGTTACTGGGCAGAGATATAGTGTTTTATACAATGTTTACCATAGTGCTTTGAGGTTACTTGTACTATGACTCACTGACAGAAAAATTCTGCATTGATAAATTTTCATAAATAGCATTTTGATTTTTTAATTTTAGTGACTAATGATTGCAGCCCTATGCAGCATTGTGTGTGTGCAGAAGTTCTGTGCAATATCAAGTTACGGTTCTTTGAGCTATGTCAGTTCACTCAGAGGACTCCATAGATATCCTTTTAACTTTTCAGCCTGCTTTGGCAAGTTTTGAAGTTTTTGCATCATCTGGCCACTACCAATATCAACCTGAAGAACATGACAGACTATCTTGTTGGTTATGAGTCAGAGTCTGCAGGCAACTCATTGTAAGTTCTGCTTTTTTTGTCGGTAACTGTAGGTTATGGATTTTCCATTGACCTACCATTACCCACCATTCTCTACTTATTAGTGTGTTCATTCCTAGTAAACAGTAGTAGTGGATTCAGGATCTGAATCATTAACCTGACTTCCTAAAATCACTCATGAGTCATGAATCTAGTCAGTTGAGTCCTACCACATTTGCGTGACTCGACTCATGACTCTGCCGAGTGAGTGATGACTCATTAGTCATGAAATGTAAAATATTTTTTCTTAGTGGTAACACTGACCTTAATATTTTTACACAGCCTAATTTTGAGCTTTAGGTTTAGGCCAGGCATGTCCAAACTGTTCCACAAAGGGCCAGGTGGCTGCAGGTTTTTGTTCCAACCAGTCAAGATCACACAGTTTGACCAATCAACTGTCTGAAGACCAAGATCAGTTAATTAAAGTTGAGTCTTAAGTAAGAGTTGAGTCAGTAAATTTAAGTTGAATCTGGTGTGCTGCTGCTTGGTTAGAACAAAAACCTGCAGCCACACGACCCTTTGTGGAATAGTTTGGACACCTCTGGTTTAGGCTTATGTAAGATACTTGATTTTCAATCATAGGTTATTGGTAGTTTTTATGCTATCATATTAGACCTTCTTCTTCTTAACAATGATACTAAGTAAATATGATTTATTATGTCTTGAGTGAATGTACCAAGGTTCTTGCTAATACTGGGAACACTTTCTCAAGTGACTGAAGTGACTCACACAACCCACCTCATATAATGATCTGAATCCCTCCAAAGATGCGAGTATTACATTACTAGTAAACAGTAATCAATTCATTACCTCATGTTTATTATTCATCAATGACTATTTAGTTAACCGTTGCTGAGGGGAATAAATACCTTAAATTGTATTCATTTTTCCACTCAATTTCATAATAAATTATCAGGTGGTGCCCCCTAAAAGAGTGCTTTATTATTGACAAAATTAGCAATACCAAACATTAATAATAGATTTGGAATGACACCACACCACTAAAATGCTGCGAATGCTGATTTATTTTTGAGGGACATGAAATGACCTCAAGTTTCTTGTGCCTTCACCGACACAACCACTGTACCTAGTGCTGTGACAAGTGCGCACTGTCACAGCACTAGTGATACACACCATTTATCTCATTAAAGTTTAAAAACAGTCCTCAGTCATTCACTATTTTCCTCAGTCAAGGTCATAACATCATCTTTACTTAGATGAAATATTCACAAACAGTAACAGAATTTAGTGGGCGCATTACCGGTGTCGTGTGTCAGTCTCTGGCTGGTTTAAGACAATATGTAGCACGTTTGCTCAGTTTAAATGGCCTGTTGACTTCTGGGTTTTCAAATATGAAAATTAATATTTTACGGAAATAGTGTCATTGGCTGGCCTTGTCAATTAAAGAAAATAATTTGCATGCTTCAAGTCTTTGTGCAAAAAGGCTTTACTGAAACTGCTAGGTTTCGGTCACTAAACCTTCATAAGGCAGAGTTATAGACTATTAAAAAACATTTCTATGTACACCCCTGTCTTGGGCTCACCTGGTAGTTTGGTCCACTTTCACAGAAGTGTCAATTCGATATTTAGGGCTGTTGTGATTTGTTCTGGGAGTTGTTGTTTTGAGAGTAGACGTGAGTCTGTGAGCTCTGACATTGGACTCGTATTAATTGGACTGCCTATTAATTTGTAATTTAATTTTAAATTTGAGCAGCAAATCATTTTTGATACTTATTATACTTTATATTTACTTAGTTATGAATGACTTCGAACTTTAATTTGTCAAAAATAAAAATTCCATCTTTTGAAAAAGAATGACTGACTTTACTAAGTGCTTATTTCACCTTGCTTGAGACACCTGGCTACACCTACCCTCAACAGCTATCATTGAGGGTGATTACAAATACTTACATAATTAATATATACTATGAAAAACTGTAATGGTAATATGATTTGATTTATATTAAATCCATCTCAAGGCACCAAATTGGTACTATGGTCCAAAAACCAAACTGTTTCTAGTCAGTAGAGAGAAGGCTCTTAAAGTGAGCAAAAGGTGACCTGGGCTTTCATAGTCCTGGGGACTTCACAGATCCTAGGCCACATAGTGACCAGTAGCTGGTTTTTGGCTGCATGGGTGTGTTCCACACAAATATGTGGAAAGGTGAAGGTCACTGGGAGACTGAGTTCAAAGGCCCTTCAGTGTCCATTAAGCAAAGGAACATGTCTCTCACCCCTTCACTTTAGGTAAACTGCAGCCCAACACTGGGTTTGTTAAGATAACCTGAGTTTGCATGACAGTATAAAAGCTGATAGTGACCCTGAGTTTGTAATTAAACTCAGTAAAAATATAACATCTGATCTTAAGAATTTATTTTATTTTGCAACATTTACTGACAAAGACCTTAGATCAGAGAGATACGTTTTTAAATGCAATTACATGGGATTATTATCCGTTATCAGCATATCAGCAGTTGTGGACAGGAAAAGTGACTTCAGAGCTCATTGAAATTGGTTGAAAATGGGTGGACTGCAGGACAGTACTAAGAGTAAGGTGTCCACTGAACTCAGCCTACTGTGGAACGGGAAAGGGACCCAAGATAAAAACAGACTTTCCACTGTGCTATAAGAAATTAAACAAATTGTTGAAATAAGATTTGGTCAAGTTGAACTGTGTCATTTGCTCCCATGTGTACTATTATTACTTTAATGGAGGACGGCAGTGATGGCAATATACCCTGGAGCTTTTCAGTCAGAGTCAGAGGCTGTGGCTCCAGGGAAATGATTTAAAGACATGCACATTCTTAGTTATGGAAGTGTTTAGGGGAGCAGAGCGGCTGCAGGCCTGCAAACTGTCAGCGAGAAACAGAGCGTGTTCTGCTTCCATAAGGGAGCCACATTCACCCATTTTTACTATCTACTGCAAAAACACATTGTTTGAAATAGATGATATATGATAAGGTAAATACAATGAATTGTATTTCATGAGACTTTTTAATGTCTGAATATTGGTTGATTATTTTTTATTTCATTTATTCCTTTCTTATGTTGGTATTGGGAGTAGATGTAGGCAGTACAGATAAAAGTAATTTTCTTCACCAGAATTACTGAAAATTGTCAATAATGTATTCTTTGTTACTATGTATGACAAGCTACAACGTATCGATTCAATAATCTACCTCACAAAAGGTTAGCTTTGAATTACAATTGCCACTGACATTTCCTTCTTACATTGCATACAAGGACATATGCAGTGTGCAGACATGTAGCCCTTCTGCTCTTTTTGCTGTCATTCTTATGACTCTGTCAGTCCCCAGACAAGATTTAGTTGAGGGAGTGTGTGTGTGTCAATTTCATATTATTTGTCATGTAAGCATATTTTGTGTTATTTAAATAAAACGGATAGCTTTAAGGTGCTTGTGGTTCATCTTGTGCCTGTTTGTGTTGGACCTTTTGGTTGGATTTGTCTACCTCCTGCATGTCACCCTCAGCCAAATGCTTTGCCAGGATCTCTGAACACTCTTTTCTCTCCTACTGCAGTCTCTTCTCGACCTTATCGCATCCTACAATGACACATAACTCAGCAACACACCTGCGATCCGTGACAGCTGAGCCTCTGGCCTGGTGCAGTGCTGTCACTCAGCAAGCTAACTGCCATTAAACAACATGACCCTGCCGCCCCATTAGGCTGGAGTCAGATGGGAGTGTCAAACCATTCCCCCATGCACCTCAGTGTTTGATGCTACTGTGCAGATGTGGTCTTGTTAGAATGAAACTATAAGCCCAAGAGGCTTGTTAGTTTACAGTGATATTAGACAGACAGACAGTATTTGATAGGACAAGTCAGGTTTGTTTGTTGCTCTTTAAATTTTTAAAATGTATCAGGAGATTAAAAGGAAAAACATAAACATGGCAACTGAAAAGCGCAGAACTGCTCAATGCTAACGTCCATTTTTTGTTCTATTTTCGGCTGCCATTGCTCCTTTTCCTCTTAATTACGTACATGTAGCAGCATAAAAACATCCACAGAATAAGTTTAGTTGTTTTTGAAACACCCTCTAAAATAAATCCCCTTCAAAATACAGTAAAATACTGGAAACTGCAGTCACCAGTATGAAGAAATATAGAATATTTTCTCTGAAGTAAAGCACTTCTATGGGCTAATGATTTCATGATTTCAAATGACTCAGACAAGAGATTGCCCTACTACATTATTCTTTTTTATTAACATCAGTGTAGTATCAAACAAATTCAGATACACTGAAATGAAGTTTTTGTAATACACAGTCCATACAAAATTAATTCTTGAACTTTGGCAAGAGATGGCCATCAATCACACTCAGTGGCTCACAAATTTCAGATCATGAATTCTGGTAAAATATAATCCATATGAACGCTTGCTCATATCAAACAGTTTCTCGTCAATCTGTATGCTAGTTGTATTCTATAAATAATGAACCCTGGCCTCAGTGTCCATTCCATCCTAATGAGTTAAAATCATGTGCAAGTTAAAGCAAGTAAAAAAGCAAACCTGGAACTGCACAGTTCAGACAACTGGACCAAATTACACTAAACTGAAAAGAACACACTGCTAAGTTTTTTTTTTTTTTTTACCTTCAAATGACAATGTCAGTCTGCTGGAATTGTGGGCTCTGTGTTGGGATGAGTTGTGGGCTACATAAGGCCACACTCAAAGACCATGAGGTTTTTGACCAGATGAGAATTCACACTTGCTGCCTTTTTCTGGACTAGTTTCCCTATCTTCTTGGATACCACCTTCCTCTGGCTGGCCTTTGTTTCCTTCTCAGGATTGATACTAATGAAATGCCTGAACATGTAGTAACAGAGATAGCATAAAAGTTGTTAGATGAGGTAAGTAAAGTTTATTAGCACAGAACAAACAAGATACATACTTATATACATTAACTTGTTACCTTAACTTAACTTACCTTTCATACCTTAACTTGTTAACTCACTTCCTTCACTAGAAATTCAATCCCATTTCTATGAAAATCTAATAACATGTTACTTATTCTACAGAAAAAGTACACATCTTTTAACTTAATATTTGCGGCATATGCTAGCTAATGATAAGTTAAAACACAAGCAAGCTAACAAGTTATTCAAACATATTTTAAGCGATGTCTGATTAATTGCTCTAGGTCATGTAAACGCGGATGGAACGTGGATCACTTTAATTGTTGCCATGTAAACAGCTCTTCAATACAATTGATTTCAATACAACTGACGAAAAAAATGTACATGTAAAAATACTCATTGTGGGAATGGAGGAAAGCAGCAGGTGGTGATGCTCCGCCACTTTGGTACTGACAGGACCCCACCCCATCCCCAAGTATGCTGGATAAAGGGGTAGAACATGGATGGAGATTACAGAAAACATTTTGTGGATAAAAGTGATTTTGTATAATTTCAGTAAATTAAGCATGTAAATGTAATTAATGAACAAACATAAATATGTTAAAGTGGATGTGAGGAGATTACATCATTAATTAATTTGTTGTGCACCATCAATTCCTTGCCTTCAATTTGCCTTTTTTCACAATTAATGACTTTAGCTCTAGTGGACCACATGTCCTTTGTGTGGTAGAGTGGGTGGCTGAAATTGTCCTCTCACTACTCTGGGTATTATGTATTTCCAGTTGCTTAGCCATCACCTATTTGTCAGTCTGGAAATACAGAAATGATAGCCTTTATTTATGGCTCTGTGGTTGTGCTACACACTAATTAATTGAGGCATTATTTGATTCTTCAATGCAATTTATTACTAATCTAACCGCAGTTGTTACTCAGTTCTCTCCTATTTGTTCACAGCTGTGTTAATGTGGTCTGGAATTTATTATGAATATGTAAATTAGCTGTTCCACCTTAATTTCCACCAATTATTCTCTCATTGGGTGGTAATTAGTGCTGATGATGAGGTATCACCTTTTGCAGTCACCCTCTGTTTTCAGATAGAGAGAGTTGAATAAGGTTGATGAAATTATGAGACAGTTATGAGACTGAGCTATGATACAATAGTGGAATAGTACTGTACATGCAACATGCAAAAATAACCCAGGAACAGCCCACGCCTACCCACCCAACACCACTCCTGCAGTTTCTGAAACATCACAATTTGTTAGG
This sequence comes from Polydactylus sextarius, assembly GCA_016801845.1. Lineage (NCBI taxonomy): Eukaryota > Metazoa > Chordata > Actinopteri > Polynemidae > Polydactylus > Polydactylus sextarius. The sequence goes on from CM028910.1 coordinate 694,728, forward strand.
CCACTGACGTCCCAAGGTATCAGAGGTGTTATACAGTTGGCCAACAGGGTGCCCCCAACAGTTTTGGTACATTGGCTGGTAGTGGTGATGTGTCAAAAATACTTTAAGTTAGTGGTCAGGAGAGTGGTCAGGAGTGTGCAGAGTGTACTGTACACAACAAACCTGAGGAACCTTCCAGTGAAGTGGACCCAAACCATGTTGCATACGGTCTCCCTTTATGCACAAACTTGCTGGGTTACAGGCCTTAACTGAGCCTTGAATTAAAACTGTCAACAGTAAGAGATTGTTTTTTATAATACCATCAGCACCCACATATTGATTTATTGAGCTTTGCCAATGTCCTTTCATTTTTATTATTGACTCTTCTAGTTGGTTTTTGGTTTCAGTCTGGTCTAAGAGCATAGGTTATTATAGTTTAATTTCAAAGAATTAGGAACTACTTTATTTTCAGAAATATTCACAAACACATTATGAGGGAAATCTTGATTTATAGGAATCATAGAGTTAATTAGTGAGCCATGGAACTTCAGCCGTGCATGTTTGAGCCTGTCTTAGCATTTTTACATTGTCTCCCACTGTGGGATTCATTTTAAAAATCCTGTTGTTGGTTTTTAAATCTCTCAATGGTCTGGCCCCAAACTACATCTCTGAACTGATACAACCCCAGCTATCTTCTATGTCTCTGAGATTCGGCTATAAAGGCTTTCTCCATGTCCCTATGTCTCTATGTCGATTAAGACAAAAAGGAGACAGAGCATTTGCAATTGCTGCCCCTCGATTATATAATCAGTTGCCACTTGACATTAAAAATGCCCTTCAATCTCTGTTTGTAAATCTAGAATCAAAACACATTGGTATTCACAGCCAAAACACAAGAAGACCCTAAATTTGCTTAAGCACTGCAACAGCATTATACAGAATGCAGAGAGCTCCAATCTCCAGCCAACAAGCAGTTAACAATGAGCGATAACAAGAGCGGGCACATTTGAATGACATTCTTTTATTGGAGGTCTTATAGTAATGTCATTTGCCACAAAAAAAAAAAAAAAAAAAAAAAAAACAAATCGGTGCTACACAGGCCTGACAGCTAATAAGCTAAGTGATCCGGGCAGATTTCTAACATCAAAGTAAATGTCTTGGCGAAAAACCACACTATCTACTTTGGAAGTGAAGTCTCGAACACTGCAAGAATCAGGCTTTATGGCAATTATTATCTGTGCACACACCCCCAGCAGTGGGGCAGGGTAGTTATAAAATCAGGCTAGCAATACCTGTATTGATGTTCATAATGGCAGAGCCACCGAAGAAACAGAGAAAGCCCTTGTTGGAGGAAGTGAGAAAAAGAAAAAGAACAAGTGAGCAAGGAGTTATATAAAAGTCACAAGAAGGCTGCAAGATGGATTCAGCATTCCTGGTGTTGCGCTTGTAAGTAACAATGGGATAATTCAATGGGATTATTTCTCATCTGTTTGAGCTTTCAGCATGTTCATCATTGTTTATGAAGATGCTCGTTCGACCATTTCTATGAATGATTTCAGTAGCTAGCTAGCGAAAAAGGCTAGAATGTTTGCTAACAAATGCATTCATTGCTATAGCTCAGTAGATAAACAGTTAGATAGCTGCTCTGCTATGTGGCTAACTTGCCACATAACTGGAGCTGAATGCAAGTCAGTTTATTTATTTATTTTACTATTTAGCCTTTTCTTTAGTGTTGGTTTAGTCATAAGTGCATTTTATGTTGAGCTGAACAAAAACATATGATAACACATAGACTGCTGTTTGCATTTGTTTTTGTTACATATGTGGGAGCTATCAATAATTCAATAAAAATAAATGTTCAGTAATATTTTCTTGTATTTGAATGTTGACTTTGCCCTCTGTTTTTTGATGGCCAGCTGGCCAAACTGCTGATTGGAGATTTCGTCATAGTTCCATCCACACCATTTTTGGTAATTTAATAACATGTCCAAAGTTACAGTTACAGGCAGTGGCAAGCAACATCCTTGCCAAGCAAAGCACACTCCCAACCACCACAGCTGCCAGTGTCCAGCATCACCTAGGAGTTGGACTGTGACTAGTATGTTTGTCAAGTATGTGTTCCCATATTTATTGTGTGTGTGTGTATTATAGTCTTTTACTCATGACTGTACAAATGAAGAGGCAGCCAAAGATCACTGGAACACTGTGTAAGTGTTGTACAGTAGTGGTAGTAGTAGAGTTTCATTTACTTGCAGTGACCTGTTCCCCCTGAGGACTTTGTGCTTTCTCTTAAGCTATAGTTGCATTGCACATTTATTATATTGTGGGTGAATGTAAAGCTTCAGTCTTACAAGTAGCCTTCTTAACAGAATTCTAAGAGCAATAAATTTCAGAACAATACATTATGTATTGGTTCATTTTGAGTATTTCATTGGAGAATAACCAATCTTCACATTTTGACTATTTGTTCAGAATAGTTGGTGACAGGATGACGGAGCTCGCAAAAATAAGTGCAGATGAAGAGATGTTCAATTTGGAAATTCTGTGTCCACCTGAGCCAGAATCGGAGTCCATTACTGAACATCGCAGAGTCTTTTATGAAGACAACCTGGTTGGTAAAAGTGCCAACATCACGTACAATAACAACCTACTCACTCTTGACAAGCACTTGAGGCTACCAACCCTAAATTGCACGTGGACAGACGGATTGGTGTAGCGTGCTTGGGTGCACCACCATTTCGGGTGAACAGAGTAAATTTGGAATGGGTCAGAGGGAATGGTGAGGAAGACCACCACACTTCTCATTGTGAATTGAAATGAAATGTATGAGGGAGCAAACTTTCAGGGATAAGTGATGGTAGCCAGTAAAGCTGTGAAGATCAACATAAATGTCATAGCTGTTGTATGTAATATTGTCTTTTCTTTATTAGCTATTCCCCGTCAGACATTCCTTGTGGAAGTGGAACTCTCAGCCAACCCTGAAGTTTGGCATTCAGGGCAGTGACCTTATGCTGACCACAAATATACTCTCATCTGGCAACAACTACAGGAAAGTAACTATCCTCTTTAAATTTATAGAAATGGGGATGGTCTCTGAATCAATGTACCTCAGAATTCAATATGCATACTGCATACAGCCTGTGCAGAAATTCCGGGACAAAACCAGGGCTGAAGTCCCAGAACTTTTGCATCTAAAGGGCCGTATTGTGGTCCAGGGTGAGGCATAGTTTTATATCTTTGTCAACCTCAATTGCATTGACAAGTCTGTGCTATTAACAATAACTGTAAGATTCAAACTTGACCCTGTGATTCTAATGCTGCACACAAGTCATATGCTGACAGCTGTGCTTATGCTACAGGCCACTGTATACAGTTTTGTACCTACACCACCATCAAACAAGACTCCAGAGACATTATTCACAGTGTTTCAGTTGATAAACAGGTAACAGACCAGAACTTAGTTATCACTGTGCTTTGTTCATACCATGGATACCCTCCTTCCAGAGACTGCAAAAAGAAGAAGAAGTGGTTACTGATGCTCACTTGCAGATCACTGCACAACTGAGTAAGGATAACTTATTCACTGTATTATTCAAATTCCTGACTTTAAGATGGATGTTCTGACCTCACAAAACCTATATTATTTGTTACTGATCCAGAGTGTGGCAAATATAAAGCGTGGGGTATCTACCACTTACTAGACATGTGGCATGTTGCTAACAGAGGCTTTGACGGGTTTGCTATAATCCACACTTATTTCATACTGTCATGGTACTCTCATCAATAACCTATGACTGAAGAAAACTTTATGTTGTTTAGAGCTGGAGATTGACAGTGCATGTGTTACTCTTGTGTACCTCGATCAGGCTAGGACTGAAAGATCAGAGTGCAGTTCTGGAGATTTCAAATCAGTCTATGACGGTAACACTGACAAGAGTTTTTGTAGATTATTTCTGTAAACTGCCCAGTAGAATGTGACTCACAAACAATTGCTTTCTGTCTCCTGCAGGGTGTCACCATTGTCTAAATTACTACCATAAATTTCTAAATTTTTAAATTTCTAAATACTGTAAAATTTTACTCCTGCTTTTTGCAGATGCGATCCATCTTTACTTTTCAATAGTATATCATTCAAATGATGTATGTCATTCAGTGGATCATTTTAATGCACCAAATCTCCCTATCAAAACTTGAGTGGGATTTATCTAGTTTAGCCCCATAGACTGCAGCTAAGAGGGTTGTCAGGTGCCATGATGCAAACTGTGGCTATCTGTTTGGAATAAAGGGGATTATTAGGCACTAAGCGGATTGTCTGGTGAGAGACATAGTGTGAGACAAGTTTTTCTCTCTTAGGGGACCAGATAGCACAACAGGGACCATGCAGAGATGGTCAGTGGTAGAGTTAAAGATAGTGCTGTTGTTTAAAATGAGATTAAACAGGTTAACACCATTGACTGTTTCCTCCATGACTGCTGTTAGGCTGTTTTAAATCCCAAACACTCCATAAGTACCTTGAGATTCAGCAAAGAGTTTTGCTTTAGATGTTAGCTCTATCCATCCTTTTTTGTAAGAGTCTGTGAAAATGTTCACCTGAGGCAGCAATGCGGCTCTTTAGTTACCTGACCCCCTTTGAGCCCATATTTATCCAAGCTTACCTTCCTCTGCAGAGGAGGGTGGTTGGGACACTGTCTAAAAATAGTTGGAAGTTGCTCTTACAGGGAAAATCTGAAAAGTGAGAGCAAGTGACTCTTACCTCGCAGAATTTTGATCTATTGTTGCACTTTTTGATAGAAGTGTGAGTGTGAATTATTATTGTAGAACCATCAAGGCTCTGCTTGAGCACATTGATATTCATTAGATCATTAGCCTTTTGATGCTGCTGCCTTATCTCTGCCAAACCATGGCAAGAATATATATATATATATATATATATATATATATATATATATAGTATACTACTATACTATGCACTACTCTATACACTTTCATGTGGCAACAGAAAATCTTGGCAAGTACAGGTATGGATCTTAAGGTATTGTTCACCTGACAGATTCAGAAATGATTATTATAAAAATGAACACTGTCATTATCAAATCCTGACACCCCCAAAAAGCTACAATTTAACAGATAGAAAAAAAAATCCTGAATGTCGTCAATGTCTTCAATTCCAATTTAAATCTAACTAGAGTCCAGTCTAACTTACATAACAGAAATACAAGAATACTTGATAAAGTTATCATAAATGTCTGTACCATAGTGTCAACCCAGAACATCTCTTTATGGGCAAGATATGTTCGAATATCACATGAGAACTGTTTTAACTGTTGTTTGGTTGTTAAAGGTTTCCAGCCTTTTACACTTTTGAATAAACTGGATTTTGCATTTGGAAAACACAGTTGTTTACCTTTTGTGTTTTGCAGGAAACATGAAACATATTAAGACTTACACTGTTTGTCATGCAGTGTAGTGATACCTGAATAATACAGTATTGGTTTGCAGAATCTGAATTATTGCCATATAGTTGAAGGTCTTTTGTCACTTTAGGGGAGATTGGGTACATTTTATCCTAACTGAAAACAATTTCAAAGACCATGATTGGTAAAAGCATAATTCTATAAAGCACATCAGCTAAAATAATTTAGTTTTAAGGGACAGTGTGTCAAAAGCCATTACCACGAAGTGGTTGTATTCATCCTGATGTAAAATAGCAGCTACTCTATCACCTCTTACATTTTAACGATGGGGCTCCCTTTCAGAATCTCAGCTTTGCTGTAATGTCTTGCCCTAATCAGCCTTAAATTGTCAGCTTGGTTTGATTTAACTCAACCATAATGAGGATGCTGTCTTTAGAATGACAGTAGCCATTCATTTATCCTTTTCATCTCTCTTTCACACTGGCCTTGGAACACCTCCCTTGGACCATCCAAAACTGAAAAGAGACAGCAGGGCATGATGACAAAAAATATATTTTCCTCGACATAAAATTGGATTTTTCATCTTCATGTTTGGCTTATGGAGGAGTCCAGAGTATTATTTGAAAAGTTTAATTCAAAGAGTTCTTTGGAATAGATAACTAATTGGTTTGGGTAAAATATATTGTTTGTGAGTATGTTGAGTTGATGGAATGAAAGGGCAAAGGCCATTGGCCAAATGGATTATTGGCAGAAGGTATTTTGTATTAACCAAGCATCGCTCAGTCTCAATGTCCCATGTCTTTGACTGATTGTTAAAGAATGTTGTAGTGAAATGAAATGAGACATATTTCCATTTAGGTTGCATTTGTTTGGTGATGTATTTGTTGGGTCGTTCTTGTGTCTTAATTGGAATATGCTCCAGAGTTTTGATGTGGAACAACCCCTGAGATCTTGGCTGTTTTCATGTGTCACAATGCTTTACATTTTGCCTTTGCTGGTCTAGTGTGTAATAATGCATTCTCAGATCACTGCTCTGCAGAGGGGTTGTATTACCTCACTAACATACTAGGTATGTTAGTGAGGTATGTTGAACCTCACTGAACGTGGTTCTCTTTTAACTTGGTACATCACCTTGGTAACTTATGCTGCAAACATAATTAGTCAGGAACAGTTTATTCTCTTAGTCCTGCTATAAATCAGCTATAAATGCTCTGCCCTTTCTAGTATGGATTTTATGCATTATAAAATGAGGGAGATCTTATGTGTTCAGAATTGGACTGCATATCTGTAACACCACCAAAGGAAGCAGTGCACACAGAGTAACCCAGAAATGTAGAACCCAGAAAATACAGCAAGTAAGAGTAAGATACTTCAGAACATTCTTAATGCTCTATATTATCTACTAAATAGCTTTGTTCCTCAATTGGAACATTGAATATGTTTTCTCCTGATTCAGCATTCATACCATAGCTGTTTAAAATCATCATCAGATGGTGAAATGTGTAAAAAAAAAAAAAAAGAAGTTGAAATTGTAAATGTGTAATGGTAGTAGGTTAGCTTCACTGTCATGAGGGATTTTGTTAAAATATATCAACTAAAAGTAAATTAACCCTTTATGACCTACCATAGAATAGTCCACCACAGCATATCTTTACATTTTAACATGCCGTAGTGCCATTTTTTTTATCACATATTTTTCTAAATACAGACATATCACAGCTGTATCACTCCAAATTGTAAATGTCAAAAGCTGTACAAAATCCTTAAATTATTTTGAGCGTCTTCATAACTGATTTTTAGACACTAACAAAAACGTTTTGAAATTTGCAAAAAGACAGCATGTTCATCAAAATAAACTATTTTCAATAGTGAAATCAAAATATCAAGGTGTGCCAGATATTTATGAGCATACATATATTTGTACCAGACCGTGCTCATTCATAAAAAGTGCAACAAAACAACAAAATAATCATTTTGATTTTACTGTGTTGAAACTTCAGAACACATAACCATGAACATGAAATGAAATCACATTTTTATCGTATCAAAGTATATATGCAATCAGGCATACATATATACACAAAAGCACAATTTACAAAATGACTGAATGTATTATGAACTATTTATGATGCTGTAGTTAGCTACAAAGCTTTGTGCCAGGTGTAAAACTTTTTTTTTAATTTTGTGGCGCCATGTTTGTGGTGTTGTATAGTGTCTTGTGTGTGTAGGATACATGTATCTCTGTGTTTTTGTGAAAAACAAACCTAAGTGAAGAGTGCAGGTGATAAGATAAGAGCAATTGCTGGAGTGTGAGAGAGAGCGAGAGCGGGAGTGTGACCACGACTACAAGTGTTTGACATCAATGACATTAATTCGTCTTTCCATGGGACATGACGCTCACAAAAATCATGTGATGTCTATGCACATCACGTAATCGCGTAGGAAGTGGTGTGATCACAAGTGTGGATCTATAAATTGCCTGCAGTCTCGATTCTAATATTTTGTTTGTGCACTTTTAATGAGAGATCTGCAAACCTATTAGTGAGAAGGAAAAAGCTGTTGTGGCACACACTGAATACAGAAGATACAAGTGTATATCCTCTGGTTTTATATGCAAAAAGAATTATTGCTCTATCTTATTTTTTCCCGATTCTACAAGTATTTAAAAATAGATATGCCGGTGCTCCCGTTTGTTTTAAAGGGTTAATACGTAGTGAACAAAAAATGATCACTTCATTAGTTTTTAATATGGACAACATTCAGTCAGCACCAATCAGACCAAATTTAGCCAAAAATTGAGGTATGTTTCATTTTCAAACAGTGTCAAAGCTATGTGCTTTTTTTTTGGTTTGGATTTTATTTGCACAAATTCATGCAAATGATTGTTTTGAGTAACCAGAATAGCGCCGTCTAGTGCTTCTACTTAATTTCTCATTGAGCTCCAGCACTTGATCAGGGAGCTGTTTGTAGGATTCAGTCCACTCCCGTAAGTTGATGCGCACACAGCTTCAGAACCCAACCTGACATCTTATTTGGTCCTACGGCCTTGTTGTTGTTGATCCTCCTCAGGATGGAGGTCACCTGGTGTTGCTGCAGGATGAGAAGCTGGGGCTGCTACTCCAGCTGTGGTAGCCGAGAGCCCTGAGCTGCTATTTATGTATGTGCCACCATCTTGGGATTATATTTTATCCACACGGATTCACTTACTCTTGCGTTTACAGCATTTCCATGTAAATGGCCACCTAGTGTTCATAGGTGTACTAATGACAGTCATTGGTGAGTATCTGTAGTTTTGACGATGGTCATTAGGGTCATGAAAGGTCACTGAGAAGCTCCTTCTTCATCACCAGATGACAAGTGGTCACACTACTTGCAGCTGTCTGTGTCTTGTTTATAAAAGTCTTGGCCGTCGCTCTGAAACTGGGAATAGGAAAAAGTGGGAAATACTCTAGAGATAAGTATGTTATTTTGGAAGTGTGGCAGAGTTAATGCTTATCAGTTTGTCTCATCCATGTTCTGCTGCAGTAGTTTAAACCCCGCAGTCTGACTGATGTATTCCTCATATACCTCACAGAGCAGTGCTCTCATTAGTAAAGCATGTTTCCATTATTGCTTCTCAGAGATAACAAGGATACGTGTGTGTGGATGGAGGATGGGGTGCTATGGCCCACTCAGACATGACAGCGTTGTCTACTCTGCACTGTGTAATTATGTTGCTGCATTTCTTAAATGGTCATTTCAGAGGGTTACTTATTATACCTTTAAATTAGCCATGTTATATGTAATGGCTGTAGGTTGACCCCAACTAATCTGCTGCTTTTGAACTATTTCAATATTTGAACATTCAAATATTTGCTTTTAACAGCCAATGGGAGTAATTATTCTTCAGAGCCAGCTACAGATTCATCAGATTCACAGTAACAGATTTATATGTTCAGACATGCCTAGCTATCCTACTGTTTCTCTGATCCTTCTCCAAGCCCTCAGCAGAAGTTGTATTATATAACCCCAGATGTTGAACAAAATCTATATTGGAAATATTTAATTTTTAGTATAAAATTATTTGCAGTCCCACAGACATCTGGAGACTGTGTATCTTACCTTCACTGTAGTCTCCTCATCCTGGCTGTGGTTTTGGTCTTCACCAAATGGACTGCAGCTTAGTTGGAAGATCAAGGACATTCCAAAAATTCTTCAGCATGAAACCTTTTGGGTTGTTTGGACTATACGTGTATGATTGTTCCTAGTGATGAAATGGTGTCAATTGAGGTTTGATTTATGTATGTTCCTCTGTGAAATAAACTTCATGGTCAACCAGTGAAAAATCAGTGACTTTTGATACCCTCTGACAGACTTCTTTTGTTTTTCTGATGTTCACCTCTTGAACTTATATTAATTCTGAATACAACTCTCCACCAGTACTGAGACACATGTGCCATGAAATAACATTGATATAACAGCATGCACACACACACACACACACAAGCACACACACACACACACAAACACATTCAAGCTATCCAAGACACCCCCACCCCACCAAAAGAAAGTGTTTTCCTTACCTTAATACATTTATTGTCCACAGGCAGACGGAGGCGTGGGCTATTTGAGCTCCACATATTGACTGTTGTGGGGAATTTGATGCCTAGAGACTTGCTGTTCCCCTCTCCTCTCTCCTCCACCCCAGGGGAGTTTTAAATGGAAACACAGTACTATGAATCACACAGCAGGGAGCTCCATGATTGATAGCATTGCTTACCATTTACTAGTCACTGTCTGGAGATAAGCCTGGAATTTATGGAGTATTGGAAATCCTTGCTGCTGCCACATGTGGATTGGAGTGAGGAATGGCTCCTCCTGTACTGCCACAAGAGTCACCCAGTTAGCAGCTTAAGTGGAAAACAAAAGAATCCATTGTACAGTTAGGTAAAATAATGATTTGTTTTGTTTTCCTTTTTATCTGTATCTCTGTAAACTGATCAAAAAAGTCGTTGGACAAAGGTGTCCCCGAGTGTTTCTGTGTGTGTCTATTATACATGGTCTGTTCTTTAACCCTCAATCACTCATTCATTCTAAATAAGACGACTGAAGGCAAAGGGAATGCTATGGGATAAAATTAGGATTTTTAGTGTTTTAAGTATTTTTTAGAATCAAAATCACTGAATTTGTGCATTTCCTGTTCAAACAGGAGATAGGTAAGGTGAGGCAGCCACAAGCTGTGCCTCTCCTCAGAATGCAGAAAACAGAAAAAGATCAGTGGGACCTTTACAACAAAGTCACTGAGATTTTGGTCTAGATGAAGGTAAATGGACTTTATTTACAAGTAAATACATACACTGCAGTATATAGCCTAAATTTGTTTGTATTTAATGAGTATGAATTGTGAAACTGCAATGGCAAATAAAAACAAACAGAGCGTTCAGAGCAAATGCACTCTTTCTCTGAACCACTGTGATTTTTATTAATTAATTCTTTATTTTTTTTTATTTTTTTTTTTGAGCTGCTATAAATTTAATGTTCTTCCTTGGCCACATATGTACCTTCCCTGCTTATGTGTGTAATGAATGACATTATGAGATACGAACACAGCCAGTAGTCAATGTGGAAGTTGCCAATTGAATGGTGAATTAAAACTTATCAGTTGGATTCATACATTTGTAAATCTGACTCTGAAAGAGTCAGTGCCTCACGAGCCATGGACATCACCACATATCACTGTGAGGTGGATGTTATAAATGTCTGAGAGAATAGAATAGTCTTTATTGTCATTGTACTATGGCGGTACAATGAAATTGAGGGTACTCCCACAGAGAGACCATGCACCACAAAGAGAAATTTTCAATGAGAAGCAAGAAAGCAAACATAAGGGGCATCACAAAACAACACAAGGGGTGTCACAGGAACAAACACACAAGGGACAACATAGGGTGAAACAATACAATGAAAAAAAGGTATTCTCTTAAAATACAGACATAAAAGCGTGGAGCCTCAAGCGGGCTGCATCCATATGTGCCACCATCTTAAAGCTTTTTTGAGAGGGAGGGGAGTAGGATGCTAATGATCACGCTGGCTGCCTTCTCTATTCGCTGCAGGGTCTTTCTGTTATTGGTAGAGCAGACAGTGATGCAGGATGCTCTCCTCTGTGCCTCTGTAGAAATTACACATGATAGGTGGTAGGGCACTCACTTTCTTACATTTGTGGAGGAAGTTGAGACATTGCTGAAACTTCTTCACCGGTGATGTGGTGTTAGTCCTCAGTGATTGCACCCTTAGGAATTTTGTGATGCTGACCGTTTCTACAGCTAACCTGTCGATGATCAGTGGTGGGTGCTAAATGAGGCTTCTCCTTAAGTTGAATCTCCATCATTTTCTCCATGTTGAGCAGGAGATTGATTTCTGTCCAGTACCTGGCTAGTAAACTCACGTCCCTCCTGTAGTTTAATTGTTTAACCGTCTAATCTTTTTGCTGATGAGATCCACATCAGTTGTATCATCCATATCCAACAGAGTGTACACACATCCTTGGGGGTTCCACATACTCAGTGTGATGGGGTTAAATGTGTTGGTGCTGATGCTAAATATTAGCCTGTCTTTAGTGTTTTTAACACAAAACCAAACCATCAGAACAACACACCTCTCAGTCCTCAAGGTTTATGTCTCATAGATTAGCTTTCTTTATATTTGATATGCAGTAACAGCATTTTATATGCTTCAGATCTGATTCCTCTTCCAGGACCAGGCTCACTGTGCCTCTGTTTTGGTTTTGCTGGCAGACCTGTGCATCCAATCTCATTACATTTCAGAATCATTTGTTACACATCTGGGTTTTAATGACGTCACAGACATCTATGTAACAATGTGCTGTTCAGATTGACAGTCATGTCAGGTAGATAGCCAGAAGAACAACTAATCAAAATCACAATATGGCTACACCCCAAACTCTCTGAGCTGTTTCATCATATTAATATCCTGCCGCATTGTGACTGAATATTTGATCCGCACATGCTGACAATCAACAAGTCGTTTTACATCTACATAGAGCCCTGTGTGTCAAGCTAGCACAGCTTCTCTGTGTTGCTGGCCCTGTTATAGAACATGACTTAATTCTCTTTGACACAAAGCCAATTCAGGGAGTGATTGTTTCACAGGTTCATCCTCTCTTCCCACACAGTGTTAGGGCGATGGTAGTAGTGGTGGTGGGGGTTGTATTAGGAGTTGAAAGACCACAGCTAAGGGGGAAATAGCTGTCAGGTGCATGGAGGGAGGGATAGGACACAGTAGAACCCATCACTTCTGCTCCCTCAGAGACTTATTACAGAGGCAGGCCAGGGTGAGGGCTGGTAATTAATTTGGAGAGAATTGATATTGGTTTTGATGCATGAGAGACTGACAACACTGGCTGTCTGGTGCATGGCTCTGAAAAAAGGTTGTAGAGGAAGATGAGGGAGGGTGGTGAGGGAGACAAGAAAAGGAATGAAGGAAGAGGAATGACAGAAACACCTTAGCTCTAGCTTGGAGTTAATGCTCCTGTCAAAGATAGCCCATGGCATACATATTATGTCTCCTCTCTTGTCTCCGGCCTCTTTGCTTTTTTGCAACTTTGTATAGCTACTCATCTCTCACTCACCTCTCTTTCCCACATATCTGTCTCTGCAGCTATCTCCCTCCCTCTCCTGTGCGCTCTGTCTCCTCTCTTCCTCGGTCATTAGTGTGCGTCATGCAAAGCAGTGATTCTAATGACACTCTTCTCTGTGTGGCAAATTATTAATGTCGCACGATGAAAATAGCCTTATTTTCCATCCGGTCATCTTTTCAGAGAGCTCCCAATTTGTATTGCAGTGGCATAATAATAGTACTAAACAATTGTACAGATTGTGGGGGAGGTTGCATTTTCAGTCATGCAAATCCACTGGTAGGTCATGGCTGAGGACAAATTCAAGATTGTGTTGCAATGGCTGAAGAAGAATGAGAAAATAAATTGGAAAAGACAAGACAGCAAATGGATTCTTAATACTGACTGGTGTTAGCTAAGGCTTCTTTTCTTATTATGTTTTTTTTATGTAATGTAGACATACAAATGTAGACAAAGGGTTTATTTATATATATATATATATATATATATATATATATATATATATATAGGCAACGGTGAGCCTTTCAAAGGTGGTGAGATACTGTTCAATATCATCGCCCTCTTTCAGCCCTCTTTCAGCCTCTTCCAGGCACTGCTGCCCTTGTCCATGCAGCTGGATTCAATACAGCTGGGTCCAGGGCAGGAAGCGGAGCCGCTGGAGGCGCTGCATACACCCTTGGAACGGCTGCAGGCGATGGCGGGGCTGCTGGCAGTGCTGAGGGTAACTGTGGAGCCAGGGGTGGCGCTGCAGGTCTGTGTGGAGCCCCTGGACGCAGTGGAGCCCCAACACCATCAGGCCCTGGGTACAGTAGCACTACCTCGCTCCCTGTCCAGCTCATCCTGCACATTGTTCAGCTGGATCTGCACACTGCACCATCTCATGTCCTGTTTGTAGGCTTCACGCTAACCTGCTAATGCAGCTCATCTATAATCGTGTGAGAGTGTGGTGTGTGTGCGTGTTGGGAATGTGGGAGAGTTATCAGTGTTCATGTATGACTACATGTGGAAAATGTATGATTTGGGCCCCTACAATCCCTCATTTTCCACATTTACCACCAGGGTGGCGAGACAGGAAATCTGCAACTGGATTCTGTCTGCCTGCCCTGTACTGAACTGTAAACCTGAATGGCTGCAAAGACAAAAACCAATGTGTAAAACATGCATTCGAGTCCTTCATTTTCCGCAACCATTGTAACGCTCTGTGATCAGTCTCTAACAGAAAGTCTCTGCCCAACAGATAGTATTTAAAAGTCTTGAGTGCCCATTTTACTGGTAGGTATTCAAGCTCCACCACAGAGTATCTCTTCTCCTATGGGAAGAGCTTGTGGCTGATGTAAGCCACTGGCTTCTGCTGCTCAGCCTCCCCCTGGAGAAGGACCGCCCCCAGCCCAACTCCAGAGGCATCTGTCTGTACAGTAAATGGCTGCTCAAAGTCCAGACTCTGCAACACAGGTTCACTGAGCAAAGCCGACTTCAGGTCCTGGAAAGCCTGTTCATGCATTTCCTCCCATCTCAGTTTTACTGACCCCGACTTACGGGTCAGGTCTGTGAGGGGTGCTGCACGTGTTGCAAAATTTGGGATGAATCTCCAGTACCATCCAGCAAGCCCCAAGAAAGTCATCCTTTTTGGTCTAGGGTCGTGGACCGTCTCTCACAGCCTCCACTTTGTCCTTCTGAGGCTTGATCACGCCACTACCAATGATGCGCCTCAGATATCTGGCCTCACTCTGAGCCAAGGAACACTTTTTTGGCTGTATGGTCAGCCCAGCCTTCTTAATGCGGTGTAACACCTCAGCCAAATGTCTGAGATGCTCCTCCCAGGTGGGGAGGTGTCCTGGATCCTGAGGACATAGGTGAGCACACTGACTGTCTCTGTGGGCTTTGGGGTCACCCAGGCATCCCTCAGCAAATCCAGCAGGCCCCTGCCCATCAGTCTGGGGGTGGTAAGGAGTGGTCCGTATCCCCTTTATCCCCAGTAACCTGTACACCTGCTTTAGAGTCTTGGAAAGGAAGGCGGTCCCCTGATCTGTAAGTATTTCATGTGGTATGCCTACCCTAGAGATTAATTGTAGCAGAGCACGGGCAACTGCATCCACTGTGATCTTCCGCAGTGGGAAAGCTTCTGGATACCGTGTAGCATAGTCACATATCACGAGGGGAAGGCTTGGCTTTGTGTCTACTGGTCAGCTGACAGGTAGGGCATGTTCTACAGTAGCTCTGAACATTACGATAGAGACCTTGCCAGTAAAACTACTGTGCTATCCTCTCCAGGGTCTTAACTCTGCCCAGGTGACCTGCCCAGGGGATATCATGCCCCAGACTAAACACCTTTTCCCTGATGCACTTTGGAACTACGAGCTGCTCAGCTCCGCCCTCTTCAGGTTGGTGATACAGTAGGCTCTCTCGAACAAAATAATATTCCCCTGTTAATGCAGTAGCCACCCCAGTTTTAACACTATCAGCCTCAGTCACTTTACTGAAGGCTTCCTTTAAAGACTCGTCCTCTTTTTGCAGGTCACTCAGATTACTAGGAGGCTCCCACATATCTTTCTGGTCAATGTCAGGTTTTGGCATCTGCTCTCCCACCTTCTTTACTGTTCCCTGCAGTCTCTCTTGTCTTCTCTGCCTACGGCTTTTACGCCCTTTACTTGACACAGGTGAGTCTATGTCCTCCTGGTTATATGGCAACATATCCAGAACCGCCTTCCTGGCTGCATCCTCATGAAGCTGTCTAGCCTGAGCCCAGGTTACCACCAAACTACTGGGCTCTCCAGACTGCACCAGTTCAGGTAGGATTAACATATCCTGCTCCAACACTACAGGATAGCGCAACCCCTTTACTATGCCCACACTTAGCCAAAAAGCCTGACCTTTGACCTCCAGACAAACCTCAGTCACAGGATAAACATGCTCATCTCCTTTAATACAACAGACTCTGAGCTGCCCTTTTCCCAACTCTTCTGATCTGTCTATCAGATGGGGCTGGATTACAGTGTATGTGCTGCCTGTGTCTAAGAGAACAACCGTAGTCTGGCCATTTATGGTAACTGGAATGGTTTGAGCTCTGGTGACACATTCCTCCCCTCCTACTTCAGGTCTGGGCACACTACATAGGCTCAATCCCTGAGCTTTTCTAACAGGACAGTCTCTAATCTTGTGCCCAGGCTAGCTGCAATGATGACATATTAAAGGTGCCCTGTTTGTCAAAGCTGTGGGTACTGGGGCCGATGTAGGCTGGGAGGTATAGGGAAAAGTGTAGGTTTGTGTGCCTGGTGTCCTAACCTGTCCCCACCCCCTAGGACCAACTCCCCCACCAGAATCCCCAGACTTGCCTCCCACCACTTCCTCCCACCACTGCTGCATGCTGGCCTGGGGGTGGGTTATGCTCCTTCACCCACACGCACACATCAGGAGCTAGGGTTCGCAGGTACTGCTCCAGGATGAAGGTCTCGCCTATCTCCTCCACAGTCTTTCCTGCCGGTTTCACCCACTTCCTGTAGAGGGCCTTCAGGCGGTTGTACAGGTCCCGTGGGGTCTCTCCTGGTCGCACCTCTGGATCACGGAAGAGCTGCCAGTAAGTCTCTTCACTGATTTCATATTTAGCCAGGATAGCAGCTTTCACACGATAATATTCCAAGGCCTCAATAATGTCCATGGCCACATGAGCTGCCCTGGCCGGACCCGTAAGATACGGCACCAGGTAGATGGCCCAATCAGGTAGATGGCCCCTGTGTCCCCGGACAGGTTTGCCGACGGACCAGGAAGTGCCCTGCCGGGTGAGCACCAGGTTTGTTTGTCCTGCAATAACCACCGTGAACTACAGGATGAGAAACAGTGGGTACCTCACTGTTTGCTCTGGTATTTAGTAAGTACCCGTAACTAACTGTAAATAAATGTCTTAACTGCCCAAAAATACGATACAAATATGTGATTGTGTGTTTTATTCCTACCGCTTGTAATAGTGCTAGACGCTAACCTGCTAATGTGGCTCATCTATAATTGAGTGAGCGTGTGATGTGTGTGTGTGTGTGTGTGTATTCCAACATTGAACAGGAAATGAAATAAACTAATAGCAGACTAATTCTGGAACCTGACATCACCATCACCCAACTACAAAATAAGAGGGAAAAACTAATTCAACCGTGACGCTCAGATCACTCATTCATTCTTTCATTCCCTCACTCCCATGAGACTGTGTGCTCTTTATGAATTTGGACAGGGAAGCACCAGGAGCTATCACTTTTTAAATGAAAAACAGATGCTTTCCCACCTTTAATTGACCTGATTTCAGTTATTTGATGAAGACTGTTCCAGGGGGATGAACTTCTCACAATTTGAATTCAGTCTGTAAACCCTATCTCTCTCTCACTCTCCTGCCGTCTCATTCTTTTCTTTTATAAATTGTGAATCTAAGACAGGGCCCATGGTGACAGTGAAACTAGGTCCTGGGCTTCAAATAGCAGCCCATTGTATCCCATGGGCCCAGAGCTGAGGAAAGGCCAAGAGAAACAGAGAGAGAGAGAGACAGAGAGAGGTACGACACAGTTCTACAAAGAGCGAGAACTAAAGGGTGAATTGTTTGAAAATGAATATTTTCTTGTCATTGTCATTTGATGTGGCACACAGTGCCTCATTGGTACATACAATACAACTAATATTGTTTGAATTCATTTTCTTTTTATGTAATCACAGTGTACCTGTGTTTCCAGCACAGTCAGGAGAGTATGGGTGCTGGTGTGTGTGTGTGTCTGTCTGTCTGTGTGTGGCAGTGTCCCTGTTTTCTTTGATGTGCTTGAGGACTGCTGGCTATTTCCCACTGTGTTTTAATCCTTTACCAGGGCTTTATTATTCACCATGCTGTGTGTGTGTGTGTCTGTCTGGGACCTTGACTAGGCAAATGCAGGAGGAACTGCCTCATTTCCTTCATTTTTCTTATTCGGCCACAAAAACTAAAACAACCCTTTGTTGTTATGATGGTTAAGGTTATGGTGTGAAATACTGTAAGAACTAATATTAATCAAAAACCAAGCACAGTGAAACAATAAGGGCACAATTTGTTGTAAATCAACAAGAACAAACTCTATCAAATATATATATATATATATATATATATATATATATATATATATATATATGACATTAAAATTCTCCTTTTCTTCCAAAAAAATACACAGTTCTCCATCCAGTGAGCCAACACTCTAAAAACATCTTTATTTAAAATACAGCTGCAATCAAAATTATTCAACCCCCACTGCAAAAAAGCCACAGAGGTTGTGGGAGTCTTTTCTGTTGAGTGATGAATCAAAACTGGAACTATTTGAACCTATGGATCAGCCATATGTCCGGAGGAGGAAGAATGAGTTGTATGGAGCTGTATGCCTGTAGAGAAGCATGGAGGAGGCTCACTGATGCTCTGGGGCTGCTCTGCTTCCTCTGGCACTGGAAACCCGCAGAAAGTGGCAGAAAAGATGGATACGAATATCAGGGAATCTTAACAGACATGTCATGATGATGACACATTTTACTTATGGCTGCCTTTCATTATCACTCAAGGTCACCATACAAGATTAAAAAACAGTGAAAACAATAGCAAAAGACAGTAAACAATAATAGATTATTTTTTTTAAATATTTTTTTTTTACAATCATTGCAATATATTTACAGCAATGATTTTATTTTGATTTGATTTGATTTTATTTAGTTTATGGAGTTTAAGTCAAGTCAACTTTATTTGTACAGTGCCAAATCATAAAACATTTATCTCAAGGCACTTTACATTATAGAATGGAGATATCCAACATTTTCCACAGTTAGCAGTACTTGGTGACAATGGAGAAGAAAAACTCCTTTTTACCAAGAAGAAACATCCAGCAGAACCAGACTCAGAGTGGACGGTCATCTGCCTTGACCAGAGGCAGAATCAGTAACAGGCTTCTCTGTCTATTCTAAGTTTGTATCATACAACTGTGGGTCTTCACAGGCAGCCACAATAAACTCACACGAACACATTCAAATCTCATCAACAAACCTGTTCCTGATGTGAATCAAACCACAGATATTCAAATTTGGTCAGTCCACTCCATCTTTTGTTGACCCACACAGCTGTAACTCAGGACAGGAAACATTTCTGGACACACTTAAAATCTTTAAAGTTTAAAAAACTTTAAAGTTTTTTATTTAACATCAAATATGTTACCATTATTCAAAAGGACTTTTTAAACTCATCTTCTGAAAAAATGCATTTTGTTGATTTCACAGAGGAAAAGAGAAAGTATCATCTGCAGAGGCAGTTCAATACCAGACAGAGCAATACAAATAGTATTCCTTTGTCTGGAGCTGAGACACCTGAAGTAAATGAGACAGCCATTAATTTTATTAATTACGCCTGAGAGAAAGCCCCTTTTAAAATGTTTTACAGCATCTTTCTTGTTCACCATAATTACTTGGACAAATCACATTAGGTACTTGAAAATAAAATAACAAACAATACAACAGGAGGTGTGTATGTTTGTTTCTATATGTGTATGTTAAGCTGTTGTAGAGGTTATGCACAAATGTCTATCAATTACCTGCCTGAAATAATTATTCTATCAGTAAGTGGAAGAAATTAAATAAAGAGGGTATTTTGGGTCTGATCAGTCCTTTGCTTTTTGATGCATTTGTGAAGCTCAACATCCCATATTGCCAACCTGGATCAGTGTCACCTTAGAGTAGCATATCAGCCTTTAAACAGGGGTTACTGTGGAGACTACAGCGGTGCCACTGGCAGCAGCAGCAACAGCACTGACTGTCTCATTCCTTCTGAGATTCATTCAAGCCCTGGTAGCATGTACACACATGCGCACATGCACACACACACACACACACACACACACACACACACACTGTAGCGCAAAGCACTTTGAGTGGTGAATAGATGACTAGAAAAGTACTATAGAAGTCCATTTACTATTTACACACACATAAGATTAAAGCACTACAGCTTTAAAAATGAGCTTGAAAATGAATTTATACGCCTGAGATATGTGCATGTATATTACAGTGCATAAACCTCCCCACCCTACACCACATTCCACTTCAGCCAGCACACATACACACCAGCTAACCCTCACCTGTCTGAGCAGGTTCTACATTATTAATGACGTGGCTGCAGATTTTTAAGACAGCAGACTCAGCATGAAGTGAACACTGATTACAGCACAGTCAGTGGTTTTTCAAAAACAATTATTTCTATTGTATTGTTCATTGTGTTACATATCATGTACTTGTCACTTTAATGTTAGATCCATTCTGTCATAAGAATTATGACAAGTGTGAGCTGTTGATAAAGAAGCACTGGAGGAAGAGTTTGACAACTCTGTCAGCAGAACTGTTGTATTTATGTTCATCCAATTTGATGCCAGTTCTTTTCTCTATGCTGCTCTGTGTCAAGCTCAGTGCATCTTATTTTTGGTCAGAAAATTGGATCATGACATGATAAGATAGAGTAGGATCTTCACAAGTGAACATGAATTTAGGTAATGGGGTAAAAATAAGGAGAGGCACATTATCATTAGTTGGGGGTGGCAACAACTGATATGTCTTTAACCTTCATTTACATTAATAATAAAACTCCCATCTGTGTAGCTGTGCCACAAATTAATGAATGCATTTATACTGAGGTGGTGCCAAATTATTAAGGAGTATTTTAAGTATTAGTCACACCAGGCCACCTATACAGAAAGGAGGGCTTCAATGCAAAGCAGGAGCAAAGTACCATGAGGAGAACAGACGGTACAAACCATCAACACTGTCTGTAACTGTGGTGAATGTACGATCTCTCCCCATAAGATGAAGAAGTGACGGCGCTGACCAGCCTACAGAGCAGCATCATGTGTCTCACTGAGACCTGTCAGTGAACAGGGAGGCTAGCAATGTTTATTAAGGAGAGATGGAGTAACTTGGAGCACATCAGTGTTACTGAGCAGTGTTGCTCACAGGACACTGTTCTGTTTGTTAGCGTTTGGCTGTACTACATCCAGAGGAGTTCTCGCAAGTTATTGCGATAACTCGCTGTTGGCTGACACTATAGCTACCTATGAACTCTGTCATGTCCCAGCTGAAAACATCAACCCACAAGCCTTCCTCCTTATCTCTGGAGACTTGCACATTTTCTTTTTTCATAATTTTTTATGCAGCCAAACAGATAAATTTCCCCTTGTTGGACAAATAAAAATATATTCTATTATATTATCACTGGTACAAGAACTTAAGAAAATGCTAAAGCTAATTGTGGTTCAATTTGATTCAGTTTTATTTATATAGCACCAGATCATAAAAACATTTATTTTAAGGCACTTTACATAGGGAAACCCAATATTTTCACCATGAGCAAGCATTTGGCGACAATGAAGGAAAAACCCCTTTTTAACAGGAAGAGACTTCCAGCAGAACCAGACTCCTTGACCGGTTGGAGTGAAACGAAGACAGAGAAAAGAGAAAAAGAAGAGACAGAGGAAAAGGGGAGGAGGACAGGGGAGAGGGGGAGAAAGAAAAGAGGAAGGAAGAGACAGTAGAGACTACATATTTAGCAGTAGTTTTTAAAGCCAAATTACCATTACAATTAACATAATAATAATAATAATGATAATGTCATTGGGGAATCTGAATCCAGCTGTTCTGGAGTCAAAGCTACCCTGAAAAAGAGAAAGGGGTGGGGGGGCTTGACAAAAGGAGGTGGGTTCAGGCGGGTCCATGTCCCACGTGAACCATCCTTAACTATAGGCTTTATCATAAAGGAAAGTTTTTAGGCTAACCTTAAATGTAGAAAGGGTGTCTGCCTTATGATTCATATAGGTTTACAGTTGGCCTTGATTAGGTTCACTGGCAAATTTTCAATAGTACAAAGTTCTATCTTTTGTCCTTATCGTGGAAACTGGAATTAGGCCCACCCCCACCCCAACCCTTAAGCAAAACTCCTCTTTATGCAATTGCCAAAAAGTTCAAAATGCAAAAAAGACAGGGGAAGCAACAGCCAGGAAATCCAAAACTACACATAGTTATGGAGCTGCTAACCTGATTGTGCCAGGGTGGAAGCAGGGTGTGTGGTTCTAGGGGTGTGAGAGAATGTGCGGACAAGAGTGACTGCTTTTATAGTGTGTCTCACTTTGCAGTTTAGCAGCAAGATCTATTCAGAACAAAATCCATTATCGCAGATCTTTCTTCCGCTACACAGTCACTTAAAGCCTTATGACCACCTGTCTTTGTAAGAATCTGGTGGGATCACTCTCTCTCTGCCATGTTCTCATAGTATAGTCACTGTTCCTTTAGCTTTGAATTTGTGAATTATTTTTCCAACTCTCTAGGAACCTTGAAGGCTTTTCCCCTGTTTGTACCCTTTTCCTCTTTTGTGTGGATAACCTTTTGGATAACTCTCTTGACTAAGTGACATTTGAGTGCATGAAAGAAATATGACTGTGTATGTGTTTGTATGATGAGAAGCTGATGCCCTGTCTAGGGCTGCCCCAACCTTAATCAAGCAAGTTATTTTGTTTTTTTTTTTTTTTGTTGTTTGTTTTGTTTTGTTTTTTGATTAATCAACTAATCTATCAACTATTTTTTGATCAGATTATCAATTATTTTCCCATTGTTCAATAAATGTGCAATTGCAACTATTACAATAAGAACATCAAAACATTTCTTAATTTAATTCTTAACATTTGGATATTTTATTTTTATTTGGATGACTGTGGATACAGGAGTATCTTGTTTTAGATAAAGTGTGCTACAGGAAATTCTTTACAGTCTTAGAAAGTTATTTAATTTCTAAAAGTCTGCTGTAATAAATTGCTGCTAGAGAGAGAAGAGCCTTAATTAAATTTTGCTACTACATATTGAAAATCTCCCTGCAATAACAGAAAAAAGGATTTGGTCATTCAACTGCATCATGGCAGGGGGCTTACCAGCACCGCAAAGGCTTAGTCATGATTTTGATCACACTCAGATTGGAGACATACCGTGAATACATATGTACTACTGCAGTGTAGTGCAGTGTAGTATGTGTTTTATGTTATGTGGGTGTTGCAGAATGACAGCTCGCTTGTTGAGCTGCTGTAGTAAGGTTTCTAAAAGCCCTGTCAGCCATCTAATATTATTGTGTTAATTGGACACACAGCAAATCTACACTCTAAGAAATGAAATGTTGATTTAACTTAACTAAGTGATGTCAACCAGTTCCACAAAACTGTGCTGTTTTAAATGGTAAAGCAAAACACTATTAATGTGAACCACACATATTAAGTAAATCTGACTTTAAGTAAATCTAACCTTAGTTGTACTGGTTAAATCACAAAGTTAAATAAATACAATTTAAGTTGCTTAATTTCACTTTAGCCTTTATTGTACTCTGAAAACATTAGTGAGACTATTACAAATAACATGTATTCCCCCCCCTTTTCATCCCCTCCACTTAAAAGGCATTAGCTGTAAAAAGATGGTCTGTCTGTGTTCTGAAGACGGTGAAGTTATATTCATTTGAGTGACAGTGAAGAAGCCACTCAGTGTCAAGTGCTTGTATTTCATAATTAGGTTGCCAGTTAAGCCTGAAAAGATGCCAAATATGTGCAAAACCACACATTTAAAACCCCCACCCTGAAATATCTTTCTGACAGATGTTTTTATGAAGCTTCTGAGGCATTACACATCCAACCAACATTACACTAGAACAAGGATCAAACCCTCTTCAACCATTCGCTGTCACCTTAAAACATTGGGTTCACTATGAGCTGGTCAACATGGAGGTTATGCTTATTGAAAATGTCAAAAGCTGTACTGTGTGATATAGGCAGCACTGCTGAGGTTAAAATGACATGTAACTCCTCAAGCAAGCCATCAATTGCTGAACATAACACATGTGAAAAAACCTCTTTCAAAAAGACAGAACTCCACCTTCATGAAATCCAGTTCCATCAATTGTGAAGCGTCAACACAATGACAGCCCAACAAAAAATGTCTTTATATCTAACAATTGTGTCCAGCAACAGTCCACAGTCCAAAAGCACTCATTTTTCCCTTGAGTAAGAATCAATAGAAACCCAAGTCCAGTTCTTATCCACAGTCTTGATGGAAATTTACTCATGCAGTTTGTTTTTGAGGACTTGCACCTTATTAGAGAGCCTGTTCCCATCTAATCCAATCACCACTTTTTGAGGAAACTCAAAAGTGTATTGCAAGTCCTTGGGATAGCCCAAGTTTAAACAACAGATCAAGAGAAACAGGGTTATGGAGCCATTTGCCACATCTCTCAGGTCTTGCAGCACAGTACATCCTTCAACAATGATGCCAACATCAGCAGGTGGTACAACATAGATGCCCAAAACAACTTTGTCCATTTCTCCCTCTGCACCAGCATCAACATCCCCAAAATGGTAGAAAGAAATGGTAATGGTTATTACGCATATATGTATTGTTAATGAATGTTTTTCATTAATATTTGCCAGTGTATTTAAGGTATAAGACTGGGAAAAGAAAGAGAAAAAGGGCCAAGATGAACAATAAATCTACATTATTCTATTAGGAAGTACTTGTTTGGGCCACAG
The DNA here is from genome assembly GCA_016801845.1 of Polydactylus sextarius. Taxonomy (NCBI): domain Eukaryota; kingdom Metazoa; phylum Chordata; class Actinopteri; family Polynemidae; genus Polydactylus; species Polydactylus sextarius. Next base: position 719,330 of record CM028910.1, read on the forward strand.
AGCTCTGCTGTACCATGATTTGCGGAAGCAGCTTCAAAAAGTAATTTATAATTCTTATAATCTTACTCATAACCATATATATTTAGGCAGAAATCAAAAAACACGTAGGAGATACAAAAATGTTTGTTTAAAAAAAAAGCTCTATCAAAAGCTGTGGTTGATCAACAGTATCACAACTGACCATGTACTTCTTAACAAGGTTGTCAGGATCTTTATTTAAGTAGACACATAATGCTTTCAAATTGCATTGCCATCTCACTTCAATACTTGGATTCTGTGGGAATGAACAGAATAATTAGATATAATTAGAAATTGTGTTAATGATGCTTATGAGTTAATTCTTAAATAATACTATATTTGATTATGATATGGCTCTAAAGCCTATCTGAAGAGAGTTACACTTTGAGTTAGAGTTATATTAAAAAACACCCACCTGGTCCGTGACTGATTCATTCTTCTGTTCAATCAGTTAGCTGGAGTAATGATCCAGCATGGCCATCAAGGTTGGAAGCAGGTGGATTGTGGTGAACTCTGAATTTACCTGCAACTGAAACTCACATGAAACTAAAAATGATCTCTCATCACTTTCAACAAGTCACATGTTGTGGAAATGTAACCATAGGTCTGTCATTGGCTCTTTTTAGGTGGAGTGTTAATAGCTGTGTTTGTGACAACAGACCAGCTGTACTGAGAACGTAAGCGAAGAAGAGTTAATTATAAACAAAATAGGACACGTTAGTGTGTGGTGTTAATCCTATGGGCTACAATAACCTCAGATGTTGTTTACTGATAAACCGAGAGCTGCCCAGAGGGTTGAGACACTTTATGAGGTATATTATTTATGGTACCAAGTAGCCAAATGATAACTGGAGACCACCACTGTGGGTCTGTCCCACTTTGCTGTTGTTGTTAGTCCTGTCTGAACATTTGCTTTTTTTGCTATGTATTATCCTTACCAAAAAAAAAAAAAAAAACAATATTCACAATATATTTCATTTAAGGTCATTCTTTATATTATCTTAAACAATATTCAGTGTCCTTTTAGACCGAGAATAAATAAAAAAACATTAGCAAGAAACTGTGTGTGATTTAAGCTAGTAATAACCATTTTCCAAACTTTCAGAGTGCAATAAAAACTGAAAACATTTAAAGTCGGCTGACAAAACATACAGTTTCACACTGTATTATTAAGAAAATGTTTGTACTTAACAAATTTTTCAAGGGCAACGGTTTCCCCCTGAGCACTTGGTGAACGAGGAGCGACACTTGCTTTGCTCCGTGTCTACTGCACATGTCACAGACTGCGTCATAGTAGGATTGGGATGAGATAATTTTGTTCATTTGAATCTTCTGTGTTTTGTAGCCTTGAAATCTCTTACTATTACTCCAATGAATTCTAATGAAACCTTATTTTTTTCTGTAAAAACCTAAAAATTATAGTAATTTTACCACAGCAGTGACATAATATGAACACCATCACTATTTCATTTCTTAGAGTGTAGTAATGTGAAGGCTGAGTGCAAAGAGACCTTGTTTCAAGGTAGCACAGGCCCCAGATACCTCAGACCAAGACCCATCTGACAGGCATCAACAAAGTTAACATTGTTGTGACAGCTAAATAGTGAGGTGGTTTGGATTTTTGTCTGCATAGATGTTGGTATGTATTTAGAATGTAAAAACCGATTGGTGGGAAGTTCAGCGGGCTGACCATGGTCAAGAGCTGACAGGTTGAGAGATATCTATGCTACCTTTAGAAATAACGCTTTAAAGTTAAGAACAAGATTCAGCGGCAGAGAGAACTTAAAGGTACCAAAACTGTTGTGTACCTGTAATTCTTGAAATATGAGTCTGTGTTGTGGTTCATGTGAAAATGTACCACTACCTCCATTCTCTGCTATAGTCAGCAAAATCTGTGAAAGCTTCTTTGACCTGAGCTCATTACTATTTGTGATCTGTTTAAGACCGCCCACAAGATTTGGGTTTTACGTGCACAGCAACGATGGCGGAACAACAATGATGGCGGAACAGCAACGATAGCAGAACTGCAACAATGGTGGAACAACAATAATTGCAGAACAACAACAATGGCGGAACAACAACGGGCTTATGCACTATGTAAGAACAGAACTTCAAAAATGTACATGTTGCTCAAGAACACAAAGTGGAGGAATAACTGGCTTCACTGTCATTTGGAACAACACCACAACAGTATAGTCAGACATTAGTTCTCTGGTCATCACATTTTGAAGAGAGTTACTCTAGCAACTTTGGTGAGTTCAGCAGGGGCTTTGCATCAAAGTTGCTATTTATACCTGGAGCAATACTATCATGGCAGTTGGCAACCAGCGCACAGTCTGTAGGTGAAATGCTACTCAAAGAAGAGCTATGTTATACATGTTTTATGTATATTTGAACAATGCTAGCATTAAATTAGCACTTGCTAAACTAGCTAAATTCATGCCATGAAGCTAAATGTATATTACTATAACAACTGTTGCTGAGCTGTCCTGATATGGACGAGACTGAGGCAAAGAACACAATGCAAATCATAACTTTTTGCGGAAATATATTATATGATTGAACTAAAGATTTAGATCAATTGGTAATCATGAGTTCACTAACAGCATTGACATGGGTTCATTGTGGATTCACCATGGCAGGCCTGGGCAGGATCTGTTTTTGTATACCCTGGTACATAATTTCCCTTTGGGTTCACCAGGGGGTCACCAACTATATCTGTCGGAGTGCCAGAATTTTTCTGGACAGATGCCTTGGGGGCTGGACACTCAAATAAAATGACATAAAAATCCAATTTTTGTCGAACATTATTATTTGGTGTTTGTGCGGCAATTAAATAAATCGTGGCATGTGGACAGAGAGTTTGGCTGTCTTCTTTGTTCCTCTCGGTGGTCACACGTGAGCTGTACTGCGCAACACTCCCCTGATGGTTTCCAGTGGTATTATTCCATTTGCTGTGCACTGCTAAGGATCAGTAAGCTCCTGAAAATGAACCAAATTACACACGTAATGACGGACAATAGACTCTCTGTATTAATAGTGGTACCACATGAAATTTTCTCTTTGATCCTCACAATTTCGGAGTCCAGCTGGATTGGATGGTTCAGCGGGCTGGATTTGGCCACCGCCAGTTGATGATCACTGGTAAAACAAAACTTTAAAACAAACATACAGTTCTGTTTATTATTCTCTCTGTATGTGCAGTGCTCTCTCTGTCTCTCTCCCATATTCTCTCACTCTCTCTCACACAAAACAACACTAAAGCAACTTACTAACTACTTACTATGTAAGTTTTCTGCCTTAAAACTATATTTCCAAGATCCATTTTGATGGTACACAAACTCCCATTAGGTTCAATCACACCTCCATCATTGCTTGAGAGAGTCTGCATCACCTGTATTGGCACTATATAACTTTAGGGTTTTGGTAGAAGCCAGCACACAAGACACAAAAACTTAATTTGACTGCTTTACCCCATATAGCATCCACCCTTCCTCCCCTCCTTTCTAAAGATGAGGCAGGCAAACAAAGTGATAAATGAATGAAAGTAGCATAACCGAGGAAATTGATTTCACCCATACTAATAATGCCTAATAAAATTTATACATGAAGCCCCACTGCCAGAACATGCTTCAGTACTTCATCTTACTTACAAATCATCAATACAGCGTCAAGAAGTATATTTCTCGTTTCAGCTTCGAAATAAAAGCCCCGTACATATACAGTGCAACCATTGATTCAACAGGAACAAAACAAACCCCTGCATCCTTCCAACACACTTAACAAATTAGGTTACAGTTGCGTAGCTGTCATGGCCAGTGGATGAAGGTATTGACAGAGGAGGAAAAGAAAAAAATAAAGTAAAAAACTAAAAATGAATAAGATAAGAACACTAGGGTTCTTGTTTTAGTGTGAATGTGTTAGTCTTCACTCACTGCAGTGAGCTGGAAGAGGAGGACGGATGTCTCTGTTACTGTTGGACTAGTAAGTTTAAATTCTTTGCTTACCATCTATATGTGGTGCGTTTGAGCTTGCTGTGTGTCAGCCCGTTTATTAAAGCCCTCTTTGTCTATAACTCACATGGTTGATCATTGTCCTGCTTCAGGAAATTGCTGTGTTAGCTGTTGTCAACAAAATGTGTGTTACTGAGACTGAACTGCAGATTTTACAACTGTTGTTACAGACAATACCATTTCTTGACTATAGGGAGACCCTGTGAGCAAATTCTACCAAAACTACACAGTGTTGGTTGAGAGCAAAATGAATACCAAAATATGTATTTATTTGAATTTTAAAATTAGAGCCTGGAGAAAAGTGGGCAGCAAATTAAGGATGACGTTCCCACTCCCCTACATAATTAACATTTAAACTGGGAATTAATGTACTGAATGAAGCACAGTGGTGGACTGACTGAGTTTGAAATAACCAAGTAAACAATACTGTTTTCCTCAGCTAACAATAAAATGATGTCATTATTTCAGCATGAGCTCACGATCAGTATAACTAACAATTAATACTGCTTCTTGCTGGCCAAATGAGCAAAGCCAGAGTTGGGATTGTTATTAATCTTAATTATGATTTTTATCATGTGGCCCTAATAATTCTAATTATTTTATGGAAAGCACTTCTTCTTTTCAAGGGACCGATACAGACCCATTTATTCCTAATAATGACAAACAATCTAGAAAACGTTTAACCCGCAAATACAATAAGTAACAGCTGATGTGCTCCTGTAAGCGTGTGTGTGTGTGTGTGTGTGTGAGTAACATGTCTTCTGTGATTCCTCTGGTTTTCTTTAATTTTACATTACATTGAGAATCACCTGGTGACTTCTTGGGTTCTATGGTCTCTTAAAGTTCAGATCAGTTTTTCACTTTGTGACACTTAAGGATTTTCCTCGTAGATTTAAAATCGACCCTTGGTAAAACCATTCTATTTGCAGCTGTTTGCAGGTGTGTGGGTGAGTATTACTATCTATTCATGAATGAAAATATTTTTTTATTTTATTTTTTTCATGAATGAGGCTTTGACAGCATTTTTATGAATGTGTGATTATTGACAATAAATACCAGCAGTTTGTTTATTTATTTGGATGTTCGATTTGGATGCTTGATTGCTTTCGCTGTTCAAGTTTACAGAGCAGACTAGTTTGGCAGTAATATTCCTATGAAGGATTCTAGTGCAGAAAATCTTTTGCAATTATAGTTTAATAACATCCATTGGCTGTGCTGCTCATTCCTCTTCTGGTTTCTAGCTGCATGCAAATGTCCTCAAATGGAGGGGTGGAGAATGTAACAGGTCCCTTTCCTCAAGAGACTTAAGTTATATGGCAGTGTTGCTCCAGTTATTGTAATTGTCATCACATTACACAACCAGAAGCTCAAGGTTGTTCTTGACTATATTAGCTTGTACTCTAGGTTGTAAACAAAAAAGGCATCACAGACTGGTGTTTTCTTTTCTTTGTGTGGATGCTCTTCACTAACAGTATCAGTTTGACACTGTACGTGCTGGAGTTGGTGGAGCTGGAGCTGGTGTTTCAGACTGAAGGACTGATGACAGCTTGGAGCTTGATGGAAAATACAGAAAAAAAGGGGTCTTTTCTTGTTTCACTCTTAGTTTCTGTCAGTCCTGGTCTGAATGTCACAGCCTGTCTGAGTGTTGTTGACCGTATTAATCCCATAATTTCTACAGTTTATCTTCTAATGACTACTTCCTGCAGGATGATCTTGTCAGAAAGTCACAAAGCAAGAGTGCTCACAAGCTGCATCAGTAAGATTTCAGTATTAGTATGGTGTTCCTAATAAGGTGCTTGTTGATTGTAAAACATTTCATTTTCATTTCAGTTGACATTATGTCTTGTTAGACATCTGTTGATAGAGATATCTGTGCATGGTATCGTGGTTATTTCATCACTAAATTGTTCAGATTTCAATGCTGCAGGCTTCTGTTTCAACATTACTCCATGTCAAATCATTTGCATTCATAATCCTTTCTGTGCCCTCTATTAATGCTCCTAATTCAGCATCAGTCAAAGTGTTTTATCTTTAGTGACCAATCAAGCATCATCTGGTGATATTTAGTGATTCACTTCACAGGGCTGAACTTAGACATTCAAGATATGTGTGTGATGTAGTGAGAGAAGACATAGCAAGAGAGAGAAAGGTACAGATAAACACCAGACAAACACACCTTCTGTTGTAGCAGCAGCCACCAAATATGATGAGTGCTACCTGAGCAGCAATTAGTGTAGTCATTTATTACTGTAGCTAGGAGTTTTTCTGTGGTGCATTCATACAAACCTTCTGCAGGTCAAAATCAAATTGAGAATTTAGACATGACCATATAAGCTGCATACTGAACCTGGACAGAAAGCCTGTCACTTGGGACTACATGCCCAGTGCACAAATCTCTGCATCCTGTTTTTACTCTGATGTTATTCTGAAAGTCCTGAACAGAAATTCTGATTGATCATTTTTAATCATTGATTTACTTAAGTAAATTATTTAGTAAATTTACTCAAATCAAATGTGCAGTAATATTCTCAAATTTTGGTCATGTCTTACAGGCAGAGAGAATAATTCTCAAAAGCAGGAGGTAGCTTACTCTTTTTTATTAAATCTAGCCTGAGAGGACAGGTGGGTTTTCACAAAAACCTTTCTAAGTGCAGCTCTAAAAATGCCTATCAACATGTTGGCCTGCTCTCTGCCTCTGTAGTCTGAGCCCTGTCTTGCTGTCCAACACTGCAACAGATGCCCTATTGTAGTTTTTTTTTCCCATTGTCAGCCTCTCTCCGTCTTTTTCTTCCCCTGTCTTTTTCCCACCCTCCCTTTTCCTCCCCTCCATTCCATTTCTCTGCTTCTCTCTTGTAAGCTTTTAATGGTGATTAGCTGTGCCGTGCTGAATGTATCCCTGTGTCTCCTTGCTCTCTGAGAGAACAAGTGCTGTCACTGATCTCAGTCTCGCACTGTTAACTGAGCTATTGATTCGGTTCAGATGAAGTCTCAGGACACAGTATGGGAGTGCTGTTTAGTGATACATGTTAGTGGTGTGTGTTTGTCCATATGGTAGCGATGCCTGAGTGAACTCTGCTTACTGATGATGGAGCTGTTTGTGTGACAGTGCTTCTTTTTCTTAATGTGGATGGTTAATAATAGATAGACATGCACACACAGACATACAATGAACCCACCATCTTATCTCTCCAACAAGAACGCGAACAAAGGTTTCCAGTACAATAGGAGCCAGAGCTACTTGAGCTCTTTAAATAGGCCAAGGCATTTCCCGCACAGATGCACTGGTTCAGAATCAACAAAACATACAGCTGCCTTTGCATCTCAATGAATTACCTCGTTGTCGGTGGGGTGGTACATTACCTTGCTGGCTTTCACATTTTACAAGAAGGAACAATGCCACACTGAGAGCCATTCAACTATTAAACACTGATATGTGCTGCTTGTGTACTTCATTTCATAAGTAATGCTAATACATAACATTTCCTTCCACCTTGGGATTGACTCAGAAGTTTTATTAACAATTCTTAATAATTTCCTAAAGCTCCACAGGTTTGTAATATGTTAGCTGGCTTCCTGCAGGACTGAGTTTGTAGTAAGTACTTAAATTCATGGGAAAAACCATTTTTAATTTTAGCACAAAAAATGTTTCTTACCAACTTGTTACTGGCCAATGGCCATTGATTGGCAAAAATTGTATATATGTCAAATTACTAAAACCTCAGACTTTCATACTTCACAAATCAATCTCTATACTCATTATCACCAGTTTTCAGCTGCTTATGCAGGGGGTGTGCACATTTTTGGTCAGCTGCTTTGATTCACTGAGTCTATCTGCTTTAGTGGATTAGTATTTGTTAAAACCAGTTGACTGGAAGCTGTGTGCTGCAGAGACAATCAGGGCACTACACTCTGTGAGACCAGAGGCCAACATGTTATTATAAGTCACTGCCATTGTAATACATCGGAAGACACATACATTTTTTAAATGAGCTAGTTAATTAGCTGCTCTTAGTGTGTTATTAAAGCTGAGTGCACTGAAAAGGTCGACCAATTCTACATGCACTTTTACATTTAAACAGGTGCTTAATTAAAGCAATGGAGATATGGGTTATTCACATTTAGATCTAAGCCATGTTTAATGTAATGAAAGAGTACTAATAGCATTAAATATGTTAAAACCTACACTTAATATTTAATGATTTTAGTATATTATGTGGAATTAGAAATTACATTAAAACAATTTCGTAAGATTTAACAAAAAATGCCAAAAACAAACAAACAATGACTGTTGAATAGTGTTAAACATTTGCAATTACAGAGTAATTTGGATACTTACATTAATGCCTACGTTCATACATTTGGAAGAGGCAAACAAGAGGGAACCTCCTCCTCTGTTGGTTAATTATATTGTCTCACACTTAGAACATTATTATCTTCATGCTTAATGACATATAAAAAAAGACAAGCCTCCTCCACTTGGCCTATCTGTGGCTGACTTGGCAGCGTAACCACAGCATGTCATCATTATCTCTCCCTTAGCAATCCATGTCTCTTTTTGTTCAAATTTAATTCACGATCATTCTTGGACTTCACACTGACATTTCATTTGAACCACTGACATCTGCAGACATTGAATGAAATCTGGTGAAGGTGACCCCGAGTTTAATTCAAAGTTTGAGTATATCATTATACTCATGCCCTGTGGCATTTAAATGAGACACCAGATTTGTCAAGTGCTGGCAGTCTACAACCTTCTCGGCAGCCTTACCACAGCACATCAGCTTCTTCAGGTCTTCTCTAAATTATTTTGCTCTCCTCTTCTTAGGTTGTCTGCTTTTGTATTTACATCGTCATAGTGATGTTTTTTCTTTCTCCAGATCTCCTTAAGTGAGAACAATTCAAATTTAAACACACAAAATGTTTTTGTTGAATAAGCAAAAATCTAGTCTACCATCATCCAACCCAGTCCTGACCTGTACATTTTATTATTATCTTTATCATTCCTGTATTGTTACTAATATTTTTACATTTAAGAGAACAGTATCTCATCACTGGGTCTGGTGTATGTGGGGGAAATAGCATCTTGTCACAGCTCTCAGCACCAGTGGGCAGCATAAAGAATGCTTCCTGGAAAATCTTAGACACTACAGCTTAGGGACAAGCAAAAAGACATTTACCCAATAATATTGGAAATAGTTGGTGAAGGAAAAATTGCTGCCTGAAATTCAAAATGTCATAATGTCCCTTAAAATATATTTTAGTCAGCATGATGAGGAGCCTGCTGGATGATGAGATATCATAATCATGCACAGTGTTCGGACTTTCATCCAGCCTCTCATCTTGTTCTCTCTGTTCATTGTCAGTGCTCCAAATAAAGCACAAAACCAAGCGTAACTGTTGAAAAAGTATAATCCTCCGTTCTTATAAAATCTCATTAAATTAGTTATCCAGCTTCTGCACTTCTTGCCATCTATTTGTCAGATATATTAATGTGTTTTATCATCACCACTCAACTTCTTTTTTTTCCCAAAGTATTGTGGGAGCTGGGCACTGAGTGGCTGTCCTTTGCTGGGAGGTTATTGATGAGTTGATAATGAAAGGCCTATTAAAAGTGAGCATATTGATCCGCTGAGGGTCTGATGACAGTATCATTACAACAGGGACACAATTGAAAGAGACGTGCTGCCAAGAGGCTGAGAAGAAGAATGAGGATAGAATAATCATCTTATATGCTGCTCCACCCTTGGTCTGCCTGTTTATTTCTTTCAAGTTAATATCTGTATTTAATCTGTCATTGCCTTGAATTTTAATGCAAATCACTTTTATTACAAAAGTAAGACATACTAAATCAATTTCAGACTACTCTACCCCGAGCATGTCTCCCATACATTGACACTCATTCATGGTTAACAGTGCTTTATACCAACTTGTTTCCTGCCAATCACATAATTTGTCATGGCCAGTAATGCTGTAGAGTATTGAAGAGCCATCATTTGAACCACTGTACATGAGTACCTGAGTTATTTAGCTTTTTCATAAGAGAATATGTGGCTCTTCCATGGTGCTTGTTAAAACCTGTTACCTATTACTCATATTGGAGCTCTCTGGATCACAGCTGAAGCAAGACACCTTCTTCACAATATCCTCACATACCGTTTTGATGCATGGCTTACAAGATGCATTTGCTTTATATTGAGTTAAATGTAACGAAATGTAGCTTTAATAAATGGACTGTGAATGCAAAACACATCTCATCACAGCTCTTATTGAAAACATGTGCAGTTGTCTTAATTACTTCTCTTAATTTTCATGTGAAGAGAGGCTGTATCTTCTCAGGTGTTGTGTGTCGCCATTGGTTACACAAATTAATGTCAAAATGTTGTAAATTTTCTCAGTAACTGCATTCCAAATGTGATTAAACATGTGGAAAAAAAGACAGTAGTGTGGTTTTCTCAAGGAGAAGCCTCATCACCAGCAAGCTGATGGCATTTTCTTTTTATTGACTGTTATATGGTCATACATAATATACATTGCAACATTTAAGATAATGTATACATGCACAGATGAGGTAGCTGTATTTTAGTTTATTCTACTGTAAAAGACATATTAGAGAAAAAAATGTAAAGGTATACAACTTGAGACTTCCATTAGATCACCTCCCTTTACAGTTTCCATTGTTACTGAAATTCTACAACCAGTTTTAGACCAGACCTGACACATATCCTGTGTCCCAACTTTAGAGAAGGAGCTGTGAGGACCTGTGACTCAACATGCTCTTCACACCTCTACAATGAGATGACCTGCCATGATACTGATGTCAAACCTGCTCATGTACCAAAAAGAAATAATAGATAATAATAATAGGCTGTGACTATAACTACCACTTAAATTTAAAGAAAATGGTCTATGTCACTAACAACACGGTTACAACACATGGTGAAACAGCACCAAAGTGGGGTGAAATGCAGGTGTTTAAACAATGAATGACACTGTACTGCAATAAAAAATATAATGAAGTCCTTTATGTGCAGGAGTAAAATTTTACCCCATCAGCAATCTCTGCCAAATGAAAAATCCTCTATGTAGGAAAAAACAATTTTCTCAAGTTAGTTAAAAAGAGTAGCTCCCTAAGTTAGGGAGGAGCATTTATGTTAAGATATCAGTATAATTAATATTAAGTTCAACATGTTTAACAGTTTCTGGTAGTGTAGACTCTTAGATAACAGTTAGGGATTGTAGGTATACATGGATATTTAGTTGGTATTTAGTTGCATAATTCTGCTGAGATACTTTGTTGTTAGAGCTGTGATATAATGTTATTAAAAACAGCCATCATAAGAATTTAACATACTTTAGGGAGTGCAGAAATATCAGCTACATTACTGGAATAACAGATATTCACCATTAATATTAAAAATGTTATTTAACAGAAAAAATGAAAAAAATGTTGAAACAAATAGTAATAAGAAATTATAAAAGGGAGGGAAACATTTTATTTAAACTCCTATCTTAATCTTTAAATCACTCAAGTACAAGGGTACTAATTACATGTTTCATTAAATGTACATACATTCAAGTAAATGTATTTGTCAACAGTTACAACAAATGTGTTGTACTCAGTGATGACTGGAAAAGGTTCAAGCAGAGCCATCTATGTCACTGAGCTGTTCAGGTTGCTGTTAGTCAGTTAAATCAAATATCCCATTTCTTAAATTTCGACATTGCTTCCATTTGATATAATTATGTCATATATGTTATTTTGTCTGCTTTTAGCAGCTCCTACTGCTGACCTATTGAATTCACCTCTCTATTTTTTCCACTAAAGTAGAATTGCATGAATCACAACTCAATAAGACATCCTCATTTATCTTAAACTGTTGCCAGCTGGACTTCTGACTGGTACAGACAATATCAGTCTAAGCTTCCTTAAAAGCATTTTCTTCTAATTGGCTGAAAATCTGGAGATGGTGCAACCAGCACCCAGTCAAAAGTGATGATCAGATGGGGTGATTTATGATTTTTAGAAGCTCCTGGGAGTTTTGCATACACCTTGTGAATTCTACATGTTTAAAAAGCAACATTTCTGAATTTTAGCAGCACTGACTTGAGACTGGACTGGCCTATATCAATGACAGCAATAAAAACAGTAGCTGTGTTTTAGTTCATCCTTCCGAGGATACTGTTGATGAAAGTCTAGCCAATGTTACACACTTGTTATGATCTACAGTGACTACGCCTAAATGAAATGAGACAGTCTAGCCTATAGAGCATTTCCTTGTTTACATCTGTGCCGTATGTGCATTACACACTATTCCTGGTTCCTGTATGCCTGTAAAATATTGCAAATGTCAAGTCAAGTTTATTTGTGTAGCATCAAATAATAAAAACATTTATCTCAAGGCACTTTACATTATAGAATGGAGATATCCAACATTTTCCACAGTGAGGAGAACTTGGTGACAATGGAGAAGAAAAACTCCTTTTCACCAGGATGAAACATCCAACAGAACCAGACTCAGAGTGGACAGTCGTCTGTCTCGACTAGTTGAGCTGAAAGCTAAAAAAAAAAAACAAAAGAGAAAAGAAAGAGGAAAGAGAGGAGGAGGATGGGGGAGAAAGAAGAGAGGGAGACCAAGAAGAGACAATGTACTATTTACAATAAATTGTTATAGCAAAATTATCATTATCATCACCACCACAATAATAATAATAATGATGATGATAATAACAATAATAATAATAATAATAATAATAATAAGACGAAGAAGAAGAAGAAGAAGAATATGTATGCAGAATCTGGGTGCCCAAATACCATTTAAAGGTGACAGAGAATCAAAAAGTATTTTTACCTGGTATTTGTGGAAGAACGGTCGTCCACCCTCATCCAGGAACATGTGAAAAGTTCTAGAAATTCTGAACATCTCCTTTTCATAGAAATTCCTCTTTTAAAAATGTCACTAGAAAATGGGTCAATTTCAAAAACAGTTGTTTGTGATGTCAAATGTATCTCACTGCTCCCCCCACTCTGATTCTATTCCCTCCCCTTCAAAGGCCATAGCTGTAGTGAAGGGAGTGAAGGCAGCCAATCAGTGTCAAGTCTTTGCCATTCATAATGTGGTTGCCATTTAAGCCTGAAAAGATGACAAATGGGTGCAAAATCATACATTTAAATATCTTTCTGAGAGAAGTTTTTAGGAAGCTCATCCAACCAAAATTTTATTGTGTATATGTCACATCACAGAACAAGGATAACCCTGTTTAACCATTCTCTGTCACCTTTAAATATTGCATTTAGATACATTTTAGTTAATTTCTGATTCAGTTTAGTTTTAACATTCAGATTGCAAACATCACCTGTGCCCAGCAAATGTTTCTATAGGTTGGGCTGTGAAGGACCTAAATGTTGTTGCCTTTGCGATTCTGGAAAAGTAGGCTGCATTCAATGGCCACATTTGAGGAACCTTGTGAAATGGGACAGCCTAGTCGCAAACCTGTGATGTATGTGGCCGGCGTATCCTGCAGACAAAGGATACAGCCCTCAAATTGGGACACAGCGAGTGTCTGGTTGTTTATTTTATTTTGTTGCCTGGAAACAGCATTGTGTAGTTTACTCATGGCTGTCTTAGCAATATCTTGAGCATACACATACACAGCAAAAATGAAAAATCGCTGTAAATTCCTTCGGCAAGTAGAACATGTGACCACTCTACATGAGGGCAGCAGTGTTTCTCTATCAAAGTGGTACCCTTGCACCTACTTTTGTTTATGCATACGCTTTATGTTACAATTTGCTTAACAGAAACTATTTTTGAAGAAGTTTGATTAAATCCTTTTTCCGTTTATTAGTCATTACTAATCTTCGGTCTCGGGTGTTTTTGTGTGTGCGTACATAGTGTAAAATAAGCATGAAAGAAAAGAGCAATGCCAGTCACATTCACACACAAATACACAGAGCAGAGTGCCAAACAGGTTGGATGAGTGCAGGTAAGAGAGGAGGAAGGGCTATGCTAATGTCACCGTACAGAGAGAGAGAAGCAGACACAGGCAGACAGCTGGACTCAAACACAGCCAGGCTAGACTAACGGGTGTAAAGGTGAGCACTGAAAGCAGGCAGCTCATGCAGATGGGTAAACAGTCAGAAAGGTGTAGACAAGCAGTCATACAAGTAACCAAATGGTGTGTTTTATAGGCCAGCAAAGTGTCAGGTAAACAGGCTGTAGCTGGAAAAACACGGACAGCAGCATAAAGAAGAAGCTGTTACAGCGGCCTTAATCCTCTGCCACCCCCTCTGTGTCTGTGAGACACACACACACATACTGGGCCATTTCATCAATTCAGCCAAACAAGGTAAATATGTACATTCAACTTGCTTACAGCTCAAGGGTGTGTGTGCTTGCGTGCATGCTGATTTTCTCCAAGTTAATTAGTTTCTCTATTTCTTTCATCCATCACTGCCTTTGTTTACATGCTGCTGGTCAGGCTCTGGTTAAAGAGCCATTCAGATCAATCACTTTACATGAACCTTTGCTGTTCTGACATCAAGTCCAGTAAACAAGCTAACAATATTTTTCATCCTACTTAATGAGCAGTAGTGACTTGAATCAAATGTGCACAAGGGAAATTAAGTGATACACACTGTCATTTCTCATTCATGGGCTCATTTTTCATTTTGACAACAGAATCTTCACAATAACTGTACACTGAAAAGCAAAATGTGACAATAGTGTCAGAAACTGCATTTCTCTCTGTTAGATTTTAGCAGGTTATTGCAGTCCACTTTCATTTGCTTCCTGAATAAGCATGTGAAAGGAGCAGATAATGAGTGTGTAGGAGCACCGGTTACCATGCAACACCACACCAAGCCAACCCTGTCACTGTGTGCTGAGTGTATTTGTGTGCCGCTCTATAGAGGATCTTCCTCAGCAACCTTCATTAACAGAGAGGCAGGAGAAGTTAAAGGACCTGGGGTAGAGTGTTGCCTACCTGCTGTGGTTTTGTGTTTCTGTGTCATGTATGTGCCATGGGGGTAGTGTGTACACACACAAACACACACAGAGCCAGAGGTTGTAATTTAACAGGTGCTGAGGCTGCAGGCATCAGGTAGCACTGTATCCCTCTGTGTATGGCACAGAGACAGACAGAGGAAGCAAGCAGAGATAATACGTCAGTCTAAAAGATTATTCCACGCAAAGGGAACACAAAGACCAGGATATCAAGAATGATGTGCACCAAAAGCATTCATGATTTGAGTAGTGAGAGTGTAACTGTTAATTATTATTATTATTATTATTATTATTGGTGTCTTGATGTTATACATTATTTGCTTTCCTAAGCATTTCATTATTACTGATGTGAGGGCAATGTGCCAGTAATCATGAGGGCTAGTGACTACTAAGGTGTTAGGAAAAGGGAGGATGGTGGTGGTGGGTGGGAACTGCAGCCTGTTGTAGTGATTGGCTCAATATGTTTGTGAAGAGAGCAGCAAGCTAATTTATAGGTTTTGAGGGCTCAACCTGGAACACCATCAGAGCCACATTTTCCTAATGTTGATCTTTTGATGGACTGTTGATGCAATACTTGTGGACTCTGTAGAGTCCTTGCTCTATCCTGACTATAATGCTGCCTCCTGATCTAACTCTGAACACTAAAAAACTAAAGTCAATCACATGTATCACATGATCTTACCTGAAGTATAAACATTGCAGCCGTGATGAAGAAGTCCCAACAGTGCCTCTTCTTCTTGAGGACCATGTGCCAAATTGTCTAAAGTTCTGGTGTTAAATTGATTTTCTTAGCCGAGGGAATGTTCAGGTTCAGGCTCAGGTTGTCTACTTGTAGGGTAGTACTCAACCCCATGTTGCTCCCGTTGGCTGTGATTAGCTACAAAAGTGCAGAATAGTAGTAGGTGCACTGAGTGAATGGGTGGATGCCAAAAACTGTAGTGTAAAGCACACTGAGTGGTTAACAGATGACTTAAAAAGTATGCCATTTGCTCTTCTTCACTACCTTTCCCTGTAAGGCAAGGACCAGTCATCTCAGGGACAGTTTCCTTCTGAGGACAAGCACTGGTGCCTGGTAGAGGAGCTACAAACGTTATTTATTATGCATAAAAGCAACCATAAACCATTCAGTCCTCTATTGGGAAGTTGTATACTGGACTTTAAGCAACCTCCACACATATTAAAACCAGATGCAAGTTAAACAAATCCTTAAAAATGTGTTTTTTGTCAATCTACAGCATTATTTGAGTTCCTAATTAAAAAGGAACTCATTTACATAACTTCCTTATTCATGGTAAACTGGTCCTTGGTAAACTGAAGAAAAAAAAGAATCTTCAACCCAAAATCCTCTAAGGTTGCAGCATAGCACAGGTCAGCATAACATCATAGGGTAATAATAATAATAATACATTTTATTTATAAGTGCCTTTAAAAACACCCAAGGACACTTAATACCAGAAATTCCCCCCAGAAAAAACAGATGCCATAGAGCATCTATGTGAACTGCTTGACCCATATGTAGGTTTTATTGTTATGAAAGAGGAACAAAAAAGAATCAGCTGACATGGTACACAAAATGTCAGTTGTCTGTGTGACCCCAATAGTCTACATTTTTTCTTTTATTCATGATCAACCAACACCTAAAATCCTATTGACAGATTCTCTAACATTTGAGGGGGCATATGTGTTTCCTTATTTTCTGTCATATATGCATAATAATTAGAATGTCAGCTGCCCATGACATGTCAAGGACTGTGCTCATATTTGGCTATTTTACAAATGCACAGTTGTACATGGAATTAATTACCATTTTCTGAATTGTTATTTTCATACACGTGCTATATTAATATTTGCAGTTTCCTGGCTTTGTTTTGGATCTGCTGGTCTTTCTTTTCCACCCAGCCTCTTTTCTTTCTCAGCTTTTTTCATCCCTTAATACCATCTGACATTCTTTACCTGCAAGCAGATGCAATATCACCTGTCGTCAATTCGCTTTTTTCTTCTGCAACACGATCTGATGTGTCTCTCAAATAACAAAAGGGAACAGACAAAATGAAGGAAAGAGAGGGTGGGGTGGGGGGGTAGAGAGCATAGGAGGCTGGTCTGCTGTGCAGTATCTCAGACAGTCCAGCACTTTCTTTGTTATCTGCTCTCTGTGAGGGAGAAAAGAATCCCACCTCCTTTATTATCATCAAGCATTGATAAAGGCAGCCCTGACTACTTGTCTGAGCACAAAGGCAAGCTGATACCCCAAGGCAATGTATATGTCTTTGTGTGTGTGTGTGTGCATTGGTGTGTGCACACACATGTTTGTATGTCTGAGACCTCGTCGTCAAATACAAAATCACTATGCAATGTATTTTCCCTTTACTCTTGTTCATATGAGATAATAGCGTTAGTGAGATTTTGTTTGGATCTTGAGATAGAGACTACATCTTCACTTCAGTAGAGTTTATTTGCACAGAGAGAGATGTGGGATACTGTGAGCTGTCAGGGTATCATATTTGGAAAGAGCAGCTCTGAATAAACTCATGCAGTCTCATAGAAACACAAAACCTTCAGAAGTTAGAAAACAACTTTTTATTCCATTAAAATCCAGAGCTAAAACTGCTTGTCTATTATGGGATCACTGATTGTATTGAAATAGTCACACCATGTAGCTCTTAAACTCTGTTCAGATCAAAAGTGAAACCAATATGTAAATCTATTATCTATCTAATATTTACTCTTGCAAGTTCTACCATAAGACTTCTTTTTACAATCCTTAAATCCTTAAAAAAATGAAGTCTGAATATTTTGACAGCAATTGAAAGCTGAAGAAGTTGAAAATTTGCCTGGTACATGTAACATCTTTATAGATAATGTATATATGTATGTGTGCGCATATATATATATATATATATATATATATATATATATATATATATATATATATGGGTTATATGAGGTTATGGTAGGTTATATAGTTGGATGGGATGGGTCCCTTCCTGGGGTCCTTCTAGATTAGGACTGTCCTGCCCTGAGTTAGCCACTCTGGGTGGGATCCATCCCTTAGCAGATCGTTCATCTGTGCTGCCAGGTATTCATGGAGAGCAGTTCGCTTCTTCAGCCAGTAGGCATGGATCATATCGGGGCCCGGTGCTGTCCAGCTCTTCATCTTTGACACTCTTTCTTGGATGTCTGCCATTGAGATGGTTACTGGTTCTTGTTCTGGGAGATTGCTGTGGTCAGCTCTTAGGTCTACTAGCCATTGGGCATCTGAGTTGTGTGATGCCTCTCTTTCCCATGTTCCCTTCCAGTATTGTTCCACCTCAGCTCTTGGTGGGTCTGACCGGTTGTTATTACCACCCTGCCATTGAGATAACACCTTGGCCGGTTCAGTGGAGAACAGCTCATTTATTCTCCTGGCCTCTGCTTCTTTGGTGTATCGCTTCAGTCGGGTGGCCAGAGCTGTTAATCTCTGTTTGGCAGTTTCAAGTGCTTCTGGTATGGAGAGCTTGTTGTATTTCTTGGGTGCACCTTTGGTCACCATGTTGCCTTTCTGTAGCTCTGCTAGCTGGCTTACTTCTCTCCGTGTTGCCCTTATCTTGGCTTCTAACCGGATCTGCCATGGTGGGTGCTGCCTGTAATGTTTGCCTGAGTCCATCTTGTACCCTAGCATCTCAAGGATTACTGTTGCTGTACAGTGAATCAGCTTATTGGTCTCAGTGTTGGTTGCTGTAAGTATTGTTATTAGTGCAGCATTCACATCTACTAGCATTCGACGGGGGTTCCAGGTTTCTAACTGGGTCATGATCTTCCTTCTCAGGTCAGCAGCTCTTGGGTTGAGGCTGTTGGTATTTGTTGGGGCTTGGTACCCAATCTCTCTTTTGGGGGGGGTTTGTGTGACATCCCCCCCCTGACCTATATATATATATATATATATATATATATATATATCATGTTGACAAATGTTCCACCAACAGAAACAAATGACAACTGTCACAGCTGTGATCGAGTTCAAGACCAGAAGCAAACAGGCTCCACAAAAACATTTCCTCTGAAAAAAAGTTGGCATGACCTTTAGTTAACATTCTAACTGAGAGGTGACCAGAGTGCACTTGCGACATGAATAAACATCAATGGCGCAAAGACAGTGTACAGGATGACAACTGTAATGTTTGAGGCAAATTTATCAACTTATTCCGTTTATTATTTGATTTGATCTCTCTCTCTCTGTGTTTGTCTCTCCCTGTTTCTGCGTGTGAGTGTGTGTGTCAGAGAGTCCTCTGAATGTGTTCACTGGCACCAAACAAAATGAGTTGTTCGTTTCTTTATCTGGAGGCGACTTGCAGACGTCTGCAGTCAGCCACTGACCTTTACTTCTGATTCAGTTAGACTGCGTGTTTGTGCAGCTGAGTATGTTTTGTGTGTTTTTAAAAGAGAAAGAGTAAGAGAGAAATTGCTTCATTCAGCGTACAAAAGGAATAAGTCAGAACATTATTCGTTTAAGTAAAAGAAGTTTAATCTTCTTGAGATTGGGCAGGACTGGAAGAACACATGGGAGACAGAGGCATCATATACCACCAATGCTCAGTGTCCAATGGATCTATGAACAGACTACAGTATCCTCACAGAGCATGATTCAGTACATATAAGATCAGCATCCAAGAGTGTCAGAGTTGAACAGACATGATCCACACCTACTGGCCAACTAACTGGCCAACTACACTCCATGAATGTCTGACAGCACAAATGAAACAA
Source organism: Polydactylus sextarius (assembly GCA_016801845.1). Taxonomy (NCBI): domain Eukaryota; kingdom Metazoa; phylum Chordata; class Actinopteri; family Polynemidae; genus Polydactylus; species Polydactylus sextarius. Next base: position 739,104 of record CM028910.1, read on the forward strand.
CTATTGAAAATGGCAATGCTATCCAACTATGAGCTAGGATTATTAAAGGAAGATAATGGCAAAGCCCCACATGCTTTTGTTTTTATGCTGGGATTTCTTGAGTCAGTCACATGATTTGTTCATGCCAATGTGGTTTGTGTAGTGCAAGGTTTAAAGGAGGCTTACATGCTTCAAATACAAATTTGGGTGGTTCAAGTATCTTTGAACTGTGAATCACTAAACAGATGCAAATTTGGAAAAGTAAACATGAAATCTATTAAAAAGTAAAAGAATTTCCAAAATATTTCAAAGTATTTTTTTAGATATTAGCAAAGATTTCTATCTATTATTTTCTATTTGTTTCTTTCATGGCATTCTACCTTAAGAAAACATGGCTGTGGTGCTGACAGTTTGCAGAATAGTGATATAATAGTGATAAGTGATAAGATTAGGACTGAACCCTTACATAAAAATATGAAGCGTCAGACAGGATTCAAGTAGGAAGTCAGACCCTGTAACATCACGTCATTCAGGTCACTACTGTTGTGAATGTCACAAAAGGACGAAGACAAATAAAAGACACACCCCTAAAACACCCCCCTATTTTGTGGCCTTAATACCAGGGACTACAATACATTTTTTTTCTGCAGGCTCATTGCATATGAATTTGGACATGACCACTGATGCATCAACTTTCAACACAATGGAGGACAGTGGAAGTGTGACTACCCTGTGGGTTCAGCCCAAGACACCATGTGTAACAAGTTGGAGTAAAGACCCCACCAACTTAGGGCTCAAACTTTGAAGTAATTGCAAGGACATCAGAAGATACTGGAAGATTTAACAGCAATAATAACCATGCAATCTTTACATATGAATACACTTTAAATTACCTCATAGTAGTAACACTGTACATCACCATTACTTTGACATATATTTGATGAGATGAGAACAAAGTTTGTGTGATTTTGACTGATGACGTTTGAGGCCAAGACCAAATCTTTCTGATCTGTTAATTCCTCACATCACACAGATGTGACATACTGTATCCAAATAAGACAGGCAGTATTAATCATTAAGTGCAGTGATTAGACCATTTTTAGAAATGACTCAAGCCAAACTGTCACTTTATGACACCATAATGTTTTACTTAGTAAGAACCAATTTTGCATTCTTCCTTTAAATGTTTGACAAAGTTTGACATGATACCCAGTGTGTCCTGGGTGTCACTTTTTGAGATGAAACATGTAATTACACTTCAAAGGACAAAGAACTGTGTCAAATACTCCACAGTTGTCAGTGTGACAGCATGTCATGTGTGATGACAGACCCTGACATCAAGATGTGAAACTGAATCTTTCATCTTTAGCAAATTATTGAGACTTTGACTTGACTGACATTTTTAAACATGCCACAAGTTTTATAGAACCATGTGTTTTTAAACTATGTCAGTATTAAGATAGTGCTCAAAAATACACAGATACAAGAATGCTTTCTCGTAGCTGCTGAAAGATTAAGACACATCATGCATGACATGAGTTTAACAAACCAGGGCCTGGTGTGGTCTGCATACATTACACATGTAGTGTCACACACATACACTGCCCCGTCCCCCCACCCCACCCCAACACACACACACACACACACACACACACAGATGCTGCAGTCCATTAGGGATCCATTACTGAGACTTTATGAAAGCAGCATCTTTTCCTCCCAGCTCTGACAAGAGCTAGGACCCATCATAAATAAACCTAGTGATGGTAATGACAGTCCCTAAGGGGCTTTAGGCAAGATATTTGTGTGTTAGCGCACATAAGTGTACACTCTTGCCTTTGTACTTATGTATTTGACATATATATCCCTGTATAGTGACAGCAGTGTATACTAGGCTTTTTAAGGGGAAGCTATTATTATAGTTATCACTTATCTTTACATAAAGTCTATGTTACAAACTTAAATTTTTAAGTTCAGTTTTTTTAAATGCCAAATCACAAAATGCATTTATGTTAAGGCACTTTTCAATATTATGGAAAAAAACTGCATTTTCAGTGAATGGCACACACACACAGAGAAACCTCCAGTAGAACCAGACTCAGAGTGGGTGACCATCTGCCTTGACTGGGCTTTTTCAACAAGGAGTTGGTGTTCATGGTTCAGCCTTCTAAAAGAAATCACTGGTCATTGTTAACTGACCATTAAAATTAAATGCTTGACTTGGTTATGTTCAGTCAATATCCCCCTGAAGAGAAGAAATGTCTCCTGTAAAACTAAACCTTCACTAGTGGCCTCGCTACACTGGCCACACACACACACACACACACACACACACACACACACACACACACACACACACACACACACACACACACACACAGATGGCTCAAGCCTGTGCTATTTGGTTGCAATCTGCTGGATATCAGAACTGTACTGTCAAGCAGGAGCTTACAACAGACAGAATTGTTAGAAAATGTGAAAAAGTGACATGTCAGAAGTGAATGGATAAGTAATAATGTCTGACAGGTAAAAAATTGAGATTTCTCTTAAAACTGAAAAGTGGTGTTCTAATATTAGGCAATCTTATCTTGCTGGTTTTGAAAAGACCTGCCACAAACAGGAAGTGGATATTAGACGAGCTGACAGGCTGTCACCAAACTCAGCTGAGCTGTACTTCATGTACAAAGAGGGAGGCCTAAAGGTGCATCTTCTTGCCACATTATTTAAAGATGAGTTTTCATCTTTAAGGTTACTCCACAATCTGATCAGCAAGACACCTAGATGTTTTATCAGTTTTTTTTTCTTGCCCTTCAGCTCTGTCAAAGTCCCTGCCTTCCACTCATATGCCACATACTATTACAGTTCCTCCAAAATAATGTCAAATGTACAACTGCCCTGGGGACTTTCTTGCTGCTTTTACTTAACTTGACAAATAGCTTGAGTCAGATGTTTGCTACACTGGGTTAGCAGTGACAGAGCACCAATCAAATGTGTACAAAGCAGAAAACTTCATATTGGTGCAGAGTGCACGTACTCTCAGCAGCTCCTATACAGGCCTCATTTTCCTATGAGGACTGAACAGCAGCATTTAGTTTCAGATAAATTCATGTTATTTGTAATGTTAGTAACCAAGGAATATTTTAAAAAAAAACCATACTGCTTCCTCTCGCAGGCATAAATGGTCACACTGACGTGGATGCAGGTAGTAGAAATGAATGGAGGACAAAAGCTTGACAGTTTCACAATTACAGACCCAGAATTGTAAAATCATTTCACAATTCTGGGTCACGACTATAACAACCAGAGAACCGTTGAGCCGGTAACCCTATTGTTTCTCCAGTGATCAGCTGATGACAATGTGCTGCTCAATGATATGACCCAGCAAGAGACCCCAGATCCTGGTGGAGAAAAAGTGGAGGAGAAGGGGATGCAGAGTAGGAGTAAAGCGCTGTGAGAAGAAAAGATGGTACAAACCATCACCACCATCTGTAACTATGGGGAATGTACGATCTCTCCCCATAAGATGAAGAACTCACAGCGCTGACCAGCCTACAGAGCAGCATCATGTGTCTCACTGAGACCTGTCAGTGGATAGGGAGGCTAATGAGACTGACAAGACGAAGGACGTGGAGATCGCAATGTTTATTAAGGAGAGATGGAGTAACTATTTATTTATTTTCGGTTAATCTATTTTCATGATTTTTTATACTGTTGAACAGATACATTTAACCTTGAGGGACAAATAAAAGTATATTCTATTATTATGATAACAACAACAGCAACAGACTACTCCCATTTCTTTCCTACTGACATCCGAAGGAACTCTGCTCTGGCCTTGCTATCCTTCCAGCATGTCTCTGTCCTGCTGCAGAGCTCAGGACCTCTGACATCAGATTTATTAGACTGTCAGTGGACCCAGCAGTACCTGCTTTGATATCTAGAGCTCATGTTGCCAGTGTGTTTGGGGTTTATTGCGCCGTGCAATCGCGTGTGCGGATTTGTGTGTATTCACAGATGTGTTTGTGTGTGTGGAAAAATGTGTGCTGTCCACGACTGGCCACATGGAGTGTAATCTCTACCACCTCTACCTCCATGTGGGAGTCACAGGTCAGGGATTGGAGGTTTAAGCTGCTCCACCACCAACACTAGAAGTACAACTGACAAAGCCAGTGGATTAATCCATAGTCCTCCCAAAGAGACAAACCCTTACTTACAGTAGATTTACTTTGATGGTATCATTAGATCTGCTCTGTGTATTTGGTGGTGGTGAAGGAGTGTATGCAGTAAAAGAAGACTATTTCCTGACAAACATATTCCATTTTTTTTTTTTTTTTTGCTTTCACATAGATTTGACTTTAATTTCTCACCTTATGTTTTTATGTACACAACAGTTTTTCTCAAAAAAGATTGTGAGAAACTAAAATATTCTCCTTCTCACTGTCAAAGACTGCACAGACTTTACCACAAATGCGGGGGAGAGGGAGAGACTCCATTCACACACACTTCCACACACACACACACACACAGGAAGGATGATGAGTAAGTGTTTGCTCCGGATTATGGACAAAACACACACACACACACACACACTTGGAGTCTCTCCTTCCCAATCACTCGGTGTGGACTTTCTATTGTGTAAATAATGATATTGTATTTTGTATAAAAAGTGATTGTAATATATCGTCGGCGCAGCGCTATGCACATCCCTGTGCGATGTGCAGGCATGTCCTCGACCAATTGTTTGGTCGGCCACAAGGTCCGTAAATTCACTTTCCTCTCATGTGTAATTCTCACTTTGCTTCATTCTCTTACGGTGTGGTACCCACAACGTAAAAAATAAAGGGCTATGACGACTCAAAAATTCAAGGTAACTGGCTTTTTGCGTTTTGAGTCCAAGCTAAAACTCTCAAGTTTTGAAGAAAACTAGATTTAAGAATTTAAGACAACAAATTATCTTTTGTTGAGATAACTTATAAATTAACTTTGAGATAACTTCAAATTTAGATTTTTTTACATTTAGAACACTTAAAATTCAGCAGTCTCAACTCATCATTTTTGTTTCAGATAAGTTGCCTTTCAAATGCATCAAAACTCAACATTTTGAGTTGTACTTATACATACTCTCAAACATGAGAAGTTATGGCAACTAAAACGTTTTCTATTATGCCTATATATGATACAAATACAAATAATGCCAGTTCAGTAAAACATGTTTATTTAAACATTAAATTCTACATTCCAGCAAATGCAGGAGAATGAAAGAGACTAGAAAGTAGACTACACACAAACAGAGTCCACAACAAAGTTCAAAAGCACTGTAATAACAATCCTGAACTTAGCAACACTAGATGTTAGACATTACTTACACATGGCAGTTTTAGCTTCAAATGATTGCTTTTTTCCCCTAATGTTAATATTTTTAATCTAGCGAAAAAAAAATGTAGGAAAATAACCCTGACAGGGATGAGTCCTTTACTTGCAAAACAGGCCCAAAAAAATCAAATGTAATGTAAAGAAAAACATGGGCTTGTGACTAAGAGTGAGGCCTTGTTGTCAGGCTTCTTACAGCAAGAGTTTTGTTTTCAGGCTCCGCACACGCTGTTAACAAAAACTTGTAAGCTCCATAAAGATATGCTGCACTGTTTCAAACAAATATCTGAGATGTCTTGGGAACTCTATGTCCAATGCATAAAGTAGGCCAAACAGGTAGGCAAAGGCAGTGGGAAAGTCTGGAATGTCTTTGAGCACAATAGTTTCCTCCAACACCACAGCAATGCTGTTAACAGTTTGAAGCGAGGCCGGTGCACCATCATCCATGAACACGGTGAGCACTCCCATTTGGACCCCTTTTGTTTGTCTGTCTTCTGGATCAGTGTCCTGTTAAAAGCAGAAATTTGGCCACATTTAATATATAACACTGTTAAAATAACACTTTAATTACACACTAATGGTGTAATTTTAAATTTATGTATGTGTAAAAGGATATTATTCTGTATGTATGCATACAAGTCTGTCCCTGTTGGAAGTGATGTAAATGAACCCTGGAACAACTTAGCCATAGCCTACAGTAGAAGACAGTCTTGTGTCTCAGCCTGAGTTACTGGTAACCGGTAACTGGTAACAGTTACTGTGCTATACAGTTTTTTGCCTGTGATCCTGATTGCTATTCCTTTTAGATGTGCTGTAGTTGTGAAACTACAAGTGTTAAAGAGGAACTAGGATTTTTGCCTAAACTTTGTTTCAGTTTTACCTTAAAGGTCGAATATTGAGAATGTTTATTAAAAGCTATATTTTTTCAAAAACATTTACTATTACTTAACTTTTAATTTACTTACTAGTCTTATCTCTATTTTAGCTAATAGACAATTTTAGCTAATATGATAAAAAAAAAAAAAAAATACTTTGATAAATGTTGCCTACTGCACCTATATGACAGCAGATGATGCTACTGGGCCATGTAACTCAGCTTAATGGCAAAAATATATGGAACGTTGTTGATGAATATAGTTTTTTTGGAGCTACAATCCAGGGTGAGGTGTGGATATTTCATCTTTTCAATTTTCTAAACAAATATGGCATACAGAATTGTACATCATATGTGCATGATAATTAATGTGCACGGACCAGAAACAAAAACAGACATTCTGTACTCACCAGGCATTTCAGGAAAAGCTCTGAAGTGTCACGAAGAAAAAGAGGTAGACTTTCTAGACATGCTCTGCTTCAATGCATTTGATGATGTCAGATGTCTGGAAATTGGACAAAGGAAAGACATAGAACACTTGGTTAAAAACCGCACAGCTAAGATTTATTTGTCACCACTTTAACATGTCTTATGATAAAAAATATAAATAATAAAAATCTCCAAATATGTCAATATATAATAATATATAATAATATATAATATATAATATATAATATATCAAAGTTGACACTTAAATCAGGTTCTGTTACAACTACATAGAACAGTGACATGTTAATAGCTTTCATTAAATTAGCTAAAGAAACCTCAACCACCAAAGTGTAATCAATAACTGGATTCAAGCCTCACTCTAATCCCCTCCCATCTCTTCTGGAACCAGCTCTCACCCTGGGCCGAAGACACTCTCTCCACTTTTCTGAACCAGCTCAAAACCTTCCTCTTTGAGCTTTTCATAAGGGCTGGCTCAGGGAACCCTAAACCATAATCAAAAATGAATGATGTTTATTACATGAATTCACCTGTTCATCAAGAACATCCAAAAGGTTCTCCATGTCTTGTCCTAAGGCCCCTTTCCTGGCATGACACAGTTTGAGTAGTCGAGGACAATAGGTGTCTAGGGCTGCTCTAAATGTCCCTAACAGGTCTTTGGTAGTTACACGGTAGAACTCGCTGCAAATCTGTGGAGCGTGAAAAAAAAAAAAAACACATAAATGTAGCCAAACCAATTTACATAGATTTTTCTCTTAAATGTTAAGTAGTCAGTTTCTGAGTGCCTTTATTGGCAAGGATGCCCATGGTGTTACCCACTGAATTACTCATTGTAAAAGCAATAGTTTTGTGCTATCAAATAGTTATCAACTTTTTCACCCACACATTTGCTTACCTGTTCCTGTTTTAAGAAACAGGGCAGGCCATCTCTCCTGGATTTCCGTGACCATGGGCTGCACCTCAATAATCTCTTTTCTCCTGAGGGAAAACAAGAGTTCCATCTTCTGACTGATAAGTTCAATGTCTTTCGACTTCTTTTGGTTTTGTCCACCAGAACACATCTTTCATCTTCTAGAGTGTCATCATCAAAGTTTTCTGGATGATCAGGCTAATGATTGACTTTGCCTCGCTTTGGTTTTTTCAAGGAAAAGCCACATTCATCAGGATCTTCAGACCACCCTCTTCTCCTGTTTACACTGACCTCATGACAACCAGCCGCCACTGATTCAATTTGACTTTTATCAGGGTAAGCATTCAGAGCAAACATTTCTTGCGCTAGCTTCTCTAGAATTTCCATTTTTACATCTCTTGTTAGACTCAGACCTTTTCCAGTTTTTTGAAATGTCTCATTTCCCTTACGCAGCTTTAGCTCTATATCATATGCAAGTGAAGGAACTGGAAAAGGAGAAGGCCACTCTGAAGCACTTTACAACATGGTCTGAATAATGGAGGATGTGCTGTGGGAAGAGTTAGTTGAACTGATACTGGTTGTATTAAGAGAAGAGATGGATGCTTGAGTTGGTTTTTGTGATTTATCACCACTATTCCAAACAATGTGCAGGACAGCTTTTTCTGCAGACAACTCTACCATATCCATTAAGTTGTAGAGTGCATTCTCAAAATCTGGATCCTCATATTGTGCAAAGAAATCACCTTCTAATTCAAGTTTTTCCCATAGCTCATCAAGTAGTTCCTCCACAGATTCAGGGCGTTTAGTCGGCTGAACTTTCCTAATGAGTTTGGGGTTGATGTTTACACAAAGCAACAAAGCCTGTGAAGACAAAGAAAAACATTTTATACACAAGCTTGGTCAAACAATAATTCTTGGATCATACATATCTATAATACATACCATTACATTCAATGCAGTAGACACGCCCTTGGGGTTACCATCAACTTTCCAGCAACTTGGTATACAGTTAGGGGCTGGTAGTTATTCAAGTCCTCAGGATCCAGGATTTCAACATCCACACAACTAATGTCAATAACTTCGTGAGATCTGTAGTGTTCCATAAACCAAGAGGAGAGTTTTGTGGTAACAAAAAACACTTTATCAAAGTTGACGACAATGTTCAGAAGTTTGTAAAACTCAGGCAGTCCACTGCATTGCCCAGCAGAAATGATCATGCCTTTTGCATAGTGGGTTCCGTGTAAATGAACATCTTTGGTAAGGGATACGGTATCTTGCTGTGGAAACTTGTTTTGAATTGCCATCCTGAGTTTTTCCTCCAATGATGCTGTGTCAAAACTGGCAACACTGGTTGTGTACAGTTTTGGTTTAAACAGACTTTTGCCATCAAGGTAATATGCCATCATTTGTTGATGTTTAGTAGAGAGTGTAAGAAGGATGTTCTTGAAATTGAGAACATCATGCACCACTTTTTTAAAGAAGTTGTGCTTGGACTCAAAGCGCATAGTCCACAAGTCCACTAGAGGTCCAAAGCAACGTATAAGGTGTACATAATGTTCAATATAGTGATGTTTTGGCAAACACTTGAAGTCAGGAAAAGTGTCAAGAAGCAGCTTGCGATGGTCATATATTTTAGTCTCCAGATAACACAGTATTTCCTCTGATATATTAGTAGAGATGATAATCTCCACAATCTCTTTGAGGTCCATTAATATTTCCCATGAGGGCTCCATTTCGGAAATACTGCTCCCAATCAAAAGAGGAAGTAAATGTAACAGTGTCCAGTTTTCATGTCCATTGCCACTGATTCTTTTCTTTTCAAAGCTGGCTTTTGTAATTTGTTTTGGCTTGTTAACCTTATCAGAATGTTTATATGGAAAGAGTTTTATGCGGCTATTCAGCCCATCAAATGTAATGAAACCTTTTCTTATAAAATCTTTAAGACACAAACATAATTCTACTGGGATAACACCTTCAAAGAAGTCATGTAAAATATCTGGGGGAAACCCAGTAACAGGATGGAAATAGGACAAATGCTTATGAAGTACACAGGCCCGTTTCACACCATTCAAAGTTTGTTTATCACCAGATTCAAGTTCCTCCACAAAGGTGTTGTGCTGTTTCACAGTTCTTAGTTGACAATCCCTTGCCTATTAATTTGGTCCCGATTGATACAACAAAATCTGCAATTTTTTTCAACATTGAATGATTCCTGGAAACCTGCTAGGCTATGTGCCCCAAGATTATCTGCACACACACAAAATACTGTCCCCTTCACAAATGTATCTAGTGCCTCCACAAACACCCCATTTGTTTCCAAAAATTGTATATCCTTAATTAGTGGATAAAGAAATGCATCATACCCAAACTGTTTCATGTCAACATTCTTTCCAAGAAGAGCCAGTTGTATTAAGGGCAGAGTAGAGCAAAACTTTGGTGGTAAATTCAGCAATACCCAGTAAACAGCAGTAATTTTATGTATTTTTCTAGATGTCCCCAAAGGGTTACATACTTCAAACTCATCTATATACAGTCCAAAAGAAAAACTTGTATTGAAAGTGTATTTTCTTTGTAGTACTGGCCGTCTTGAAATGACCCGTACTGATCTACTTTGTTTTCTTGATCAAAAACTTCTCAGTAAAATATGACTCTCTCAATAAACTCTCTAGAACTTGAATAAGTGGAACATAAACAAAACTATTTTTATGGGTATATTTATATGTGTATTCAGTTGGTGCAATCACTGGGAAGTGCTCGTTAAAATAGATATTCCTCCTGTAATTAGTGGAAAGAGCACCTTTTGCTTCAGTGCTTACAATAAGTAGATTGTTTTTTGCAATTGCATCATTAATTTCTTTAACAACACAATCATCTACTTGAATGTCCTGTTTAGTTCGCACCTCTTTGAATATTTGTAGAGAATGACATTTAGTGAAATGGAGGATATTGTTCAATTCCTTTAACAATTGTCTGTAAAGCACTTTTTGATACATGTAATACAGTTTGCATGCACAGAAAAAGAGATGCAATTTTATGTTCTATAGTGTCAGTGTCTGTATACTCTTCCTCAGCCCTGTCATTTGAATCCTAATCAATTTGTGATGTCTCACTTTCAACACAGATATCTGACAACTGGTTCACATTTTCAGGTTCAATGGCACATGCTACATTTTCTCTAACACAAGTTCTAATGTCCTGTTTATGTTTGTGTTTTCTGCTTCTGTGAGAAGTGAATGTTTTTAAATTGTTAGTCTTAAACTCACACTGCAAAAAAGGGCAATTCACAGTCTGTCTATTTCTTAAATGATGTGCAAGATGGATGAAAAATGTGAGTTGAGTGCAATTTTCTCTGAATTCACAATACTCACAAAAAAGTGCACTTCACCTCCCTTCTCCTTGTCCTGCAATGTGATCTTGTAAGATGTGTTTTCAGTGCCCCATGGGTCCTGAAAGTGCACACACAGTCGCTGTAAATACAGGGCCAGTTAGCTCCTCCTCCGTGCCTCAGACGATAATGCTTGAGGAGACCATCTTGGTTTGTGCAGGTAAAATCACAAAGTGTACTGCAACAAGAAATAAAAATCCAGTTATTTGATAGAATGAACAAATAAATAACAAAATATACACTCAAAAAACGTATAGCATATAAGACCCTCCATACTGCCGAAAATGTCCATCTGTTTACCAGCTATATTAGCGCCGTTAGCTATGTTAGCGTCGTTAGCGCCATTAGCACCATTAGCTTCGTTAGCTCTGTTGGCTCCGTTTGTGTGGCTACAGTCGAACTGGAGCTCATTTAAAAATGGTTAGAGTCATTCCCATTTAATTTATGCATGATATATATATGAACTCTCTTTAGCTGTGAAAGGGATACTTCTCTGGATCCCAATGTTAAAAAGCCAATAAATATATAATTAAATAAAGTATATATATATACCATATTGAGAAAAATACTCACATTAAGAATAAAAAAACTTGAGATGTCGGCAGCACATTGACACAGCGTGGTGGTGATGGAACCCCTACAGATATGCATTGGAGACCCCCTACTTCTTGTTCCCTACTTTTCTAGAACTTGTCCTGACCTCAAATGCACAGTTTTGAGGTTTGCTAACTCTGGTTTGCTAAATTATTAAGTGAGACCAACTTAAGCCAAAAAACTTAAAAAAGATAGTTGGAATACATATGTTGATTAGTTTACAACACAACTCAACCTTTTTTTTTTTTTGTTTAGTTAGCTGAAAGTTTTCTTTTTTAGAATGCACTAGCATATCATCATTTTCTTGTTATTTTGTCCATAATCTGGAGCAAACACTTACTCATCCTTCCTGATGTTCTGGCTTCCATCCAGCTGTTCAACAGCAGAAGTGCGCTTCGCATTGGGACTGCAATTTTAGCTCCTTCCTCTAGGGGAAGGGACGCTGCATTACCTGCACAGGGGTGTTTAGGGTGTTCATTTGTTGTCAACTTTTTGTACTTTTGGAATAACATTTGGGCTTATTAATCAGGTGCTTGGGTCATATTTTGTGTTATATTATTTTGTATAATTGTTCTAAATGCCTTTGGTTGTGGTTTCTGATAGGTGCTAGTTGTGTCTGCCATATGAGTTCCCCTTTTGGGTATTTTAGTCCCATTTGCCAATGAAAGGCGCTTCCAGGTGACAACCCAGGGCATTTACGGAGGGGAGCTCAGTCATGCTGGAGAAGGAAGGATCTCTCCTGTTGTGAGGCAGAGATTTTGGGTGAGTGCATGACTTTGGATGTTAGACTGGAAGTGTTTTTTGAAGATGCCACTTATTTTCCTTTATTAAGGGTTTTTGTTTTTATTATTATTATTATTACTACAAGAAAAATAAAGCTTTTGTCAACTTTAGAACAGTAATGACCTGTCCTGATCTCATCTCCAAGGGGGTCGCACCAGTCTTCCACAAAGACATTATCATACAAACCCAGGTGTATGTTTCTACCACATTATTGTATCCTCACGTTCCAATGGTTGTCCATCTTCAGTTATTTGTAAATGGTAAACCCAAGCTCTGTCTCTAGTCTGTTAGAATTAACTCAACCAGTGAGATTACTTCCACTTAAACACCCCCACCTCTGAGAAATCACTGTTGGTGCAAAACTTAGAATTTGCTATCCTCTTCCTTAAATTCTCCTCCTGGAGCATTGCCAGGATTTCAAAAGAAAGGGACCAAATTCAGCTCAAGCTATTCATTTCACCCCAGTATGATACATCTTTGGCTCAGTTACAGTGGCAATAAAAAGTATGTGAACCTTTTGGAAAAGCATGGTTTTGGAGGTGTGGACTACAGCTACTTTGACTGATCAAAAACCCTTTAAACTTTTGGAATTTGCTCTGCACAAGAACACGCTTATCTGAACCAAGACTTTAGAAATTCACCAGTCTACAGTTAGACAAACAATCTGCAAATGGAGACACTTTAGGACTGTTGCTACTCTACCAAGAAGTGGGCACTCAGTCAAAATGACACCAAGGGCATAATGAGGTGTCATCAATGAGGTAAAGAATCAATCCTGAATGACAGCCAAAGACTGGAAGGTATCATTGGAACTGGCTAACATCGCCATTCATGAGTCTACAATTCGTAAAACATTGAACAAGCAGGGTATCTATGGCAGGACATCACAAAGGAAGCCACTGCTACTAAAAAGTACATTTCTGCATGCCTGAAGTTTGCAAAAGAGCACATTGACACTCCAAAGCGGTACGCACGAAATGTTTTGTGGACTGATAAAACCAAGATTGAACAATGTGGAAAAAGCCCACAGAACTACATCTGGCATAGAAAGGGCACAGCATATCATCATGAAAACATCATCTCAGTCATAAAGTATGGTGGTGGAAACATGATTTGGGCCTGCTTTGCTGCATCAGGGTCTGGCCAGCTTGGAATCATCAGCCAGCTTCACAATGTTGGGCTATGCCGAGCCAGGGCCATGTGGGAGCCACCTAGGTCCTAGTGGCCCAGGTCTACTAGCCGCATAGCCCCGAGACTTTTGTGTTCAGATTGTCAGGCCAGTAGCCTCTCCAGATTATCCTTCGGCCAGCCCCCCTTTGTGAAAACGTCACCAACACCGCCCATTTTCAAACATGATGGGAAGTTCAAGCACACCAAAACAAATGACAAGCGGTAAGTAAACAATCAATTCTGTCGCTATTTTTAATTCTAGTTGTACCAGATCTACATGGGTCTGCTGTAAGATGTTAGCTTGCTAACTGCCACTAGCATAGCTTATACTGCGTCTACAGTTTCTTAAGTTTTTCTCGCACTTGGAGGGCAGCTCTCTGGCTGATTACCTTGGAAAGCTCTTCCGTGATGTGTTTCATGACCGCCTCGTTTCGAGAGCAGAGCATGAACATCATCATAATACCAGAACTGTAGGTCCATTGTTATCCGTAGCAGCCAAAACAAGTAAATACATTTTTGTACTTTTCTGTACTGCCATCTTCAGTGCCTCTACCTGCTGACACCTACAGCAAAGGGTTGACTCTGCCTTAACATTGATGCTACCTTTTGCCCCTCTCTGGCCTTGCGTGGCCCAACGTTTTAGTTGGGCCAGAAATCTGGGGCTAGCAAAATTGGCCTTTTGGAGTGGCCAAGACAGAGCCCAGACCTCAACCCAATAGCGATGCTATGGAATGGATGAGTAATGAATGGATTGTTATGAAATTAGGATGATATCCATAGAACCTAGGTAATGAGCGTTACTGACCATCCTGTCTGAATAACAAACTTTTTGACCTGCAATTGATAACAGACAGATTGGAAATTCTAACAAGATTCTTTTTCTTTCTTTTTTGGAATGGCTGTAGTTTAATTTTACCACGCATGCCGGTAAACTAAAGCTGGGAACATAGTAAACGAACAGAATGAGTGAACCTTATGATGTACTGTTGAATCATTGTTGCAAGGTGACATTAAAGGTTTTAATTTAAAGTAATTTGTGTTATTACAAATGTAATTGCTTACCAACATTATGGTACCATGACTGATGAACCTGTGGCCTGTTCCCACACAGACAAAAAATAGTTCTGTTTCCTTCATAGTACAACCCTCCTGTTCATAACACAGCCACTGCTGCAGTGTTAATAGTGACAGCAGTAGTTGGTGTTGTGCTCTTTTTCCCTCAGTCTCTGTGGTAATAGATTGATTAATTTGCAATTAGCTCCAGTGTTTAAAGTCCATCTTTGTCTGCTTCTGGCAGGGAGGAACATCTGTTTCATACACAAACACAAAAACAGACACACACATTTCATTTACAAATACTCATACTCAAACACATGCACACATGGCTGCATATACACCTACACAACACACACACACATTCACACACAGAGCTTTTGTTGAGGGGTGAGACATCTGCTGTTTGTTGTTCACAAATAATTGATAGCAGTAAACAGAAAGTTGAGGGGAAAACAGACATTTCTCATGCTGATGAAATTTTCACGACCTGTCAGCCCATTCAAACCGACGCTTTGTTACCGAGCAGTACGGCATGACAACATGAGACGTATCTCTACCACGCATCTCCCACGGTGAGGAGATGGCACACAGAGGGGGGATTTTGAAGGGGTGGGGGGTGGGTGACAGAAACAAAGAAAATACATAGTGAGAGACAGGTGGAACACATTTTTTTCTGTTTTTTTTCCAAAGCCTTTTATAACTGAAAAACAAACTTCTCCTGCACTCCCTTTTTTGCTGTTTAGACTGATGAATCTCGAACACTGATAGAACATAAACTAAGGTGTGATGTTTTAGTATGAATTCAAATTCTGCCCTGACTGAGTCTGGTTGATACTCATCTACATCAGCCTCCCAGGGGTCCCACAGATTCCCAATACTGTAACACGGGTATTAAAGAAAGCACTCCTGCACCCTTCTGCTCCCTTTCCTATCGTTACATTTTCCATGTAACCCAACCACTGAAGGAAGAATGAACATGAAATATTTGTTTGTTATCTTTCTTCTGAAAGACCTAGGCCACATGTATTTCTGGCCAAATAAGGACCTTTATTTTTATTTATTTTTCTTTCATCAGATCCAGATCCACTGTGTTGCTCCTTGCCTGCTTCATTTGACAACTTTTGTTTCAGGGCACGGGGATAGGTGAACTGAACACGCTATATTGCCCGTAGGTGTGAATGTGAGTCCGAATGGTTGTTTGTTTTGTATATGTGGCCCTGCAACGAGCTAGTGACCGTCCAGGGTGTACCCCGCCTTCTCCCGTAAGCAGTGGGGATAGCAACATGATTTTTTTTCCTGCTGTAGATGATCCACCAAAAGATTTCATATGTTGTGTGTGCTGTCAGAAAATCTTCTGCTCATCACATTTGAAAAGAATAGTTTAGCTCAAATCAACCTGACCATTCTCGTCTGACCTCATCTTTTATCAACACGACCCTTCTGTCAACAGAGCTACTGCTGCTCAGTGTTTTCTCTTTATTTTGTACCTTTCTGAGATTGTATGGGAAATCAGCAGTTCCAGAAAAACTCAAACCAACACCCACTGTGGCACCCACAGTCATGCTCCAGTCAGTCACACAGTTCACAATCGTCCTTCCTTTAATGTTTGCTGTGATCATTAACTGATCTGATTTCATGCACAGCAGTGGTGCCGTGATTGGCTGATTTTATGATTGCATGAATATACAAATGTACATATATGCTCTTAAAGTAATTTGTGAGTGTACCAGGGGTGTTGTGATCTCGCTGCTAGTTTGTGAATTGATCGAAATTACATCACATTTTCGCAGTTAGAAATCCAATACGGCAGGCATGTTCAAACTATTCCACAAAGGGCCATGTGGCTGCAGGTTTTTGCTCCAACCAGTCAAGATCACAAAGTTTGACCAATCAACAGTCTGAAGACTGAGATCACTTAATGAAACGAGTCAAGTCTGGTGCGCTGCTGTTTGGTTGGAATATAAACCTGCAGCCATACTGCCCTTTATGGAACAGTTTGGACAATACAGATTGTCGATGCATGGTTGTAGAGGTTGACCCATTTCCAGAACCTGAGCTTCCTCCTTCCTTGCTAAAATCTCTGGGGTTGGAAATACTTTGCTTTTCCAGTGAGCTATGATGACAACAGCATCCATATGGTTGACAAAAAGCCAGTGTGCAAACTACAAGCATATGCTGCTCACTACAGGTAACACAACAAACATGACCCGTCACCCGACACTACAATGAAGTAGCTTTGATGACAGCGTCTAACGCTTAACACAGTCTAAGTTCCTGAGAAATTCATTTCGTGCACAGTCAGGTTTCCTCCGGGAGCTCAGGTTTCCTCCCACCACCAAAAACATGCAACACTGGGGATAGGTGAATTGAGCATACTAAATTGCCCCTAGGTATGGATGTGAGTGCAAATGGTTGTTTGTCTATAAGTGTTATTCATCTATATGTGGCTCTGCGACGAGCTGGTGACCATCCAGGGTGTACCCTGCCTTCGCCGTAAGCAGCTGGGATAGGCTCCAGTCCCCCCCAACCCCCGAGTACGGGATAAAGGGGTAGAAGCTGGATGGACAACACTAGTTTATTTGAGACTAGTCTGAAATTGGCATACAACCATAAAAGATCGAAAATCGAATTGAATAGTGACCTGTAAATCAAAAGTGAAATCGAACCAAGGACTTGGCAATTCGTGACACTCCTACATTACAGCAGCACTGAATCAAGTACAGAGCACAAAACATTCAAAAAATAAAATATAAAAGAAATACGGGAAAAAGAAAAACATTTACAAAAACGTACAGTGTGTACCTATGTCTATTAGGAGTAGTGCTGTTTGTAGACAGTTGAAGCTGCAGGGAGGAATGATCAGCAGTAACACGCTTTCACACATTTGGAATGGGACCAGCCGCTGAAGGAGCCCTGCAGACTAGCGAGTGAGCCCTGCAGGGGGTGAGAGTCATTCTTCATCATAGATGACAGCTTAGCCATCATCCTCTTCCCACCATCCACATCCACTGGCTCCAGGATGTATCCTACAATAGAGCTTACATTGCTGCCCAGTCTCTTTGTGTCAGCTGTGAAGATGCTGCTCACACACCATGTAAGATCAATGTAAGACGCATGCAGTCCTTCAGGCTGCTCTGACCCACCTGGAGCAGCAAATTATGCCAGACTGCTCTTTTTGGACTTCAGTTTGGCGTTTACAGGGCCGGCTCTAACCCTTTGGTTGGTTGAGACCTCTTGGTTGATGCTCATCAGTTCAAGCCCACTGAGGCATTCCTGACTCATCATTGACCTTGGGTAGGTCTTAAGTAATTTTAATTTCATGAAGCCTTTTTCAGCAGAAGCTACTGTCACAGGTAGAGTGACAGCAATTCTCAGAGTTACCCACATATTTGGAAATACTTCTTCAAGTTTCTTCTCTTAAGTAATTCAATTTCCATTGTTGTCATACCAGCTTTGGGCAACACTGGGAAATCTCAATCTCTTCTCCAGTGTCAGTTCCCTCCCATCTTTATGGTCACTGTGGCTCAGAGTCTTGCTGAGGGATTTGCACTCCTTTGCAAGGTCTTCCTCTAGGGAAGTTCACTAACACTCCAAACTTGTCCTCAACATCACCCAAGAGCTTGAAGCGTTCTTGTAGTGATGTAACCTGACACATCAACAATAGCTGGCCTCACACTAGCCCCAGCTGACTCAGCTTTGGCCCAACAGTGTGAAGCCAGCTAATGACATTGACAAAGGAAATTTCCAATTTCTTTGGTGCATCTCCCTCTGGCTCATCAGAGGAATCATAAGAGAAGTATCTTTTGGTTTTTCTCAGCCTCTTCTGCTTTAGGAAAGTGTCCACATTCATCTCCTCACAGAGATCTCTTTCAGATACCTGCGCAGAAGCGAACCCAGTGCATGTCATATCACAGTATGACATGCTGGCCAAACGGCAGTATGACCCAACCTCTTGAGCCAAAGACTGTGCCTCAGTTTTTACCATTGAATCAGTGGCTTTCTCCCTGGCCTCTAGAAGAGCATTCTTCACCCCCGCTGCCTGGAATCTCATAGCCTGCACACTGTTAACTTAATGACTTTCCGATCTTGTATCTGACCAGGAATTCACAGTAGTTTTGACATGGATTTAGGATGGTCCATCTTTGTGTGGAGGCAGGGAATAGTGCAAAAATTCTCTGTAAATAGCTAAAATAATTCTGTGTATTTGTAGAACTTTTTGCTGCATCATCAACAACAAGATTTAGAGTATGTATTGTTTCTCATTAATTTCTGAAACCATGGCAGCCCCAACTCCCAAAATTCTGTGGGAAACACTAGTATGTGTTCCGCATGGGACAAATAAAGCTCTGGGGTTTTATTCCAAAAGACTGGTTTGGAAATCTTTTTTTTTCCCTTCATATTTGCACTGTTGTTATTATCATCAGTCTTTAAAGGTCCAATATTATACCCTTTTTATAACAAGTTAACATGTCTTCAAAGTAGTTTGTTGAAAATACCTCTCAGTTTAGGCATATTTGCCTGCCTCTCTACCCCTCTGTTCAGAACAGGCTGATCCTCATTAGAATCCATACATGCAAATGAGCTGCTACTGGCCACGCCCCATTCTGGTGGTGTGCTGGCAGTGTGTTGGTGCACGCCCCAGTCTTACACTCAAAAAACGGCCCTAAGGCAGCTCTGTCAGCTGGGTGGAGATGGAAAGTACCTACCACTAAGCAGGGACTTTTTTGGCCCCTATAGGTTCTGGAGTTTCGCCTCACAGGAGCTGATGCGCCAATGGCCAAGTTTCCATAACATTACCGGAGGTTCCTACTGTGGAAACCCCCTAATAGGAATGAAATGTTATTGTGATTTCCATGTGTTTTCATTATCTTCTGGTACATGTTTTCAGATGGTTCAAGGTTTAAATTAGTTATTCAAATTACTTTCTTGCTTCAGGCTGCGTGTCTCAGTCATTTGTGTTTCTCTGGTGCCCTGAGTGCTTAATGTGGTCCTGGATGTCCCTTCCCTAGTAGTGGCAAAAAGATTCAGGATCTGAATCACTAACCCGACTCCCTAAAATCACTCACAAGTCATAAATCTAGATGTCTGTTTAACTGAGTCAATTGAGTCCTACCACACTTGATTGATTTAATCAATAAACGGCACCATTCAAACATCTTACATCTCACTTGACACAAAACATACTGACTCCAAGCAAGCGGCACCAACTGTAGACACTCACTCACTCACCCTGACTCGGGTAAGTCCACAAGCAGGCAGCCACGAGTAGCAGTCATGAGTCGGGTAAGCGTAGTTTCTCTGCCGAGTGAGTGACTCACGAATCATTACTTGCATCCACCGCTAGAGGACCTGAAATGAAACTTACTCAACTCCAGTTGTAAGTTAACCGAGTGAGTGAGTGAGACTCGTGACCACTGCCAGAAGAATGAGTTAGTGAATTAATACCCTGCCCATAATAGCATAGGAATATGTCTACGAATCATGAGAGAAAACAGTTCTGCCCCTTGTTTGAGATGAATGACTTATGGTGTTTAATGGCTAATTTATGTTTAAATTACTTTGGAGCAAAGGAAAAGAACTGTAGCCAAATTCCTTGTATGTGTTCACATACTTGGCCAATAAAGCTGATTCTGATTCTGGTTCACACTTCTCCCAAACCACTGCACAGCTTTGGATAGCTCATATTCAGAGTTTTGATGCTGATGCTGTCTACCCAAGCCACCAGTTCAAATTTGCTGCTAGCCAGATTCCCTAGCAATGCTGTCTACAGATTCATTAGTGTCTGGACCCATACCTCTCAGTGTGACTTGCTTGCGTTTCACCTCCTCGCTTTGACACGCCCTTGTAATTGCCAACTCCAGCATCAAATCCTGAGCCCCACAACAATCTTGTCTTGAATTAGCTCATTGTGTAGCAATCTGTAGTCGCAATATTCAGCTAGTTCATACAGAGCAGTAACAAAAGAGTTCACACTTTCACCTTCACCTTGTATCCATGTGTTGAATTTTGCCTGCTCATAGATTTCATTTTTCTTGACTATGAAAAAGTTTTGGAAAGCACAAACACCACTGTATATTCCCCTTGTTCCCTCAGTCAAAGTTAGCTCACGCAGGACATCATCCTCCATATAGTATCAGGGTATTTATCTGTTTCTCCTCACAGCTAGAATTCAGATTACTATGAAATATTTTAAAGCTCCATATCCATTTGTCCCACTCTTGGTCCTGTGAAGTCACAGCTCTCCAATGGCTGTATACGGAATGTAGCACTAGCAGTTAGCCATACTGCTCTCATGTCATATTTATTCACAAATACGACACTTAACAACAGCCTGTCCGCTAACTTGCAACACCTAATGATGATGTCATCACGCATTTAACCTGTATGCTGTAACATTATACCACAGAGAGGGTGATGAGTTGTCTTGGTGTTGACATACAACAGGTTAAAAGCAGGGGAGGTTCCTTCAAGGGGCGATTTAAGAGACACACTGCCAAACAGAGAGACGGATGGATTTTGTGACACAACTTTGGAGAAAATGAATGAAATTTTGTTTCGTACCAAAAAATTCTTTCATACAGGTACAGTAAAAACAGGATAAAGGAGCTTGGCCCAGACCAACCTGATTTAAACATCCAACAGCAGGAAAGTAACTGAGGATGGAGTTACACCTGGTTTCACCTGTTCATGTTACGAAAAAAATAGTTGGCTGGATGAGACGTTAGTAATGACTTTTAGTGATTTCCCTGCACTGACATATACAACAACTGGGGAAAGATACCCCTCCCCACCACCACCAGCAGAAAAAAGCTGCCTTCCAAAAAGAAAAAATTATCACCAGCCGCCATTGGTTAAGAGTCTTATCCTCTCTTGTGCTGCAGTGTATGTACTGCGTGACAGTTAGCAGAGTGGAAAATGGAAAGATATGATTGATTATAAGGAAGAGGGCTTCTGTATGAGTCCTTCTCACTACAGAGTGGATGAAATCACAGGCCACGTCAGCATTAGCAGAGGGTGGGGCATACACAGCCATCACAGTGACATGTAAAAAATCCTGCTGCAAATAATTACGGCCTTATAATAACCACCCACAGTTTAATCAATCTCTACAATAGTGTCTCTCCTTAACAGTGATGTATCCAAAGTTACATCAAGTGTTATTGAAAAACACTGTCAGCACTCCTCTCCTTTTACCAGTCCTTTTTTTAACCAAGGAAATAACACATAACACATAACATGAGCAGTCACACATGACTCCAGTGAAACCTTATTACATGCACCAATTATTTGGAAATAAAACCTTAATAAAGTGACCTAACTGCAGTACAGTTTATGGGAGTGACAGTCAATGTTTAACAAATGTTTCAGAAATACCTCAATGGTAAAACAATATATATCAATATATATGTATGTATGCAATATAAATTTGCCCAATGATAGAGATTTTGGTTATACCTTCCTATCACGATAGGTCATTACGTCATCAAAATGACCAACAAACTGACCATAACTTTCAGAAGCCATGTCTGATGAGAAACAAGAAAAGAATCACCCTTTTTCCAAATGTAACTCCACAGGGCTGTTTACGCCTTTCAACGAAATTCTCTTGCTATTCCTGGCTCTTTTATTGACTCCGGCAACCACCTTTGTTATCTCCCCACTGTGCTGTCTGGAACAGTGGCTGCCTTAAGTGTTCTTTAGTGCCTCTCCTGTTGTGGAGCGTATTTCTGAAACAAACAGGATAGAAAGGCTGCTTATGGCATGGGGGACATGCCATAGAAGAAATCACTTAAAATAATTTGTCTTCCTGTGCGCGAGTACCCATTGTTTACAGTTGACAAATGCACCATACGGTGAGATTCAGAGCAGAAAGAAGTTGTTTTACTTTGGGGAGGATAACTCATTTTACTTTTATTGAACAGATGTTGGAGTGAAACTTAGGATGAATGGGAGTTGAAGAATGAAGTATCATGTTTTGAAGTAAATCTCAGTTTTAATGATTATACAATATCTGCTCTACAACTCTACAACTAAAAGAACTGGTTGTGTGGAAGAGCCAGTAAATGTGCTTATATGTGATAATACTCTGGGATTATCTAATCATATGACAACAATACAATGTCTACAATCATGCAGATGCATAGAATAGACGACTTTATTGATCCCTTTGGGAGGTTCCCTCAGGGAAATTGATCCTAACACCGTCAAACAGTAGAATGAGGTAAAAATATGATATCTGTTGCTTTGGAGACGGGTGTGTGTGAAATCGTTTAATTCAAAATAGTGTGTAAAATCAAGGGTGATCAAACTGGAGTTGGTTGGAGTTTACGGTAGTTTAGATGACCACTCTTTACCAATGTAATGGGCAGAAGAGCATCAGAATGAACGACCTTAAAAAGACCTGTCAAGATCCTATTAAGAATAGAAACCTGAAGTTACAGTGGACACAGACTTACCAAAACTGAACAAAAGCCGTCTGTAAAAACCTGCTCGGATGGATACTTATTGGTGCCGAGTCAGCAGATGGTAGGATCTGAATCTGGTTCCATGGAGACAGTCTGCCTTTCGCCAACAGTTCAAGCAAGAAAACATTCCCCACACCAATACACTATGACCAGCAACTTGGAGAATTAATACCAATCAGCCCTACTCTAAATTCTGTCTATAGTATATATAGTATAGTAGTCTATAGTATTGTTACTGACCATATTCATCCCTTTCTGGCCACAGTTTGCCATGTTGTCCTTCTAGGTTAGTATGTACTTCTGAAAGGAATCCCAAGGCTCCAGATGAGTAGACTGGAACCTTGTGGGATGTGTTACTTAGAACTCTGGGAAAGGATTTACAGCAAATCAGAGCCATTAATTGAGAGAGCACTGTCAGCTGTATTTGCAATGTTCAGGATAATTCTGCCATGGGATTAGTTCAGAGGTGGTCACGTGTTTTGTGGGTGCCATATTTAATACCTAACATTAATCAGATTGTCATTATCTTATTATTATGAAGTATTGTAAGACACGACTTATCAGAGATCAATATCTTTTTTATCTTAACTTTTCTCACCAAAATGCCATGATGTTCTGCCTACAGTTGCTGTGCAAGGCCCAGAGGCAGCAAACGCTGCATTACATTCCTCACGACTGTAAAAGAAAGAAACTGTAGGAGCAGCAGGTCAGAAGGAAGAACTGGAAGGAGAATAATTACTTACTTATCTTAATAGGCATACTTTACCTGTCCTTTGACAGAGATATTTATAAGTTCTGTTAGAAATTGAACATATGGATTCAGAATGTATTATTTAATTTTATTTATTATTTTATTAATTACATTTATGTATATATTTCTAATAATTCTGAATCACTTTGTTCTTGTTTTGTTTTCTAAAGAATGAAAAAGATTGCACTGTCTTGATAAACATAATCTCATGCAAAATCATCAAACAAAAGTGTTTTTTTTTTCCTTCATCAGTCAGACATTTAAGGGTGTAGACACAGTCAATTGATGATGCCACATCATCGAGTCTTGCCAAGCACTGTTCCAATGTCAGAGATACTTCAAAATTCCAATTCACAATCTTCCATTACACAGTGCTAGCAGAAGTGAAGCAGCAGTGATACTCATTCAAATATAATTTTGTTTTTTATTTTACGAATTGTTGAGGTAAATTAAACCATGAACACGAACATACATTGTTAATAAAGTTCTTGTTTGTAGTTGTTTATGTTGCAGTCAAGATCGCGTCACTATTATTGTTTTATAATGGTTTGGTGAATCATTCATCCATTATCTTACTCAGTAGTACCAGGACTAATGGTTAATCAACCATGTGTTACATTACACATATATTTTTAATGTTTTTTTTTTTTTTTTTTTTGCAGGGATGACGTACTTCCACACTTACTATTCTGTGCCAGTGTATGCTTCCAAGGCGAGCGTTCTGCCGAGGAAGCGCCCTCGCTCCTGTCTTCTTTTATTTTATTTTCACATACAAACATTGTTTTTTACATTGGTAACCTTACAAATGAACATTTTTACTGTAATTAAATTAATAAATTAAACCTCACCCCATGAAACCAACGCTCAAAATTCCCATATGGCTGCATAGTTTCCTATGTTCATTCAATTCTAAATTTATAGGGAACTGATAGGCATCTTGCTGAGCTTGGTGGCTCTGACAATGAACCTATTGAGCAGCACCACTCAGTATTTGGAAACAGATTGTAGTATCTTCAGTATTAGTCATGTCTTGTAGTTATGCAAGCGAAGCCTTTCTTCTCTCAGCATAATAATATCACATTCTGTTCTTCAATCACTATCTAGAGATGGGGTTTAGAGACACTATGGCTACTGTTTGTATCCTGTCCTCTACCTCAGGCCTGTACTACAAAGAAGAATTTGTGGTTATGATGTAACCGCGGGGTAAGACAGGGTAAACCACTGTGGTAACTGATACTGAGCCTCTTGCCTTCTTCATGTCATGTTCAGAGGATCAGGTCAAAACCTGTCAACAGCTCAATTTGTTTTTTGTCTTTTATTACTGCACCACAGAATTATTAGGATAATGACTGGAAACATCCTGACACTTGTCCTGACAGTAGACATCACTTGTCATCAGACAGCTACTTCCCTTCTCTCCTCTGCCCTTCTGCTTTGGCACCAGAAACAAGAAAAAAGACAAATCAGTCATACTTTCCTTTTTTTTGGTTGTTCATCATCATATGAAATGCTCAGTAAGTCTCCTTTCATACAAAATTAAGTACTTTCATTCATTGTTGTCAAAATACTGCTTTTACAGCAAGGCTGCTTGTATTGACAACTCTGCCTCTTTCACATTACCATAGAAAAATGAAAACTTATAGTTCACAGAGCTAGCTGATAACTTGCTGCCTGTTGTACCTCAACCAGATAACTGAAAGATATCCTGAATCTATTGAACTTGCTTCATAATACGACCCTCTGATCCTCAATAATCTGCTGTAATCATGAGAATGAGCTTTCTCTAATGAAAACAGTTTTATTTGGTTTCACAAAACAAAACTGGCAATGCAGAAAAAGTTTTATTTTTGTAATTCTCGTGTTATGTTTTGTTACTATTTGGTGGGGCCCTCTGTAGGGTCCTAAATGTTCTTCTAAATCTAACGAAAGGGCCAGGAATGGAACCAAGCAATCACTGTTTCTACTTAAACCTCGATTTCCTCCCACCACTTCTCTCTCCTGTCCTTTCTATCTTCTTGTCTCTTTCGTGGACACTGGGATTCCAGGGCATGTGTGTTGTTAATAATTCAGCCTGAAAGATGGATTTTGGTCTTCATTTGCAGCAGGAAATGCCTTGCTCCACTGAACAATGCACTCATGCTCAGACCCCTGACATGCTTTGAGAGGCAGAAATAGGAAAAGACTTTTCCCCTCAGATGGCTGTTCACAAATGCAGGTCATCTGAGAAAAACAAACAAAACAAAAAACAAAAGGGGAAATAAAGTGGAGAAGAGAGATAAGAGTGCTGATTTTGATCCTTTGCATGTACTGAAAAACAAAGCTCTCAACAAACAGTAAGCAGACATTTTCAATTTACAGGTAGACAACAAAAGGGACATTTATAGAAACAAACCTTTTCATCACTTTAAAGTGCTTGTAATGAATTTGTGGATCATTTTGGTTCCATTTCCTCTCTTCGTCTTTTAGCATTCTTGTCATGACACATTTTCATGCAGTAACACATCAGTATCCATCAGTTTTGAAGGGCAGGACAATCAGGGGATCAGGGAGCCCTGTCCACTGCCACACATCATACGTTATAGCATAGAACTCATTTCCTGGCTGGATTTAACAATGTCTGTGTCCTCTGAGAGGTGAGACTATATGAGCGACACAACATGAGCCAGGTGTTGAGAAATTGGGCTGCAATGAACGAAATACAGCCAAAAGGAAGAGGGAGAAAATGTATGTCCTCAGTTTGATATTCAAAGTCACTGTGACATTACACCATGTGAAATACATGCTGAAATACATGCATACACTGCCCTGGATCCTCGAGGACTGTTTATGTTAAAAAGGTTATTTCATCCTACATTAATTCTACATTTCCTTTGACCTGCAAATTAAAGGGCAACATTCTTTAATCTCTTGCATTCATTTTCTTGTCTGGTGAAATGTTTGTTTGTCGGAGTGTTATAAACATCCATCCATCCAGCATTCTGATATCCATCATATTAATCATATTTGCAAAATGAAAAGACTTGTAACACACTACTAGTAGCAGTGTTTCCTCCAGATGGACAGCACAGTCCTTTCCTGTGGTCCTTCTGACTTTTTAATTCTACTTGGATCCTCTACTCTGTCTCTTTATATGATTTTCTCTGCTCTGCAATGACAAGTCCTCCCTCCTTCCTCTTCGTCATTTCTCCTCTCACACATTCATCTGGATCTATATATGAAACGGGGAGTGACTAACTGGCTGGCACCTTGAAATACCCATCACCTTCTTTTTTCCCTACCAGTTAAAGGCCTTTAAGAGTGTCAGGATGGGGGTTTATCTCCCCGAAACACCTGTACCTGCTCCATAGTGCCATTTAAGGCCTCATGGCTGCATAAATATGGGACAATGCTGATTTTTGTGTCTCTTTAAGAGATGCCGCGGGGTAACCGGTTAAAGAGCCCTGGGGACTGCAAATGCCCTTTCTCTCCAGTCACATCTCTATTCCTGAGCTTTGGATACTTTAGCTGTTTTTTTTTTTTAATCATTATTCCTGGCTTCCATTATATGTGCAAATAAGTTCTTGAAGCAGTTTGTTGAGCATATGTTCATGGTTGAATGTCTAATATACATTTTGTAGTTGAACATAAACATACTCTGAGAAGATTGGAGTTAAAGTGTGCTATTTGTAGCGGTCACACTTGGGCTAACACTGTAGAGAAGCTGTGTGTTACTGAATTAAACTCACAAATATTTGAACACACAACATGCTTTGAGTGTGTATATCTATCTCTCTACAAGTATTGCAGATGTAAATCAACATGAAACCTCTATTAATAGTCTTGTTAAGATATAAACAAATATACATTCTTTTAATTTATCACATACGTTACACAGTGGACTTACAAATCACAGGGCAGGGTGGTGATGAGTTTTTCCACAAAGATGAAAGTTTGGTTACCTTCTTGATGCTGACTTATAAAATCCTGTGTGATGTTTGGAGTTTTGTTTAATCTCATCTCAAGGATTTGGCACTTAGTAACTTTAATTTAAAATTTCTCCTGTCTTTGTCCGGGCTTTATGCTGTTGTCTCATTTGTTGTGGTTTATTGTGTTACGCAAGCATCCAGCCCAGTCAGCCTGTACTAGAACATTTCTTATTAGGAATTTTGTCACCTCTCTCAAGAATCTATCCTCCACTCTGGTGCTGTCCATTAAAGGTAAGAATTAGGATGGGAGAATTAGGATTGAGACTGCACCAAAGGGTAGGAAAAATACAGGATGAAAAATTGACAACAAAAACTCAAACAAAAGTAACATTTGCATCCAACTTGTGTTGTTACACTTTAATGTGAAATGATTCTGTCTTTTTGTCTTCACTGAAGCAACAGAAACTGTTGGTCTGAATGGAAAAATTAGGATGAGTGCATTTCAGTTGTGCAATGGCTCGCTTTTGCAGCCTGACTGAGCAGACTCAGGCTGGACACTCAGGGAGTCTGTTCAATCTCCAATACTTAATTAACATGTTGATTTTAATTAGCTGTCACTGGGCTGAGAACAAGGCACAGTGATGGGGGTTTGCTCACAGCAATCAAGGCACAGCCCTGTAAATATTAACAACACACTCAATTATTCAAATTGGTGTTTTAGGGTTTTTTTCTAAATATTTCACCAAAATCAGTTAATGAATAGTTAACAGGACACGGAACATTTTATACACAGAGGTATTTCAAAGTGCATTACATAAAAATAGATTTTAAAAATGCAGAGCACAGAAGTCTATCTTTGTAAACTATTAGCAGCAATTAAAAATCTTTAGGATGTTTTTTAAAGTAGCCAGAGTTTATACACGTCTAATATCTGGTGTTTTATAAGAAACAGGTTGATTTGCCAAGGATGTTGCACATACAGGAAATGTAACTGTGATAAAATAACACTCTATGTACTTGAGAAGAACAAGGAATTAAAAGGGCATGTCTGAGCAAGGAGAAAAACAAAACAGGGACAAAAACAATCACCAATAACAAAATAATAACGATAATGATAAGAAGCACAATTGATAATGAGAGTAGTGGGAACCTGTGGGAAGTGGCTCTTGTGTCTGGTTGTTTTGGCATTCAGAGCTCTGCAGCACCTATCAGAGTCAGAAGTTTATTAGTTTATTCCAGCATAATGAGTGCAGCAGCATCCTGTTTAATTTTAACCTGAGAACACAGATTGGAGAAGATCTTAGTGGTCAAGGGAATTCATGGTAGATGTGAAGTCATTTGTGGACAAGAAGACTGTTTATAAATTGTCATTCAATCATATTTAAGTTTAGATAAGTTTGTCAAGCTGCATTCATGTTACAAATGGATCAATAAACTGCCACCATGAGTAATACCACCAATGACCTGTTGCTTTCAACTTGAAACTTAAAAAAACAAAGTTAAGTCAAAGCTAATTGTTTAGCATCTGATGGGCCTTTCACACAACTTTGATGACTTTTTAATGCAGTCGTCAAAGTCAAAGACAAGAAAATTAGAGAGAATCCAATAAACATGTTTTTCCAATGTCATAGAGGTGCAACGTCTGGCTTAGTAGCTCAACAGTTTTATTTCAGAATAACATGCCTGTTAAATTTTTGTAGCAGGCTGCAATCTCCCTTTAAAACTGACATAAATGCCCATCACTTCCCCTTCAGTGCTATTATTTCATTAAAGATTAAAGTGAAAGTGAAACTGCTTTGAAGCAATGTCATCAAAGTCAGGCGGTCTGCAGGGAGAGAGCTGATTTAGTGGATGGCAGGGATGAGAGGCCCTCAATGGAGAGTAATGCTTTTTGTTTTCACGAGATGTTGCATACTTGGTGAGTGACTGCTAATCAATGACACCATAGGCCACACCATCGCCACCACCTTCCAACACACAGATATAAAACACAAGACTTTCAGAGTTTCCCAGTCTGTTTGTCTTCCAAAAGTGTCTCTGCATTTCTTTGTCTTTGTGCTAGGAAGTAGAGACAGTAACCCACCAATCAGAGGGTCAGTGTTTGATTCCCAGCTCTTGCCCCTAATGACTGTTCCATCAGCGTGTGAATGGTGTATAGATGAATTTAATGTATAGAGGTACTGCGTGAATTAATAAATGTGATATATAAAAATGTGATAAATATGTTGTGTAGATTTGTGTGTAGATGCCTTGAGTTCTTTATTTCAATTAACTGTTCACCTTTTTCACTGCTGCACTGCTAAACACACATGCATGTGATGTTGAGGTGAAAATGGAGAAAGAAAGTTCCCAAACTGAAGCTGTAGGAGACATTGAAGTTGAACATGACAACAGACCACCCATTATCTACACCAAAGCAATTGATTCACTTTGTTGGAGAAGAAGCAGGGGCAGGACATCATTCAGCCATTGAGATCAGCCCTGACAGAGAAAACTTGAAAATATGCTTTAGTTGGCAGCTCAGGTTCCAAACTGAGATTGCCACAACCAACCTGCAACTGGACATTATTTTATGGTCCATCATGGCCCAGGCAGTGATGATAGCAGAGCTCAGGATCCCATGGGAGAGAGGTATGGACACAGCCTTTGAGAGGAGTAAAACTGTGTAACTCAACCTGACAGTGCAGAAAAGTGGAGTAGTTAGTTGTCAGCT
The DNA here is from genome assembly GCA_016801845.1 of Polydactylus sextarius. Taxonomy (NCBI): domain Eukaryota; kingdom Metazoa; phylum Chordata; class Actinopteri; family Polynemidae; genus Polydactylus; species Polydactylus sextarius. The sequence goes on from CM028910.1 coordinate 769,503, forward strand.
ACCCTGTGGAAGTTCACTGCAGGATATTCATGGGAACATCTACCCAGCATTTCCTAAAGGGTATGGGAGTCTCCAGTCCTAAACTTAAAAGGGAACTGAAAAATGTGGCCGATGGGGCAGAGCAGGGGAGCTTCTGGCATTGGGTAAGACAATCAAGTCTCATCCCAAAATGTACAAGTACCATGTTTGTCCACCTGGCATGACAGTTTCACATATTCATTCATTCGTTTGTTCATTCATTCATTCATTCATTCATTTCTATTGCCTGCATCCATGCCTCATGACTGTCAAGTTTTTGCTTGCAAGAACAGACAAATATGGTTGATATTCTTTAGAATTTTTGAAAAAATTGCTTTATTGTCATAATCTTTATTGACTGAGTGTATATGATTTGAGTTTAGTTTGTTAGTTGACATGAAGATTTTTTTAGGCCTTGCTAGTGGGGCCATATTATTGTTGTTGCTATTGTGGTTGTAAGGCATATTTCTAGTGGCTTGGTTTGTTCTCACAGGCAGAAACTTGATGGTCATGTGACCACGACAGATGCAATAGAAATGAATGAAGGAGAAAAAACTAATTTTGCCCAGTGGACAAATGCGGTATTAGGTAAGAAGAAAGGACCGGGCATGGGAAAAAGAAGGGTCCTTGGGTCAGGTGCAGGGGGCAGCCATTGCTCCACCACCACGAAATGTTCTGGAATTAATAGAGTGAAACATCAATGAAGGGTGGCTCCCGGCCAATGACTTGGCAGCTGCTCTGATGGCACCATTGGAGGTGTGGCAAGCAGCAGTGCTCAGCTGTCTTGATTCTGATGTTTGATGTGAACATTAACCAAACTAACTAAACTCCTGACATGTATCTGCAGGATTTTATTTGTAATAGTGCCACCACATGATTGGCTGTTATCTGAATGAGCAGGTGAATTGGAGCGCCTAAGAACATGCTTGGTGAGCGATTAAAAGCTAATTAAGGCTCTGATGTACTGCAAAAAGGAAACTGAAACAGACAGGAGAATATATGGCAAGTGTGACTATGGTTGTGTTTGTACAGTATTTTATAACTTCACATGCACAATACATTTTAGATTTTAGGTATTTGGTAGCTTTGAGGACCCTGCAAATGTTTGAGGTGATGCTGGAGAAGAAAGATTCATTTAAGCTTTAGTTTTCACCTCATTACCTTTACCATCTGTCAGCTATGGTCATGTCAATGTCCGATATTTGCTGCTGTCACAAATACAAACATTATTACTTACAAAACCTTTGTAAGTGAGGCCTCATATCTTTATGCTTTCGAGTTCTACTTCAGTCCAACGATCATACAGAGCTGCAGCTTCATATACTCTCATAACAACATACTTGTCAAGTGTCATGATCCATATTTCTGATGTGAAATCATCACATGTACACATAGAACCCGGGATAAAGAATGGGGAGTAGATGTGCCACCCCTTTCCATCATCTCCCTGTATCTCTATTACAGTTCATATTTTTATTGTCCTACAGGAGAAAAGCAGCATAAAATCCCTAAAATGTGATACAGTGCAATAAAAATACAAGACAATAAAACTGAATCAATCAGTAATAACAAATCCATATTCCAATATTGAGCAATTTAGCCCCTGAGCAGCTTAACAGGTTCATAACAAAATGGCAACAAAACAAAATTAATAGGCACAGAGCAACTCTGCAGCCTGTTGCTACAGGTGGAGACTGTCTTTCTCTTTCTCCCTCTGTTGCTGATGAAGTGTGTGTTGGGCCCTTTGCCAACAGTTAGATCTCAGTGGGGCCCATCCATATGGCCAGCATGTTCAGCAGTCATTACAGGGTCATTTAACACATCTAACTGTTCAATATTTGACACCTTGTCAAGACAATTAGCTCAGAATATTCCCATGTAATACATTGTTAAGAAGATACTGTCACAAATTATTGGTATTTTTTCTGTTGGTACTGCGAGTATTGTGATGAATCTAAGTGTTTGCTGCTGAGTTTTATTTCTCTATCTCTGTTGTCTGACATTGGTTATATAATGCTATCTTACTTTTTAATTCCTTATTTGTAGTAAGTCAGAAATTTGTTGTTGTACCAACAAATTCAACCAATACTAATAATAGTGTCACTGACAATGTCAGTGATTCAAACTTCCTGCATGTTTGTGTTTATTTTTATTTTCCATTAGTGAAAATTCTGTGTCTTAGCTGTGGATAAGACCTTCACATCATTGAGGTGAAATTTTAGCCCTATTCTTCCTGGCAGAACTGCTTTAGCTCTGTCATATTCTTTGAACATCTCATGTGTATGGCCCTCTTCAAGTAAGTCAATAGCATCTCTATTGGGCTGAGATCTGGGCTCTGACTTGGCCACTCCAAAAGGCCAATTTTGTTTTTCTGAATCTATTCTGTTGTGGACTTGTTCCAGTGTTTAGGTCATTGTCCTGTTGCATCACCCACCTTCTACACAGTTTCAGCTGACGTACAGACATTCTGACATTATCCTGAAGAATTGTCTGATATACTTGGGAATTCATCTTCCGCTCAGTGATTGCAAGCTGGCCAGGCCCTGATGCAGCAAAGCAGGCCCCCAATCATGATGCCTCCTCCACCATATTTTACGGTTGGGATGATGTTTTCATGATGCTATTCCATGCCCTTTCTATGCCGGATATGATGCTGTATGTTTTTTAAACATTGTTCAATGTTAGTTTCATCACTCCACAAAACATTTTACCAATACTGCAGTGGAGTGTCAATGTGCTCTTTTGCAAACTTCAAGAGTGCAGCAATGTTCTTTTTAGTACCAGTGGCTTCCTTTGTGGTGTCCTGCCATAGATACCCTGTTTGTTCAATGTTTTACTATTGTAGAATCATGAACAGAGAAGTTAGCTAGTTCCTATGATACCTTCCAGTCTTTGGCTGTCATTCAGGATTGATTCTTTATCTCATTGATGACTCTTCATTATGCTCTTGGTGTCATTTTGACTGAGTGCCCACTTCTTGCTACAGTAGCAACAGTCCCAAAGTGTCTCTATTTGTAGATTATTTGCCTAACTGAAGACTGGTGAATTTCTAAAGTCTTTGAAATAACTTGCCAGCTTTATGTAAAGCAACAGTTCTTGATTGTAGATCATCTGAAAGCTCTTTCTGGCGAGGCATGATTCACATAAGTGTGTTCTTCTTGTCCAAATGTTTTAAGAGTTTTTTATCAGTCAAAGTAGCTGTAGTCCACACCTACACACTCATTATCTTGATAGGACTCCAGGTGTGCTAAAACTTTTTGTGGTTGTTCTTAATAAAGACATGAAAAGACATGTTCAGATTTTTTGTGTGTTATTATTTTAAACACATTACGTTTGTCAATACCCTTGACTTAGATGAAAATCAGATAACATTTTATGGCCAATTTACTCAGAAAACCACTAAATTCTAAAGGTTTCTCATACTTCTCTTCCACTACACTTCTTCTTCTACGTAACATTATATAAAACAAAGGTGTATCCTCCATGCTACATATTTGTGTGTGTGTGTGTGTGTGTGTGTGTGTGTGTGCATGTGGTAAAAATACATTCCCTCAAGGATCCCATCAACACTCACATCATTACTTTTCCCTAATCTCCTCTCCTATCTGTTTATCTCTCATGCTATCTCTTCATCTTCCTTTCTTACTCTTTCTTCCTAATTTCCACAGTTATTGCATAACATTTTGTTCCTTTGCCTGATTTATCTCAACCTCCACCTCCAACCTGCTCTTATCTTGCAGCTAGGGTCTGTTTCTATGTCATTGGGAGTTAGCTGGTCAAGCATAAAGTCTAATCTACTTTTAATTCACTTAATTGCAAGGGAATTTATGATAGAGGAGGGATTGCCTCTTTCACTCTATCTATTGTCTCTGTCTATTATCCTTTTTTTCTCTTAAAAAGTCTCTATGTTTAGAGACTTTGTTGCTGGATGCCTAGAAGATATGTCCCATTAAACCATAATTGTTTCGTTTGTTATGGCTACTTGTAATGTAACTAGTAATGTAATGATGAGCGGTAATTGAAAATTTTGATTTAGTTTATATCGATATAATATTTTTTTTTTTTTTGCATCATAACCAGTTGCACAGGTCAAATTTTGTTGTCCCTGAGTTGAAGCCAGGAAATGATTCTTCAGTAGAGTATGTGCATACTGAGAGACATGCAGGATACAAGATGACAAGCCAAACTTGCAAACTATGTTCCTACAAAGAATCAATGTCATAGTGCCAGCTAGAGTACCTGCAATAGTGGATTGTTGATAAACTCCCCGCCACAGTCATAGGAGTGTCAGGATTACATTCCCCTTCTTTTTTGAACAGAACTAGTGCTGGAACACAAAGAAACTTAACCAAACTGAAACGGAAATAGAAATCGATCCAGTCAAAGTTCATGGAAACAAGGATATCTGGACTTGGAAACAAGGATATCCTCTTACCTGAAGAGACGTGAGAATAGAATTAACAGAATGAAAATGGGAACAACCTATAAACTTGAAGATTAGTCATCAGCAGACTGGTCTAGTTTAATCCAATACAACTAAACTAACTATTTTGGAAAGGAAAAACTGGTAAGTGAAAGTACAGGAAGGTGATGTAAGAGTGGATATTTATACACTAAATAGTCTGTAATTCTAAATTTGGCATGAGCACTTACAGTAGGATTCGCGGGCTTGGCAATATTGACCCTGGTAATACTGTGAAGATCAATAATCTTAACAGTATAGGAGTAAAACAACTTTGTCAGCAGTCACAACAGTTGCTGTCATTCTGCATGGAAGTACAGAAGATTCAATATATTGATGAGTTTTGGTCTTGTCTGTATGCCTGTGTGGCTCATTTTAATCTTCTGAAGTGGCTGGTGAAACATGTGTTGACAGAGCTAACTGCAAATAGATGACAGTGCTTGCATCAATAGAAACTCAGCTACTTTTAAAAGATAACTAGTAACTGTAACAAATTACTAAATTTCAATACCCTGGACCTTAGTCTTCTCTATTTACTGTGAAAATAATTGCTTCTAAAATTGCTAAGATTCTCAGTAAAATATCACTCGTGGACAATTGCTAGCATTGTAAAAAAATTTGTCAAACTAGCTAAAATTAAGTGTTGGCAAACCAAATAGTAGAAAAATTTCAATGCAGTGTGATGTCACATAAAAACGGTCACATAAAAAGTGACAAAGACAAACAAATATCCACAAATTTCCAGGTAGCACAAACAGATACATCTGACAAAATTGCTGTGTCATTAAAGTGTATGAGCCTACATGTTGACCTTCTAAGGATCTCATAACTGTCTGTAGACATCTGGAATCATACAATACCACTTTATAGGGGCAGAATTGATCATATATAGACAGCTGGATTTGTCCCTGAATTCCAGCTGTCAGTTGTTGTTACGTTAACACAGCTCACTTTAGGGAAGGAGTGCTGCCATTGGCATTTCATAATGCTCCAAAAACAGTTCAGTGGCCTAACCTTGCACACAAAGTAAGATAACACAAAGCAAAACATTTCTGTGTAACTGTTGTTCATTAATTCCACACCTTCCCATACACAATAATTTGTGATTGATAAAAGCAGTCCAAGAAGCAAGTGTTGAAACATATGTGACCTTGACAAGGGGTTTGTACCAGAGGTTAGTGTTGGAGACGTCAGAGTAAATGGTTGGAAACAGTTGCTGTAAACCACAATGCAGTGAAAAATGTATCATTCTAATCCAGAACGATGAAACTGGTTAGTCATCAATGAATCCTATCACTCAGAGCAAAACTAGTTTACAACAAAATAATACTGAATAAAGATTTGACATTTAGTTTAACTCTTTCCCCCATAAGGACGAGATTTGACGACAAAATTCTCGCCAAAATTAGCGCTTATGTGAAACTCTGCGCAACAGAAAGAAACCTGACTGACAAGCAGTGGATACCTATCGACGGAGAAGACATCAGGGCATATTTTGGATTATTGATGCTCATGGGGGTAAATCCAATGCATGAGTACTCGGATTACTGGTCTAGAGATCCATTCCTGGGTGTCAGCAGTTTCCAGTGCATCATGATCCTGAACAGGTATGAAAAATGATCTCAGTACCTATATTGCAATCGTGTTGCTGTGTGTTTTACAAGAAATGACCCTTGTTATCATCCAATTGCAAAAGTTGCTCCTGTAGTCGTCATGGCAAATTACAAAATGTACTATCAGCATAGTGGTGACATCGGCATTGATGGAGCCATGAAAGGCTACAAAGGTGGAGTGGAGCTACGCATGTATATGCTCAAAAATCCAGAGAAGTTTGGCACTAAATTCTGGGCAAGGTGCAATGGTAACACAGCCTACATGTCAGTCTTCCAGTTATATTCAGGCAAACATGATGTGAGTCCTGTTCAGCCGCTTCATAGGCCCAGGCTATCAACACATACAACCAACACATAAATGGCATTGATGTTGATGATCACGTGCCAGCAAAAAGCACTAGAACATCCTGTTGTTTGTGGTGGATTGCTGTTGTGTAAATGCCTGGATCATATACAGATTGACATCAACCAGACAGGTGGGAAAGAGGAAGTGCTACTCCCATAAGGGCTTCATCTCGGAGCTTGTTAAGGAGTTGATTAATGGCTTTTCCAGCAGGAAGCAAGCTGCCATTCGCAAGTGTGGATCTTCCATAGATACTGATGTGCAGAAACGCATGGTAACACATGCCTTTGAGCGTCTGCCTGGAAAACACCACAGGTGCAAAAGTTGCTATAAAAAAGAGTGCCGCCATGAAACTACTCATGGTTGTTCCACATGCAAGCTCCACATGTGCAATGACTGTTTTCTGCAGCTGCATCCAACCAGAACAGAGCTCTGAATTGGATCGCACCTGTTATGATATATGTGTTTGTATAAATATGTATAAATATAAGTAAATCACACCTTTGTGAGTTTAGATGTTCATTCATACCATTTCATAAGCTAACCTACTTTTTAGAAATTACACACATAATACATACCAGGTACAAACAGCTGCACATATGTTTAAACTATGTCATGTTAATACTTTAACAAATATGTTTAAAAGTTTTTTATAAATATTATTCTCAGAATATGCATATATCAGATGTTGAATGTATTTTATTTTATTTTTTTATTTTACAACTGAGCAGGTAAACTTTAATTTTCAGTGAGCACTTTTGTATATACCTCCAATTGAGTTGAATCACATTAAAACCCCCCATAAATTGATAGTTCAGAGTCTTCTCAGGGATATGTAATATGTCTATATTTTAAAAATGTTCATGATGGTAAAAGTCATTTAGAGTCACTTGTGGAGGTTTGTTTTGTTTCACACAAATATGTTCCGTGGGTAGCCTTGGTAAAATATATATGGGTTGCTCCTAGCAGGCGTTCAGGGAGTTAAAGCTCAAATTGTCTTAAATACCGTCACCTTTTATGAATTCTTTACAGGTGAATTTGAAGAAGACACTTGTTACATTTACACATTATACATTTGGTGATAAGATTCAGAGTTAATCCCAATTCAGTGTCCTGTTGTCCACTGCTGCTACAATGGCTGACAACAGGTTTCAGTTAATTGGTTAATCTGTAAGTTAATTGATGAGTCATGAAACTTCAACCTTATATGTTTGAGCCTGTGACAAAGAAGTCAGAGGAGGAACAGCCAGTCACTCAGAAATTGGAAATTAATGTGTGGTAAATTTTGTCATCTTGCCTTAGGAACTAGGGCCTAGGAACTATATGTTTGCTGTGATAACACTAACGTTACAAGGTTACTATGTCAATTTACCCTGGGCTAGAAACTAGCATAACTTTGTCGAGTAAAATTCACAAGTATTGGCAGCATGGGATCTAAAACCATGCCCATGAGGCACTAGAGTTTAAATCCACTACCTTAGACTGCTAGGCCATGATACCTAATCATTACTCACAGCATCAGAAGAACAAGAGGAACTGGAGCCTATCCCAGATGCTTACAAGTGAAGGCAGGGTACACCATGGATGGTCGCCACATTTAAAGACGAACAACCATTCGCACTCACATCCATGCATGCTTTTTGGCATTAGGGGGAACCCGGAGCTCCAAGAGGAAACCTATGCAGACCTTCTTGCTGTGAGGCAACAGCGCTAACCCCCGTGCCGCCATGCTGCCCCTGTTGATATATCATTAAAAAAAAACACAGTAAGATATCTCGTGATAATTGTAATAAACGCCAGTTCTGTCCGAATCTGTATCCATCAATGCCGTACATTATCACAATAAGCAGTAAGGCGAATGGAAGCCTGAACGCAAGAAGAAGAACAAAACAAGAATGTATAATCAAACCAGTGGAGAACAGAAATGGGAAGTAATACTCTGATCTTTTGAGGGATTGGGATCATTTTGAATCACTCATTCAAGAGGAATCCCGATGAACAGGTATTCTAAACTGGTGGTGGACTGGTGGTGGTGGATTGGATCCCTAATCAGTTACCACAGGCAGGGGCAAGATGAGCAGGTGGGATGTGCAGCAGGTATGGGCACCAGTCTTGCCTGAGAGCCCACACACACCAATCTACATATGCCCTAACTGTCAACACAGGATAGCACAGGGAGACACAGCAAATATGCATGACACAACACTTGCATTGTATAACACTAGATGAAGTTGGAGTTGGACATGGCTCTAACTAAATAAAAGAGTTTCCCAATATATTTGTATGTTTGTAAATTTGGTTGTAGTGTTGTGTTTATTTGTTAGTCAGCCAAAACTTGCTAACTGCTAGCTGGAATCCAGTAGGAGATCTAGATGTTCAGAACCTACCTGGTAGTCCTACAGCTTCTCTGACTTTACTCCTTTGCTTCTTCTTTTTTGTTCTCACTGAAGCAGAGAATTTCTATCATAGAACTCTGTTTCTAAAGACAGTCAATAAACTCCTCCTGCATCTCTGATTCTGATGTCAGCAGAGGCTGAACGCCAGTAGGCCAAGTGTGGATATGTGGTCATTCATGTATGTGGCATTTTCTTTGTGGTAGTCCCAACAAAATCTTTAATTCAGTATTCTGTAACAGGGTGCTTGCCCTTTTCTCAATTAAAACATTTCTAGACATTTTCCAGATTTTCAAAATTTATATCTTTTTTCAAGACCTTTATTTTATGTAGTTTTGTACTTGTGTGCCTTCTTTATTGTTGAGATTGTACCTGTTGTGTTTAGTAGAAAAAGTTCTTAGTAGGAAAGTTCATTTTAACAAAAGCACAAATTAATAAATGAATGAAAGAAAGAATGCACAATTCACAGAAGATATTTTTTTACTTACAAAAATGATTGATGGATAATTGTATAAAGACTTCATAATTTATTTAAAGTCTATATACAATACATTTATTTGATGATTTCATTCTCCACAACAGAGACTTGAGAAATAAATTAGGGATGCACTGATGTGAATTTTTTAATCTGAAATTGTATGTATTATGTAGAAATTGAATATCAATATTCAGTTCTAACAATTCAGTTTCAAGCCTGACTTTGGAATGCACTGCTCATGCGCAAAGAGGCTCACGTGACTCATCAGAGACCAGTGCGCGGCAAAGACCAGAGACAGTCTGGGGAGGAGGACCTTGACTTACATGATGGAGAATTCCTAATAAACATGGCTGCCAACTCTCATACAACAAGCGTGAGACACACGCTTTTAACTGCCTTCACATGCTCTCACGCCACCGATTTCTCATAGTGGAAAAAAAAAAATCTGTTGATCTATGATATGATATGACGCTGAGCCTGACAAACGCTGATGGATTAATTACGCCTTGTTCTCAGCTGAATTGGCACAAAAAGTATAGACGTGGTATTCGCTACTTTAGTGCTGGGCTGGACATGATACACTTGTGCCTTCAGTGGTCTCCTTCCTTAATAAGTTTCATGTAGTAGGAGCAACAGTCAACATCGGAATACAAACTCGGACCTCTGGCTTTAGAGTGTATCTACTTACTAGTTGAGCTAACAGGAACAATACAGATCTGTGCAATGTACCAGTTTTATTGTCAGCACACCTTGACACATGACAAGGTAACACCGCTGTTTTCTTGAAAAGTTTATCTTGAAAATGTCTTTGCCAGTTCATCAGTGACCAAATCAATTTCATCTTCTGTGTGTGTGTTTAAAGAACAAACGCAATTAAAGTGTTGGCAGCTGTGTGTATTTGAAGTATTCTCCATCATGTAAGTCAAAGTCCTGTCCAGACCGTCTCTGGCTGAGTTATGAGTAACTTTGCCGTTCACTGGTCTCTGATGAGTCTCCATGTGCATGAGCAGTGCATTGCAAAGTAAGTCAGACTTGAAACTGTATTGTTAGAACTGAAATTTAATTGTTAGAACTGAAACTGAATTGTTAGAACTGAATATGGATATTGAATGAAGAATGTGAAAATTTATTTTGTTTTTGCTTACATTCAATTTAAACATAATACATACAATTTCAGAATATAAAATACAATTTCAGATTTCTTCTCAGTAAAATATTCAGATTCAATTTGAAGTGAAACAAATATCGCTTCATATACATTGCTCTCGCAGGTATTCCATGCTGCAATACGAACGTTGTCTTGAGACACTTTAAAAAACTACCAAATGATGGACATAAACCATGTTTCCACCAAATAAGTCCCTGTGTAACATTTAGGGGCAGGGAATTTTTCAGGAACATCCTCTCGCTCTGCCTTGGTGCTTCCGTGTCTCCACCAAGGGTAAGACCCTGACCACTGACGGGACGGGGGTGAGACAGACTTTGCCGATTATCTTCTCTGCAAACAATTCATTGCGTTATTATTAATAAATTGCACTCTGCAGTCTCTGTGTGTGTGCATGCAAGAGACAGGGAGAGAGAGCAGAACCATCCGTTTGTTTTTAATGTTGTGTTTCACATTGGAAAAAGTTAATTAATTTCTAGTGGCCAGTGTTGTTTCTGTGGAGGATCACCACTCATTAATCATTATATGTGAAAAACCCTGCGATCATTTTGCAGCAGTTTGGACTGTGTCGCTTCCTTCACTTCTTCTTAGCTCAGCATAGTGCTTTTCTTTACCTGTGGCTGTTGTCTGTGACACAGTGTTGTTCTGCACGTCTGAACAAGTTCCTTCCGCACAGCACATTTCACTGCAGACAGGCACACACACACACACTGACCCAAAATAGCACCTCACTAGCAGTTGCATGACATATAAACAGAAACACTGTAACTTAGTAATTTAGTATGCAGTAAGTAACTGTTCACCTCATATGTGTAGTGAAAAAGGCCCTGGGTTGAAATTACCTCAGACCATTTGGTGAAAAGGTTCAGAATTAATCCTGATGAGCTGAGAAACTACTACCAGCTGAGAAACCACTAAAATAGTTAATGTGCAGACATAAAAGTTGTCCGAACCGGCTTATGTTTATTGAATAAAATACTAGATAAAATATAGCTTTTTAACCCAATTAATAGTCAATTAATCTAAAAAATAATCAAAAGATTAATTGATTGTCAAAATAATTATTAGTTGCAGCCCTATTTGAGCACATTTATGTGACCATCTAGCAAAATTATATCAAGTTTTTTTTTTTCTTCTCTGTATATATTACACATTTTAAAATGGTTTTGTGCATTTGTGCAGATTCTAAAATAACAGTCTTTCAAAAGTCCATACTTTGGCTGGTCAGAAAACATGTTAGTGGGGGGCATTTTTTCACTTTCCTGCTGCTGGATGTTTAAATTGGGGTGGTCTGGGCTAAGCTCCTTTCCTGTTTTTTTGCCAAATGTACGCCATATGAAATAATTTTTAAAAAAAAAAAAAAAAAAAAAAAATTAAAAATTTAATTCATTTTCTCCAAAGTTGTGTCTGGTCACATTTGTTGATCTCTTGTCACCTGGTCAACACTGTGTTGTGTTTGGGCACTTTGACACCAGGGATGTAATTTGAATGACAGATGTCAAGAATCAATCACAATCGATAAATAAGAATGTAAAGCAACACTGATTGGCCTAGGAGAATCTTGAAAGAGTCAATGAGAGAGCAGCCTCAGGTCACCTGCTTGTCAAAAGTTTAATGACCTATGCACACATCTATTTGTCCAGTGACCCTCGACCAGGAAATGGATATATTTACACAAAAAGTAATTAAAGAAGTTTTCAATAAATGCCAACAGAATACATACAAGGCACAAGTGATTAATCAATTTTAATTAATAATTATGTCATATAATCTAATTCATTTCTGTTTAATGGGGAGGTGGTGTTTCTGCGCGGTGCCCGGTATTGACTGGCCACCACTGCTTGTTAAGACTTTCAAGACCTGTGCAAGTATCCTCTGTAATTTTAACTGTAGAATTTAAAGAGTTCCATGAAAAAATGTATCAGTGACTATAATAAAAAGTGTTCCAGAATAATGTCTGATAATGTCTGTTAATACTCATTTCCAAAAATGGATGTGTCTGAAAACAAGTTAATCATTTATCCCCCACTAAGTTATAGTGTCTAATTCACTTTTTGGTGGAGATAAATGATAACAGTTAGAAGCTTGGCCATGGTGATACACATTACACCAAATGACACCATTGCCCTTTCTGAGACTATGAATCTTGTTATGACTCACAACAGTTAAATGATATGGGAAGCACATTATTTCCCCTTTCATCAACTTGTTTGAGGTTTCTCTAAACTACTTTTATATCAAGAGAAATTTGTAGTTACTTGGATAACTGTGGCAATTCTAGAGCTAATACATGCTAATACAGCTAATACATGCCAATGAGTGCTGACCCTCTGGGGATGCGTGCATTTATCAGATCCAAAACCCATGTGGGATGGCCCCTTGGGGTGCCCCGGTCGAGGCTTTACAATGTAGTTGCATTGTAAAGCTGCACAAATGCAGGTTTGGAAGGAACAGTGAGGCCACGTTGCCTTGTGTTAGCTATCTCAATGCAGCTGTTCTTGAACTTAATGGAGCATAAGGCAGTTGGATGCATGTAAACTCTGATAGAGCTGTGAATATCAGGCAATAATAATGTATTAAATAGGGGTGAATATATGCACTATTATTGTTGATTTATTGCAATTCACAGTGTTGACATGAGCCCCTCCCTCATATTTACACACCTCATTATCATTGTTCAGGTTTTTGGACTAATTGAATCAGTATCAGCTAGCACAATAAGAGCATTTCTTCAGTATAGACAGCATGTGGTTATAAAATAATACACGCAACAATAAATGCACCTACTCCATTACCTTCTTTCGCTAGTCCATGACCTGCATGACCTTCGTGGTGATTATGTGTCATGATGGATGTGGCCAGGTACCTCTATTTAATCATACTGGTAGTCATGATGGAGAATTTACTACCTAGGACTGGCAGCATGGCAGTGACATATGTTCAAACACCCATGCACATGCACATGGGCTGGGCGAACATACACCCACCCACCCACACACACACACACACACATACACAATAAACACCTAGTTCACCTACTTTTGTGGGGACCCATCATTGACACATGCATTCCCCTGCTCTATACCTTAATCTTAACAGTTATGGCTCAATGACAAACACTCACTGTAACCTAATTATCACTATTATAACTATCGAATAGAGGTGGGGACCAGCATTTTAGTCACCACTGTGCTGCCAGATCCCAAAAGATTAATGGGTTCCCAGTTTTCACAAGACAACCACTAACAGTTACAAGCAACAATAGTATAACAAGCCCCTCGCAAACAAACCAAACCAATACTACAGAAAGCTTGTTATCTGTATGGTGGAAGATACATCAAAGCTAGTGAGTTATACAGTTAGTATTAACAAAACTATGATTAACCACACACCTGTGATCATGGAGGAAGCCCTCCTGCAGATATATAGCAGCTCCCTCCCCCTCTGACTGATGGATCACGGGCTTCATCTTCACCACCTAGGTGCTCCTCCACCATTGGCTTCACCTCTCCAGGGCTCCCTACGGAGGTCAGTTACATACTCCCAGATGCAGTGCCCTCCCTCCCTGCTTGTAATTGGCACATCGTTGGTCAGGCATGTAGCGGTGCGCAATGGCAGGTCTTTCAGCCACCCAGGTGCCTCTGTAAATGACGTTCAATCATCTGCATTGCACCTTAACAACCAGTTTAGGTCTGTCTCCACCTTGGTCCTCAAAGAGGATTTCACTTGCCTTATTGACACTCTGCTGGATACCAGAAAGCAGCTGATTATTTCCGGTCCGCTCCTGTCTCCATGTTATGGTGATATTAAATTCAGTTGTCTCTGTCAACTTCATATCTGGCAGAAGAGCTACTGTTTGCTTAAAGGTACCCCATTTGTGGATAACTTTGCTGCACTTTTAAATAGACCACAACTTTTTAAAATAGATCGCTATAATAGATGTAACCCTCTGTGGCTCCCCCTACCGGTCCAGTAGTTTCACTACACCCACTTCTGCCAGAAACAACCAGCCTCCACTGGGTCCACCTCTCTTTAATATCTCTTTGATCACCACCTACAGATCTAGCAGGCGGATCAAGCATAGATATAGAAACCCTAACAACCTGACTAAAATCCAGACCCAGTCAGACCCAATAAATATTATCGACTCTTTTAACCTTGTACAGCACATGTCTGGCCCAACACATAACCATGGTCATACTCTGGATTTGATTTTTACTCCAGGGGTGAATGTATCAATCCTGGACTGCTTGGACATTCCCATATCAGACCAGAAATGCATTATTTTTACCTGTGAATTGCAACCTGCTACTCCTTCATCTACCTGTGCTGTGTATACTCGCGCTCTCAGTGAGTTTAGTGCCCCGAAGTACTGCACAATTTTTAGCCAATTTACTGCTGAAACTCAGCACCTCATTGATCTTGTTGATTACTTCAATGAGTTATGCTCCTCTACATTAGATTAAGTTGACCCTCTTAAAATCAAGATCAAAAGAAATTGTAGATTTCAACCCTGGATAAACAAGAGTACTTGTAGCCACAAAAGAGAGTGCAGGAAAGCAGAAAGAAGATGGAAGAAAACTGGTCTTCTGGTCCACTATGTAGCCATGAGGAGCTTTTATGGCACTACAACACTGTGGTGAAGGACTCTAGGGCACAATACTTTTAAAATCTTATTTTAATCAATCAGCATGACTCTAGATTTTAATTCAAGACAATTGATAAATTAATAAACCCTGACTGTCAAAATACTCCTGTTCAATGTGATGAGGACTGTGATAAGTTCTTAACTCATTTTAAAGAAAATGTTGAGGCAATCGGGGCCAAATTTCACCACATCCCTGTTTTAATGACGCTGATCCCTCCCAAGTACATTGTCTAAGCCACTTCAACCCAGTTTCTGTAACTGATTTGTTTGATATAGTCGCTCTCATGAAGGTGTCCTCTTATCCATTAGATATACTGCCATCTAGGCTTTTAGTTGATGTTTTTAAAACAGTCGGGTCCTGGTTGTTTAAAATTTACCAGTTCTTTAGCCACTGGGTGCGTTCTTGACTATTTTAAAACTTAAAAGCTTGTGTCCAACCTCTTGAGCCAACCTCTTGTGCCCAAACTTAAGCCTTTGACACCATGTATCATTGTATTTTATTGCACAGATTAGAAAAATGGGTGGGCCTATTGGGTACTGTTTTAAATTGGTTTAAATCCTATTTATCTAATAGAAAATTTAGTGTGTCTGTTTACAGTCGGGTATCGTCATTTTCTTGTGTTAATTATGGTGTACCTCAAGGGTCAGTTCTGGGTCCAATCTTTTTCTCACAATATATGCTCCCATTAGGTTCTATTATCCATAGCCATGGTGTCTCCTTCCATTCTTATGCTGATGACACTCAATTATATGTACCGGTTAAGCCAGCTGACCTCTGAGTCTCTTCAGGAGTGTCTTGTAGGAAACTGGATGTCCACAAACTTTCTGTAGTTAAACTCATCTAAGTCAGAAATTCCTGTTATTGGCCCCAGAAACTTAAACTCCCAATTACTGCCATCAATAGGTGATCTGGCTATAAATCTGAGGACTGTTGCGAAAAATCTTGGCATCCTGTTCGATTCCAATTTAAACTTGGAGCAGCATGTCACAAAACTGGTACAAACCTGTTTTTACCAACTATGGAACATTGCCCAAATCTGAGCCATGTTGAGTTTTAAGGATACAGAAACCATTTTATATGCTTTTATTTCATCACGCCTGAATTATTGCAACAGCCTTTTACCTGTCTGACTGGTTAATCAGTAGAGCGACTTCAAACTGTCCAGAACTCAGCTGCTAGGCTTTTGAACAGAGCTAATAAGTTAGATCACATCACATCACATCAGAAGTGTATCAATAAAAAGTTTCTATAAATAGAATCGAAGAAGTGAACGAAGCAACACAGCAGGGTTTAACATATTATGATCAATGTGTGACAGAATCAACACCGACCGCTATAAATTAATCAATTAGTTTTTTCCAAGGTGAAACACAACGTTAAAAACAAACACATGTTTCTGTTCTCTCTCTTGCATACACACAACACACAGACTACAGCGTGTAGTTTATAAATAATAATGCGATGAAGAAATCACAGAGAAGACGATTGCCAAAGTCATCCCACCCCTTCCTGACAATGATCTGGGTCATGTCTTACACTTAGTGGAGACACAGATGCTCCAAGGGCAGAGTGAGAGGGTGTTTCTGAAAAGCATTACCCGTAACTTACTTGGTGAATACACGGGAATTTAACTTTCAGATAACTGTTCAGAAAAAAAGTACTTGTTTGAGAATAAATTATGTACCAATTTAAAAGGTAACTAATACTCAGTGTAGTTGTTTAGAAGAATAATTCCTACTTTTACTTGAGTATATTTTTACAACAGTACTTACGTGTAACAATACATCTACTTAAGTACATTAAGTGCATTTAGTGTGTACTTTGTATATGCTAAATTATTACACTGCTGCAGCAGCTGTCCTGCAAGCAATCAGCCCTACCTGTGACAGCATAACTTGGGCAGGACCCACCTGAACCACCCCTAGCTATAAAGTTTATCACAAAGTAAAGTTTTAGGCTTACTCTGTAGTTTGAGACCAAAGTGATCTATTGGTATAACAGAGGTTGATTCATAATTCAGAGGTTGAAAAATGAAGTCCCATTACCAAATTGGTATTTGGGTAAGACCTCTTTGACCAGCCTGAACAGCGAACAGTGTCCAAGAGACATGAATTGGATCATCTGTAGTTGATGATGTTGTGGTCATATGTTATGAGCTGTCAGTTTTGCCAGGGATGATTTAGAACCAATGAGGCAAACCTCAGTTTTGTTACTGTTTTAAATGATAGTCCAGTGTCAGAACCTATGGTGTTTTTCACCAAGGCAACGAGTCACCCCCTTGCGAGCCAGATTACATTGGTTGAAGGAATATTGAGTTTAACCATCTTTTTTACTCACAGCCAAATGACTGACTATGAATGGGGCCACGAGACAAACATATTCAAATTACCACTTCAATCAGGAGAGACTACAGAGAGTGAGCAATTTGGAAAAATGAACTTTACTGACAGCACAAGGAAGAACTTTTTGGTGCTTAGACCCTAGCCACTGCACAGAAGTTCTGGGATTAGAGGATCCCTCCATGGGGCCTTGATACTGACAGGGGTGGAGAAAGCATGAGGATGAAGGCATTACCGTGAGGTTGGTCTCTGATCAAGTCAAGGCAGCTTACATTATAGAATAGAGCAACCCAACATTTTCCACAATAAGCAAGCACTTGATGACATTGGAGAAAAAAAAAAACTCCTTTTAAGAAACCTTCAGCAGAACCAGACACAAAGTGGACAGCCATCTGCCTCAACCAGTTAGAGGGAAAGAAGACAGAGAGAGGGGGGATAGGAGAGAGGGAGACCAGGGAGGGGTAACATAGTATTGTGTATAGTGTATTGACTAAAGGGAGACTGGCATCCATAGTTGAGATGGTGCAGGGGTAGAGGTGGGTCTTATGGTTAACAAAGCACCAAAAAGACAGCTGACTGATGATGTCATTAGCATCTCAGTTTTTAAGGATCTAAAGAGAGTGAGTAAGTGTAAATTTATAAACTTGAGCAGAGAAAGATGATATTTAAATCTTTACTGCTAGGAGTCATTGGCTGAAGTCACCACAGGTAATGACTGGATAAAGACAAGGTTAGCCAGTGAAAGTACAGGTACCTGGATGGTACAACTGACTTGGTGGGCATGCACAAAGAAGAGAACTTTAGAGGAGGAAAAAGAGGAGAAAAGAAATTTAGCTGAACTTAAAGAGGACAGAGAATGGTTTAACAGGGTTTTGATCCTTGTTCTGTGATGTGATATATACACAATAAAATGTTGGTTGGATGTGTAACATCTCAGAAGCTTCCTAAAAACCTCTCTCAGAAAAATATTCTAGGGTGGGGGATTTTAAATGTGTGGTTTTGCACCTATTTGGCATCTTTTCAGGCTTAACTGGCAACTTCATTATGAAATGCAATCACTTTACACTGATTGGCTCCTTCACTGTCACTCAAATGAATATAGCTTTGCTGGCTTCAGAACACAGAGAGACTTTTACAGCTATGGCCTTTGAAGGGGAAGGAATGGAATCAGAGTCTAAAAGAGGAATTTCTATGAAAAGGAGATCAAGTTCAGAATTTCTACCATTTTTCACGTTACTGAGTGTGGGTGGACTATCATTCTTCAACAAAGAGTAGGTAAAACTGCTTTTTGATTCTCTGTCACCTTTCATTTATTCTTTAATGACTAATAAAGCCCAAAATAGTACTATACTTCAGTACTAGCATGAAAAGGGTCCCTACGTAGTACCAATAACTTAGCAAGTTTACCAAGAGTTGATTAAAATTACCCAACGTCTTTCAGTCACCTCGATGTTGTAGGAAAATCTGCACAAATCCATTACTGAATGCAACGTAAACTGAAGGTCCACTGATGATTAGTCCCAGAAAAGCATGTATACTTTACTGCTAGTAGAATTTTGGGCGAGATCTCGTGCCACGAGATCTTGTGTTTGTTTTTTCTGTCGAAATGACAGAAAGCACATGGTTTCTCTGATTAGAGAAGCATCAACCAACACAAGCATTATGCACAAACACATACATAACCACCACTCACTACTCTCTTAGCACTTTTTTGTACTATGTATTGACAGTGTAGTACTTTGATTACATTTTTTACATATTATTATTATTATTATTATTATTGTTATTATCAGTATTTTCAATAGTTTAATTTATTTTATTTTAACTTTTATAATTTTTAGTTTTAGTTTAATTTAATAAATTAATTTGTGGGAAGAAGATCAGCAGTTAAAAGCTATAGTTCTTAAGTTATAAAACATTTCAATGCACCTGCATTGTTTGTATGAGTATGTTTGTCCAGTTATATATTTTGTCATTGCATTTTGTTTTTAAAGGTAATGTTAAAATGTCATTGTGAACCCAGTATTGTGTATCATCTCATTTCGTGAGCTGAGTGTATAGTCACACTCCTGGTCATTTGAGATACTAAACCCCAATTTTCCCCTAATGGATGTTCCCTCACAGTGAGAGTGTTGCATAGATGAGTGGTATGTATAGAGGCACTGTGTGAATGTGTGTGTCAGTGGATGAATGTGACCTGTAGTGAGTAATCACAAAGACTGCAAAAGTGCTATACATTCAGTGTTTGTAGTGAATAAATACAGACTGCCCAAACAGTCAGATTTACTCTTATCGTAAAAGCAGGGACATGTTCTGTTAGCTACTCAACAAAAAACATGACAGCAAAGCAGAGTTTTTATTCAGCACATTTCACTTTCATTCACTTTCATTTCAAGAGAAGACTCAATGTATTTCAGATAAGTTAACAACAGTTTGTGATTATCAACACACTGGTCACATCTGTAGTTTATTTTGAACTTAAAAACACAAAAAATGAACAAACTGTAAACTAAGTATGTAGAACATTTGGTTCTGTTTTTTTCCTGATATTTCTGAACAGCTGAAATGTGAAAAAATATAGCTGATGTTAAAACATATAAAAGAAGACAATGGGGTGAAAGACTGAGGAAAGCACAGAAGAGAAATAGTTTGGAGTTGAGGAACAAGCAAAACCAAACAAATGAAAAAAAAAAAATCCAGGGATAGATTGTGGTGACTGGAGGACAAGGTGAAGGCAAGGCACCCTGGCAGATGAAAGTTCAGACCCTGTTTGCGTTCCCTGAAATGTCACAACTGTAAAAAAGGTTTTATAAAGCATCAATCACTACAGAGTTGCACCTCAAGAAGTCGTCACAGGGTTTGGGAAATGAGACCTCCGCCTTGAACTGCAGAGGCAATCACAACTACATGCTTCAGGTCACCACACTGCTCCCAAGAGAGGAGGAAATGAAGAGAAGACCTTAGAAAGAAATCAATAGGAAAGAGGAAGGAAGAGAGGCGATTTGGACGTTAAAGCAGCCAGTAGCAAGCTAATAGCTCTAAAACACTTTTTCTATTTTCTTTAATAGAACTAAATAAGAACATTTCCAGTAGAGCTGGGTGGTATACTGGTTCATACAGAAAATGTTTTTTTTTTTTTTTTTTGTTATGATATGAATTTTTATTATACCATTGTACCAGTTTAAATGGCCCAAACAACTTTTAGAAAGTGATGCAAACTGTTTCAGGGGGATGTTTACCACTGTCTCTGCTGTTCCAAGCCATCTAGCTCCGGAGCTCCATCCCACAGGACTACAGGCTCCCATAGCCAACTATGGAGCACCGTGGATGGGCTGGGGACAGGGGCAGGGCATGGTGGGTTGGCCGCAATGTGCTGTAGTCAGCTACAAGCTAAATACCACCAGTTGCGTGTGTGTTGCAGCAGAGTTGTCAATTCGATGTTTGTGGTTCCACTGACTGCCACCATTCTGTGTTGCAGCTCCTGCACTGTGCAGCCCTCTGCAGCATATACACAGGACTTAAATTTTTGCAGAACAGTGAAGCACAACGCGACAGTTCAGCTCAGAGCAGATTGTGCGGGACAGGAACATCATAATGGGTGGAAGCAGGCCTAAAGTCAAGAATTTCAGACATCATTTCACCCCGTTGACACTATAGTACATCCTGCTATATTGCACAATATATAACAAAATCTCCTGGGTCCTCGTGATTCTGCACCACTGTACACCACAAACACAGCCGTTGGGTGTTGATGGATGGTGGAGCACGGAGAGGACACGCAGTGCAGCCATTCCACAGTGGACATGCATCCAGTGGAAATCTGGAAGTGGGATCCATTTAGACCTGCAGAGCACTAGGTGAGGTGGGGATAGGAGAAATAGAGCTGGACCATTATAGCTAGCTTAGTGGTTAGCAACACTAGGCTAAAGTAATGCAGCAACTTGCATGTGTTGCCACGTGTCCAAACAATGTCGTTCAAAGAGGTTTTAGCCTTAAGTGACACCTAAATCCAGGATCTCATCAATAGATTTTGTGGAAACTAATCAGGTGGTCAAACTTCAGGATTGTCTTAAAGACATAAAGGCCTAATTGAAGTTTCTTACTTCTGACCTTTAATAACATAGCTACTCTGGATGGCATTACTTTTCCATGAGGAATGTTATTTTTGATTTGGACATGTCCTTAATCTCTCATATGAGACAGGTTTCTATGTCAGTGTTTCTAATTATGCAATATTGCAATCATTATAAACACTTAATAAATACGCTCTATCAATTAAATTAAATTTTATTTAAGTCCATTGTCTGAGGCCATAAGAAGATCATAGGTAACTTTCACTAATGCTGTTTTTTGTACTATGATGAGCTCTCTCCAAACCCTGGACTGGAAATCTTCAAACAGACTGTTCCCATGTAAGTAATCACAGAGTTGAGCAACAACAACTTGCTCAAGGACATAAAAGGGAGGTTTGATATGGGTCTATAATTAGCTAGCTCACCTGGGTCCAGGTAGGATTTTCAAATAATGGTTTGATAACTGCAGCCTTAAAAGCCTGTGGTATATCGATATATATCAATTATGGGAGGAGTTTGGGGAGCCATGGAGGAGGATTTTCGGGCATTCTAGCAAACCGTCCGCCGTCTCAAGACTGGGAAGTGCCGCAGCGACCACTCTGTCCTTAGTGTGGATGGGAAGCTGCTGACCACAAGTGAGAAAGTAGTTGGCAAAAATGGAAAAAATACTTTGAGGATCTTTCACAGGATCTTCAGTGCCACCAACACCTAATCAACAACAACCTAACAACCTAACCTCAGATTCAAAGTGAAGGAACACTGCGTTTTTCGCCCTGGTGGAACCCATGAACTCTATACCATGAGGACGGTGCTGGGACTTCAACCAACCTGTCCACATGTGGTTTGTGGATCTGGACAAGGCTTACAACCATATCCCTTGGGGTGTCCTCAGGGGGTGCTCTGGAAGTATGGGGTGGATGTCCCTCTACTGAGGGCCGTCTGGTCTGTGAGAGCTTGGTCTGTATTGACGGCAGTAAGTCAGACTCATTCCCAGTCAGGGTTGGCCTCAGCCAGGGCTGCTTTTTGTCACAGGTCCTGTACATAATTTTCATAGACAGGATTTCTAGGCATAGTTGATGGGCAGTGTCTTGTTGTCAGTGTTGACAGTGGCCTCAGAATCCCATCTGGATGATGTGATTCTGTTGGCATTTCTGAGCACCGACCTTCAGCGTGCACTGGGATGGTTCGCAACCGAGTGTGAAGCAGCTAGGATGAGAATCAGCACCTCCAAGTCTGAGGCCATGGTTCTCAACCAGAAAAAGGTGGAGTGGAGGGGAGGAGTTGCTGCTTCAAGTGGAAGAGTTCAGGTATCTCAAGGTCTTGATCACGAGTGATGTGAAATCGTAGTGGGAGATGGACAGAAGGATTGGGGCGGCGTCTGAGCTGAGTCGTAAGGCGAGGCTCTCAATTTACCAGTCCATATATGTTCTGACCCACATCTATGGTCACTAGCTATGGGTAGTGATCGAAAGAACGAGATTGTGGATACAAGCAGTTGAAATGTTTCCTCTACAGGGTGGCTGAGCTCAGCCTTAGAGATTAGGTGAGGAGCTCGGAGATCTGGGAGTAGAGCCGCTGCTCCTCCACATCCAGAGGTGGTTAGGACATCTAATTAGGATGTCCCCTGGATGCCACCTGAGGGAGGTGTTCTGGGCATGCTCATAGCAGGCCCCTGGGGAGACCCAGGACATGCTGGTGAGACCATGCTGGAGACATGTCTCGAGGCTTGCCTGGGAACATCTCGGGGTCCCCCTGGAGGAGTTGGTGGTAGTGGCCAGGGAGAGCAAGGTCTGGGCGGGAGAGGGACAGGAGAAGATGAAGGAGGGAAGGCGAGAGACGATGAAGACAACAATTATATTTGTAAAAAGGTTCTGGATTGGAATTGGAATTGATGGCTCCACAGAGCTATGACTTTCTGTCAGCCACTGTACCTACTGTACACACATCCAAACTTGATGTGTGTACCGTAGGTTGTAGAGGATATGGGAGACTCACAAATGAGTTATATCTAGTCTTAGGTTTAGGATTAATCTAGAGTTAAACTAGAGTTAAAAATGGCTGTAACCCCTCCTTTTTGGGCCGTGTCTCGAGGAATGTGAACGTTAACATGAGTTGGAGTTGATTCATTCACTCTAACAAAATCCTCCTGCTTCAGCCAGGTTTCAGTGATGCGGAATAGGTCAATGTTGTGCTCAATTATCAAATCATTCACCAACAAGATTTGGATGGAAGTGATCTTATGTTTAATAATTCACATTTGATAACCTTATGTTTTGATTCTACTGTAGTAGTTATGTTAATCTTAATTAAGTTTCTATTAGTAACTCCGCTTTTTGGTTTAATGAACTTGGGTGGTCGGGGAGCAGTTTCTACACATCTATGTGTGTGTGACCGCTCTAATTGAAGCACAGAGAAGCGTGTAGGACTGCAACTCTGCCTCCTGGTCTCAGCTCTGGGTTGTCAGGTTTTAGGATCAATAAAAATGTCCTGATTTTTAGATAAGACAGCTGCTCCATCTGAAGTGGGATAGATATGTCTCTCCTAATCAGACCAGGTTTTTCCCCAAAGCTTTCCCAATTGTCTATAAAGCCCACATCATTGGCTGGACACCACCTTGACAACCAGTGGTTGAATGATGACAACTGGTCACTTTGGGTAGGGGTCAAGATAAAATTACAACATTGTTTTGGCACATGTACACACCAACTCAATGTTAATTTTCATGACCTCTGACTGGCGTAGCTGGGTGTAATTACCGCTGATGTGGATAATAATTCTACTGTATTCACAGTTACATTTAGCCAGCAGTTTTAAATAGGACTCAACATCACCCGCTCTGGCCCCTGGAATAGACTGTGGCCGCCTTGGTCACTAACTTCTCATTTCTCAAGATGGAGCTGCCAATGACCAGAGTTAGTTTCTCAGCAGGTGTGTTACTAAGTGGGGAAAATTTATTAGAAATGTGAGGAGGATGGTGGTGAACCTGGGGCTTTGGTTTGGGGCTGAGCTTCTTGTTATGGACAGTCATCCATTTGCCCTGGCTTTACAGCTGCTCAGGGGCTGCTGGGGCAGTCTGCACCTGCTACCGGTGACTGGCTAACTATGCTAGCATAAGTCTTATCTCATGTCTCAAATTGCACATTCACATTGACAAGTATGACAAAATGCAGTGTACTGTTAAAACCTGCATGGTTTCACTCATTACGGTCAGAAAGCTGATTGTAGAACAATGGACACTTGCGCATACTTTGTCGAAGTACGGGGACTACTGAAGTATATATAGCATACTATGTGGAAGTGTACTAATGGAAGTATCCGATTTGAGACACACCATTAGTCTCCATGGTGCCTTTAACTCACTAAACCTCACCTCCATAGCAGCAAACAAATTACACTTTACGCAAGTACCATTACCAGTAAAGGAGGCAGAGGAATAACTGAACATCTAACACAATGCACAAGAGGGAATAGGAGAGGAAGAGCAAGATAGAGAAAGAGAGACCATGGCGAAGTGCTTATATGCTAGGTAGCTAAAAGTTTGTGTTTAAGTGTGAAGCTACAGAGAGGGAGAAAAGGACCTTAGGCGCTTGTGTGTGAAAAGTAAGTTGGCAGACTGTTTTTTCACCACACAGAGAGAAAGAGAGAGTAGTAACAGTAGTAGGAGACAGCTGTGAGAGATGATCACCAACAGCGGAAAGTGACGCAATACTGTATGTTACCACTGCATGTAGCATGCAGGAGGAGTAGACAACAACATTAAGACCACATCTTATCAATTAAGGTTACACTTTAAGACTCCTCCATGATAAAGCTTATGGTTAGGGATGGTTCTGGTGGGTCCTGGACCCTCATATAGTTACGATGATGTAGGATTATTCTACTGTGGGAACTCCCGTGATGCACTGTGCACTTTTTGCCTGTCCCACTCTCTTCTCATCTCGCTCTCTTTCTCATTCTCCATGCATTTCTTTGACTATCCTTCATCATACTCTGTTTTCTATCTCTTTCTCTTGTTTTCTCTTTTTCAGTCTGGTACTGAGGTTTCTTCCTGTTACAATAGGGAGTTTTTCTTTTTCCAAGGCCTCAGGAAAACATTATTGTCCCTGAAGGCCAATTCATTTTCCAAATAGGAATACCCATATAATCAACACCAATAAAGACCCAACAAAGAAACCACACTGTATACAAATAAAAAAATGGGCAAATTAAATTACAAAAGAGCCTGTAAAAGTCCATGCAAAACAGCATGTAACACAATATAGTGCAATATAGTGCCTATTTGTCCCACATGTTGACACTGTGATTTTTTTCTCTCGACTGTCTTTAAGTGTTGGTCACCATAGGAAAAGCAGGTTTTTCTCTATGCTGTTGTAAAATGCACTGATATTTGTGTGTTTTATGATTTTTTATTATACCTCGTGTAGATGAAGTGAAAAGATGAGGGGTTTATGCTGTTTAAAATGTGAAAAGGAACAGCTGCAGAAATTCTGAATACTAACACACATGTTCCAGACAAGACATGTTTTGATGTCTTGTTTTTCGAGCATAAGTATTTTGCAACTGAAAAACAAAGGAAGAACAAAATGTAATTATTAATGAAAAGATGATTTATTAACAAATGGGAACATGTATTTTACTTATTAATACCAAATATTCAATTGACATTATTGGGATTCATGTGTTGGTGAATGGGATATCTATAACAGAAAAGTGCATAGTATTGAGGCACTGTGCCTTTAAATAAACATTTTTTTTT
Organism: Polydactylus sextarius; assembly: GCA_016801845.1. Lineage (NCBI taxonomy): Eukaryota > Metazoa > Chordata > Actinopteri > Polynemidae > Polydactylus > Polydactylus sextarius. The sequence goes on from CM028910.1 coordinate 795,792, forward strand.
TTTTTTTTTGATTTGGCGCTATATAAATAAAATCGACTTGACTGTGTGAGTAGGTGAATGCAACCTGTAGTATAAATTAATATGTCAAATTATGAATTCTACATACATAAATGGACATGTTTATCTGGGTCATGTTAATGTCATAGATTAAGCGTGATGAAAAATGTCTTAACGTAAAGCCTGATTAGCATCTTCCTCTGCAGCTTTCAGCCATGTCTCACAGTCTCATGTTTCATCATGAAATAAACTGCAGCATGTCAAAGAATCAACCTGACGACAGATAGATTTTCACTTTATTTTGTGTTTTTTTTCTGTTGTGTAGAGATGTATCTGTAAGTGCAAGTACAATGATGTTTTTTCCAGTTTGAAGTACATACCAAAAACTCCTCCTTACCACTATACACACAATATTTATCCTGCATCAATCTATGGGCTATTGTGGAATGCTATGCTCCTTTGTGATTGAATGAGGCTTTTTATAGCCTCTGTTACACTGATTTTAGACAGCATATGAAACTTTATATGACATGCAAAGTGCTCCAGGTCCCCTGGCATTTATGGACAAAATATTTTAAGTCTGACTTTGCAGAAGTGTGGGACATTTATTGGAAGTTCTTGTTTGTGTGTGTGTGTGTGCGTGTGTGTGTGTGCCACCTAGGTATATAATACAATCTGCACTTGTGTGTTCTCAATGTGATTAACAAGGATATCCTTAGAGGTAATTTATGTTAGGTAAACAAGACAACAGGGTTGCATTGCTGATTTTACATTCACTCGTAGTAGATAAACTGTAAGAAACAATATTTGTTGTCTTTCTATTGATGCATCTTCAAATGAGAGATGTAGGGGTTTTCATCTGCTTGTTTCAAAGAGAAGGGTAGCCCTACTTCATGTTTGAGGTGTTAAAGGAAATGTTTAATTTTTTAATAATATAAATATAGTGCTTTCATTCCTTATTGAGATGTAGCTTTTTATGCTAGAAGCAGTCTGCACCTCCATTCTCCAAGTACATACGTACGATCATATAAGTACATAAGAATCAAGAATCAAGAATCTTTGTCATTATGCAAGACACAACAGAATTTTGTTCAGCAGCTCTTGGCTTTCAGGCACACTGTAAGACAAAAAAAAAAAAAAAAAGAACACACACTTAAAATATATCTAAATAAACAACAGTGCAAATTAAATCTTTAAAGTGACCGGCATTAATAAGTATATTGCACACATTGCTGTGTATTACTGTTTAAAGTGCATTGCGGTGTGATTGTCTGTCTGTAGGGGTGACAGTGTTCAGTCTTTGAGTGGGTAAAGGGTGGATGGATGAGGAGATGGGGTGATGGGGAAGAAGCTGTGTCTCAGTCTGTTGGTGTGGGTTTTTGTGTTCCTGTACCTCTTTCCAGAGGTGAAAAAGTCTCTGATCCAGAAGATCCAGATTACCAGCATCCAGAAGTACAGAGAAGCAGTCAGTCCAAGGTTGTGTAATTTCAGCGTCAGCTCATCCAAGATCAAGATCCTCCAGGTGGGTCAGGGCTGTGTGCAGCGCTAATGAGACTGCATCCTCTGTCAATCAGTTCTTGTATGCGAACTGATGTCTGTACAGAGTAGCAGGGATGACGTCCTTACTGTCACTTAAGACAATCCTCTCAAAGCACTTCATGATTACCGGCATCAGAGCAACAGTAATCATGGAGTGCTTTGAGAGGATCATCTTAAGTCACATCAATGATCATCATAAGTATGATCATTTTTGGTCAAAGTCATGTCATCGCTAATTTTTTAACTAGGCCTGAGTAATAAAGCTAAATAAACTTATTGTGAAACAATGACAATAATGAACCTGCTTTGCTTCTCCTGTGTTAAGTGTTATGTTTTATGTTTGTGACCCACGTTGTTTTAGTCTTTGTTTAAGCTTCACCATTCTCATCGATGTTATTTACATTTAGCAAGTGACTGACAGACATGCAACTCTGAATGAAGGCAAATCCTCTGCTGGATATGTAAACTTCTATAAGTTGATAAAATGCATACTTCTGGCCAAACCTGTAGTGATGGGAAGTCCAGCCCTCAAAGATTCGGCTCTTTTAGAAGAGCTGGCTTTTATGGCTACCAAATGGCTCTTCACTTAGTATGACTCCCAACCTTCTAGTTTAGCCTAAATTAGCAATTATAAATGGTTTTAGTGTTGGTAAGCAATTTTTCATTCACTGTTTTTTTAAAAGCCTTATTATTATACATTTTAAATCTTTAAAAAATACACAGTTGCTATTGTTTAACATTTTAGTCAAATCAAAAAACTGAAAACAGAACCAGAGCAAACAAATCAAATCAACATTATATTAGATATCTTCAGTGTACTCCGTTTCGCAGTCTCCAACGTTTTTGAAATGTAGCCAGATGCTACTTCTCTGTCGTTTTTCTCTCAATTTGACTTTTTCCTGAAGTCCTCAAATTGTACCTGGTCTGTACCACTACACTTGCTGTGTTTGGAGCATCTACCCCCTTCTTCTTTTACATAATGGTATGATCTTAGTCTGTCCTCACCTGTGATTAGCTTTCCCCCGGTTGGGAATTGGTTCTTCTTGTTTGTAACCAACAATATGTTCTTAGAGTTGGCTCATTTGTGAACAACATATCACTACAAACCTCTTACTTGAAGCACAGGAGAGGCAAAAGCAAAACACTTAAAGGCAAAACACACTAAAAGCCATTTTCCTGTTTCTTTCAACTTTTTTTGCCATAACATTTCAGTAGGTCAGATAGGTATGACCAAAACTTAGCCTAACAGGTGAAGAAAAAACAGCAGCCAAACAGTTGGGCAGATGATACACATACCCTATGACTTGTTAAACATATTTAGAAAAGAAGTGAAGATGAATTAACACCTGTTCTTTGTGGTTTTACTTTGTTCTACTTTCCACACCATGTCCAAGTGTTTTTTACTTTGCAATATAGGATTATAAGCAACATAGCAGTTATACAAATATCACAGTTGCAAATAAAGTGCTTTAGATAATCAAACTGGGTGGGGTTGACTGATCCCTGTGGTTTCTATCCTGTGTCAACTGAATGTTGTGACAATGATATGATCCCTGGTCTCACAAATTACTTGGGTGAGCACAATGGCACAGAACAGAATGCCTAAACTATTTTTTCTCAAAATACTTCTGAATGTGTCATATAAACATGATCTAGCTCCAGATCACATGTAATTAAAGGTCATTCCTAGAGAGAAGCTCACAGTGATGGAGTTACTGCTGACTTGCTAAGTCAGCCCACAAATTGCATCCGTTTGAATACTTCATTGAGTCTCTTATTCTGAATGCACATGAGCTAAGCAATGATAGATTAATGCAGTGAAAGCGGAGCTGATAGCTATTGTCTGCATGAGACAATATCTGATCAAAGTCATTAACAGACTGATTCATTTAGCAGTATCCCAGTACCACTGACATAATGGGACAGACAGTCAAGATTTCTATGGTGATTACCAGCGACAGATGAGTTAGAATATGAACTTAGTGACAGAGAGATTTCATTGTCTGGTTAGTCTTATAAAACTTTATATGTTGGCATTCCATTGATATGATTTTATATACAGTCAATTGACATATATCTTATTTGGAAATGTATTCTTTTCTGGTAAATGTTTATGTATTTATTTGGTTATGAAACAGTAGGAATCCAAACTCTGTAGAACATAGCCCCACTGACTCAAACACAATAAGCAATAACACATTTTGAGTTTGTGATTAAACCCTGTATTAAATGGATTACACATACAGGAGACAACCTGTCTCTAATCAGCCACTGCTGGAATACACAGTTGTAATATAAGCGACAAGAAGCTTGCTTTTGCTTTGGTACCATAATCACAACCAGTAGCTGGAATCCAGTAAGAAATCCATACATTCAGACAAATTTTATCTATATGAGAATCACATCTAGGCCAGGCAATGTAGTTTAGTGCTTTTATTTCCACTCATATCTGGACAGAGGGTTTAAATATAACAAACCTTAACTAACACCACCATCAGGAAGAAGGAGCATGGCAAGTTAAAATAATACCAAGGACTGCAAAAGGAACTTAGAAAGATCTACAGTGAAATGACAGTAGAGATTCCTGTGGCAATAGAAATACTGGTGGTTGAAATTCCTATACTGGCAAAGTAGCTCCTAAAGATTTCTGGCACAATATTTGAAATCCCTGTCGAATCCCTCAAATTCTCAAATTGGATGTGGATATCCATATCCCACAAGACCTGAACCCTAAGATAGTTAATTTTGACTTTGGGATTTTCAACCTATACCCAGTGGTTATGATATGCTATTTACTTGCACCTGGCATCTTACAACACGCTGTTATGTGCTGAACTGAATTGAACTGTTATGGCTGCACCCGAAGGTTAATCTGACTGCAAAAAACAGTTTGTAGTTCCACTTGACACATTTAAAACTTCACGGCTGATGCCTGATAGGCTGCTTTCGGCCTAGAGAGATGAGGATTGGATAACTACCCGCTGGTGAGTGTGTGAAGCTGATGCTTGTGAGTGGGTATGCTATGTGGGTGTGCCTAAAGACAGTGTTCCTACTTGAACTTCTGCTAAGCTCTGTCCTTGTGCACCTTGCACCATGGGTCCTGTCTGATGTAGTAGACCCCAGCCTCTGTTGATCTTGTACTGAATACCTGTTCTTGCACTGTTATAAGTGCCCCCAGACCTATTGTCCTGGCTTCTCCTTGTTGTGGCATGTTGTTGACACCTTAGCAACTTCTAGTTGCAATAGCAGCTTCTGATTATATACAATTATATACAGCTGCAATCAAAATTATTCCACACTTACAGGACGGTACAAGATGATACAAGTTAAAAAAGAAAAAATTAAGTAACTCAATGCAACTAATTACAAATGGTTTCCTTCAAATTCATAACAAAATGCAACTTTTAATGACTACTGCAGTCTCATAATTACTCAACCCCATCATGACAAGCATCTTTAGAACTTTGTACAGTAAACTTTGCTTTAATAACCATTGCAAATGTAATGCATAGCCAGACATTAACCCATTGCAATATTCCCAAGGAATCTTGGCCTCGCTTGCATGAGCAATGGAGTTCAAAAACAATCCTAATTTTGTGTATTGTAAATGCTTCTTCAAATCTTGAAATCTTACCAGAGGTTTTCTAATTGGTTCATATCAGGTGACAGTGAACAACATGCCAGAATCTTCCTTTTAGGTGTACTTAGGATAATTGTTCTGTTGGAAGGTCCAGTGGTACTCAGTCTTCAGCATCCTCACTGATGGTATGACATTTTGTTCTAGGATTTCGTGATACTAATGAAACTCCCACAGTCAGCTGGAGGTGTGCAACTCCCCTGCAACCATCAACATGATAACCGGTATAAAAAAAAAAAAGATTTTTCCACCAGTCCAAATAACAGCATATATTTAAGTCACAGTAAAGTGCTGGAAAACTCCTCTCAAATAACATCTTTTAATAATAATCTGTCAAATGCTGGATCAGCTTTATGTAATTGTGATCTGGTGACTATCGAGGCCAGATCATTGTTTGCAGATGTCCATCACTTTTTTTCTTAGTCATATAGGTCAGTAAGTCATATAGGTCAGGTCACAGGTGTCAAACTCATTCCACAAAGGGCCGTGTAGCTGCAGGTTTTTGTACCAACCAGTCAAGTTCACACAGTTTGACCAGTCAACTGTGTGGAGACTGAGATCAGTTAATTAAATGAATCAAGTCTGGTGTGCTGCTGCTAGGTTGGAACAAAAACCTGCAGCCACACGGCCCTTTGTGGAATGAGTTTGACACCTGTGGGTCAGGTAGTAACTTGGCTATCCAGAGGTTTCTTGGGTAGTTGAGTTGCGCTCATTATTTCATGGACAAACTTTAGCAAATGCTCTGTTGCATTTGACACCTGTTGCTGCATCATAACGTGAGCATGGTGATTGTAACTCAAGACCATACAAGATGCAGAAAACAAAAAAGAGACATTTTTAAGACCCAGCGGCAGAAACGGATCGATAAATAGTATCAATAAATAGTTTCTATAAATAGTATTTAAAAAGTGAACAATGTGACACAGTCTAAACCATTGCAAAATGATTGCAGGGTTTTAATGATCAATGTTTGGTGGTCGCCACAGAATCAACGCAGGCTGCCACAAATTCATTTACTTATTTTTCTAACACAAAACGCAACGTTAAAAACAAATGGTTCCATTCTCTCGCTATCTCCCTCTCTCTCACACACATACACAGAGACAGTGTGTAGTTTATTAACAACTCGATGAAGCGATCACAGAGAAAATAATCTGCAAAGTCCGTCCAACCCTATATATTAACAAGTTGCTGGGAAGCTGCTGTTCCACTTGCTGTTAAAATCCCTGATGGGGTTACTCCATCAAAACAGGAACTGGCAACAGCAGATTTCTTGAGAGAAACATTAAGAAAGCTGTAAGAGAAAGAAAGACAGAGGAAGGTCTGAGTTTAGTTTTTCTTTTTTTGTTTCTTATTTTGGCTTTTCCTTGTTTCCTTGTTAAAAATGTCAAATACACTTAGATAGATCAGAGTCAAAAACTTTTAGTTTCACATTTTAGTGGTATTTGATATAATATGACATTATACTGACTAATAAAGTTGTTTAAATTAACCTACCATGCACAACGTGTATAGCACCAAGTGCTAGATGTGGCACAGAAAAAGGATAATAAACAATCATCATAATTGAGAAATATTTCCATTTGAAATTATGAAATATTTACTAAAATAGGTGTTTTTTCAGATCTGCATATGCTACAGTCAGAGATTTCAGACGATACCTGTTGGATTCAAAGGATTCAAAGTGTTTATTGTCATATACAACAAGAAGAAAACAAGTGCTGCTGTGCAATGAAATTCTTTCTTTGCTGTCCACCCTGATGCCAAGTTGCATATAAATAGTACAAAATTGAATAGAGTATATAAATAATACAAAAAAAAAAAAATAAATACAAGATAGAATACGAGACAGAGAAAGCAGAAGAAAAAAAATACACTGAGAATATTACAATGGCAGGATAATCTAATATTTACAAAAGATATTTAGTATCTTATATTTTCAAAAGTGTCTGATGTGCAATAAATGTGCAACACTGTAGTGCAAAACGCAGAGGAGTACAAACAAAACGACAGAGGGGAAGAAAGAGTTTTTGAATCTTGTAGAAGTGTGAACGGTCGGTGTTTTGGGTGGGTGTGGTCTTTGAGTATGAAGGCAGCTCTCCTGTGGGCTCTGTGGTGGTAGATGTCCTGCAGAGAGGGCAATGGTGTCCTGGCAGTCCTCTCAGCAGTCCTGACCACTCTCTGCAGGCGACAGCGGTCCGCCGCAGTAGTGCTACCGTACCACGTTGTGATGCAGCTGGTGAAGATGCTCTCAACAACACAGCTGTAGAAGTTGCTGAGGATCCTGGGCAACATGCCAAATTTCTTCAGCCTCCTGAGGAAATACAGACCTTGTTGAGCTTCTTAACCATCCGAGAATTGTTCAGAGTCCAGGTGAGGCCCTCACTCATGTGGACACCCAGGTACTGAAAGCTGTTCTCTCCACTTCAAGCTCCTGGATTAACAGTGGTCGATGAGGTCTCCTCTTCTTCCTCATATCCCCTATTATCTTCTTTGTCTTGTCTGTGTTGACGGAGAGGTTGTTGTCCTCACACCATGCCACTAGACCGGCCACCTGTGATGCAGCCAATCACAACAGTGAGACACTGATGTTGCAAGGGAATTTAAGGGCTAATTTTTGACATGTTTTTCACACGTTGTTGAAAAATCGAGCACGTAATAAGTGTTTACTTCAGCAATAGAAGTTTTGAATTTCTCAGTATTTTCTCTGTTTCTTATTTGTCTGTTTTTATAAAAAGTCTTAGTTCATATGTCTGGATCGACAATTTGTCATAATACATCCAAAAACAAAGTCAATTCAAATCTGTTTGTCGATAAAGATTGACCCCGTTTGGCTCTCACTTGAACCAAGTTTTTAATTTCAGCCACCTCCTGATTGAGTTTGACATCCCTGCTTTAAAGACATCTGAGTGAGAAGGGAAATATCAATTACAAACCTTCAGTCTGCTGCCAGGCTCATTCAGAGGTGAAATGTGGCAGCTTTGAAATAAAGCAATTACAGAAGCAGACATGTCAGCGCTTAAGAGTAAAATTAATAATTGAGCCTGCTGCTATAGAAGAAGAAAAAGAACAAAAGGAAAAAGAGAAAATTAGAGATGAAAGACAGCCACAGGTTAAACCACAATGAAAACCATTTCATTTGGCCCATCTTCTCATCTCGAACTTGAAAGCAGGCCTCTTTGTTCTTTTTCACCTCCCTCAAGCCTCTACCCACCACACATGCTAACTCGTTGTTTTTTCTTTCACCTGCCCTCTGCATAATTGCAACACAGATATTTTTGTGATAGCCGTCCATGGTTATTCTGACTTACCCATATCCTGCTAGGAAAGCAAGAGGATATTAAAGAACAAAATTCTTAATATAAGGGATATTTTAAATTGGCTGTTTGTTCTAGCTTTCCTCCATCCAATTTCACTATGAAAATAAGAGAGAAGCAGTAACTGAAATAAGCAGAGAAGAACAATTAACGTGAGCTGAGTTATACTTTTCCTCTTTGAGTTCATGTTTCTAATGTTTAACTTTCTCCTTGCCCTTACTGTCTAAATCTGTACTTTCTGTCTCTGCATGCTTCTCTCTTTCACTTTTTACTTTATTTTTTAAGTACTAAGGGCATTTGCTGCACCACAGTAATCAATAAATAACTACCTCTTCTCTCCACCAATCTTTTTTTAACTTAAGTAATTCCCGATGCAGTGGAGCAGTGCCTCTGTAACAAGAACAGCATGACCTCTTGCTCAATTCAGGGAAAGCCCACGCACATTTATAATTAATGTGGATCCACTTTTACCTCTCTGGAGTCTAATAATTGCTATTTTTGTTTGAGTGGAGGAGTGTTTAAAGGGTTAAAGGAGAGGGAGACAAGAATATCACATTATTACTGTTTGGAATTAAATTGCCTTATTCATACTAGAGATGCAGCCTTGGCTAGTCCCCCTCTCTGTATACCACTCAAAAATAATTTGGATAAAATATTTCAAGAATGATTAGATAGGTTGACATTTGGAATTTGATGAAGATTTGTATGGTTTACATGGCTTAATATATGGCACCATATATAGCTCAACTCTATGTAGGAGTTAGCACTTAGGGAGACATACCTTTTATTCCTGAAGTCAGCAGCAAATTCCCTGCTCATGTTTCAGTTACTGCTGAGAGCTAACATGCAGAAAAGTTAGCCATGGCACAAGAACTGTAGACGGTGGCACTGTGGCTATAGCTGTATGGTAACCTCATGCTAGCAACAGATTGTAGCAAACTGGAAAGTATGCTAAATGTCCATGTAATGTAACATTACCGGACACACAAATTTTGACTCCATGGCACTACCGTGGCATCAAAACAGATGGGATCACAAACAACATCAAACTGGAAAAAAACAAACACTAATCTAATGGCTGTGGAATGAGGATAAACTAGTGTTACCCTCCTATCAAATAGAAAGAGAGAAATCTCTGTCTTTCAACCCCCTGACACATATTTGCACTTGCCATACAAGAACAAATCCTGACAGGCCATCATATCGATGGGCAGGTCAGCCTGATTTTTACCTGTACCTGTTTGTTTAGCAGTCGGCTGAGAATGTCTTTACAGATCTTCAAGCTTTCTTGATTTTACTTTGTCCAGTTGCTTCTCATCTGAGACTGAGACATTAGCATGTGACAAATTTTCCACCTTTCCCTACCACTGCCCCAGTTCTCCCATTTGCTATTGTTCTGTTTTTCCTCCTTCCTTCATCCAGGGCACAAGCATGAATTCCCTTTGTTGCTGACTGGCAGGAATATTGTTTTGTGCTTTCTTTATTTCACATTTTCAGAGCTGTGGTGTGTGAGCAGTAGATTTTCCTGGCTGACAGTGTGGAGACATGAATTTGACAACAAACCACATTGGAGTTGAGTTATTGAATATACCTTTAAATTTCAAGAGCATGGAAAACATATTTTAATGATGTATCTGCAAAGTTTCAAATTTCCTCTGCAATATCTAAAAGTAAAGTGACAGAGTTTGTGGTTTTACTCAAACCATATCCATTGATTAAGGTTTGGAGAGGAGTTGTTGTTCAAATGCTCTTTTGAAGCACAAGTAGAGATGTGGCAAGAGGTTAATTTTTTGAATTTGACCAAGATAATATTATAATAATATACAAGTGTTTATAGTGCCTGAATAAGACATAAGGGATGCAGGAAGACCCTGATTTTCACCCTGCACAATGAACATGTTGTATCCAACAACCACTGTAGTGGCCATTTGTCCGGAAAAAACAAATTAAACTTTAAACCAAACATAATCAACAGGCCACTGATGCACCATGGTGATGTGGTTTCACGCAGGCAAAAGAAGATAAATGTCCAATCCTGATTCTTGCGTTTTGTTATGATTTATTTCCAAATTAATAAAACAAAGAAAAGAACAAAGAAAATCATGGCTGCTGGTTCCTCCCTTGCACTGGTAAAAAACCATGTGCCCACCCAGGTGCATGCTGGTCCTCAAGGTGCCTGCCTACCTAAGTAACTTTAGGTGCCCACAGTGTGACCCAATTACCAACAAATAAACAAAAAATATTAACTATACAAATCTAAATATCCTAAACAAATAATTAACAAAGAATATCAAAAACTCTAATCTAAATAAAACAAACTCTTAAGTTAATCAAACAAAGTTACTCATAATTAGCAAATTAAATTTACCACAAAAATTAAAAACAAAGACTAACTCTACAAATAGCTCCTACAACCACTTCCCCCTGACTCATGTCTTTCATCTTTCTCCTGATTCAGTGGTTTCCTACTGAAACTTGTAGGCAAGTACAACTAAGATAGAGGCACTGATAGACAGGAAGACAGATGAACTGCTGAAGGTCAAATATACAAACAGAAACATGCATGCAGACCTCAGGATTTGGCTGAACTTTAAGGAGCATTTAACGCCTTGCTGCTGTGAAAGCTTTTGTCTCTCTCTCTCTCACACACACACACACACACACAGTGTCCATCTGCACAACCTTAAGGATTCACTAGCAAACTCACCACTGCCTCTCTCTCAGCCTCTTGTGTTATTTTCACAGAGCAGTAAGTGAAGTATTGTGAGAGGTAATACAAAGGCTACCTTCTCATGGGAGCAGAGAGAGGGAGTGATGCTGAAGAGAAGCTATGCTATATTTGTTGACAGTTCATCTGTGCTTTCCATATCTCTGTGCCTACCTGCTTCTTTCCAGGTCTTTTCCAGGCTCCTGGAATGGCAGCTTAAATAATACACATTGTGTACAATTATTCCATCTATTTTTTTCTTGTTTTTTAATTGCCAGCATATTCTACTCCTGCCTTGAGAGACAAAAATGACACATTACCGTAAATATTGTACATTTCAAGATCAAAATAACCCAACACTTCTATGTTAATATTTTCCCACTCTAAACAGTGAACACCAGGTTAATGTGGGGGAAATGCTTGTGGTCTGCTAATGATGTAACATTAAAAAAAAACATAGAAATTGAATTTGTTATCAGACATGTTTTTGTTGACTGTTACTTGCTCATTAACCACTGAGTGTATTTTTTAATGACATGCAAAATGTGACATGGCACAAAATCTCCCTCAATCCATGCTGATTACAACATCATGAGTAAAAAAGAATCACAAGATACATTATCTGTCACTTCCACTTTTTCACAACAGCTTAATGAAAATAAGCCAGACCGTCATCAAAATGTGGATGTGTGGACACACACATTAGTACATATTATTTGGCAATCTGCCTAATCAGATGCTCCCTCACCTAGACATACTGCAAAGGAAACTCATTTCTGTTTGTGACCATCTTACATATTCTACACTTATACATTGGTGAGGGTATCTGATCAAGGTGCCTCTTGGGCACCTAGCGGTGGACATTTTCTAGGGACGGCCACCTGGTAGGACCACCACCCAAAACTGGATAAGTGAACAACGATGGATGAATAGGTCGATGGAAGTTGCAGCATCATCAAACACTGAAACAACTACAGTAGCCTTATCCATTGTAATAAATAAACAAGGACGGTTTTAAGATTAATTCATTATCGTTTTGTCCTTCTATGGATTTTGTTGTTTTGTTGACTACTTAAAGCTCTTTACATTGTCAGTCTCATTCATCCATCCATAATTCTTTCACACACTGATGGAACAGTCATTCTTAACAATAGGCTCAGTGGGGCACAGTATCTTGCCCAAAGATATTTTGAAATGCAGATTGGAGGAACCTTGAAACAAACCCCTCACCCACCTGCTGAGCCACAGACACAGCTGACACTAACTCATATATTTATTTAACAAATACTGTCAAATAAAATTAACAATCTTTACAAGTAATGGGATTTAATCCACCTAGGGGCGCCACTCCAGAGACCAAAAACCCTACTGTTCATAAAGTCTCATAAAATGGACTGTCATTTTACTTTAAATTATTACATTGCTTGATAATTAATTTAATAACCTCACCATCTCTTGGTGAAAAACCAAACAAAAATCAGGATTAAGAAATCAAGATCTATGAACCGGTGATGTTGAATTCAAGAAGTGTGAGTTCAGCAGCACAATGTTGTGTAACAATTTGCAACAGGCTTTCGAGGTAGTTTTCTCCTGTTTGGTAGGTGTGTTCAAGGAGTTACCCAGTCAGTGCCAAGGTGTATATAAACCATGTTCATTTAACAAGGCGACATAGGCGGTCATAAGACTTACATCATGCAACAGAGCATTAAGCACCTCTATTTCAGATGATTTAAACATTTTGCTACTTATTGTGTGTCTTGAACTCAGCCTTACTCCAAGACTGTAGGGGTAGCTTTATAGAGAAAAAGTGACCAAACTTACATAGTGCACTTTTAACTACCTGAAACCAAACTCGCACATGCATTTTGATTAAAACTGTTCTGTGCTTAGCTGTGATTCAGTATACTAAGTACTGCCCAGTTATGAGGGAGGGAAAACTGGTCCTTTTCAGTATGTTGTGCCAATATTCAGTTTCCCTGAGAAAATCTATCTATCTGTCTATAAATAGTCTAGTCATCTGCAAGTGGGTGAGGATTCCTCAAGTGCAGTTCATCTGGATGTGTGTCTCTTGTGGCTGCATGAAGATATATTTGATTACTTGTTTGGTTTCCTTTGTCTGGAGTTAGCTCTTGTTGCTAACTGTCAATGCTTCGGTTGCTTGTTGATCCATCGGAATTAATGTTGTAGTTGCTGTTGTTAACTAATCCTGAGGTAGGCTTCTGTGATGCTCAGCTTTACTTGAGTCTGTTGACTGCAGACTGATCTGAGCAGCCCTGCAATAGTCCAGACCACAAAAAGCTCATATTGGCTTTGGTTAAACTTTGAATTGTGAATCAATATTTTTACAGCAACTATACATTGAACATGCCAATATTTTCTTGTCCATAGAAAATAAATATGATGCTAATGTGCTTGCCTATTCCATACTCCATTACAACAGGAGGGATTAGAATGGGAGAAGCATGTTACACAGGCCTAGTGCAGCCAATGATCTTTTGTTGAGTACGTTGCCAAAATAGAAAAAATGTCACCCTCCTGTTGATGGATGGATAGTGAGGTAGAGGTTAGCATTAGTCTCCAGTTCCACTCTTTGTTAGTGACATCGCTGTAAAAACAGTAATAACTGCTGATATCACAACTTATTTCTAAATCTCTTTGAACCCTGCATCGACACACAGCAATATGGAAGTCTGAAATGTCAACACTGTTGTTTCCTGTTAGTGTCATACATGGTTTCATCCACAACAGTATCTTTATGTGTGTATGTCAGTGTGTATACACATGTGGTGTTGCTGTCCACTGTGCATCTGCTTGACTGCTTTTTTTGATTGCATAACCCAGTAGCACTTTGCTAAATGTTAATGTAGGGCAGTTGCAGTTCATCAACATCTGCACCACCAACACCCAAAGAGAAAGGTAAATATTAAAGATGAACTCTGGCACATATGAACCTATATTCTACTGTTAGAGGTCTTTGGGTAATGTCAGTTGCAAAAAATGAAACAAATCAGTGCTACCTTAGCAGAGATGTCATGGTGAGCAGTGAGCCTGGTCAGGCAGCTAATAAGCTAAGTGATCCGGGCAGATTTCTAAAGAGTAAGTAAAGAGTATTTTTGTGCTACTAAAGAGACTGTACATCTCTTTCTAAGCCCCATGCAACACAGCCAGAAGCCTTATCAGCATAACACTATGTCTGTTTAACTTAGTAGTGGTAAAGAAACTGTATAAATAAGTGTTAAAGCAGGTTGTTACATACCTATGTTGATTTCCATTGCATTCATAAAAGTCCAGAAGAGCTGATTGTTGAAGAGCTGGATGGACAGCTATCCACACTGAGTGTGCACACAAGCACTCAATATATGAACTAGTTGCAGTCTTATAGGTGTAAGTTATGAGAAACTAAGTTAGGATATTTCCATGTTGCTGCATACTTATTTGTAATGTCATAATGACTAGAAGGCTTGACCATAGTTTTTTGAGGAAATAACATGACAAGTTTGACAATCAGCTATTTTGCACCTTCACAGCACAGTAGAAATCAAAAGAGGTATGTCACTGCCTGCTTAAACACTTGTTTTATAGCCTGGCCAGGCTCGCCACTACTATAACATCTCCACTAATGTAGCCAATTTGTTTAAGTTTTTGGCTACTGATATTACTAAATCTTTAACAGTAGTAACAGTAACAGTAGTAATATTGGTTCAAATGTGCTGGAGTTTCTGTTTAAAACAAGCTGGAGAGATAGTTACCAAGTACGTTCAGGTACATTACAGAAAGCAAGCACTTAAAACACTAATTTCTGATTGCATTACTGTATGTCTAAAGGCATCAGTTTTAGTATGTGTGTGAGCACAGGCCTTGTTCCTCTGTGAGTGAGCTGTGCACTGATGTGTAAAGCATTTACATCACTATGTGAAGCAGACAGTCAGTCAGTCAGGTATAACTTGTCCAATGTCCCATCTACCACTGAGGCTATACTTGCTAACTCACAGTTGTCACACACACACATACACACAAACACACACAAACACACACACTCACACACACACACACACACACACACACACACAGTCTGGTTTCCATAACTTCAGGGGACATTTCATTGACTTGTATTAATTTCCTGGAGACTTTCCTGGAAACCCTAGAGATTTCAGTTCTTGCTACTACTTGTCTAACTTTATCTAAACCTGACTCTAACCTTAATTAAACCTTAAATCATATTTTCACCTTCATTTATTGCTTTTTGTCTCCATAAGGGAGACAGGTCCACAAAATGTGAGTGTGCAAACATATTTAAGCACCCACAACATAAGGAATACCTAGACCACACAGACACAGACACAAACACAATGATTTATGGTCTCCAACACAGCCAATAAGAGCCATGGCCAAGATGAAGGACTTGGGCAGCAACTAGACATACACGCACGCGCACACACAATGTTGTCCATTAGCTAAGTGTACAAGAGCAGCTTTCCAAGTCAGCTCTTTATTAAACTCCTGTTTAATGCCATGATGCCTCTGCTGCCTCTGCAGGTGTGTATAATATATGTGCATTCCACAAGATGTGATGTGCAGCATGACTTTCATTAGGTAATAAAACAACAAAGGGCTTGAGCATAGTCAGGCAATGACTGGAACCATAGTGACAATGAGTCAAAACGTAGTTATTCTGATCAAAAAAAAAAAAAAAAAAACATAAATAATAATCTTTTTTTTTTTTTTTTGATTTGTGGTACAGTGCTGAGCACCAAAACCTTTGGGCTCAGAGTATAATTACTTTTGTTGTGAGTTTTTCGCAATGTAATTCATTAAGAAAAAAAAAAAAAGCCTAAAACTTTCCATAGAAAATAAGTGGGATGAGGTGAAAAAATGAATAAAAGAACAATTTTTTTCAAACACCTACTGCTCTGGCATATTTTCACCTAGAGATGCCATTCAAACAATAAAATGTAGACACAAGGTCTGGTCTGTTGCTATGCTATTCATCTTTTTAATAGGTTATATAGTTTTTGTTCAATCACTGTTCAATGACCATGAGCAATTTTGGAGAGATTCAGACCGTTGAAAACATTTGAATATAAGACAAAACCATTTTCAAAATTAAAACTGTCAAAATAATTGCCCCACTGATAGGGCAGATAGGAGATTTTATAGAGGTTAGTTTTGCCCCCTAAAATAAAAATACCTATAGTTAAATTGTGTTGAAAGGCTCTTTTATTCTCATCCTTTCCTTTCCTATCCTGTCTTTAACAGTGTTGCATTCCTCCTTATTTTTCTTTTCAATCACTTTTTTGGCCAATAATCACAGCAGTATCTCTTGGATGAGAAATAAAATCAAGCCTTTTTTTATAGCAACACAAGCTGTGCTTTGACATAAAACAACAGTCAATTAGACTTAAGATGCTGAGCCTCCTGCTGGCCCATAAAACAAGGATAACAATGATAAAACTGAAAACAAGAAGAACACACTTTCTCGCTCCTCATCTACAGTCACTGTATTTGTTTCAGGGGTTTGTTGATACTTTTAAAGTGTTTTTTTTTTTGTTTGTTATTTATCTTAATGTGCTTGTTCAAATAACTTCCATATTAAGTGGCCTGTTGATGGAGCTTTCCAAAAAGGATTTGTATTTCACTGCTAAGTGAAATGTAGCTGTGGTTGAGAGTTACAGCCAGGGCAATATTGGCCTCTAAATCCACTTACAGATGGCAGTGGTAACCAACCAAGTGGACACAAGATAAAATGTGATGTTTTGTGAGATTAATAATATATAAAAAATAAATTGAAATCTAATTCACAAATTAAGTCAGCCATCTGGTCCCTGACAATTGATACATGGCCTCTACAGGACTTAAGTGATCTTCTGATCTTTCCCTTAGTACCACTGGTAGGTTTATATTATCAAAATATTAAAAAGCTGGTATCAATTCGTCGGACAGATTTGGAGGTCTGGTGGCCTCTTCTCATGAGGTTGTCACTTGGCAAATAAAAAAGCAATAACATTTCTTAATAAAGTTGTGCAAGCACAGTGTTGCCCCTTTACTTAAAGCTCACAAAGTCATGCTTTTGCTTATTACTGATATGTAGTGATTTAAAAAACTTTGAATTTATAATCTATATAGTGCACCTCTGTCTTTGCAAATTATTTAGTTATTCAGCCCAGTATACGGTTTTGAGACACTTAGCAACAGCAACAATGTGTATCATGTAATGTATGATTTTTATTTTTTCAATAAGGATTTGGCACGTGGCACTATATTATAAAGTGTAAATCTAGTAGCTTAATTACAGTATATCAAAGTGGTTAGGGTGCACCACTTTGGCTCATAAGCTGTGTGGCGATCGAGAGTTTGAATCCCAGCTGTGCCAATTATGTTTGCATATCCTTCCCTCACTCTTCTCCCCACCTTCCTGTCTACCATCACTTACCAATAAAGCCAAAATGGCCAAAAATAATTTGATTGCCTTTCTGATTAAATCATTTCAGAGATTTTTTAAATTCATTTACTAAGGTGTTTGATTCTATATGACATCACCAGGCCTCATAATAGGGACTTCCTGCCTTTCTCAGCTAAGGTCAGAACCATTGGTTGATTCCACTTATTCTATGACGTAAAAAAAATGCGCATTTCTATATTTTTACTCAATAGTTGATGAATTTCAGTAACAAAGAGACTTGTCTGTTGTAAAATAGATAAATAAATAAAAGTACATAGACCACGACAAAACCTAAATAGCGTATGTAAAGTGAAAATTCTCTCTGACTTGATGCATCTTGCACAGTGTGTCAACTGCTGACTCTGCATTTACAGGTGACTGGGTTATCTATGCTGGGTTAATAAATGGGGTCCAGTAGAGTTAAGTTGAGATAAATAGAAACAAGGTCTAGATTCAGTACACAAGCTTTATCACCACTGGAGTATGAAGGTAGCTATTAAACAATGCCTACAACATACAGTGTAAAGTAAGGTAAGTAAGTAAGTAAGTAAGATTGCTCTTCCTTTAATCGAGTGTCACTGAAAACCACTTATTCACAGCCATTAGAATGAATAGGTTTTGTCAATGTATTGTTGATGCTTGATTTTTATCCATTAAAGCTAACTTGCTAACAAATCTCAAGCTTACTAGCCATACAACACCTTGTGTTGGTTTTCAAGAAATACTTCATGTTGACAAATAGTCAGATTAGAGCCCAAATTCTAAATATGTTTAGAGATTGTAGATGGAAAAAATAAAAATTTCAGGTCAACTTTCCACCAGTTGAAGGTATAATATTGCTTTGTAATATGGCTCCATAATAAAAATGTGTTTAAGATGTCCAGTTCTTTGTTTAAAGTATCTATTTACTATAATCTTGTTTTTGGGACTTGGGCATTCTTTATATCATTTGTCTTCTCTCTTTGCCAGTTCCTATCAGAGTGAATACATGACTCAGAGGGGTAATAAGAAAAAAATGGCTAACTGAAATCACAGTTTGGTGCATGGAAAGTCAGTCCAACAATCTAGCAACAGGACAAAGTCACTGGGAAACAGTAAAGTGCAAATATCACAAAAAACTGGCTGCATAAGTAAAATGGAAGGCTGGACACACAAAGGTACCTAAACAAACTGGTGCAAAATCGCACAGCAAGCATGTGAGGGAAGAAAATGAAGTTTAAAAATAAAGATAAGAGGTAAGTATTTCAATATAAAACAAGAGGTACTGACTGAAGCACTAGATAGAGACAAACATGACCTAAACAGGTTAATTACTATGGCTGCTACAGGTAAAACAACTGAATGGACTGAAATAAGCTGTATACACTGATTTTTACAGTGTGCAGTCTCCGGCCCTGATGTATTTTTTATTCTCTCAGCAGATACCATATGGCTGTTCTTATTTGAATTACTATACACACCATATATTTTGTCTTTACATTTTCTAAGTCAAGTATAGAACCAAAAAGAAGAACAAGAAACAACAAATATATTGTGTCAGTTTCCTCCCTTTGCTAAAATATTATGAATCACACTTGTTTGTATCTCTGCCTCCTCTTCTGTACTGCCTTCCGTGGCAGATTTCTGTGTTTGTTGCATTACCACCAAGCAACTGTCGAGCAGTTACAAATACTAATAATATATTTGTGAATCCCACTGTGTGGCCGATACATCTGTCCAGTCAGATGAAGCTTTTCTTATAAGAAAATCTATTATCTATTGCACTACAGAGCACAAGGGGCATTACACAGGTTACAATGATGTGCTTAAAAAAAATACCTTAAAGTTATTTTATTACCTTTACCAAGTACTGCATCAGTCTATATGTTGTGTGTTTAATGGACTGAATGGACTGAAATTCTCCACCTCCAGGTCATGGCCAGATCATCAATACCAAAAAAAAAAAAAAATCATGCTTAGTGCAGCATCCTGAAAATCTCTTCTGAGAGACCAGGCTTTTATCTGACAAAGAGCAACAGTGAGTGCAATCAATTAGTAATCTAAGATGATCAGCAAAGCATACACTGCTGCAAGAATCGTTTCTGATAATTGGCCAACTGTCCTCCCACTGATATGATGAATAACCATGACGTTTCTGAAAAATAAAGTCTTGTTTTCCTGAAGTGGCACTGGTATCACTTCAAGTGAAACCGAAGTGTTTATGAGACACAGAGTAGAGAGGCAGAGAGAAAGAAGGTAGGTGGAGAGGGATGTAGGAGGGAAATGTATGCTGAGGAAAAGAGGATGTTTGGTGTGTGGCTCATTAACTCAGTAGATGTAATCAGTGGAAGGGAGTGAGACATTTTGCCTTGACTAATGAGGAGCATGTGTGGTGGGGTGTTGAGGCCATACTGTATGAGGGCTGATCTCTGCTAGCAGCCTTGAGGCACTGATGTAGCACTCTGCAGGTCAATACATGCACATGTATGGACGTAGATGTGCAGGGATTAGTGTGGGAGTTCTGAACTTTTGTAAAATCAGTAACATGACATTAAACATCACCATTATGTTTAATGTACATGGTGGCTTGATCTCATGCAGCAGAAGAATAAAAACATACTTGCATAGTTTCAAATATTGGCACATTTTGACAAAATGCAACGTTTTCCAGAAGTGTTGCACTGAAGTGTAACAGTGATAACAGTGATAATTTTAACTATGTTACTAGCAGTCTATGGTTGATGATATCTTCATTGTAAAGCATTCAGTAGGTGGGTGCCCAAAGGCCACTTTTATGTCAGCCATGAACTATATAATAGTTTGTGGTTGATTGCTGCATTATTTACTCATACAAGTTATTTTCTGTCAGTGACCTAAAATAAATATATAGATAAAAAGATACCTAATTTTCAATTACATAAAAAATAGATTCAAATAGTAAATATTCAAATATTTAGGGAATGTGCAAAACATAAAAATAAAAAAATAAAATTATATCTCACCAAATTAAATACACATGAGGTTGTACAAAACTTACAACCATACAAATACATACATACAAATTACAAATACATACAACACTTTCTTATTGTTCATATATGATATATTGACATATAGATATTATGTTGTACTTTTCATCAGTGAATAATGCAAACCACTTAAGCACTTATATAAATGTATCACCTCAGATTTTGAGGTTGATTTTACATGTGATAAACCACATAAAAATTTAGGTAACAGGGAGAGGTGTTTAGTGGATAACAGGGACAGACTGACCTACAGAGTACTGGGGGGCTGGGTTCCTGTGTCAATTTGCAGAGTGCTGGGATTGATCAGAGGTGTGAACAGGGTGGAGCAGCTTGTCGTGCCAGACCTGACAACATCTCTCCAGATGGTCATGAACTGAGGAGACAGGCAGCTCTTTCTCCTGCTGAGGGCAGAGTGGAGGCTGGTATCCCAGAGAGGCTGAAGCTTCAAAGTGGGAGAGATTGGCGTAGGATGTCAGCGAGTTATGCGTACTCCACCCAAGCCAGGTGGGTGCTCCAGAAGGACGGATTCACCTCAGCCACACAGCGCAGGGTTGACTCCAGATATTGACTGTCCCTCTCCGTCTGGCTGTTAGTCTGTGGATGGAAACCAGAGGAGAGGCTTACAGTGGCCCTGAGGCCCCAATACCTACCAAGGCAGGTATTTGCCTTGGAAAATACTATATAATGACACAGCAATATACCAAATGCATAACTGTGAGGTGTTCTGTGTAAAGAGGATAAAACTAAAGCCTGTAGCGCTTTTGTCTAAGTGCAGCATATATCTCTAGCACAGTATGCCATATGGGACACATTATTGGCCCACTGTGTGCTGTCATCAAAGTGACAGGACCCAGTGATTTAGCCCTGCTGGAAGTGGATGGATCCATGCTTACCTTAATCTAAGTAATCTGTCTCTGACTCTGAAAGTTGGCCATCCAAGTGCCTCTCAATTACTGCTTTTAATTCCCCTGCCATTGCAGGTCAGTCTCCATTAGCTGTGACATTTGTCATTGATGTTAACTGTAGAAGCTTTACTAGTTGTTGCCACAGTTCCCATTTACTGCAGAACTTTAGGTGAAACACTGTGTGTTTGCTCATCATAGATGGGACAAATTTCAAGGACATGGCACTGAGTGTTAGGGCACCCTGCAGACAAACTGCATGGCAGTTTATTTTAGCATCTGGAAAGAACATTGCGCTTTAGGTTCCTCTGTGGCTTCAAACCATAAATCATTTGATGAATATAAATTGAGTAAAATAAAGCTTTGATTAAAGATTCCTTCATACCAATTGCAGTAACTGTTTTATGTATTTATTCTGGATTTGGAAAACTACAGTTGTTTTTTTTTCTTTTTCTGAAATGGTTTGGTAATATTAATTATTATATTTGCCTTTATTTGATTTTCAGCAACAGAGATAGAAAAAAGGGGGAAAGAGTGGAGGAATGGAACTAAAACTTTTATTACTGGGCTATCATTACTATTTCTTCCCTATTCCATATAGTCAGATGATGTCTTACCGGTAAAATGTTTTTACCAACACTTTAACAAACACTCACTTACCTCTTTGTACTCTAAACAAATGGATGAAACATTTGATTTGGAAAGTGTGGATTTAGCTAAAACATAACAAGACATTGTAATAACTGTGATACTGACAGTGGCATGGATAACTTACTGCAACTGACTGTTTTATCTCAGCTGTCTGCGGTAATTTGATTCATTGTTTTCTAATATTAACCCTCTTTCCCCAAAGTACAATTATATTGGTGAAAACAATTTTCTCAACAAATATTATTAATGTAATAATAATATTCAAAATAGTATTTGGAGTTCCCCAAGGCTATCTGCTGGGGCTTATTTTTGCTCAACATCTACATGGATGCAAGCTGTGAATATTTTCATAGATTGCACACAATTTTATGTGGTTATACAACCAAGTTACTATAAAACAAATATACAAAGAAATAAGTGCTAACAGTACAATAATGGAAAAAACAAAGCCAAAGAACTAAAAGAAAGCTTTGACTTAGATCTAAATTGTAATATCCATAAAAAATATAAAATGAATCCACAAAAACCTTTAAAACACTGCTGGAATTAAAATTATGTATAACTCTCCAAAGATTCAAGGAGTTTCAAAATAATGTTGTATGTAATCAAATTACCAAAGAGCCAGAGAGACCGTGTTTTAACCTCAGATGCTTTGGGTGTTATAATCCTGGGTTGTCATTTACTGAAACTCATTCTCAGACAGAAAAGGCTTTAAGCATGAACCGATCTGACCCACCTTTTTTAAACTTTCACTTGCAAGTGCAGAATTTTACCGCCACCAGAAAATACATTAAGATTTCATTTTTTTTTTTCTCTTCTTGAAAGATAAAACAAAGCTTACAACAGCACAACAAGGTCACACAGTGGTAAGAGAGAAGGAACAATATGTTCCCTTCAGCCAAGATTCCACAATGAAGGAGAAGACATTCTATATCATCATTATTTTTTAATGTTATTTTGGTGGTTGCTGGCATTGCTGAGTTTAGCAATATGTCTCTGTAGACACACACTTACTCATGTCTAAACTCATACTACCATACACAAAAACAATCACTCTGGGTTTAGTCAGGCCCTAACGGCTTTGCTATTTTCTCTGTTGTTTGCTATTAGTGAACATGCATAGCAGAAAGGTTCATTGCTCCTTCCCTCCCTCTCTTCTTGATATGCCCTCAGGTTTGCAACACAGTGACCAAATCCTTCCTGTTAGGAGTCATCCACAGCATAATTGGAGCTCTATGACATTGTCTTTTTCACTCAAACAGGGCATGGAGAGGAGTAAAACAAAGGACTATGACTGTGTGTTATATATGTCTTTGCATATGTGTGTGTATGTCTGTGACATGGCAAAGAACTGAATAGATTGTGTGGTGCCTGCGGAGCAAAACTGACAGATTAAAAATGAGTGGACCACTGCCACCAAACCACTAACACAGCAAAATAAACACAAACACATGCACGCACGCACACGCATGCATGCACACACACACACACACACACACACACACACACACAGCATCTCTACTCAGTGCTGCACCATTTAGGTACACAGTGTAGACACAGAAGGCAGCCAACTGTGTCCTTAATGTTTGGGCGACACAGTCACTGAATTCTTGTACAACCACTGCTCATAAACTGCTGATAGGCACAGCCAACAGGTGATGGGGCATTGACAGCCAGGTGCCATTGCTCATCTGAAAGGAGAGAAATTAAATTTCAGTTAATGACTTTTTAATGCAACGGAAAACACCAAGTGTTTTTTTCTTGGTTAGCAAGGAGAACACAATGACTAAATTCATTCCTGTGTCAGAGCTAATCACTCTTCCCTCACACCTCTCCAACACATCCTGCTCAAATGTGATGGATGGCAGTAGTAGGGTTTTAGCCTACTACTGCTACTATTATATCACATGGGACATGCCCCCCCCCCACATTTCAAAATTACTCTGTTGGACCCTCCCACATTTACTGAGTAAGAAGTATTACATTTGTGAAAATACGTTTTCAGTTATTTTCTAATAGCGTGGGTGTTGCTGCCTGTGTCAATCTGTTGATTATTAAAACCAGCAAGATTTTACCGATTATTATTATATGATATTTTGAAACCCCTAAACCATTTCAGAGAGTCATCCTTACTCACAAGCCTCTGTCTTTGATTTATACCATTCTAATGTTACCACTACCCATGTACTGAATGCAGCAGCCTCTGTCGTATGATTTGTCTTGTGTGTTACTCAGACATTTCAGCTGCTGTGAGCAGGTTTTATGGTATAAAAGTATTTGCCTGAGGTATAGAGCTATATATGCCATTCACAAATATCGTTGGGCCAGCGCATCACCCTGAAAGACCCTGAAAGTTTTATGAATTGAAAAAACTGCTATTCTGATCATGCTCTTATAGTTTTAAAGTACTTGAAGTGAACAGAAGACACAGACTCTGAAACTTTAAAAGTTCAATAAAGTTGGATTTATGGTACAGACTGAGCATGGTGGTCAGAGGCTGGATGTTTGGAGCTGGACTCTGATACTGAACGCCTCCTTAGGTTAACTCACTGAACAAGAAACTGGAACCTGAGGCATATATAGAAACAGATGACATGAAGCAGTAGCAACAACAGCTGCATTAAAGCCCTCAAAGATAATATGATCTTGTTTTTGCATCTTTATCATTCAAGCACCAGATCTATTTCTACAGAAAGACAGAGAGAGAAAGAGAGACAGAGAGAGAAAGAGACAAAGAACGGGAGAGGTGGCTGCTGAGCTAATGTGGTGAAGCAAAAGTTGAAGGATGTGGACATAAAGTGCTTTTTCTAAAGGGAAAAGGATGAAGGCAACAAGGTGCGAGTGAAGAGGAGAGAAAGATGGGTCTTTAGCTAGCTGACCCTGCCCCGAAGGTTTCAGAGGTTTCTGTCACAAGACAGGACACAAATATAGGGACACATTTATACAATTATAGCTCTGGCATGTACATCGTTGTGGTTCTAAAGCCCAGCAGTGTGAATACAATAGAGACAGGGAAGAGGGAGGGATGAAGTTAGATGGTGTAAAGGGAGGTGGATGTTATCATTACTGTTAATAATAGTTGTGCTGAGTTGCATGTGTTGTCTTGTATAAAAAAATGTTTATCATGGTATGTTTCTAAATTATGACAATTTCATGGTATTTTACCAACACTGGTAAAATAGGAGGAACAGGAGGGGGGTGCGCTATAATCAGATGCAGGCTGTGCCTCTTGCTAAATCCTGCAGCATGAAATCATCATTTTTATTATTGCTGTTCATGTCCAATTGTAACCTGTTACTGCACTTAGCCCATATGGAACAATAATGAGCATAGAGAGAGACTGTTTGACCCATATTTGGTGAAATAGTGCATCAGTGTTTGTTTTGTGTTTTTGTTAAATCTGAAATTGATATCAAATGATATGAAACACATGATACGTTTATAGTCTCATTATCACATCAGACAATGAAAGATCTGCTCAGATGATGGTTTCTATGTTACGACTGCATTTTCTGTGTGACCAGGACAGAAGAGTGGAGGAGATAAGAAAAGAGCAGAGATGAGCAGTGCAATAGGTAGATGAAAGAGTTGCCAGAGAATATGAAGAAGAGGAGAGCATCAGAAAAGCCCCTGATGTCTGAAGATGCTAAGAATACCACTTCTACAGATGCAGGTGTGTTTTGAACAGT
Source organism: Polydactylus sextarius (assembly GCA_016801845.1). Lineage (NCBI taxonomy): Eukaryota > Metazoa > Chordata > Actinopteri > Polynemidae > Polydactylus > Polydactylus sextarius. Next base: position 821,678 of record CM028910.1, read on the forward strand.
CTTTAAGTGGTGAAACGCAAAAACTCAAAACTATGGGAATTTGTCAATTTGAGGAAATTTCAGGGTGATTGGACAAAATGGCTGTTAAGTTAATGCATGAGTTAACCAGCTGATTTCAAATGCCATCATAATATGAGGCCTTAATATCTAAAATTTTGTCAGTGGATATAATCATACCTACATGACATTCCATCTTCAGCCATAACCAGCCTGACAGCTTTATTATAATTATTTCAACAACCTCAGTAGTGTTGCTGTATTTATCTTATTTTACCCATGGCAAGTGAAATCAAAATTACCTGCATGGATAAATACCAGCAGGGGTGAGTGAATATGATCTTTGTGATTTTGGTAATGTTACACTACTTGTCATTTTATTCATCTGATTTCTAATTTGTTACGATAATATCCACCCCATTGTATACCTCCTTGACTTGAGGTGATTCCCCATTTAAGATTCAATATTGTGTAGAGATGGGAAGAGCTAAGCAGAGTTACCATTTCACTGTTAATTGTTTGTGTTAAATGCTCCAAGACTGCAAATCACAAGAAAACAATCCAATTAAGCTCAGGAAAATGAAAAACAATTTGTTTGGATTTTCACCTTTAAAATGCTGATGACTCTGAAATGATTAATGTTTGCAATTTACCTGCTGCACTGAACACCATGGCTCACTGCTCCACACAGAGCAAGAACTGAGGGAGCTAAAGAGGAAAAAAAAAAAAAAAGAAATAAAACGGTTCTACATTAGAAATTGAGAGGAGAGACATGTGCCTCCAAGAGCTGAAAGCAATTAACAGAATCATAAGATGAGTCTCTGTGGCTTCTTGAACTCTGATTAAATGTTCTGATTGCTGGAGAAATCGCTTTGTTAGAGGGAGATCCATAACTGTCTGTACTGTAAAGTGGCCTATTGGTAAATCCATTTTTCTCAGACACAGGGGTGTTTTAAACAAATGTTTTAAGGATGTTGTTATAGATCAAAGGTTTGTATTTCAGTGATGGGTTGCAGTGTGACACAGGTTGGATGTCCAAGACAGCAATACATCTGTTTGAGTTTCAGCTGCAGTAGTTGCTCTTTCCTGGGTCTAAGCACTACATGATCTTATGAGCTAACAAAGGAAGCAGAGTGATGAAATTTTCACCTGGCAAATGTAGGAAATGGACAGTAGTGTGATTTGAGTGACCAAGGATGAACCTAATGGAGGGGGAGAGGAAGACTCTGTTATAATACTTGCTTGAAGGTAAACATTCACCCACGAAGCAGGAAGGATGCAATTAAATATAATTTATTTTCTTTCAAAAGGCGAGAAAAGCTTTGAACTTTCCTTACAATCCCAGTTGGTTTAACTGTAACTACTGGCTGTTCCACAGTCCAGTGTACTCACCATAGGCTACTGATGCAATGCTTGCTTTTATCTGTTTAAATTCAGTGAGAGCAGGAAACAGCAGGAACAGGAAAGACCATTACCACACTTTAACCCACATTGCTGTGAACGACTGGCTCATGCCTTAGCTCCATTAAGTAAAAAAAAAAAAAAAACTCCATTTTATGTTCTGTGAGTATCAACAGCCTTCGAGGTGGAATAACAATGTCCACATTCCTTTACAGTGAGGGGACACTTGCTCCTTATACTGTGTTCAGACCAAACACAGGAAAAAAAAACTTTCACCATGCCACCTTTCTCATCCTTCTTAACCACCGGTGGGAGTCTTTCCTGAAAGAAATTTGTGCTATCATAACCACAACAACAGCTAGAATAGAGCTCCATATGTACCTATTATCTAAAATTACATTAATTGTTTTTAATCTTAAGATTACAAACCACTAATTTTACAGATAATTTACTTCTCTTTTGTTTCTATTTCAAGCTCAGCAAAATTGTAAATATCTGTCAGTTAAAAGTAAATCTTTATAGAATCACAGAATATGGAATTATTAACACCCTTCTGTAATCTTATCACTTTTAGTCAGTTATTTATACTAGATATTTGTCAATTAACTAATAAATCTAAGTAAAATTGCAAAAAAATATTTTACCATTAATTGTCAGTAATTTTATCTAACTGTAGAAATGTGTCTTATATTGTTAAACTTGAGTTTAATAGTGTCAATATCATTTACCCATCATTCACATCAATCAATATCAGCGAATAAAATAACAAATAAATAATTCTGTTAAATTACAGTTTTATAGTGTTTGTTTTGAGGTGAGATTGAGTTGACTCTTAATGCACAGGGACATATCACTTAGAAGATGTAATATATTTATTTATTTTTATTTATTTATTTGTTTATTTTCCTGAAAGAAAAGTCCTAGGACACCTTTTTTTTGACTATGGCAAACTTTTTTTTGAGTCTCTATATAGCATATATAATTTTGGGGGACTAAGAATGGCCCAGGTACACTGCTAGAGGGCCTAATACAACCCATGATAAGGCCCTAGAATAAAACAACTGGTTTCCCCCATCCCTTTCGGCAAGCTCATGAATATTGAAAAGAACTAAGTGCTGATTGGTTGCTTTACCCGACGCTAGAAACCCAGTGTACCTTAGCCAGGAAAACAATTCAGAATTGACAAACAACAGCTGTATCAGGTATTCAACCGTACATGTTTGAACCAGAATCAGAAGAAGGTTCAGATGTAGAGGAACAACAGCCAGTTCACCAGCGATTGGAAATGAATGCGCCAGAGTGGTAAGTTTTGTCACATAGATTTTATAAAAACTATGTGTAAAGTTAGCTGTAATAACACTAGTGTTAGAACTATCCTGCACACTGTCTACATGCTAGCATACCTTTTTCTATATTGCTAGCATCCGAAGAGCATTTTAACTTCTTGAGCCTCAATGGCCCTGGTACTGTGGGAAATGTGGGTCACATCCAATTTCACAGCATGTAACAGCATGTGACGCTGGCTGCATAAACATCGGCATGTGTTATAACCTCAGAAACATCAGAATAAAGTAAACAAACTCCACAAAAAAGACGTCCACACGGCGCTTTATAAACAAACAAGTGACAGCAGAGGTCTCAGCAGATTCCAAAACTACAAGTTTCATCAAGATCCAACAAAAATTGACTGAACCAGCAGTGATAGAATGTTCACGTTCCATAAACACGATCATGAATCCTGTCTTACCGTCTTGTTTACAAAACATAAATCCACATTGATAACACTGCTTTTCCTAAACATAGTTTATGGTCCTGATATTCCCAGTACATCCTGGAACATTACATGTGTGCTCCAATATTGTTTTTGTTTTCCTCTTGTCCAACATGCCGACTATCTATATTCAATAACAAGGTAAATGCAGTTTTGAATTCTCCGACTCCTTTGGGTCCTGAGAAAGAAGCTGTTGTTGTTTCATACTGTTTCTTTGGGCTTTGTATATAAAATGCAAAATGTTAGACTAAACAACATATCATACTACACAACAACGAAACAGAAGTAACCTGAGATGTTGATGACATGTTAAGGCTAATTTGAAACCCAGTTAGAAATAATGTAGCTCATGTTAAAAGTGAACCACACAATACTTGAATACTGCTTTGCTGGGGTTTTACTTCCCTACCGTTTTTTCTAAAAGTAACATGTGTTGACTGAGAGTTTTCAGAATATGTATTTTCAAAATCTGAATAACTGCACTGGTTGCATTACTACACAGGTAAATAAACAAACATGTTTCAGTTATAACTCATCACAGCAAAAACTACAGGGAAGGTTTTATACATCAGTCACAAAACACAATACGTGATTGCTCGATGAGATCAGTCTACACACGAACCACCCACAAGCAGCCTAAAACCCAGACAGGGAGGTTTCTGCAAAAGCTGTGTTATACAATGAAGCAGCAAGCAACATGGCCATATTTGCCATTTTAAAGACTATAAAATTTCTTAATTGCTGCAAGAGCTGTTACCTATTAATCCATTTCTTCCAAAGACCACAGTTGAGATACAACAGTGTAAACACACACACTGGTTTCTCCACTGTTTTCTGTTTTGGTCCGTGGCTTAGTTGTTAGATCTCCATGATACCATGCTGCTAATTCTGTTTGTTTATGTGATAAAAAAAAAAAAAAATGATTTAAATTAGTTATCTTCAACTCACTGCAGATGTCAAATATGTATTCACCACACTTCTCAAATATATATGCCTTTTCTTCCTTTCCCCCTCTCAAATGCTGTCTATTTTGGTCAGCTCTGTGTTCCCGAGGTTGACCTTTTTGGCAGACTACCACTGCTGATGGAATGGCTCTGTCTGTCATGGCTCCCATTAACCTATGGTCCCTAGTTTTATGGGGCCATGGCTCTGTTATTTCAAGATAAAGTAAAAGATCATTCAAAGCCATGCACAGGCAGCTGTTGTTCTCTTTAATCAAATGACCATTCAAGGTTCAAACAGTGGGCTCAGACATGCATGCAGGAGATCAGAGCAGGGAAAAGAAGAATGAAGAGAGGTTACTGTAGATGACATGAATGAAGGCAGTTAGTGAGAAGAGTGAAAGCATCTTTGCTGCTATGTTAATATGCCCAGTGGAGCATTTCTAAAATGAGGAGATGGAGGTATAAGCCAGTGACATTTTCATTAATTTGTTTTCAAGTAGATGCTCTCCCCACCACTGAGCTTGACATATAAGGCTGTTTTCTCACATGTTTTCAGATGAATTGCTTGACACAAAACAGCAGGGTTTGACTTGATGAAGAAATACACTTGGTGTGGGCAGAGAACTGGTGTGAAATAGATACAGAATTACACTAAGACTTACTAAAACGCCACATTAGTGTGTAATCTCATTATTTGTAAAGAAACTGAAATGGCTGCTCACACTGTATTTTTTATTTGAACTGAAAATAATCTGGCATATGAAAAAATAAATGAATAAATACAAGCCACAGTTCTAATGTGACCTCACTTCCTCTGTCTACAGCACCGAACAATGTTGAGTACACCCTGCCATTTAAATCAAAAGAGATTTAAGTGCTGTGTGTAAATGTCAGTGATTTTGTTTGCCTAAATATATTATGACTTAAACAGAAACCTTGCATGTGTACATCTTGTTGTGGTTTGTTTGTGTGGCAGATCTTACATGCAAGTTGACCAAAGCCCAGGAGTATTTTTTATTATTTTATCAGTATTAGAAAATAAGAGAGAAAAAGAAAAGAAAAGAGATGTCCTCTGTAACAATGCCACCATGAATTGAGTTGAGATTGTTGTGTCATTTTATGATCGATTTAATTAAACCTGCTGTGCAGAACTTTCATCTCTCCCTTCTGACAGTCATAGCAATAACACCATAACTTACACCAATGGAAACCTATATGCAGAATTTCTTTTTTATCTGGAGCATTAGAAATATTTCTTGGACAGTCTGTGGGTTTTTTTCCCAACATCAGCTCTGCCATACTTCTAGTTCAAATGAAACTCACCGTTACAACCTAATGAAATGGGTCAGGTTTGAAAGAAGGAGACAGGAGAACCAGTCTATGTGCGAAACAAAGAGAATTTTATTCGTTAACAGAAAACAATCAATCAAAACAACTAGATGGAGTACTAACACAGTACTAACACTAATGAACACAATAATTATGCAGCACCTCTGCAGAATACTTGAAATATATTAAGCACGCAGCATTGTCACTCGGTGGCTGGTCGGCTGCTCTCAGAGAGTGACTGACTCTCTTTGCTCCTTTTTACCCCTGAACTCTAATTAGTGGATGCACCTGCTGATGGAGGGGAGGAGTAGCATAAGGGGGGGGGCCTTATGGCCATAACATTCACACACTCACGCACTAATGGAACAGCCATCGGGGGCAGTTTGGGGTATATTATCTTAAACTTAAACATGTTAACTAGAAGAGTCAGGAATCAAAAACACCGACCTGCTGCTCACTGCACAAAAATGTATCATTATGGTTTGGCTGAAATCACAACAGAAACCAGACAGGCTTCATCAGCACTGTGTGATCTCACCTAGTTTGACTGTAATAGACGTTATTAAAATTTAAGCTCCTTAACATCATTCAACTGTCTATTTCTATTAGATGTGTGAATAATAGAAAGTGCTACTTATTAATACAGAATGGTGTTTTACTCCACCTTTATTTGGAAGCATCCTGATCAGATGTTCAAACCACTTTGATTGACTCAAGCTGATGCAAAGGAACAGTTGCTCAACTCCAAATTCCTCTTTCTCAGGCAGAGCCCAGGCACCTTGCAGAGGTTTCACATGGATACAGACATGGAAGCAAAAGATAAAGTTCAAACCAGATTTAGTTTAGGGGGATCCAGGAGGCTGAATCCAGAGTGGGGTTAGTGGAGCAGATGGGGTAGCAGGTCTAGACTGACAGGGGCCAGAGAGATGAGTAGGCAAAAGGTCTAAGGCAGAAGAGATCAAAAAACTCAGAGCAAGGTACAAGGCTGGATGCATCATATACTGACTTAACAGTGGCTACGATCTGGCAGAGTAGAAGTGCCACTTCCACTCTGCCAGATCTGCTCAGCATATAAAGACAGGCTGGTTGCAGGAGTGGGTGCAGCTGCTACTTCGTGCAATGCTAGGTAAGTGACACTTAAGCCCTGGATGCAGAGGAAGTGGCTGAGGCAGATATAACAGGTGAGGGTTGACATGTAAATGATAAACAACTGGTAAACAACAATGTCATCATCTTGCACAACTCCCTCTTCAGGATACTGGAACTCCTTCACCTGGGGTAGCAACCCACTGCAGTCAAGCAGTCAACTTGTTTTCAGCCTAAAACCAATGATCTTTCCCTAAATTAAACCAGGATTACCTGTGCCTGATCAAACGAGGGACTGTCAATGTGAACCCATCTGTGGTATCCACCCACTTCTGCACTCTCAGTCGTATGCTTGTACACCTTTGCATAACCTAATTGAAGCACTGAGTGTATATTTTCCTGAATATTTAATTCATGTAAGTTTCAAATGATTTTTGATTGCATATCAAGCAAGGTTAATATTATACCATTACAAAACCACATACAGTACATGGCCAACAAACACAACCAAGTACTGGCAGTATTATGTCCCCTACAATAATAATTTCATACTTTGTGTGGGAAGATTGGGAAGATTACAGATTTTGTTTTATTCATTCAAGAAATAAAAGAAGTGTAAATAACACCTTTGTACCTTATTTTCTGTATGTTGTGGTCATATGTGTTTAGAAACAGAATTTTGGACGCTGACATGCTTTAAGCTTTAAAGGTAAATGCATAGCATGTTTTCATTGTTTGTTATATATTTGCTCAGGACAAAAAAATCAAATTTCTCTTTCTGTTCCATGTGTCCTCTGTTTAAAGTCTTGCCTACTTACAAAATGATTGCTGATTATTTTATCCGAGGCTGTAAATAAAAAAAGAGGATTGATTTGAACACATTTCTTCCCTTCCTTCCATCTTTGTTGCTCAGCTGATCTTAGCTGTATTCGTTCCTGCACTGGATTCACCCTTCACACAGCCCCCATCAAACCATTAATCTTTATCCTTCATCATTTGCTCACTAACAATTCCTTCTATCCCTCATCGCTGTCACTGCCATCAGCACCATTCTGTCTTCATTTCCCAACACCTGTCCACCTGCTGTGGATGTGCCTGAGACTCTTTTCACATGGCCGACTGTTCAGTAAGTGAACATTTAAATGTCTAACTAATGCTTTGGTGGCAGTTTGGTAACACTTTGTGTACAAGTTGTGCTCAGAATTCTTTCAGCTAAATTTGCTTTTGATTTCAGTGTTAATCATGGATCCTTATACTTAAAGGTGACAGTGAATCAAAAAGCATTGTTATCTCATCTTTACTTAAGAATGGTAGTCCACCCACATTCAAGAACATGTGAAAAGTGCTAGAAAATTTCTTAGAAATTCCTCTTTGAAGCTTTTTAAGATGCTTCAATTCAATTTCATTTCTATAGTGCCAAATCATAAAACATGAGGCATTACATTTTACTTACAATTACATTTTACTGTGTATATGTCACATCACAGGACAAGGATCAAAACCCTATTCAACCATTCTGTCACCTTTGAGCAGCAGTGGTGGATGGCAATGCTACCACTTAAAAATACAGGGCAATACAGTAAATAGGGCTGAAAGATTTTGGAGAAAACATATGATGGCCTATATTAGACAAGAATAATCAGTTCTACATCACTATTGTCATTTCATTTGAGAAACATCAAAATGATTATGGTACAATTTTGGTGGGCATCTGTAACAAACAAAGATGTTCTCTTCAGTGTAGAATATGATAGACCAGGACCACTCTGAAGATCAATCATGTTTCGAGATATTATTTTATTTAAATTCCCTTGGTCAATCATACTTCTAATGTGAGTAACAACTGTGCAGGTGCATTAAAATAAACTGAATCTAGATCTAACAATGTACTTCAAATCGTTGTGTGCGTCTTCTCTTGTGTCAAGAAGATGATGGTAATGTCTTCTTCTAGTTTTTTTTAAATGGTGAAATGTCAACAAACAGGACATTAATTTCCAATTTGGACCACAATTGCCACTTGCCAAGATATCTGCTGGCTTGTTTTCAAATTACAATCAATAATGAAAGTCTTACTAGAGCTGCTTATCGCTTGTGTGGCTCCATGTTTCATGCAAGGTAGCGATTATGCCACTGCCGTCCCTCCTCTTCTGCTGTGTAGTGAAGATGGCATCATTGAGGGTGGGCGAGAAATGTCCATCTTGAATCACTGAGACGTCCACTCTCAGCAGATACGTTGATTGTTTGTTTACAAAGCACCGTGTGGAGAGGTGGGGTTGCAGTTTGTGTTCACATCTTTTTGTGGAGTTTGTTTACTTGCTCTGTACTTGTTTTTTTTTTTTTTGTTTGTTTGTTTTGCTGTGTTTGGTGGTTGTAGAAATGGTTTATCTGGGTGTTTAGCTGAGATTCTGATGTTTCTGAGGATACAATATGTTTATTCAGCGGGCGTCACATGCCGTTACTTGCTGTGAAATCGGATGTGACCCACTTTGGGGCTCAAGAGGTTAAAATGCTCTTTCCATGCTAGGAATATAGAAAAAGTTATGCTAGCATATAGTCAGTGTGCAGGATAGTTCTAACACTAGTGTTATTACAGCTAACTTTACACATAGCTACAAAATCTATGTGACAAAACTTACCACTCTGAAGTATTGATTTCCAGTCGCTGGTGAACTGGCTATTGTTCCTCTACATCTGAACCTTTTTCTGATTCTGGTTCAAACATTTTCAGTTGAATACCTGATACACAGGATTTCTAGGTTTGGGGTAAACTGACCAATCACCACTTAGCACTTTAAAATATTAATGAGCTTGTCGAAAGAGAGGGGGGGGAAACCAGTCGTTTTATTCCAGGGCCTAATCATGGGTTGCTCTAGCAGGGTTCCTGGGCCATTCAATTCAATTTCATTTGTATTGTGCCATATCATAAAACACTTATCTAAAGGTACTTTACATAGAGAAGATCTCCTTGTGTGATCTCCTCACTCATGGTGCCATGTTCAAGTGTTCTATTCAGTGTGAAGCATTTCTAGTATTTAGACTATTGCATACCCCCAGGCCCTTAGGTAGCCTGTACCTTCCTCATCATATAAGTTCCCCCACCCCCATACATATGTGCTGCTTAAAGCAAGATACATTTTGATAAACAATACTCAAGTGAGTTTGTAAGCACTATTCAAATTTGCAAAATGTACATGTATCTGGTTGGCAGTTAGTTTTGTAATGTGCAAGGCAGAGGAGGTGTGAGAAGCAGAACATTTTTTGGCAGCATCACAATGAAGTGCAAGGTCAGTCGCAGCACTGTGTATCGGTGTAAACTCAGTTTGTATCAAACTCTAAAAAAACAATTAGACAAGATGTTCATTCTATGATTTTTGACCTGCACTACTTAAGTAAGTAAGTTTAAACTCACTCCAATCACATGTATCCTTCATCTCATCTGGTTACCACCGGTGACCAGTGGTGAGGGCTGGAAAGCAGATTGACTGACAAATGAAGAACTTTCCCTTTAGGTTTGGATCATGGTAATAAGCCCGTGTAACTGCTAACACTGCAGTGTATAACACCCCAAGATATTCAGACTTCCACCCAGTGCAATATTACACTTCATGATGCATCAGAAATTTGATCTAACATTGCTTTTAATTTATCCTATATATGGAATACTTAAATATTTAGAATTCATCTGAGTTTTCTTTGAGTCTTTAATGCCTAATCAACCATCTTCCCTTCCCTTGTATGTTTCCTTCAATTTTCTAATGTCCATCCTCCGCAGTTTACCCTCCCTCTTTATAAGGCTCCCTTGGCCTCTATGTTCCACCTCATTTCTAACATATTTAAATCTTTCACTACCTTTCTTTCATCGTTTTCTTTTCCATTCTTGCCAGCCCTCTCCTTTCTTTGCCAACTCTTCTTCTCTTAAATCACTCTAATCTTCATCAGCAAGAATTTCCTTCTCCACTCCTTTTCTTTTTCATTTTTCCTACCTTCATCCCCCTCCTTCGCTCTCTTTCCAAGTGGGGGAAGTGTAGCCTTGTCCTGTGGCGGAGAGGATGATTCATGATTGACTGGCAAGGGAGAAGGAGATGTATTAATCAAGAGGCGGCAGTAGAGCTCTGCCATAATGCAAATGGAGTGTTAATTGAGTGCTGGATGGCTTTGAATAATGGCTAAGGCTTTTCACTTCAATCAATGCACATCACAACAATGGGATGACAGCATGCTTTCACAATGTGGAATACATCCCACAATGCTATAATGCTTTTTCCAGTTCTTTGTTTCAGAATTAGAGGGAAGGTTGGCTGTTTATGCATGCATATTAGAAAGTAGGTGTTAATTGAGAGAAATCACAGGTTATTGAATAGATACAAGGTTATTTTCTTCATCTGTTTTGATATGCAAGTGTGAAATGTGATTCAAAGATGAATGCAGGCAAATGGAATGGAATGATGCTATGTTTATTCAGCATGAGGCTAAATAAAGAGTTTGGCATTTGTTGTAGAGACACCAGTCAACTTCTTGATTTGATTGTGGTGTCTATTGGTCACAAATTGGTCACTGAACATTTTTATGCCACAGCTTCAATTTTAATGGATCAATTGATGTATAATGTAAAATATGTTGCTCATAGTGATGGACCCATATAATTATCATCTAAATGAGAGAATGTTGGACTTATTACCCATATCTGTTTGATTATTAAATTGGCAACTGTTTGCTAAATCATTAGCCATAATAAATTTATTATGTGTTTTCAGTAGTATACTCGGATCTTTGGAGGGATTTGGATCATTCTGAGTCACTCACTAATATGAGCCGGGTTGTGTGAGTCACTTGAGTCACTTAGGATAGTGTTTCCAGTATTAGCAAGAACCTTGGTACGTTCACTCGAGACATAATGAAGCATATTATTATTATTATTATTATTATTATTATTATTATTATTATTATTTTTATTATTATTGATAATAATAATAATAATAAAAAGGTCTAGTATGATAGCATAAACTTACCAATAACCTATCATTGAAAATGATTTAGCATAAGCCTAAACCTAAAGCTTTAAATTAGGCTGTACAAAAAAAAAAAAAAAAAAAAAAAATGAATAAGGTCAGTGTCACTACCACGACAAAATGTTTTATTTTCTTGTGGTCTAAAATGTTTGTGGAGTAGATCAGCAGAGTATCAATTTTCTCACAATGTAGGCAACAAGCTTACGGCGGCCATAGAAATCAATAACAGCAAGAACTCGTCCTGGGTCACTCACTCACTCACTTGACAGAGAAACAAAACTTACCTGATTGACGACTAGTCAGGAGATGGGTAAGTCTATCGGCGGACGTGAGTGACGACACAGGACTCAAAGAGACTCAGGACTTGTGAGTCCTGAGTCGTCGGAGTCCGGTAAGTCTAGTGGGTATAAGCAAGTGACGACTCAGGACTCATGAGGACTCATGAGTTCTGAGTGAAGTCTATCGACGGATGTGAAAGACGACTCATGAGTCGTCATGAGCCATCACTCACTCGGCAGAGAAATGAAACTTACCCGACTGACGACTCAGAGTCGGTGTGAGTGAGTGTCTAGAGTTTGCACTGCTTGCTTGGAGTCAATACGTTTTGTTTCTCTGCCAAGTGAAGTGTAAGATGTTTGAACGGTGCTGTTTATTGATTATATTGGTTATATCAACCAAATGTGGTAGTGGTTAAGTGACTCAGTTAAATAGATGTCTAGATTCATGATTTGGATCCTGAATCTTTTTCCCACTACTAGTTCTCAGCTGTTTCAGTTATAGATGCACATCATATATGAAGGAACACATCACAAAGAAGATAAATCATTTCCAAGCACCAGACTATTACACATGGCCCTTTAAAGTAGAAGTAGTGTGTTAACATTAGAATCCAAACCCTGGGTTTCCTTCAATGCCCTGGCACTCAGATTTGAGTGTCCACCTAACTAATCAAAGCAGATTGAAAATAAATCCAGCTGCTGTCTTCCCACTTCGCTCCATGTCAAGAAACATCGACATCTGGGGAATCCTTATTCTTCATCCTGGCTCCCCACTCAGCCCCATCCCTCACAAACTAATTCAGTCATTAGCACTATCCAATAGAAAACAGAATGCAGGAACTAACTGGGCACTGGTGATATTATCAAGCACTATTCTTAATTACAACGTATCAGGCTGCTAAATGAACTGCACTGAGGGACTCTGTGGAGAAAACAGATCAGCAAACATAGGATCTTGTGCACTGCAGAGAGGTGCTTCATTGCCATTACACTCAAATCTACAGGATTAAGATGAGCTTAACAGTGAGAAGAGACCTTGGGGGTACAATGCACACTGCTGCCAGAAACTGTAAAACCACTTTCTGTAACAGCTAAAGTGAGGATGATGTGGGTAAAAAGTCGTATTTGGTCGTGGTTATCATTATGAAGACATATAGTTGGAGCAAACAGTAGCCATTGATGTTGAATTTGGATTTGGTGTACAATGTACAAAGCATTTCCAGCATTACTTAGTTATTTTTACTTATTACTTATTAATTAAAGATTCACTGTAATTTGTTAATTATCATTCCTTTAAATTGGCACTATGTCACAGTAGATGGTGTCATCATATGGCTTTGGATCATGAAAGTATTAAGTGGCCTCTTGTGATGATTTGCTTTTTTTTTTTTTTTTTTTTACAACTGAATCATGATTATTCAATATATTTCTATTCAAAAAAGTCATTCATACATCACCCTGGCACAGTTGCAAGAGAGTCATCATTTCTGTGTCCCCACCTGGTACCTGAGGAAGGAACCACACTGACTAATAAAAAACAAAACAAAATTTGATTACTCAGTAAAATTGATTACTCAATAAAAACAGTTTGTGTTAATGTAACCAGTGGTGAAATATGAATTCAGGTTAATAGTAGAATTAGAATAGAGAGGTATTGCTAATCACAATACTTCCCTAGGCATTGCTAGGATCCATTAATCTTGTCTACACTTTCCACAACCTTCTGTAATTACATAGAATCTGCTTTGAAAGATGTGAGCTTAAGCCAAAAAGAAGTTTGCTAATGTTGTTAGCCATGAGGCTAATGCTAATATAATAGAGGAGGTGCTCAAGGAACTACACACTACCAGACCCACCATACCTATAACTGGAAAGTAGGCTTGAACGGACATTTGAGCAAATTTTCAACTTGTTATATTTGTATATAACAATAAGTTATATGGGGAACTGGGAGACTATGGTTTAAAATAAACATAATCAAATCAAGTTTATTGTCATTCTGCTGTACAGTAGTGCAGACAAAATGAAAGAGCATTTTTTCTAGGAATCCAATGAATCCACTTGTAGTACAGTCAGTTGTTGTTAAAGTGCCAAGTGAGGATGGAGTATGATCAATACATAATTAAAAAAAAACAGCTACTAAGGTGTCATGGTGTGCATACTTCAGATCAGCGGTTCAGCATTTGAACAGCTTGTGAAAGGAAGCTGTTGATTAGTCTGGTGGTTCTGTATTTTTTGCTCCAAAACCGTTTGCTTGATGGGAGCAGTTCAAAGAATTTGTGGAGAGGGTGTGAGGAGTCCTAGATAACATAAATAATTATCTTTTAAGATAAAGACATGTTTAAGGGCTTTATTAAAGTTAGGGTTCAGTCAGAGGTGTCAGGGTTCACAAAGAGTTCACATGGAATTTTGTAATAAAGTTTAAGTATGCAACTATTTGTCAAAAGTCAAACACAATAAACACAAATAAACACAATAAAAAGCCAGAAAGATTCCTCCAAGATGACTTTTCAAAAAGTGACAAGCAGAGAGATTGAAATTAATTCAGTTAATAATAAGTATTGTTATTACAGCATGATGTGCACACACTCTGCCTCCTCCCTCCAAGAAACTTCTCAGTTTCCTCCTTGTGATGTCCCTGTTCATCTCCATGGCTGCCACCTTCATCCTCTTTCCTTTGCCTCAAATACTTCTTGCTTGTGTACAACATAGGGTATGGTTGATGATGTTAAAGACAGCACCAACTACTGCAAATGTGTGATTTTAGCACATTTAGCAACATCTGTCTGTATAATTTTATCTTCTTCTCTTGCAGTTTCTCTGCAACTGCCTTTGTGCTTTGATTTGTCCTTTCTAACATGAACTGTGAACACCCGATATCTTTTACTTTGTCTCATCTCAGAACCAGGGGAAATCAGAGGATTTTTATAGGGCCAGCTCAGTGTCAGTATAGAAAATGGCCCCTGCCCCATTCACAGGTATCCATGCACGTTTCTCTCAAATTTGGTAAATCACATCAGTTAATATAAGTCCACCTTCCATCATCACTCTACCCATTAACTTCTCTGTGGTGATATTTCATGGTTTGGATGTCATATTCTTGTTCCAAAATTCTGAGAGATAAAAGGAGACAGAAAATAATCTCAGTCTGTTACATCTGAAGAGATAGTGGCTTCATAATTGTGAGCTTTTTTTTCTTTTTTTTTTTTTTTGGTTCTCTGGGGGGTTTTGTGTCCATGGTAACCTCAGTGAAACCCTCTGAGGGCTCAAGGGAAAAGGAAGGTGGAGGCACTTGATCGTGTTCTCCATTTAGCTATAGAGGGCAAATAGTTGAGGAAGGGGTAATTGAAGGTGGTTCATTAGATGCTGATCCAGGTCCTCCCAGAGGGATCAAGTGAAGACTGAAGGGAAAGGGATTCATGCTGGGCAGAGAATTAGACGGAGGATTTGCTGCAGGCTTCAGATTCTCTGGACGAGTCCTTACTCATCATACACTTGAGACAGGCAGGCTCACTTGCTAACACCACTGTAATGCTCACATTATTAGTTGAGGAAAATTACAGGGTAGTGGAGTTTAAATTTTGACATTGATAAGGAAGATCTTGGAATGTCTTAATAGACTTTTCGGTCAAAAATTTGGCCTTGCAAATTCTCCTGTTTTTTTTTTTCCATGGTGATAATGATTAAACTTACTTCAGTAATGAAATATGTCCTGTACACATGCTGCTGGAGAGCCGAAAGTTTCCGTATTGATTTTTTTTTTTTTTTCAATAGTATGAAAGACAAGTCTAGCTTTGTTATTGTGTGAGGAATTATAGAGCTTTTGTAAATGTTCATTTTCAAGTTTTTTAACATTTGTTTTTAATGTATTCATCAGTGAGTATTAGTGGCTCTTGGGGGACTGATTCCATCTTTAGATTATTTATTAGGCATGTTTCAAATCGTTCTACTGTGGTAAAATCGCTGCTGGGTGTAGCTTCAAATTTAACTCTTCCTTCCATTTGCATGTTGTTAGTCGATGGTCAGGAATATATATTGCACATTCATATGGCAGTCCCACAGCAGATGACCTCATTTCAAAGGCAAACACTATATACCAGACTCATAATAACATACTTACTATGTACTATTTTTCTGGTGCTACACACTGATGTCCACCCTCTGATACTTTTATGTGTGTCTGACAAGAACATCATGTTCTCACATAGTATTCATCTGACACAGATGGGACCTGTACTGATAACATAACGTTGCTTAACTCTTTTTGTTATAAATATGCTTTATGATACACATCCCCTTTATTCACCATTCATGTTTCATCTATTTTCCATTTGTTGTTAAGATATACAGTTTGTTTCTTGATTATAAATAGAAAATACATTGTGTCCCAATAGAGTGTGCATCTAATTCAAAATAAATAGTATCTCTGTGTGTCCTTGTAATGAGACTGAATAGAGTAATTCAGATTTCATGCATTATATCATATTGTGTATTTTACTATGGTTCCCCATCAAGAGATTTTTGAAATCATATCAAGACAGACAACTTTTTTAATACAGTAACAGCAATTTGTATGTATGTATGTATGTATGTATATTTGAATGTATGGTAGATTAGTCAAGCTACTCACTTTGAGCAATAACATGCCTTTGTTTTTCTGTTGTTGACAGCAGCAATGATCATAGAACTGGGTGCTGGTATAAAACCTGGTATAAAGTCTGCTGTATTCATGATTTTCTAGCCAAAAATGATTTCTATCTAATCTTAACTAACTAACTGTTAGGCAATTGCACAGGTTTAATTTAATTAATTGAAATAACAGAAAATAATTTAATAATTTTGTGAACCTGCATAACATTACCTCCTAAGTCAAAGTAGTGATATTCTCTGGAACATAATTTACACCCTATATATCAGTCATCCACGGAAGGTTGGTGGTTTGATTCTCAGCTCAATTAGTTCTCATTTTGAAGTGAACCCCTAATTGCCTCTGTTGGCTGTTCCATTGTTGTGTGGATAAGCACAATGTGTAGAATCACTGTGTGAATATGTATTAGGGTAGCAGCGTGAAACACTTACGATACACCTAGACATAGTATATATGTATATACAATCCTATTACCATGCATAACTTTATCAGTTTTCACCGACTACATCTGCTCTGAGAAAACCACTCAACTTTTTCTTGTCAACAAAAACAACCGGCCAAAGTTAGCAACTAACTGCGTAAAAGCTTAGAGAATCTGTTGGTGGAGACCGAAACAAAACTGAATTGGGCGTGTGAAAGTGAACATCCATGAGGAAATTAGAAACCCCAACTGAATATTTGTGTTCCTGTTTTTACTCTGTGCTATCTGTTATGTTTTCCATAATAAAATTTACAAGGTGATATTATTTCACTTGTATTTGAGCCTTTGTATGGTGTCCTCAAGAAAACCAAAACATTGGACTAGATGATATGGATTCTGTATCAATTCCTTTTTACTGGTTCATGAATGAGACCTTTACTGTCCTGTGTTAATTTGTTTTACATGACCAGTAAAAATACCATTAGCATTAGTTTCAGTGTTATGCCGTGTGTCTTGTGAAACACTTTCTGTTCTAAATATAAATAAGAATTCTTACTGAGCATGAAACAACATAAAAGGTTGAGTGAATCTAGGTGTTTGCAGATTTGTCCCCTGGCTTATTCACAAAGATTAACACACCTGTGTGTTCACTTTCCAAGGAAGTTTTCATTTCCTTGTATCACCATGGCAACAGTCAGTTACAGGGATGGTGGGAGATGGTGAGTGTCCTTATCAGCTAAGTGAGTTATAACAGCAGACAGCTCCACCATCTGTAGCACCTTCTTATTACATAACATTTACAACACACACCACAGTGAGTAAAGCAGCACTGATCTACGTTGTGTAGATAAACCAGTGAACTCTACTTGTCACACTGACATGCTGACACTTGCTGGGTGTTGGACTCTCTGCAGTCCTGAGTTCTGCGAAGATAATCAGAGCTGATGATTTTGATGAAGTAAGGTCACAGTATTTCCAGTTACAGTTTCTTTTCAGACAAAAACATAAAAATTAATACATGCATTTTTAAGTGGTTTTTTTCACTGTAATCTAAATGAATCCAATAAAGGCACTCAACAACAGAAAGCATTCTGTCATTCTGCTGCATTGTGTGGTACTTCAGCTGCATTGCAGAGAGGGAGAACCTACAGCAGATAGTGAATATGACTCAGTGGATCATCAACAATCATTTTTTTCCACTCAGGTCATCTACTCAGGCAAGCAAACAGAATTATGAAGGACCCTTCACATTTAGGTCAGTCACTAGCACCAGTCCCTCTGACAGGCTATCCCTTATCTAAAGAATAACTTCTTATTCTAAATTTATTGCCATATATTATTTATCTCATGATTTAACTGCTTAATGTGTCGCTTTGCTACTACCTCTATTTTGTTGTATATTTATCGTACACAAAAGATACAGAAGGTGAAGTTCCAGTAAGACATGATAAATGTGACCACATCATTTTTGTCAAATCTTATATATCAGGATCTCTCACCCGGTTATTGGTCACTTATCATTGTTTATACATTTTTTAATTAATTAATTTATATATTTATTTTCATAGGTTAGAGATGAACTTTTATTGTTCTGCATTGAACACTGCATTTCAGTTTTTTTGTGTTTATTAACAATGACACTAAAGATTCTTGTTCTGATCTATTCAGCTTTACACAGAATAACCTGACACTGGATGGATTTACTTGCAAAACGTTTGCAGTGTGTCTCAGATCTGCTGCCTGCTGTCCGTCAATACCCACTGGATGTATTTTTAGGTCTGGCTCAGCCGGCATCATGAGATCTTGCAAATTCACACAAAACCATGCGATTTATCAGGGTGTAGTTTCGACACATCGACAGATCTGCCTCCACCCATTATGACATTCTCAAGGTGTAGTGCAGGTAAATATGATCTGCTGTGAGCACGGTTTATGTTATTTTGTTTTTTATTTGGTTTGATTTATTTTATTTTTTTGTTTCTGTGCTGAATTGCTGCACTGTGGTCTAGCGTCCGGCAAAAATAGAACCAGCTGGTGGAAACACAACCATTGACTAGGATGGAAAGGTTTCAGATTTGCTGACAGATTGGAGACACACTCAGTGGAAAATGGGGGGTGGCACTCCATCCCACTTGCTTCAGATGAGAATCTGTTCTTCACATCTGTCTATGTCTCATGACATTCCTGTACATTAAAACCTTATTTCAGGTAAACCTCTGAAGATTGATCTTTTCTTTACAATGCAATGTTCTGCTGGTGATATTTTGGCTCCTTGCATTACCTGCACATGAAAACCTTAGTGCAGACTAATCACATTTCCCCCTGGCAACAGAATTCCCCAATGGCATTGGACTGCTTGACAATGCCCACACCCAACAACTCTGCACAGAAATGACTCCCCAGATCCCAATCTGATTTAGCATTTGTGGGATGTACTCGAACAATCCATGGAGCTGCCAGCCAACAACCCACAGGACCCAAAAGATCTTCTGCCAGTGTCCCGGTGCCAGACGCTCCCAAAAGCCCTGTGGCAATGCCCTGATGGGGCAGCTTTATTGTAGCAGTGCTAAGTGGACCTAGTCAACATGGGGCCGGTGGTTTTTAATGTTGTGGCTGATCTATTTAGAAATGAGATTGTTTGGGGTTATCATTGCACAACAAAAAGTCTGGTAGCAAACTGTAATTTCAAGGAGCTTTAGGAAAAAAGTATCCTTGAGGTGGTTGATCTGTGCTTTGACGAACCTGAACGAACCACGTAATTTCGATAGACAGACATACAGATACCCTTAAGAAATACCTCATGTCCTGAAGACATGGTTAATGTGAGAGAAGAGAGAGAATGAATGAGCAGCTCACAGCTGCTCTGAGAAAATGTAAGAAGATTTGGTCTGTCAATTTGTTGACATTAACCAAGCATTACTAGACAGCACGTCTCATTCCAGCATCATACACAAGAAAGGCAGGGTTCCTGGCTTCACATTCTGCAATAATCAATGCTGCTATTTTGTGTGGGAGATGTTACATTGTCTGCTCAAGGCACTGAAACCCAGTCTGTGTCTCCTCTGCTGCAATGCTCCTTGGTCTCCTGCTGTGCTGCTTCTCAGTGCCATTTTCAGCATCAAAATCCTATCATTTCCACCCATAATCCCCATTCAGCCAGCAGCTCCTGTTCTTTGCAAAAAGGCAAATCGAATCATCTGCAACCAACTCTCCTGGCCTCTAACCGCACTATGGTTCATTATCAGTCCATTACAATGGGTTATAATGGCATTTATGGAAAGTGTTGAACTGGATGGTTAGTGGTGCAAATAAGTGCAACGAATGAATGAGAGGAGACATTGCGATAGCAACAAGAGGTAAAGCCAGTGTCCTGAGCGAACATCTGGTTTTCCTTGTGATGTTTTTGTTAAATGTATGTTTGTGCAGTTGAGTAACAGCAGCTGGGAGCATACAAGCATGAAAACTGTTCTTATCACACTTTGCTGTTCTATCCCACTATCCTCAGATCAAAATCTCCTCTCCACAATTTTGCATGCTTTTACAGTCCTATTATTGGCTTTATCCTCTTCTGTCCTCTACTCTCTTCAACCGCCCTACCCCACCCCATCCAAACGCACATATACACATGCTATATCCTAACCTTTCTTCTTTTGACTATAGGCTCTCACTATCTCTTTTATTCTACTCTCATGTTTTCTCCTTTTCTTCCTCTGCTCTGTTTTCAATAGTTTTTCTTCATGTATGAGGAGAGGTATATGCCCTCTATGACCTAGTTGGAACAAAGCGCAGTACCAAAGCAATTTATTTATGGCTGCCTGCCTTGACCCCTTTTTGTGGAGAGCAGATTTTCTCCAAAAGTCAGGGCGAATCCAAGGTCCTGATTGAATGCACAGGTAAACATGTCATTTTCTCACCATCAATGCCATATTAAGATGCTAGGTTGGGAAACTCTGCAAGTTTTTTTCTTGCAAATATGGAGGTACTGAGAGATATAATTTCGTGGGATATAATGTGGGTTTAGTGCTAACAAGAAAAGGAGATCATACTGTACCTGTGTAAATCCAAAACCAGCTTCTGTACCTGTGGGGAGCATTGTAATTCTACCCAAAAACATTGTGATATAACATTTTTGTCAGATTGCCTCTACTGGAAAGATCCACCAGTAAAACAGCTGTATTGTCTGCCAGAACAACAATGATATTAGTCTTATCACATGTAACCTGGGTGCTGAGTCAGCATATGGTGCAGTCTGAGTCTGGATCCATGGAGCCAGTCTGCCTTTTGTTAACAGTCTAGGCTGCTGCTGGTGGTATGCTGGTGTGGAAATGTTTTCTTGGTTCACTTCAGGCCTCAATATCAGTCAGTCCAAATCTGAATGCCACAGCCAGTCTGAGTATTGTCGTGTTTATCCCTTCATGGTCACAAGTTAGCATCTTTTAACATATGTTTCCCGCAGAATAATGCTCCATGACACAAACTGGTTGTCTCAAAATGGTTTCATGAACATGACAGTGAGTTCAGTGAAGTATAGTGACCTCCTATGTCTCTAAATCTGGATCCAGTTGGCGACCTTTTGGATGTGGTTGAAACGTGAGCAATCTTAATGAACTTTTAGACTAGAACATATCAATTTTACAGCAACAGGATGTGATCCTGACAAGTGTTTAAAGTGTTAAAACAAAAACAATATACAACAAGCAATATATTATCACAGTTCTGAATCATATCAATGTAACCAGTTAACCCAGTTTCCCTGCTCCAGACTCTATGAGTGACAGAGCCTCAGCAGTTGCTTCAATTATGAAGATTTTAGAGAGAAAATCTTGTTAAACAGAGTCTTAAGAAAAACATTGGATCCCCACAGAAATTCTTCATGGTGCACTGATTCTTCCAGACTGAATCATCTCCTCAGTCCAACAAGTCACTGACTTCAGATTGTGTTTTCTATTTCTTCATACTGGAGCCTTAATCATTTCAATTGTGACTGTGCAGAAATCTATAACATATCTTCACAGTATAAATGCAATCACAGTATAATATTACACCAAGTAGTGATTACAGTCAATTGATTGCATAAATAACTGGCAGACAACATGTCTACCACGACAGGGGATGTGCTTCTCCTCTGTTCATGTTGCAGTTTATGCAACTGAGAAATGTAATGGGCTTTGTCAGCAGGTAAAACATTTGATATTGGTTAGTTAATGTTTGTGGGCTGTATGAGTAATGTTATCATTTCAATATTCTTATCTACAAGTCAGAGCAGCTACACAGCCTGTTATCAAAGCAAAGTCAATGTAGTATAGCATAGTATATGCTATATACTACACTACTACTACTACTATGTAGTACTATCCTGCAATGTAAAGTATAGTATAAAGACATAGATAAAGATATAGTATAAGTATTAAAAAAGTATAGCATTGTATAATGCTAAATCCTAAAAAAAAAATGTAAGCACAAACCGTACCAGGACCATAATATGTGAACAGAACGTGAACGAGCAGAATTTGGTCTGAGAGCAAATCAGTTTTTTACTTAATGTTGCTCGGTGTCACTGCTCATACCATCAGTCAGAGACACTTATGGATGTTGTCTGAAATGAATATTTTCTATTCATAGTGTCACTGTTACTGTTGCTCTGAGTTCTTTAGGATATAAGGTTTCACTTTAAAGTGACAGTCGTAAGGCATGCAGATTATTTCTCCCTCTTTTAAATTAGAGCGAGCGTTTAGTGATTTGACTGGAGCGCAATGAAATTTTAGTACGGAGCAGTATCGAGTGGAGCAGCCTGGTACGAATTTGAACAGAAGAGCAGGTGGGACGAACAGCCATGTGAGTGAGGAGCTGAAATTCTCCTCACTCCAGTCCACTCACATGCCCTGACCAGTACCAAACATAATGTGTTATATGGTCATGTACTCATGCACTCATGGTCATAACTCAACATGCAGTTCCTCCATAGCTGATTAATAAAAATGCTTCTGTTGAAGATAACTGAGCAAAGCATTTTTTCACTCATCATATGTTACATAAACAGTTATTTCACATATGTTCACTGTTTGACCAAGGTGACAGAGAATCTTCCTCTTGTGTTTCCTGCATAGTAGTAACTGTAGGACACCAGATGGTAAACCTGAGGGTTGTAGACCCACCATTGTACCTGCATTTATTATTCAAAACCCATTTATCACAAGAAAAATCCCAGTGTAGCCACATTCAACATCAGCTGCCTCATTTGTTAATGCCTTATTTATGCCATTAAAATACAGAGAAAGGTTTCAGACTTGTACAGTTAATGACCTATATTTAACCCTCTGTGAATCTGTCTACGTTATTTAACAGCCATCATTGTATAATACCACTTTGTTATGCAACAGTCTGTCTTAGGGGGAAATACATAAATATGGAGGGCCTGTCACCCTCTTCAGTATATTGTGTACACCATATTGTACTGTGCAGTACTCTCATTGGGCTGTTAGTGATTTATCTTAGTGTTCTAAACATAGTAAACTACATATAAAGCTCAATGTGGTTGAGCAAGTTTCATTAGACTGCATTAATCAACATATTTTTTTCATGGATTTAAGATGAGGACAAATTGCAATATTAAATTGTACTTGAAATGATTTTCACTGAAGTTTATGGCTCTAGAGAGGATGACCCCTGTGCATGAACACATGTAAGTGTGTTTGAATCACAATCACTATTTTCCTCCATTGACAATGTGCAGGCGCATCTGTCTGAATGAGGGATCATTAAATAAAACGGGATTAAACGAGGTCAAGATCTACTTAATTTGCTTACATTTACGCACACAGAAACACATCCACAGGCATGCCTGGCTGTTTTAAGGCCTTAGTGGTGAAGTCAGGGTCATGATCTGTGTGATCGATAGCTCAATATCCAGCAGGATCGCCAGAGGGCCCAGATTTCACAGTGGATGAAGAGTAACAATGCTGTAGTTACACAAGGTTTCAACTATACCCCGCAATGACATGCTTTTTTTGTTGAAACTTTGAAACCTTAGCCACCAATTTCCAGAAATTGTGAAACTGTCATGTTTCTCTCCCCCATTCATTTCTATTGCCTGTGTCCACATCACATGACCGTTAAGTTTCTGCATACGAAAACTAATCCATATGGCTGACATTTTTTATAAAGTTGATCGAAAATGCAATATTTTAAAATAGTTTCAACATTAATTTGAATTTTGATGACGTACTTTATTGACTGAGTGTATATGATGTAATAAAGAGGTTTTGTGAAACCTTGCTAGAAAAACATTGTGGGGACACATTATTGTTGCTATGGCGGTTGCTAGGAACGTCAATATCTCATATAGCAACGTGCAGTCTGAATCATTACATTTGCGTTGTTCAGATACTTGATCCTATGTGTCGTTTCTTTTAGATGACAGGTCAGACCATAGACATAGAATTAGACGGTCTGTCAAAATACAGGCATTTAAATTTGTTCACAAAGAACATTTTCATATTGAGCCAAACCTGGGATGGTACCGGCCTTTACTGGCATTTTATGGCAACATTACAACTACAACGAGTTTGCAAAAGTGTGTGTTGAGTCCATGATTTGGATGAACATTGTGTATTATGTACAAATATAAGGTAGACAAACAACATTCACTGTATGTATCATCCATTTTTAAAAAAACATTCACAGCACAGTAAACCAGGTTACGCATGCGCACTGTACAGCAACACACAAGGAACAAACTACAGTTACTGTTTTTAATCAATTTAATATGGGCTTATTTTCCCTTAAAATTTCATTTCTATTGCTTTTCTTTTATTTCTATTTATCTTATAGCTTAAATTTGTAATGAACCCTCACCCTGTTACACAGTGTTGTTATAAATCTGTTACCTTTCACGTTTTTCAAGAAAAACATCAGGGGGCACCTGGATTGGCGTATATGCAGATGCTCACCGGTTCGAATCCCAACCGAGTTGACCTTTCCTGTGTGTCCTTGACCCACTCTCGTCCCAGTTTACTGTCTCTCTACACACTCTCAATTGCCTACTAATTTTTATTGCCATCATCAACTCATTGAGACACTGTCGTTTAACACACTAGCTTGTTTTTTCTAGATCATGTCACCCACATGGTTAAAACATCAGGCAAGACTAATTCTGTCAATCAGGCTTTACTTCTATGAGCTTTTTGTTCAAGTCTTTATGTTTCTCTTACTCCATATCCCACCAGCCAGCTTACCTGTCTGCACCTAAACTCTTTAAATCTTCACTTTCCCCTGACCTTTGCCCTTTGTTATCTACCATGTAGCTTATGCATCAGCCTGACTGGTGCACTAAACACTCACTTTAAGAATAAACTAGTAAAACCAGTTCCTGTCTATCTGTCTGTCTGTCTGCCTATCTATCTATCTGCCACCTGTGAGCACTATATGTCTGGTGTCCACACACAGTGGATAAATTCTGGGAACACAACACTTTACATCAGAACTGAAGAAGCCTCTTGGTTGAGAGGTGAAATGATATCTTGGTTTTGCATTGTTTAGGTATTGTCAGTGTTTACTGTGAGCTGTCAGTGCTTTATTTTTTTTTATTGCATGATGGCTGAGACATTCATAATGTCTTTAACTGATATTCTACTTCAAACATGTCCACCCTTGAGGTGGACATGCAACTTTATTGCAACAAAACATTGTAAAACACTACAACTTTCATTGCATTAAAAATGAAATTATATATATATATATATATATATATATATATATATAAACAAAACAAACAAATTAAAAAAAAGTCTGTGAAGTCCTGGGGGTACTGTCTTATTACAGTTTTATGACACCATGAGATCAAATTTAAGGATATGCTAAGTTTTAGCAGAGGATTTCAGCCGCTATGATAAAAAGCAGAGATTAAGTGCTGATGGTATTTCTTACACTAATCTGTCATGGCTTGAGGGATGATGGGAGACTGGTAAACAGGAAGTGATGACTTAAGGTCACAGTATTGTTAATTCACAGAGTAGGGTGCAAGGAAACAGAAAAATAAGTTAAGGACGTAAACATTAAATGATGTCACTTTGTGAATTGATTAACTATGTGAGCTCTCATTATTGTTGTGTCATTACAATCAACAGCACATTATTAGCACTCATGCGCAAGATGATGCTGATGATCAGTGATGTGTGTATTCATAGATATGAGCTGCATTTCCTCTGACCACATTTTGAACACCCTGTAATTGAATGTGAGGATAATGTACAAGGATTACTGTTTATCATTCCCATGTTAATTACAATGGAACAACTAATTAACCAAACAGCTATGTTACTACATGAAACATGGCATCACCACCATCGTCCCACCAGCATTTATTAATTTGTTAATCGGTATACAATGATTTTCAGTGTTGTGTCATATTTAGTTTCCTTGCTGATTAATGATTTATTATGGTCACAGTCAATAATGCAAGGAAGGAAGGAAGGAAGGGAACTTCTCTGTGTTATAATTTAATCAACTATATTTGGTTTTCCAAAGTCAGTGATTAATCATAGAGTCCAGACCAACTTAATCACACTCAAAGTGAGGTTGATTGTTTCATTATGAAATTTCCAATGGAAAGTCTTTGGTCACATTTGTTGTTTACCACCGATCCATCCTCCCACCCCAGCCTCCCAACACACCCACACACACACACACGCACGCACACACACACACACACACACACACACACACACACACACACACACACACACACACACACACACACACACATCCATTCACATCATTCTTCCTCCCCTCCTCTCCCTCATTTTCCCTCGCCTCCAGGGATCTAGCACCTACATGAAATACAGTATTGTCGCAGTTAATTAAGGCCACGAAAAACTTAACATGCATTGCCTAACCTTTGTCTCCCCTCTCTGGCAGAAAGAGTAATAACACACATTACGAACATCGTTAGATACAGAAATATTTCCACAGTTCCAAGACAATAATTCATTAGATTAATACTCATAGCTAGAGACTATTCCAAATGTTCGACAAATGCCAGCTGGTCCAAGAGCAGGAATGAGATATTCATGTCTGTTATCAGTACCTTCCTGTCTTTCAGCCTCTCTGATGCTAAGAAAAAACATAAGTGGTGATCTGTAGTTGTCATCATTTTCTTTGTCAAACTTCCTCTAATCGCTGAGTTTCTTTTTTATCCTGAACATCAGAAACTTCTCAACTCATCCACACTCACCTGTAAACAAAGGGAAACAAAATAGGAGTGATGAAGTCAAAGATGTTGCTCTTGCTGCTCGGTTCAACATTAAAACAGATGGAAGTGCTGAGTCGCTATAGAAACAACTGATCTATTTGATGTGTCCTCGAGATACAAGGCAATCAGTATCAGATAATCTATTTGTTTAGCCAGTCAAATAGACAAATGTGCAGTTGTTCTGTGACTTGGAAACAGAAAGTCTGTCAGTCAGATGGATGCATTCAAAATGCATCAGTCAGTGGGTCAAATCATTGAGACAGATGGAGATGAAGAGATCAAAGTGGGAGAACTAGATGGACCAGCAGCCCAGATGGCAATGGAGACAGATCCCAGCCCAAGTTAACAGTGGTCCAGCCAACAAATTATCAGACAGTCTCACCAGCAGCCAACTGCCCCACAGCTCAGCAGGCTGGCTGTGACTGCCAGCTCCTCCCAGGCAGGGAAATGGGTCAGACCAACACAGCCACACACCGAGTCTGATTCTTCTTGGATCACTGATATCTCATAGAAACTGTACACTACTGATGTACATTACTAACACACACACACACAATCTAAAAGAGCATAATACAATTTCCCCTTCATGAATAACAGTTCAATTAATTCAAACCATATAAAACCAGATGGAATTACAGTAACACAACTGATGATAGGTTCAAAATATCAAAAAGTAAAAATGTGTGAAAACTGTATCAGGAACAAAAGACGTTTTACATTTTAAAAATTTCAACATTATAGTACATATGGAACCCAGGGCTGGAAACAACAGCCTTTTGTTTCAGTCAGAAGGAGAAGCTGTGCACCTCTGTCTTCAGGTCACAGCTGAGTCACATACAGTGTTCACACAGCCTCAGGCTGGACAGATGCAGAGCTTTAAGAAATGTTACATCACTCAGCTTTTTCTGAGGCCTTTCAACTAGCTTGCCAACATGCAGATAAAAAGGGATGATCCAGAAATACAATAGAGTAAACACAGAAAATCCAAATGAACAGAGATACACAGTTGTCTGGAAGAGACACGTTTAACTGCAGAATGTGAACATTTTAAATGTGAATACAAGTTAGCTTGACAAAGTAACAAAAGCTTTTTCTTATAAATGAAAAGTTGGTTTATAAACAATAAAATGCAGCCTCACTCACTTTAGTGCACTGAAAGGATTTGCAGCGGCTGGCAGCAGAAAATGTTAGCTAAAGTTATCTAATTCCAGATAGATATAATTTATCTTGTCGCAAATGAGCATTTCAGTGGATTTATGAAAATTAAAACAAGCCCTAAACACACTTTTATTTCAACAGAAGTATTTTCCCTCTAGACTTTGTCTCAGTCAAGCCTTTTAAAATAAGATAAGAATCAGCAGCTGCACGGACAGACAGAGCCAGGTTGTCCAAGTACACTGACATCCAACTTGTTATTGGTCAAAATGCTGGTTTAGATTTCATTAGTATTGGGCAGTGGTGGTGTTAGTGCCATACAGTCTCAGTGTTGAATTATAGAATTTTATTTGTATTGGTTTCAGTGGTGAGTTCTGTGGTGAGGATGCTGTTTCACAGAATTTCATTAGTATTGTTTGTGTGAAGAATTTTGTCTGTTTTGTACTGTTTTGTGGTGTGTGTTCTCTACAGGGGGGCAGCTCTGATCTACAGAAACTGTGCAAGCCTTTCTGCTCCTGTTGCTACTGTTGGTCCTTGATCCTCTAAACTAAACACACACACAAAGACACAACATGTAGATGGTCAACTTATAAACATGTGTGTGATTTCTGCTGTACTAACTATCACTTAATAAGGATTTCGAGTAGCCTATCAAAATACTTTAAAAGGTTCATAAAATGCAAATCTGTGTTTACCTTGGTGTTTGGTGACAGTTTGGTGTGTTGACAATAACCAGAACCCCAAACCCCATCCCACCTCCTCTACATGTAATTGTTAAAAATAGAAAAAGCTGCAGTAAAACAGTTCATTCCAGGACAAACTCTGATATGATGTCATATTTTCTGACATCACTCTAGAAACATTCCCTAAAATTTGCATACCCCAACCCACTTTTGCAGGAGGATAACTTTCTACAATCAGTCGTGTATAGAGTGCTCACCATGAATGAGTACACCCCAACAGATTAGTCAAAAAAACCTTTAGTTTCTGTTCAGTATTAACATTTTCTGTGGGATACTATACCACAAAATACTCCCACAAACATGGACCATTAGTTGCAAACACGAGTTGTTAATTTGCAGACAAAGAAAACAGATTTCCCTAACAAATTAATTCATCACATTGCAAAAATGAGTCCACCCAAAATGAGTCCACCTCTTAAGTTAAATTAAGACTACAAAATTCACAGAATTCAACCACAGGTAAGTTTATTGATTCATTAAGGCGGTGCCCATTAGACAGTCGACTATTATACTTAACAAAGAAAACCCCTACCTATTTCATGCTGTCAGTAATGACACCACATGAAGGAGAAATGTCACAAAATCTGAGAAAGGAAATAATTTCTTTACACAAGAAATGTGCAGGCTACAAGAAGATCAACAAAGCTTTACTTATCAGTAAAGAATACTGCCAATTTAACCAAGATGGAACAACTATCTCACAGAGACGTCCACGCTGTCCATGGAAGTTAACATCTTGACAGGAGCATTTTCTGATGAGAACTGTTGAAGAAAATCACCATGCAAGTTCCTACAGTTAAGTACAGTCTTACAGTTAGGTAAAGAAGTAGAAAGTCAACTGGAGGGACTGTTTCCCCTGACACATTATGGCGTACACTGCAGAGGAATGGCATGCTAATAACTAGTAGTGGGAAAGAGGTTTGGGATCCGAATCATTAACCAGACTCCCTAAAATCGCTCACGAGTCATGAATCTAGATGTCTATTTAACTGAATCAGTTGAGTCCAACCACTTTTGATTGATATAATCAATAAACAGCACCATTCAAACATCTTACATCTCACTTGGCATGACTCATGAGTTATCACTTGTGCCCGCAGATAGACTTACCCGCTAGATTTACCCAGCTCCGAGTCATCAGTCAGGTAAGTTTCGTTTCTCTGCCGAGTGAGTGACGACTCACAACTCTGCCGAGTTAGTGACAACTCAGGATTCATGAGTCCTGAGTCTTCATGAGTCCTGAGTCAGAAGTCAGTGAGTGAGTGAGTGACTCACAATAAGTTCTGCCTGTTGTTGACTTCTATGGCTGCTTTAAGCTTGTTGCCTACTTTGCGAGTGAATTAATACTCTGCTGATTCACTCAACATTTTAGACCACTTAGTGGTGACGCTGACCTTATCATTTTTTTTACAGGTTATTGGTGAGTTTTTATGCTATCACTAGTCCTTATTATTAATATTAATTGTGTGTATATATATATGTAATTATATATATATATATATATATATAAGTATATAACAATCACAATAACAATAATGATAATAGTTCTACAGTAGGCCTTTTAATAATATTAAAAGGCCTACTGTAGAACTAGCAGCCAGGACAACTCTAGGCTGCTATTATTATTAGCCAACTCTTGCACATTTAACATTTGAATGTAAGATTGTATTTTTTAATAATAGTTGTTAGTAAACCTTATTTGTGCAAAGTTTGTTGCACATTTGTAACTCATATAGCCTGACTTATATCAGTGAGTGACTCAGAATGATCTGAATCCCTCTAAAGATCTGAGTATTACATGACTACTAGATAAGACATAGTTATGCTAGTGTCTAGCCTGAGGTGAATTGATACAGTACACTTGTAGTGCTAGCATTATTAAAGCTAACTTTTATAGTTATACAGTTTCGAGAAAGGCTAAATGGCAAAACTAACCACTCAGTCTTTGGGCAAGTGGCTACTCCTCAATATGAGTCAGTCTCAAACATGTAAGGTTGATGTTCCATGGTGCACCAATTAACTCTCTGATTAAATCACCAGCTAACTCTGAAACCTGCCATCAGCCACTGTATGCATTGGTGCATCTTCTTGGCCATTGCTGCAAACCAAACAGTCAGTGCACAGTTTATTTCAATATTCAGTGAAATGCTCAATATTTACAGTTGGGTCCATATGTAAAGAGAAAACTGGTGATTTCATTCTAGGGGTATTTTATGATGTTGTATTAAGCTGTGAGGGAGTGATCCTGGGGCTTTTTCAACCCAATGTTTACCACGTAATGGTGCAACAACAATGGGTGGTAACATCAGATCACTTTAAAACTTTTTCCCTGGAAGCTAATACATGGAGGCTTACATTTTTAGCACAACATTTTATTTATTTCATTTTAATATGTATTATTATTATTATTATTACAAACAAACAAACAAACAAAAATATTACTTAATTCTATGTATTTTACAGTGAATGCCTGGCCACAGACTGAAATGAACTCAACTTAATTACTGTAGTAAGGAAATAATTACCATCATCATTATGACATGACTTGCGTATATACACACACACTGCCCTGTCCCTTTAACACTAAATACTGAAAACTCACAAAAGCATCTGTATGACAGAATATATATTTTGTTGTCCCTCAAGGGGAAGTTTATCTGTTTGACAGCATAAAAATCATGAAAATAGAATAACAGAAAATAAATAAATAGTTTATATAAAAATGAAAAATTGTAAGTCTACAGAGATGAGCAGGAAGACTTGTGAGTGCGATGTTTTCAGCTGGGACACAACAGAGTTCACAGGTAGCTGTAGCATTGGCTGACAGAGAGTTATTGCGATGACTTGCGAAAAAATCTCCCTCCGGATGTAGTACGGTCAAATGCAAACAGCAAACACCTTAATGTCCTGTGAGCAGCACTGCTCTTTAACATTGATGTGTCTGAAGTTATATCACCTGCCTTTATTAAACATCACAATCCTCACGATCCAGAAGCTACTCCCTCTGTAGTATGGCACATAACAAATGTAATGGTCCAGTGCTGTGTAAATGTAAAGAACAGGACAAAAGTAATGCTTTAGGAACCACAAGGAGCGGATGTGAATAGACAGGAAGCTTGTACCAGTGGAAACTCAGCCTCTTAACAGGCTGCAATTACATTAAAACACACAGAGTTATACACAAGCTTACACACACACCTGAAGTGCTGCGCAAATACTGTGTTTTAATGTGATTGCACACTGTGGTACAAACAAATCACCAGGCAGGTTTACTTCATCTAAGTCTATGAAAACTATTGCTGTTAATCAAATTATACAAATGATTCCTGAAGTCCACTGGCAAAAAGGGAAGATCACAGTCTGAGCAGCAGCCTCTTTGGTATGATTCATGTTGAATGCTTAAAAGCTCTTTTTAAAGCTTGCACCTTCTTCATCTGACACATAACTGCAGGGTTGCAATGTTTTAGTCTTTGATTTTGTCCATGAAGAGCACAAATGATTTAATACTGTCCATCAATTTGAAATTACCTCCACATTGTGACAAAGGTACTATCTCCTGTCCTGTCCATTCACCAGGTTATTTCTTTGTCAGTATGCATCATCCCGTCCTTTTTATTGAGCCACTGGACATGACCATTCAGTCCAGGCTCTGAGGCTCCGCACACACTGCCAATGGCAACTAATAGGCCCCCCAGTAAGGGCACTGTGCCTGCTGTGTGTGTGTGTGTGTGTGTGTGTGTGTGTGTATACCCTTTTTTTGCTCCAAGCACTTGAGGGAAAGTGCTCATATCTAAATTAACTGTCACATTAGGGTTTACCAAGATTTTGATGTTCAACCATCTCTTTCTCTGTCAACCTCACTGTTACTTAATATTTCTTCCTCTGTCAGAATCTCTATGTCCTTCTTTCTCAACAATATTTTCTATCCAGACGTCAAGGAAATTTTCTAGAAGTAATTGAAAGTCCCCAAAACTGCTCCAGCTTTCTGTGACCAAATCAGCTGTTTGAATGTTAAAGACAGAGTCAAAAACTTTAGCAGCTGTTACAATTAGTTTATATACATTTTGTATGAGTTGGTCTTGTCCTTTAAGATAATTAATTCTGTTCAATAAGGACATGGATCTTATATATGTTTGGTCCCTGGTTCTTTGTGAAGGAAAATATGTAATCCTTAATTTAAGTTAACTTTCAAATAAATGTCAGGAGCATGAGTTCAAAACTAGACTTTGCATTGGCATCACTTTCCATCACACTTGACGGGTAAAGGAAAGTTTGATGCTGCACCCACTGATATTGCTATTTAGCAAGAGGGAAAATGAACATATGGCACCTTAAGGCCATAAAAAAAGAATAGAATATAAAACAATGAAACACTGAAGACTGAGTGGCAGTTGAATGCATGGTCTTTGGTGGTCTGATCCCCAGCTAGTCAAGAAGACTCTGGGAATATGGAATGTCATGTTGTTAAGTGTGGTAGGGTTGCTTCCCTGCACCTTAGTGTCGGGAAACAGGTCCTAACTGTTGTTGGTGTATATGCCCCAAACATGACTTCAGAGTACCCACCCTTGTTGGAGATGCTGGAAAATGCTCACACCTGTCCAGGAGTGAAGAGCAGACAGTTTGACCAATCAACTGTATGAAGACTGAGACCAATTAATTAAATAAGTGAAGTCTGGTCTGCTGCTGCTTGGCTGGAAAAACCTGCAGCCACATGGCCGTTTGTGGAATAGTTTGAACACCTCTGAGCTATACAACTCTGAGGGTGCTAGAGTTTGCTCAGCCAGTAAACATGAGTTTTGTGGATGTGGAAGCAGCTTACATTCATGTTTCATGTTACGTTCATGTTTGTTGTGGTGTCCAACCCTCACTTAAGGTCATGAGATGTGGGTAGTGACTGAAAGAATGAGATTGCAAATACACACAGCTGAGATGAGCTTCCTCTGCTGGGTGGCCAGGCTCAGCCTTATAGATAAGGTTAGGAGCTTGGGCATCTAGGAATGGTTCGGAAGAGAGCCACTGCTCCTTGACGTCAAGAGGGATCAATTGAGGTAGCTAATGCATCAATACCCCCCCAGACACCTTCAGAGGGAGATATTCTGGGTATGTCCAAGCAGTGCAGGTTTAAGTGTCAGAAAATAAAGGCTGCAACTGCTCACTCTGCACCCTGCTCCCCATTTATGGTCTGGAACCTGGGCAGTGACAGAGGGATAACACTATTGGGGAAAAAACATTAAATTGTGCACACATTTTAGCAAATCATTAATAAAAAGAAAAATAAAATGTTAATTAATTGCTAATAAATGAATATCTATGAAGTAATACTGGGAAATAAGATTAATTGGTTTGTAATCATTCCTTATACTGTCTTGCACACAGTAAGTTGTGTATGTATCTGTGTGAATGTAATAAGAAATATTATTTATTGTCCTTTGTTATCAATTATGCCTGAAATGCACACTTAGGATGTTGTGTAGTACCCTTTGTTGGACAAAATATGTTACTTGTGCACAATGTGTCAAAATATGAACATTATTTATTTTTCCTTACCCTACCTATTGTTCATTTCTTTCAATGACTTTTCTCCAAGACTCATTGCTCATTTTTTCTGTCTCTACGAAATACAGAAGTTCTGTCAACTGAATTTCAGTCATGTGAAGAAGCTCAGGATTAACAGGCTTTGAGACACATGAAATTGTCATTCAAGATGAAATGTTTCCGTCTTGTCCTTTTGTCTTACTTTAGATAATATGTAGGATACATGTTTTTGACTATTGTAAGCTGTTCTTTGATGTCTCCAAATAGCATATGTACTATTGGTTGGGCTGAAAATTGCCTGGGATCACTCCTAATGTAACCTAGAATTAAGTAGAATGAAATAGAAATTAAATAGAATAAAATGTATTTGTCCCACAGCAGGGAAATTCACAAAAGTGCCATGAGTGGGATTTGAATCCTCTCCTCCAGAGAGATGAGAGTTTGTAATCAGTCATTTAGACCATTCAGCCACAACTTCCACTTCTGGTACTTTGGCTTCTGAAGGATATACAGTGCTATGTAAAAGTTTGGGAACCCCTCTGAGATTGCATGATAATTTGCTCTGTCTTCATAAGACAAGATCACAGCAATATGCCATGTTTTTTCTACAGAAATGTAGCCAAGGGGGTGTTTTTCAGACTAAAATTGTCAGTGTAGCATTATTGAGTTTTATGAAATAAAATGTAAAAAATGGGATGTGCAAAAGTTTGGGCACCCTTTTAAATGCATTCATTTGAACACCTATAGTCATTTAATGCTGATAGGTTTCTGAACAAAATTGCTTTAAATTAGCTCATTAGACCTTGAACTTTACAGATTAATGGACAATGCCACCATTTGTTATTTAACCTGTGTTAAATAACAAAGGTTATTTAACACAGGTAACTGCTAGTCGTGCTTGAATTTGGTTCTCTCTTAGAGAGTGGCAACATGGAAACCTCTAAAAAACTCTCTACTGAACTAAAAACTAAAACTTTTTCTAAAGGAAAGATGCGGTAGGCCAAGAAAAATATCTGAAAGGAAACAGGTGAAGGCTGGTTAGAATGGTTAGACAAACCACAGACCATCTTCAGAGACCTACAACAACAACCAACCTAGCAACATATATATCGTTCCACAGTCCAACACACTTTGCGGAAAATTTCTGGGGGAAGGGTGATGTGCTTTTCTGAGTACTGAACATAAGAAGAGTCACATGACATATGTAAAAGCACATCTGGACAAGCGAGAAACATTTTAGAAAAAAATAGTGTGGACAGATGAGACTAAAATAGAGTTCACAACGCCATGCACGGTGCGTGCATGGTGAAAAATCCGTGCACAGCATTCCAGGAGAGCTTGCTGCCGACTTCAAATGACTTTAGGTAACGTACTGACTGCATGAGCAATCTTCCAGAGCTGGCTCATGGCATAGGTGATATAGGTGGTCGCCTAGGACACCACCTGCTGGAGAGGGCACTACTATTTAGGGTGGTGTGTGAGTATGGAGTGCCACCGGCATTGTGCATATCATATGGCTTCGCGAGAGAGGGAGAGTGAGCTAAGGTAATGGGAAAGGTGCATAGGTATGCCAATTTTGTTGTCGGCACAGATAACCACACCACACAGACTCACTGTCCCGCTCTCTCTGTGGCAGTGATACTTTGTATCTCTGCCCTCACAAAGGCATAATCAATTTAAGAGTTTGTCTTGGGTCATTATTACCTGCTGGAGGACCATCTGTTCACTAAGGCTAGCCAAGCACTCTGCCAAGTAGCGACACACATTGGAAACACACACATACGTAACTTGAAATTTTGCCAGGTAGAGTTGGACCACAGTATTTCTGTACCCCACAAATGTGGCCTGTAGAATAACTGAGCCTCAGGGACAGCTGAAGAGGAACTGTGGCCACATGAGCGTATGTGCAGTTATGTTTCCTCTGTGTTTATACACACACTCTGCATGCGGTTGCATGGTACAGTGTGCACCTCCATGTGTTCGTGTGTGTGCAGTCAGTGCGCACATGTGTGTCAGGCACAGATGGTGAAGGCCATCGGGAGGTTCATCCCAGCCAAGTGGTTCAGCTACTGGTTAAGAGTAGCAGGGCTAAATATAATTACAGCCACAGTGACTGCCTGGCTGCTGATGCTACCATGAGGACAAAAAACAAAAAAACAAAGAAGACATTAAAGATGAAGGTGTCACAGGCAGCAGCAGGAAAGAGATAGCATGAGATGGATGTTTGGTGTAACTATGCAGGTGAGGTAACTTTCCAATGCAGTTTCTTTACTTCTTTGTGAGCACAAGAACAGGTTGAAAGCAAATAAGTTATTCTCTTTTGTTTGTTTGTTAGTTTTTTTTGCAGGCTGACATGCTGATTTCCTCAGTTGACTGCCAAGCGAATGCTTAACATTGAAAACCTTTCTGTATCAGAACTGGAGACTTTTGACTTTTTGTTAAGACACCAAATAGAACTATTAACAACTGTTACATTAGGGTATATGTTAGACTCACCTTCATTTTCAGTCTATGTACAGGACACAGATTAAATGCTGTTTCTGTCAGACAAGGGTAAACATACAAATACACAATCAGATGAATAGTAAGTACTGTAAACACATACCTACAAGTATTTATAATATAGAATTACAAGTTAAGGAAAGACACATTGGAAAACATACAAAATAACAAGAATAAGGTGAGAGCATGTTGACTGCAGTGAATGATTATTCTACAGATGAAACAAGTAGTAAGTAGTACAATAGTGTACTGATCCAGCTTAACAGATGGATCAGTAATGTACAAATGTGCAAGTCAATGTGTCATCCACAGGATGCTCTTGGCAATGTTTCTTTACTCAGATGACCCAAGGGCCAATTCAGCTCTCCCTCCATTGTCATTATAAACAATTATTTTCCATTTTATTGTCACTAATTTAATTATAAAGGAAATTGATTTTGATGGTTATTCATATTTGTTTTCAGCCAGCCACTTGTAGTGGTTCCTCTGTACACTGTCAACCACCCATTACTCAGTCTGTTGTCTCTGTGTAGTTCAGTATACATTCCTGTCTAATTGTGTAACGGTCTTCATGTGTGATTTGTTGACTCACACTATGCATTAGTTACACAGCCAACCAACATGTCTGTGAATGTGGCCCCTGTTACTGTTTCTAGACAGTAGAGTAATCCAGTGATTCCCAACCACTGTGCCTGGCCCATATTTGTGCCATGAGAGATCATCACCTGAGATCATCAGGTGCACCATGGGAACTGTTAAATTTTACTTAATTACTAAAATTGCATTTTATTATATATCCTTTTTGTGACATTTTTGTTTGGTGGTGTGCCGCTAGATTTTTCTAATGTAAAATGTGTGCCGTGGCTCAATAACGGTTGGGAAACACTGGGGTATTTTACTGTTCTGATTCGGTTCAGACTCGAGAACCTGGTAAAGGTGCTGGAGTCTGAATCAAGAAAAATCAACATGAATCAAGACAAATCATGATCTGGTTTAACAAAGAAACAGTTAATAGTAACTTCATCCATGTTTCCTATTGCCGTTCAGTAGTATGAAATTATTAATTATGAATATGAAATTTTTCTCTTTTCTGTCTTCATTTCACCCTAGCTGGTCAAGGCAGATGACCGTCCACTCTGAGTCTGGTTCTGCTGGAGGTTTCTTCCTTTTAAAAGGGAGTTTTTTCTCTCCATTGTCGCCAAGCGCTTGCTCATTGTGGAAATGTTGGGTTTCTCTATGTAAAGTGCCTTGAGATAAATATTTTTTTTATGATCTGGCGCTATATAAACTGAATTGAATTGAATTGAATTGAATTCTATAGCCAATATTTTTGTACATGATCTGCATCTTTTGTGACTACATATCTATTTATGTGAAATCCTAAATATACATACTTTCCACTGTCAACACATGCTCTCTGTGATGGTCTATTCAGGGAGGAAAGGTGACTGTGTGTGTGTGCTATGACAGCAGCAGGCAGTAATGAGTGATGTGCATTATGATGCAGGCTATATTTAGAGCTACTTCTGTGTTTGTGTACAGAGAGTTTGAGAGGTGTGAGATTCAAGGAGAAGTTCACAGGATAGATAGCTTAACACATTACACAATATGTTACATAATGTGACACAAACTGTTGAAAGCCACAAAAACTAAAATGAAGGAAAATGCATCTTTAAATTTCATATTTCACAGTCCTGTGTTGGATTTTGTTATTACCCGGTGTTCACCAGTATTTACACAAAAATCCTGGTAGAAACTATTTGGTCAGGGAAAGAAATAGAGAATAAGTACTGGAAAACGGTGCATCCTGTGTAACAGACATGGGCGTTATGCACCTCCTAAAGGGCTGAGTGCAGAGCTCACAGCTGTTACTATTTTACAATGCATTGTGTCCAAAAACTGTTTTAATTAATGTATCAATGTTGTGTTTTTGTAGACTGCAGCTCCTATAGAGTTGATACAAGCTGCAGTTATTACACCTCTGTGCTGTCTGCTTCAGCATTTTAGTATCAAAGCCTTGTCTTATTTTGTCGTTGATTCTTCTCAAAGTAAGGTTTCATAAGGTATATATCACTGATAATCACTTGTAGAATCAGGTTGCGAAGTGGCTGTGTATAGAGATAATATTTATTGGTAGTTTTGGACATAAATGTTCAGTGGCTCACTGGGCTGAACAGAGTGTATGCTTATTTCAATACACAGTATCTTATAACTGATGTTATTTCATTTAATTGTTCTAATGTTACAGTACAGCTGCCCACTGTTCCGGCTGTGTGCATATTAACTAATCCCAGAGGTCCAGATTTCCTGTGTGTGCAACTACATTCTTTTTTATTATACTTTCAACACAACATTTCTCACTAGCGTTTCCCTTTGAAATGTGTAATACACTAACAAATTAACTGAATTGCCTGGTATTTTTTTATCAGACCACATCTTGATACAAGTAGTATTACTTTTACCTGAGACCAGTTTTCCAGCTAGAAAGATTTTCCTTTGGAAATCTGAGATACAAGCAATAAAATGCATCACTGCTCAATGCAGATGTGTGCCTTGGTGATTCACACCGCATGTTCATTGTGTTTGTCTCCTTTTTATTTAGGTCTCCTCATGATGACATTTTTAAGAAACATATTTTCACCATTTCCTATGTTATTCACAAGTTCAGCTGCAGTACTTTTTTGTAATAATTTTCAAAATTCACAACAAAATCTTCCTTAATGGCTAACAAAGTCCTGATCTATCCATTGTACAGTATGTACCTATGTTAGCAGCCACTTCTGGCCACTGTTGAGCAATACATAGAGTATCAGAACACCCATTCACCCCTAACAGGTCTGACTTGAGTCACCATCGTCCTTTCGTTCTTTCTTTCTTTCGTTCTTTCGTTCTTTCTTTCTTACTTTCTTTCTTTCTTTCTTTCTTTCTTTCTTTCTTTCTTTCCTGTTTGCAAGAGTCCATGTGGATAGGAAACCTCCACCCTAGTTAACTGATAGGCTTGATGTGTAATTAATGGTCTGACACAGACTAATGAAGCTAATGACGCTAACTGCGCTAGCATATGTGTGTCCCATGAGGATCCATGCTCAGCACTCTAATTTAGATAAATGACGCCCCAGGTTATGCTGGGCTATTTGCATTTCATTTGGTGAAGGCCAAGGGAGAAGCAGGGATTAAACAGAGGGGGTGGATGGGTGAGATCAAACAGGGGAGGTGTTCAGGGTTTGAGGGATGTGGGAGATGGAGGTGTTCACTCCTGTGAATATGTGGGTGTTGGTGTAAATCTCCCTTTGGCCATGCACAATGCAGTTGTCAGATAAAAGAATTGGTGGGAGAGGAGGCTGATGGCAGTTGTCAGAGAGGGGCAGTAAAAAAACAAAAAAAAAAAACAAAAAAAAAAAAAACATGGTGTGCGTGCATGTGTGTGTATGCAATTACTGTACATTGGCCATTAGGAAAAACGTCAGTGTCAGCCAGAAAGCCTCTGAGGCTTCTCAGTGACACGAGAGGCTCCACCTGTCCACTTGTAAAATACTTGAAGTGACCTCACATACAGTTCCAGTTAAGCCTGATTTATGCTCATCTGTATCCGTCAGTGACGCAGAGAGTCCTCTGCGTCGTTGCGTTGCCCATCTGACCCCATCGCCGCAATTTTTTAGCTATCCACTGAAATGATGAAGAGCACACAGAGACCACAGGGCTCTGATTGGTCCGCTAGAATTACTTCCTTTCCAGAATCTTGCTGTGCCGGTTGAATTCCTTCCACAATAACAACATCACCACATATCTCCTCTTCGGTTCTCATCTCAACATTTGCAATAAAATGACTTGTTGTTCAATGTCGATCAGTTCCAACAAATGTCTTCTCTCGGTCTCCATTGTTCGTTGTGTGTGGTGGAACAACACCGCAAATAAACAATCAATGATAGTCGACAATTGTAATGGAAAGAAATGTATCGGCCCCTTTTTTTCTGGCAGTGAATTGCTTTACGACACCCACCAGCCAACAGAGGACTTCGAAAGGGTTCACGATTGCATTGATCCGACTGTGTGGCCACACAGTACACAGTCAGAAAAGCATAACTCAACCTTTACAGAACATAGTGCAAAGAGTTGATCAGTATTACAGGAGGCTTCATTTGGTCCTTCTGATCTTCATGCCAAAACGGTTTTGATTCAAAGTTGTATCATTTTCACTCCCTCAAAAATTTTCATCAAACACTGCATCACAAGCAAAATGTTCCATCATCTGAAAATGAGTCACAATATGTGGCACATTACATTACATTTATTATAACTGCATCTTATATGTAGCTATTATAAAGCACAGCCCCTCCGAGAACCCCCACCTTGACGTGGCTGAGGGGTTTGTGTACCCTAGGGGCAGGTTGGGCATATAAATTGCCCTCTGCCTCTCTACCTAGGTGTTGAAGTTTACTCCGGTGAACAAAAGGGTTGCTTCCCTGCGCCTTAGGGTTGGGGAATGGGTCTTGACTGTTGTTGGTGCATTTATGCCAAACATCAGCTCAGTACTGGAAAGTGCCCCAGCTGTGGACTCCATTGTTCTACTGGGGGATTTTACATGG
This sequence comes from Polydactylus sextarius, assembly GCA_016801845.1. Taxonomy (NCBI): domain Eukaryota; kingdom Metazoa; phylum Chordata; class Actinopteri; family Polynemidae; genus Polydactylus; species Polydactylus sextarius. The sequence goes on from CM028910.1 coordinate 863,332, forward strand.
GCAATGACAGTGCAACCTGGAGGACCGTGATTGGGATGAATGGCCTGCCCAATCTGAACTCGAGCAGTGTTCAGTTATTGGACTTCTGTGCTAGACACATCTTGGCCATAACTAACACCATATTCAAGCATAGGGGTGTCTATCAGTGCACATGGCACAAGGACACCCTAGGTCGTAGGTTGTTATCTGATTATCACCTGGTGGTGAGTTGGCAGGGGAGGATGCCAGCCAGACCTGGAAGACCCAAATGGATAGTGAAGGTCTGTTGGGAATGGCTGGCAGAGGACTCCAGCAGACTGCCCTTTAACTCGCACCTCCCTGGTATGTGAATTCATGTGTAGCGTAAAGTGGTCTGAGTGGTCACCAAAATACTAGAAAAGTGCTATATAAATGCAGTCCATTGACCATTTTACACAGGTAAGTGGAGTTTTTACTTCTGTTTTATCCTTCTCTCATTTTTAAATAAATAGATAAATATTCAGGAGGTTTTTGTTTAGGTGTTTGTCATTTCTGTGTTGTAAATGTGCAAAAGACTTAGTTAGCTGAACTGAAGCTAAACAAATAAGATTCAAATAAGACACAGTGTAGGTAGCAGAAAAGAGCCTCCAGCTATGTAATGCTGAAATGTCATCAGATTATCAAATATATATTCTATATTATAAATATATAATTAGATCCCATTATTTGATTACTATAATGTTATTGGTAATCTTAAAAATGCAGTGATTCTTATTTGCTTTGCTTTGCTTTGTTCTCTCCAGCTTTTCCATTGTTTACTTTGTAATTTGTTGCACCACATATATCATCTACTGGTTGATGAGATGGACAGGATTATATATATATATATATATATATATATATATATATATATATATATATATATATATATACAGTAGCGGCTTGTGAGCATACATATTAGTGGGGCAGACCCTGGGTCCAATGTCTCAATTGATAGCCACGCTCCTTTATATTCTATATATTATACTTTAATTTCTCTGAGGGAATCTTCCTAATTCATTCATATATAAACCATCTAAGTCTAACAAGCAAATCTAACAGTACGGGAACTGTCTTGATTATTAATCGCCGCTTACTCTTCAGCCGGCATTTTGATTGAAGTCGTAACACAATTGCGCCAAGCAGGTCTATCATACAAATATGTCTGCAAGCAAGGGCTACATTTCAGAGATTTTTTTGAATACATTTAGCATATGTAGCGCTATTGATGAATGACAAAGATGCCAAAGCTGTGCACCATTGCTGCGGTTGTTATGGTCACGTGAGGTCTAATGCGAGTAGTGGACCAATCAGTGAGCTAGTGACGGCAAAATGTGTTCTTGGGGCAGACTCATTCCTGCCCATATGCGACTCTATCAGCGCTGCCTGCAGTTCCGATCATTGCCGACAGGGTGATATGATAAATCTACAGACCAATGTGGTCGCTGACCTGTCCTGCTGCACAACTGCGATTAGACATTAAACTGAGAATCAATCACCAAAAACATTCTAAATACAATTTCAAAGAGTCAAAGTAGTTGAAAAACACAAAGAACAAAATAATACACTACAAGATAAGTTATTAAGTAATGAACATTATTTGTTAGGAGGAACTATTTTGGGGGGAGGATGGGCATGATTTTTTTGGAGGGGCACTGCCCCACCTGTCCATATGCACCAGCCACGCCTGTATATATACAGAAAATATATATACAGAAAATAAATACTGGAAACATTTTACAGCCACATTTTACAAGTATTTCCCCATCATCATCTTATGTTCTGTTATAAGAAACCAACACTAGCCACACTGTAATCCTCACAACGGTTTTTTCACTGGTAAAGATAAAATATAAAGGTTGCGACTGTTCTCAGAGGAAAAACAGTGTGATGGTTTGACACTTGACACAGAAGCAGAACCTGTCCATTATAGCACCTGTTCACATCTGCCTGCTCTGTTTCCTAAAATCCATTTGTCATAGAAAAAGCAAACTTGACCTTCAGACATAATGAAGTATATGACCTGCTGACTTGTGGGTAATGCAGTTTTTAATTGACTTAACTCAAATTTTTCAGAGCTGGTGATGTAGTGTGAATGAGAGTCAGGGAAGGGAAGTGAGGGAGAAAGAAGGAACAAAACAGTTATTCAGGGAGAGAAATACAAAAACACAGCTAGATAAGAATGTTTGGCTGTTATTGTTTTCCATGTCTAACATCCTGAGACATGGCCTGTGGTATTCAGGAGATTTAATGCAGAGGAGAAGAGTGAGAGATCCATAAAGCCTCTGCTCTCCCTCAACACCCCAGGGGAAGCCATCTTTAATTCATGAAGACTATAAAAATAAAGGTTTTTCAGTGATGGCCCTGCAGCCTGTAACAAACTCTCACAGCTACATGGCACCAGGCAGATGTTGATCTTGTCATTATGGATGGATACCAGCAGGTGACAACCAGGTTATTTTATGCAGAAATTCTATTAAATGTACTCCAATGAGATGCATGTTCAGTCTGACAGAGCCAGTTTAGAAACTACAGCCACCTGAAATACCACAAATGTTAAAACTGCAAACAAGCACAATCATAACTAGACTGCAACCAAAAGGAGTATGACTTAAGCTCCCTATTGAGGAGCAGAGGGAACAGACAGGACCAAACAAGTGGAACAAGGGACACAACAAGGGAATTAATTGACAATAAATAGGGAACAAAAAACAGAATATACACAGGGAAGTGAGACATAATGAGACAGGTGCAGACAACATAGTGCGGATGATCAAAAGCTGATCAAAACATCCATCTTGAAAACTAGATGGTAGTGAAGGTGTGATTGTTTGGTTAAAGCAGAAGTCACCCTGTCAACCTTAAAGGGGTTATACTATTCAAAACAGTATTTACCTTGTTGTTATAGAAGATAGGCAACTTGGTGTGTCTAAAGGACCTTACCAGAACCTCAGCTCCATTTCCAACCTCTTCTACGTGCAAATTTGTAAACTAAAAATGTGGTTGTGGTAAAACAGATGATCTCAGCAAGGCTGCGATATGTTGTCATCGGAGTCCACTTAGCGGATACACCCCTGTAATATTGTATATCTGGACCCCTTTCCAGGGTCAGCAGTACACTAGAGGACAGTGAAGTTGAGATACTGCTAACGACTGTGTTGGACAAGAGGAAAACAAGAACAAGGTGGGAGCACACATGTAACATTCCAGGATGTACTGGGAATATCAGGACACGCTACTGTTTAGGAAAAGTAGCGTTATCATGGTGGATTTATGTCTTGTAAACAAGACAACAAAGGTAAGACAGGATTCATGATCGTGTTTATGGAATGTAAACATTCTATCACTGCTGGTTCAGTCAGTTTTGTTGGATCTTGATGAAACTTGTAGTTTTGGAATCTGCTGAGACCTCTGCTCTCAACAGAGATGTTGCTTGTTTGTTTATAAAGCGCTGTGTTCATGTCTTTTTGTGGAGTTTTAACTTGCTCTTTATTTGTTTTTGTTTTAGCTGCGTTTGGTGGTTGTAGAAATGCTTTGCATGGGGTTTTAGCTGAGATGTCTGATGATGTTTGTCTGACGTTTCAGAGGATATAACACATGCCGATGTTTATACAACAGAAATGGCGTCACACGCATTTACATGCTGTGAAATTACTTGTGACACACTCTGCCCTGGTAACAGGGGTGTTGAGGCTCAAAAGGTTAAAATGCTCTCCCAATGCTAAGAATATAGAAGAAAGTATGCTAGCATCTAGACAGTGTGCAGGATAGTTGTAACACTAGTGTTATTACAGCTAACTTTACATATAGTCACTAAAAAAATCTACATGACAAAACTTACCACTCTGGTGCATTCATTTCCAATCGCTGGTAAACTGGTTGGTGTTCCTCTACATTTGAACCTTCTTCTGACTCTGGTTCAAACATTTACGGTTAAATACTTTATACAGCTGTTTCCTTGTCAATTCTTAATTGTTTTCCTGGCTACAGTACACTGGGTTTCTAAACCCACCAATCTGCACGCAGCTCATTTCAATTTTCATGAGCTTGCCTACTTCTTTAACTACGACCGATAACTATTATGAACGTCCATCAAACACCAGCATACTCATTGACTGTATATTAATGCCGACATGTATCACACATGTACACACTGCTATTTACTCATCTTTTTACAAATGAGTTTGCACCCTCACACTCCCACACATGGGATAAAGCGTTGGCTCTTTTGCAAGCATATGATTGCACTTATTTGCTGCTGACCGGCACAAAATGTGAACCAAGTCTCCATGGAGATGCTCAATCGTTTCATTACAGCGCTGTTTGCTTTTCTTATTTGTCCCCAGTGGTTCTTACCATTTTTTCGATTATCTTTGAACAACACAAGGGGAACTGTCAGGGGGTGAGAGGTTATTGTACAATCTGCATGTGTTTTATTCATAGATGTGAAAATATACAAAGGATGATTTCTTTGAGGTTGCTTTAATGTATAATTTACATCGGATTATGAATAATTTGTTGTCTTTCTGAGTACTTCCCTCTCTCTCTGCCCTCCCAGTTTTTCTTTGTGGCAGGCAGGCAGGGAGGGAAAGCAATGATTGACAGCTGGCTTCATGCTCTGTAACTACAGCAGCTGACAAGGTCGTGTCAAATGAGATGATTGGTGAGGAGGAGTGTTTGGGGAAATATTTCTCCTCTCTCACTCCTTGTCTCACTGTCCTGATCGCATTAAACATGTCCGACTGCCTTTCCAGCACACCGTTACCTTAATTTATGAATGAGAGCTGAATCTAATGTAGACTGGTGAAAGATAGCAGATACAGCAGATGACCTGTCAATTTGTTTGGAGTCAAAAGAGAAAAGATGAAAGACAACTTTGTTCCTCAAACCTCCATTTGTCTTCTTTATAAGAACAGCAGGTTTACACAAAAAGGTGTGCGCATATGTGTGTGTGTGTGTGTGTGTGTGTATTTGATATCAGTGAAAGGATGTGAAGGGCGATGTTGTCCCAGAATACCAATGCTGTTGTTCTTCTCTTCAAAGCCACAGAGCTGTTTGTGGTTTATAGAAACTGTGAAGGTCAAACATAGCAGCTGTTGCGTCAGGATTTTTATTTGTTATTCAGAATTTGTTCTTAGGTTTAGCCCTGTAAAGCTTACTTGAAAAAAATCATCATCATCATCATCATCTTTGATCTGAGATTGTACATGATCATAGCAGCTATAAGTCATTAAATGAACTTCATAATTGATTGCTATTTTTTTCTCATTGTAGCAGCTTTGTGTTTGTGCCAGGTCTTTTTTTAAGATATTTTTTGACCATTTTACCTTTATTGATAGGCATAAGTGAAGGTAGATATATGAAATATGAAAAGAGAAATTATGAAAGGTTATATATATATATATACATATATATGTACATATATACACATATATATATATATATATATATGCTTGCACTGCTGGGGCAACAAATCTGGGGGTGGCAAGGGTCTGAAACTAGAATCATAAGTACATTTTATGTGTTCTTACTTTATACACATTTCCTGTATTTTCTTATTATATCTGCTTAAAGAAAGTGAGAGATAAATATGTGTGTAAACATGTAACTTTTACACAGTACTCTATATCTTCACCCCTGAGGCCAATTCAATACGCATCTCAATACGCTGCCACCAATAAGATAGGTTAACAATACACTGGAGCCCTCTATCATACAATACGACACAATACGATTCACCCCTGTTCACGATATGATGCGATTCAAAAATGATTTGATAACGATATGACGATATGATGTGTTCCAGTTCAATACAGTTAGTTGCGGTATGAGAGTTTAGAAAAGAAGGTGAAAGTGAACACTATTAAATCATTGAGCACACCATGCACACAACGAAATTACCCTCTGCATTTAACCCATCACACCTTAGTGAGCAGGGGGCAGCCTGGACAGGGAGCATGTGTGGGGACAGTACCTTGCTCAGGGGTACCTCAGTGGGACCCGGTAGCTGGTGGATCTGAACAGGGGACCATCCGGAACCAAGTCCGCTTTCTTAGCCACCAGGCCACCACTGCTCACATGAGGTTTCTCACCTCAATAGCACAGTTCTGCTTTACTCACTGTACCAACTTGATAGATGTATTTAATATTTGGTTGGTTGGTTTTTATGGAACAAATAAATAAATCCTATTTTTAGAAAATTATCAATTAATAATTAATTTTATTTATAATAAGCACTCCTTACTTCTAATTATGTTCTCTCTCTTGGTAATTCTACAAAACACATAATACTGTCTGCCAGACTGATTTGCTTGACTTAATAATGTTTCAGTTAGTTGACTGAATAGTGAGCATACATGTCTGTAATTCCACCTTACAAAGAATGAAAATCAAATAACATCTTACAGATTCAAGTGTAAAAATCTAATCTATCTATCTAATATGGCTTATTTTAATGTTCTTTAGAAATATTAACTGGTCTACATGTTCTGGGAGTAGGGGACTGAGCTGAGCAGCCACTATGTCTCCGGCTGAACACTCTGTCGGAAGGAACACTTATTGTAGGGATGGACAAGTAGATTCTGGCCAATTTGGACAGAAGAGGGAGATCAACCTGCTCATTCCACCACTGTCACACATCACCGTGCAGACCTAAACAATCATTCCCCCTGTACTTGGCAGTTTTCTCCTCAGCTCTTTCTCTTGTATTCTTCTTCTGTGCTCTTGGATTGGAGAAACCTCCAAACATCAGATCCAAGGCTGACTTCTTCATGGGAGGCTCTGGGTCATCATCTAGTTTGGAGAAGAGAAGAGCAAAGAAGAACAGTGTTATACAATTTTACAACAACAATATCATATCACTTTTCAAAACAACAAACCATTACAGGTTGTAGTCCTGGGTTTCAATCAAAGCAAACCTCATTTTTTTTCCTCCTCTCTGCGGGATTTCTGTTCATCCTCTGGGTTGGTTACCTGGATCTCATTCAGTCTGCCATCCTTTTTCTTTTAATTTTTCTTTTAACTAAATCAGATAAAAACATCAGTTTATCAAGACAGAATAAATATAGGAGTCAGGATATACTTAATGAGCATATTACCATATTCTCCACTTCAGCTGTTATCCTCAGGTATAGGGTGTCCCTAGTATGGTCATCATCCAGGAATTCCAGTGCCTTGAAACGCGCATCGAGCACTGTAGCTTTACAGAGGAAGTCTTGAATGTATGTGTAGTGTGTGCTGAAAACCTGTCTAACCTTATCCTTCATTTTAGAGATACATGGCAGATCAATGTCATGGAGTTCAAAATGCTCCTGCAGTTTGGCCAGTGTTGGGGCGATAATGGAGATAGTGGGGGTCTTTACTTCACTGATGCACTCAGTTGCTGTTTTCAGGGCTGTCAGCAGCTGGATGACCTCTGACATAAGGGTAATGTCTCATCTGTGAGGCTGGACAGGGTCTCTCCACGACTCCTTGACTTCATCTTCCTTATTGTCAAACTCACCGCAGGCTGCTGTTCCCAAAAATGCTCCATCATCTCCAAGGAACTGTTCCACCTTGTAAAGACATCATGAGCTAACTTCACAAGCTTTGGGGCATTTATGAAAAAAATGTAACCAGCTTCCTTATTTTTAAGGAAACAAGAGCAGGCACATCTCTGCACCTGATCCAGCTAGTATCATGCTCCTTGCAGTATCACTGACCAAATCAGGCTTCTTATCTTTATGTTTCCATTCACAGCAAACATCACGCAGAAAAGCTGACAGATTTGTCAAGTTTAGGCCTCATTATATGCTCTAAGTCTGCAGAATATGGTTTTGCATGTTTCACTTGTTGTCAATGTGTGCTGTGACAGTTATATATAACTGAGTGGCACTGGACGTTCAGCCATCCACAGTAAGAGCAACTCTTTGGGTAATACTCAGGGATTCTACCAACTCACTTTTCACTTTGTTGTACCGTCCAGGGATTTGTGTGTCGGTAAAGAACACCATTTGTGCTATTGTATACCTTGGGTCTAAAATGTGGATAAGGTCATTCTCTATGACGCTGTAGTGCATATATATTTAATTCTGTTTTAAAAACACTATACAATAATACAATGCAGTATCAGTCTATTGTATTTTATATACAGTTTTATAGTAAATGTATGGCTCTCATGTGAATACACCATAAATTGAAACTACTCATTGCAAGATAATATAAAGTTTGATGAACCTTATACTCTTTTTACACACTCACAATGTTTTTATAGAATGGATCATAAACAGCTGCTATTGTGAATGTTGGCTATGTAGCATTTGGTCATGTGAGAGCATTTGCTAACTTTAAATGTGTAACATTTTTCTCGGTCTTGGATGCAAATAGTAATTTAAATTAGGGCTGTTGAAATTATTGTGATAATAACATGTTAATGCAATCTCACTTTAACGTGATAAAAAAAAATAGTTAACGCGTGTTCTATTTGGCTCTGCCTTACTCTGCCTACAGGTAAGCAGACTTCAACCTCTGGTCTCAGAGCAATGATGCATGATACTACAGTGTGCAGATTTTGATGTCAGTACAATTTAGCACACATCACAAACACTGAACACATGACACAAGAACTTACAAGGACAGTGGAACAGCAGCCAGAAGGAGACCAACTATACCCTATAGCCCAGGGACGTCATGTGGACAGTGCTGTTGCTCTTTTGTTAGACCACGGTTTGAGAAGCTACTATTAATTCTATTTGACTTAGACCCCAAAAAAATTATTTTTTTCAAATTTTGTACATTCTATTCCATAGGTTTCATTTGAATTGTCTATAAGCAAATACGAAAAAAAGGTTCTTATTCTCTTCCACATAAATTAGACAGTTTTTTTTTTCCATAATTGTTATTATTATTATTATTATAAACACTTTATAAAATATTCAGCTTCTTATGAAAATGCTTCCTCTTTGAAGTGCTTTTCAAATGTTCTCCCAAGTCACAGCTCATATTTTGAAAATTCCTGGTTTTGGTGGCAAAACTGGTGAATTCGTACCACTGCTACAAAAATTCAGCCTTGTTTTCAACATTTTTTCTTTAATCTAGGGACTTTACATGATAGAAGTGTCTGCCTTCTGTAGATGAAATGTTTCCCTGAAATTTATGCTGCACAATGGCAATCAAACTGCATGTGCATGAAGACGTTTACTCTCCAGTGACGATGAGGCTAAAAGCTGCTGCAGTGGCTATAATAGTAGGTCAGCAGTTGAATGAACTTTTGTTCCACTTTGCTTAGAGGATCCTTCATCTGCATTGAGCTAGAAGTAATGGAAGCTTGGTGGAGCATTGAAGATTGATGCCAGGGAACTCCCAGACCTCTTCCCCTCCTTTACATCCTCTCTCCTTCATCTACAAACACTGTGCCATGTTTTTTCCAGCCTTTCCATTGCAGCTGTTTTGCTTTGTTTTTTCTGCCACTGCCTATCTTTTCTCTCTCCTTGCTATGCCGATCTTACCTACTCCCCAGGATTCTTCCCCTAACTGTCTCTGTTTGTGTGGGTGTCTACCCCTACTCTCCTGTCTCAATCTCTTCTTCAATATGTCATCTAACACAGAAGTCAGATGCCATACTACTTCTACTACTACTATCTAAATAAGGACAATTCAGCACTCATGCAGACAACTATGACCTATTTTGAGCTGAATGGATGGTGATGACTGATGATGATGATTGATCAACATGTCCAATTAAAATGAAATGAAATTGCTTTATTTTAGTTCCTTAGTGATGGTAGGTCATGACCTGGAGGACAAGGGGTGTGTACAGAATATAAAGACAACAGGAGGGTTAATAATCATTAGCACAAATCATTTATTAGCTCTGAACCAGGGCTGTCTATGTATTCTGTCTCTATGTGTACAAATAAAAACTGGCAGAAAATACATATATTCTTTTTTAACTAGGCTGTATTTTCAGACTGTTTTTTAACATTATATATTATAAAGCAAACTGTTATTTGAAATCATTTTGGCTCAATGTAAAGATTTTAGTGTTCTAAAGGAAGGGGTGTGATGGACTCCTGTAGAATATAAATAAACATGCTATCTCCTTTGAAGAGTTGCTTGCCATTATGCATTGGTTTCATCATGAACTTTAATTTTCGTCTGTGCGTGTGTGTTTTAATTTTACTCCAATCAGTTATTGATTGGGTAGTTAATTAAGCCACTACTAATCAAATGGGATGATTGGACGTGTAAAAAGGACTGTTGAACTTAACAGACACACACACACACACACACACAGGTCCACACACAGGACACACACTGAACAGTGCAGCCTGCACAGGGCCCTGCAGTGCTTTTACTCTTCATAATTGTATGCTGAAAAGCTCTGGTCAGTCACTTAACTTGGGTAGTTTTTAACCACATTGATAACACTTTGTTCTATAGACAGCAATAACGCAACATCTGTCCTCCTGAGTCCTAATCTGACCCAGATGGCTGATACCTTCTTCTTCTTCTTCTTCTTTTTAATTGACTGTTCATTCCTGGCATCCAAGACCCTAACCTTGACAGGTGCAACAGAAGATGATTAAAAATGGTTCTTTCTTTATATATAAATATACATAAAAAAACCGCAAGCACCATTAAATGAAAATTTGATGTATTTTGTACTCCAGGGGACATCATGGCATACAGGAAGGTGTGTGACGCCCAGAGTGGCCCACTGGTCAGTGAGGTTGTACACTGCTCTGAGGATCTGGATCTTGATTGGAACGTGGACAAGGAAGAGCTAGAGGAGCCAGGACCCAGCATGGACCGCATGCAGATGCAGCATGTAGACTGCCAGAGATCAGGTAAAATTTGCTTTTAAACTGACATATGATCCCTGTTTTGTATAACACCTGGGGTAGTGAAGACACATGACCTGAACAGGCTAGATAGACTAGATAGACTAGATAGATAGACGTTCCATTAGCATTAACAACTGTTTACTTACCAATCTAGATGAAAGTCTAGATTTTAGTTCATCCCTTTACTCACCAATAGCTGTCTCCAGTGGTAGAAAGCCCAATTACCACAACACATCTTATCACTGAGGAGTCCAGTCTGCCCTGGAGACACTGTGCCTCTCAAAGGACACATTAATATGCAACAATGTTTGGTGCCAGAAAAAAACTTACATATCCCCAATCTTTGAAGGTTGGGGTGATTGTTAACACTTATCTGGATGTTGCCAGTAACTGAGCAGTTGTTGAAGTAGTGTTCCTGTGTGTTTATGTTTGCATATGCATATGCCATTGCTCATTTGACTGTGGATAAGTGTGGTTTATGTGCATGGTGTCAGAAGTGAGGACACTTCTTGAGTATTTTTGTGTTCCAGAAAGACAATTCACATGTACACCCCAATACTGACATGAAATACTGACATGATTTAGGGTTAGGGAAATACAACTCCAAATATATAGTGATGCATATTGCTGTGTATCTCACTTACACTTAAAGAATACAGTGTGTTAATGAAGAGGTGATTAATTTGCATTGCTAGTAGGAAAATTAAACCTATGTAGATGGAAATAAATACTGTCTGTTTGATGTCATGACAGTTTATTTCCCCATAGCTCATAAAAACAAATATATTAATCAAATCAGCTGGTTGACATCTTAAAATCTGATATTATGCTCATTGAGGTAATACGTATTATTACCTCAATGTAAAACATTATGGTAGGTAGTACAGGTAGGTAGTACATAGTAGAATAAATAGTAATTTACATAGTAGTTTATATAGTAGTACGTAGTATTACCTCAATGTACCAGCAGTTTGTGCACGATTCATTTATAGTTGAGCAACTTAGGCTGAATCTAGTAGATTTTATTTTCAAAACAAAACATATCTGAAGCTTTTTTGATGATTCCAAAATATGTTTTTTTTTTTTTTTTTTTTTTTCTGAGAAACTCTTCAGAAACTCTTACCCATAGTTTGAAACAACACATTGCTGTGGAAAAAATATACTGTTTCTAATGTGAGAAGTTTGCTGCTGCTGGCAGCTGCAAAAAAGAGAAAACTTAATAACCACCCTAAAGCTGGAGTTCAGTTCTTAGCTTTGAATTCTGCCTAGAGTTCTTTTTCTGTGCTGGTGTTCTGTCCTCATAAACTCCTTATGAAGCAAGCTGCTTGATAACTTAACACAGTTTTACCTTATTTACCATTTACAAATTCGCCACTACATTTGGAGAGATCTGTGTCTCTGGTGGAAAACAACATAGAGATTTCTGCATTTACATGATTCTCATCTCAACAGAACACAAGCCTAAAATGTGAAAAAAAGTATGATAATGTTAAGTTTTTGCAGTGTGTTCAGACACTGGCCCTGATCCTGACCCTGAGCTGATGGAACGCATCCAATCATCGGTTTCAGTTTCACCACATGGACGTTTTGAACGACTCCAGGAGGATCCAAACTACATCTCCCGCTTTACCAGAGCTCCTTTGCTTAAAGGTCAACAGCGGCTCCACTGCTTCGTGCTAAGGTATATCAAGAACTACTGAAGTAGCCTTTGCGGAACACATGATTTAATGACAAAAACCTGAACATACTCACCATGGCTAACCTAATATATACAATATACCTCTATTGTACGAAAAATCATTAACTAATTGATTTTTTATACCACATTATCAAGAATTGTTTCTGTTCTTAAAATATTTAATAATACTTTTTTGTTTATCTTAAGAGTTTGATACATTAACTTTTGATACATTAACTTTTGATTTTGATAGTTTGTTACATTTAACAATTAATGGAAAATCTAAATTAAAAGAGTTCATCACATGATCCACTCTTGGGTGGAGCTGTCTTAGAGCAACTGGTCCTTGTCTTCATAACTTTGAACCTGTTTGAGGGAGGAATGGAGAGTAGTTGATGACCAGAATGTGAGGGATTTGCTCATATGTTGATATGGCAGAATATTCTCAACTGCACACAGAAATTTAACATGAAAGACTGGTGCATTTCACAGTTCACAGGAAGGAGAAGTACTGTTGGTTCCTCGTCATCACAGCTGCAGTGTTTCCTTAGGTTGCATCCTCTGACATATGGACTCCAAGGTATTTGAAACTAGCAACCTGGCTAACCTCCTTGATGTTGCTTTTCCTGCTGCTTTACGATCTGTTTTCACTGTGTACAAAGGAGGCGATACTGGTTGGTTACTTCATGAGCTCCAAAGTTGAGTACATCAGTGAAACTTAAGGCAAACTTACATAAACAAGCTTATAGGCAAAAGCTTCAGTCGGATAATTGTATCCACATTCCTTAATCATTTTGTCATTACAGGGTCAGAAAATGGATCACTGTGAAAGAGACAAAGTTGTAACATTGAATGCTGTGTTACCTGCTTTTGCTGCAGTCTCATTCAATCAAATAAAACACATGGTGTTTCATAAAGTTAAATGGGGAATCTGTTCTGTACTAAACCAACTAATGACCATTTTACACACAAGTGCTTTATTATGCCTCTTGCCATCATCTAGCTAGAGTATATATTTCTTTTAGCCCATTCATTATCTTTGAAAACCTGCATGACATGGGTCAAGAGGTGGCCTGAGGACCTCTGGCACATTTCAGACACCTATCCAATTCGCATGGTGCTTGTAAGGATGGGGAGGGTGTATGTTATGTAGCTAAGCACTGCTGAAGGATGCTTGATGTCAAGGTCTGAATGACACTCTTAGGTGTTGAGCCACTGACACCTACACTGACCCAAAAGCTATGAAATGATAGTAAGCAGCCTGTCAAACTTTACATCATACAAGCAGCATCTCACCTTGGTGGTACAAGGTGGTACAAGTAACTGAAGGTTTTCCTCATTCAAGAGGCGGAAATATCAAAGACCCATACACACATGATTGCTAAAGCTACATTCCATTGTTCCTTGAGTTGTAGAAAAAAAACTTAATTCCTGCTCTGTTTAAATGTGGCCGGGTATCTGGGAAAACAAGTATAATATCTATGTGGTTTTGCATCTCATTTACACATAAACGGAGGTTTGAATCTTACTCAAAAGGCTTCTTTTTTTTTTTTTTTTTTTTATTCACAGTTTGGCACATATCACACATATATTCTGCTACATAGTCACACAGTCATACAGGAAGCCAGGATGACAGGGACATGACAAAATAAACTTACAGGACAAAGAAAAAATACAAAACAACAACAACAACAAAAACATCCTAGCCTACCAGAGTCCATGGGTTGACTAATTTTCAATGTAAATTTATCCTTTTAGCATCTCAATATACCTCAGTACCGAAAACCAGGTGGATTTGAAGTCTTGAAGTTTAAATGATGTTCACTTATAATTTCCTCAATAGGTAGATATTCAGTGATCTGTTCTAGCCAATGATCTCTAGTTTGTCCTGACTGAGAAATCCATGTCAAGAGTAGGCAAAAGTAGACAATAAGTAAGCATTGTGAACACACTTCTCCTTGTTATGAGACACTTACTTTCCACATCATAATTCAAGAGATATAGCATAGGACATAGCTCAAAGGCAGAACTGAACATTTCTTGAACTGCATCATGAACCCTCTCCAGAAAAGAGTACACCACTTTACAGTACAAAACCAAATACATAAATGTTCCTAATCCATTACCACATTTCCTACACGTTGGTGAATTTGCATGGTCAAAATTGTTAAGCTTCATTGGGGTAAAGTAATATTTATAAAGAAATTTATAATAGGTTTCTTTAACTTTAATAGTTATAGCTAATGGTGAGGTAAATTTATTGCCTAGCTTTAACCACTCTGTTCCTCTGAACTTCAGTTTAAGGTCTTATTCCCAATTTGTCTTCAAAGATAAAAAAAAGAATTCGGGGAATGCTCAGACAGAATTTTATATAAATGAGAAATTTTCCCCTTAGCAAAAGTGGCAGAAATAATGAAGTGTTCCAACTCAGTGGAGTATAATCTGAATTTTCTTTTTTCAAGTAAGAATACAATAATATGACAAAGCTGTAAGTACTTAAAAAAAGTATCTTCTAGGGATTTGATGTTCTGCGCAAATATCAGTAAAAGATTTAACCGACTCAGACTCTGTCATACATGCCCAAAAAAGTTTTCAAACCAAGAAGTGACCAGTTCTTTGACAAAGTGCCAGAAAGTCAGGGTCATGGATGTGTGTCAAGTCTTGGATAGCATGTTAACAAGTCTAATGTTACCCAAAGAAAGCTAGTTTCCAGGTTCTAACTTATCATATTCCTAACTTGAGAGGCCCAATAACACCATAGAAAATTTCGGAGTCCTAACCCCCCTTTTAAATGTGATTTTGTTTAAGTGGAAAACTTAATCCTTCGTGTCTTATTATTCCATATAAATGTTGTTAAACATCTATTTATTTACTTGAAAAAGGAAAAAGGAACATAACACCGCAACATATTGAAGGCATAGATAAACCTAGGGAGTATACTCATTTTAATAAAGTTAATTTTCCCAACAAGAGACAGTGGGAGAGAAGAATAGGTCTGAAGTTTGTGTCATAATTCTCATTAAATAGTTTGTCCAAAGTGGGCGTTGGTTGTACTCCAAGATATTTAAAGCTGTGTATTGACCAAAATATGGGGCAGAAGGTCACAGGTTCAAATCCACCAACTGTCAAGGTCCCACTGAGGTACCCTTGAGCAAGGTACTGTCCCCAGCTGTCCAACTGCCCAGTGCTAACTTGGTGATGGGTTAAATGCAGAAGTCAAATTTTGTTGTGTGCATGGTGTGCTGTGTGCTCAATGACAAATGTAATAATTTTTACTTCACTTCATCCAGAATGCTGAAAGGGCAAGCAGCTGATTTTTGTAAAGTGACTTTATATCCAGAAAGCTTAGAAAAATATCGAATGTCTGCCAAAACATGGTGCAAATTAACCTTGGATTCTGTAATAAATAAGTATCATCTGCATAAAGTGAAATTTTATGGTGTTGTGTGCCTGAGGTCACTCCCTTTATCCTAGAAAACTAACTAACTAAACTAACTAAAAACAACTATTTCTAAAACTTCTGACCAAAGTGGAGATTTGAGAAAACTCAATTTTCACGTCTGTGTGTAGACGGTAGAAAACAGAGTTTTAAGTTTTCAAAATGCAGTATCAGTATCAGTTGCGTGGCAGTTGTACATGGATTCTAATTGGCTAGCCTTGCTTTATGCATCTAATTACACTGCCACACTCTAGGTTTGGCATTCTCATAACAGTTCTTGACAGCTTATTTATGTGGATTCATGTAAATGAATACTTTTTTGAAAACAATCTGGTGTGAACAAGGATATTATTGAAAACAGAGAAGGGGGAAATATCTATTTCTGTAAATACTCGACTACATGTAAACGTAGGTTCAGAGGACGTCAGAGCATCTTGCTCAATAAACACCAGCTGCTAAGGAATACTTTGGTATTCCTTAGCAGGTGTAGTATTTTAATGAGAAAATGTAAGTAATCTGTAATCAAATGTAATTTGTTTATTTTGACCTCTACTTTTTCTGGCAGGCACTTCCTGGCAGCAATTGGGCTTTTTGTCCTGGGTCTCTTGACTGGCTGGTTCACTCATACACCTGTCGTTAAACCACCTGTTTCCCCGACCGACAGCTCTGACCTGCTGGAGGAACTGCTGAGAGGAATCACAGCCGACAAGATAGACGCTCTTCATAGGTAAGATCTCAGTGGAGAGGAGTAGTCAAGGTTGCGTTGGTCAGCGTGTGTGTGCGTGTGTGTGTGTGTGTGTGTGTGTATTAGAGAATTATAATTGGTGATCAGATTTGATGATATCCCTGTTTACAGTGGGTTGCCTCACAGTTGTGTTGTGTCGCTCCATGATATACAGCTGAGTGGAAAGTGACATTTATGAAAAAACAGTCCATCATTACTTTAAAACATCAAGGTCAGCAATCTGAAAAATGTCAAGAATTTTGAATATAACCTCAAGTTCAGTTGCAAAGACATTCAAAATGGAGCTTAGCGGAAGACTATCTTTGCACACGTTCACTAAGACAGAACGACTCACTGGGCATCCACATTACACACCTGCAGTTTAAGTTTATTCCTCTTACATTGTCTTTTTTTTTTCAATCAGTGCATTTCATACAGCTGTTATGGGTTCCATAATTCACAAATTCATTCCCATTTAATTTATTTGATCCACATAGAAATATCTTACTGTGTAACATTTTTCTCTTGCCACTACAGTTTAAGTGAATTTTTTTTAAATGTATTTATTTTTTTTACTTTTTTGAGTCACTATACGTTTAACATTTAATAACGTTTATAATTGAGGCCTCTGACCTCCACAATCATCTGTCCTAAATCTAACGGAGATGGTTTGGCATAAGTTGGACTGCAGAGTGAAGGCAAAACAGCCAACAAGTGCTTAGCACCTCTGGGAACTCCTTCAAGATGGTTTAAAAACCATTCACGGTGACTATTTTTATGAAACTGATGAAGAGAAAGCCAAGAGTGTACAAAACTGTCATCAAAGCAAAAGGTGGCTACTTTGAAGAATCTAAAATCTATCTGTTTAACACTTTTTTTGTTAAATACATGATTCCATATATGTTCCTTCATAGTTTGGATGTCTTCAGTATTAATCTGCAATGTAGAAAATAAAAAAAATAAGAAGAAAATAAGAAGAAACATTGAATGAGAAGGTGTGTCCAAGCTTTTTACTGGTACTGTATGTTATACAGATATACATATAATATATAAATACACATTGTTATGTGTATATTATATGCATAACGTGGTCATGTGGTTTAGTGCTAGCATTACTGATCTACTGAGATCTGATAGCACTAAAACAAAGTTGTTCATTCATGTAAACTGTAGCAGGTTCACATGTCATGACTCAGCTACCATGTATGTTCTTCAGTACCTAACAGCACATTTTGTTGTGCTCATGGTTATAACTCTTTAACATGGTAGACTTTATTTTATACTTCATTCAGCCTACACTGCAAACATATAACACTGTGAATTAATGTGCTCCTATGTATCAAACAAGGATCGCAGAGAAGCTGTGAACAAAGTGAAACAGTCCTGTTCAAATGGCCACCCCACCCCCTAATCCCCATGGTCTTAAGCTCAGTATTATCACCAGTCTGTTTCCTTCTGGACAGTTGCCCCACTATTTATAGCCATAGAAGAAGGGAAGGACTCAGATAGCACAAAGCAAGAATGGAAATGAGAGATAAAAACACTCAAGCAGGTAGTCTTTTTTAACACTGATACCAACCTCCATCAACCTGAACACTGCCTTCTCTGAGCCAAAGGATCATGGGATGCCTGAGTGTATGTGTCTCTGGGAGATAACTGGCTTTGCAGCTGAACTGAGACATTCATGTCCCAATGGTCTTTCTCTGAGTTTTTCATGCTTTTCATTATTTATTTTCCTCCAGGGGCTAACCCCTGTTCCACAGCAGGACAGGGGTTAACCCCTGTCGCCTCACAGCATGAAGCTCCTGGGTTTGACTCCCGGGCACAGGGTCCTTTCTATGTGGAGTTTGCATGTTCTCCCTGGGTGATTGCCTCCGGGAGCTCTGGTTTCTTCCCACAGCCAAAAACATGCCTGAGTGCAAATGGTTGTTTGTCTATGTGAGGCTCTGTGAACCATAGTGTGGGATAAAGGGGTAGAAAATGGATGGATGGATCCATTTGCATTTCAGGGTGCCAGGAACACACACATATACACACTCTGCACTTGTGATTGAGGATTTTTTTCCTCTTAGTCACTGTCATAGATGACAGTGACAGAGTTGCTAATGATTTTAAATGATTATTTTCAGCCTTGCTCAATCTCAGTTAATTAATGTATCAATTGTTACAACATTGCGCTGTATTATCTCAAAGCCTTGTACTATAGTGTCCTGTAGTCGACCTATACTGTACAATAAGCTACACTTTCACACTGTAACGGCACTTTCATAATTATATGACAAGCTAGCAGAGCATGGACAGCTCAGCTCTCTATGAGTTGGTGATCTTGCTCATTTCAGAATAAATTCTGCGTATTCATCTGGTAACCTAAAAATACATTTGGCACAAACTGTTAAGCATCAGTTCAGTCACTGATGGCTATATTCTTTACATTGAGTACCTTGGATATAACATCCTGCTGGAACTAGTCAGACCTGTGGGGTACAAGTGAACTACCACCCCAGTGTTAAGGGTGGCAAAAGGTAAAAAGACAAAAGGAAAGGTGCAGGGCAGGAACATGAGTTGAGCCAGAAAGAGACCATCACAACCTACTACTACCAAGCCTTATTTCAAACATGAACATTTTTCTCAACGAAATGGAAACTTACTGCAGTATGCATACCTTGATACAGATGCTGACACAAAACAGCAACTGCAATAACAGAGGGCCCACTCAGATGAATTGTTGGTACTTGGAAGTGATTTAAAACAAGCAAAGCTAAAGTCTGCTCTGCCAAACCTGTTTTGACATGCATAGGCATACACAAGGAGGGAAAACACATTGTTAAAGCACCACACCCCCATATGGGTCACTCTGACCGTGTCTCCTTATTTGTTTTGTTTTGCCAGTCGGAGCTTCTAAAGTGCCACAGCACTGCTTCAGCACTAACACTTAATATCTACTGCACTGCTTTATCTTAAAATCAACTGTCTGTGTATTCCCAAACAATAAGCCATGGATGACCAAGGATGTCCTCTTCATTTTGCTTTAAATCCAGAGGTTCACATTACTGATCTGTTTTTTATTGTTTTATTGAGCCCAGTCCAGTAGGACAACTGAATTTCTTTGTATATTATTATTATTATTATTATAGGTCATGATTTGGACTTTTGCTCCCTTTGTTCTACGAAGCAATTTAAGTAGAAAAAACTGTAAATAATTATATAATATAATAATTATAGTGCGATGGTCATTCAAAAAATTCTAAGCCTCACCCAGAAAAAAAAAGTCAAAGCTGAACAATTTTGTTTTTGTAACACGCTGCCACTTCTTGTAAAGGTAGAAAACTGAAGATTTAGATTTCTCTTAATTTCTGTACAAGTGAGGCACATGCAAAGGTGAGACGTGTGAAAAATCAAAAATGGACAAAACAGAGGCCCAAGCAGTCATAAAATATCTGCAAAAAGAAAAAAAAAAGGTATAACACCCAAAGAAATTCACAAGGACATGGTACAGACACTTGCTGAGGACTCCCAGTCCTATTCAGCTGTGAAGAAGTGGGCTCCAGAATTCAAGTGGAGCAGGACACCACAGAAGATGACCCTCGGTCAGGTCGTCCAAAAATCTCAACCGCTGATGAATAAGTTGATACCATTCACCGCATGGTTTTGGATGACATGGTTTTGCCATCTGTTGGCAAGGTGATGGCTTCTGTTTTTTGAGATTCTGAAGGTGTAATTATAATAGACTACCTGGAAAAGGGAAAAATTATGAATGGACATTATTATGCATCACAATTAAGACAAATGAAGAAAGCCATCAAGTCCAAACACAAAAGGAAGCTGGGGGCATGTGTGCTTTTGCTTCAGGATAATACACCTGTTCACACTGCTCAGGTTGCAGTAGCTGAAGCAGCCAAATGTGGCTTTGAATTGCTACCCCATCCCCCTTACTCACCAGACTTGGCTCCATCTGACTTCTTTTTGTTTCCTAAACTCAAATCCCACCTGCGTGGTCACCATTTTGGAAACAATGATGAGGTCATATGTGCTGTGGAGAATTTTTTGGATGACCATTGTGCACCAAGTGCATTTATGTCAAGGGGGACTATATTGAAAAAGAGTGACAAACTGTCCTGTTTCTCCAACTCCTGGGTGAGGCTTAGAACTTTTTGAATGACCCTTGTGTCTTAAAAACTTGAATTCCTGTCCAACTAAAGCCATAGCACCGTGTGACTGGCAGCCAGTAGTGTCTCATTTTTCTTACTTTTTTCCTTTTTTTGTGTGCTTTTACCTAAACTTTTGAACATTTTGATTGGAGCCTTTTTCCTCAGTTTTTGTCGTCTTCTCTTTTTTTATCCTTGTGGTCTCATGACTGGCAACCAGGGAACCATTGCCCAATTGTTGCTTTGGTGATCGGCTGATGACACTGTGCTGCTCTAGGATGTGACCTAACAAGAGACCCCAGATCCTGGTGCAGATAAGGTAAAAGAGAAGGGGATGCAGAGTGGAGCGCCGTGAGAAAAAAGAAAAAAAAAGAGAAAAAAGACAGTACAAACCATCAACACCATCTGTGACGGTGGTGAATGTATGATATCTCCCCATAAGATGAAAAAGTCACAGTGCTGACCAGCCTACAGAGCAGCATCATGTGTCTCACTGAGACCTGTCAGTGGACAGGGAGGCTAACAAGACCAACAAGAGGAAGGATGTGGAGATCACAATGTTTTATTAAGGAGAGATGGAGTAACCCGGAGCACATCAGCTTTACTAAGCAGCGCTGCTCACACGACATTGAGCTGTTTGGTTGTACTACATCCAGAGGAGTCATCGTAGGTCATCGCAATAACTCGCTGTCGACCAATGCTACAGCTACTCTGTCATGTCCCAGTTGCAAACATCAACCCACGAGCCTTCCTCCTAATCTCTGGAGACTTGCACCCTTTCTTTTTTAAATAAACAATTTATTTTCCGTTAACTTTTTCATTTTCTGTTTATCTATTTTCATAATTTTTTATACTGTCAAACAGATAAATTTCCCCTTATGGGACAAATATTCTATTCTATTCTAACTAATTCAAAATAGTGAGTTACATGTAATTGTATAGTTTACTGGCAGTCTAAAGGAAGTGTGAGGACAACAGAATGCTATCTTACAACCAAAAGGAGCTCACTCACTTCCATTTGGACAACTGCACCACCGTTAGTTCATTTTGTCAATAGAAAAAAAAAAATAAATAAAATGCAGTTCTTTCACATGTTTACCTGTAGTAGTAGTTTAATTTACTTACATGTAATTCAGTTGACAGTTTGGAAACTTAGTTATTCACAGTGCTACGATATGAAGGCCCATAAATGCTAATGATTACCCATTCTCCATGTCTTTTGGGAGTGAAGCTGTGGTCTGGAGTTAATCCTAGCTGACACCAGGTGAGAGTCCACTTAAGAAGAAATCCTTCTTTGCTAGATAGCTGTGAGTCATGGCTTTATTTTCTTCCCAAAAGTAGTGTGTTAGCAAAGTAAGAGACTTTGAACATAAATATTGTTATGCAGACACTTAAAATGAATGTACCTGCACAAAAGGTGCCATTGGCTTGACTCTGTCATTCAGCCAACAATACTTATTCCTCTGAATTGCGAGTTAGAGATACATAAAAGCAGATACCAAGACACACAGACACCAGACAGAAACAGGGAGGGAGAGGGAGAAAAAAGAGATGGTAACAGAGAGGAGGTTATTTTAACAACTCTTCACAACTAAACAGGGAAAATATCTCAGTTTAATCTAATTGTTGTTTGGTTTGTGAAATTCTCCCAAATTAAGTGATTGTTATCTGCCTGAGTAGCTTCATATGAGCTTCATATGACAACAACCAACATGTGCATTGCTTTGAATAGAAAGACTGTAGCATGGATAGATAGCATCTGATTGTGTTTATTGTTTAAACCCCCGACACACACACACACACACACACACACAATAGTGTGAAGGCACACTCATCACTGTAGAGACTTTATTAAACCAATTGTTTTTGAATTTGCACTTCAAAGAGGTGTGCTAGCATGTCAAGCTACTCTGGGAGAAACTGGATTAAATTCAAATCCCCTAGAAGATGGTTTCCCACTGCTGCTGTCTTAGTCTGCCTAATACTCATCTGTCCTCCTAATTGAGCAAGTGTAATAAACTGACATATAATTCTACTTAGAGACCTACACATAACTTATGTATGGACAACTGTTTAGTTTGCAAGTTTTTACTGGGCAATGTTTTAGGGCTGGTAATCCTTGAGATGCTGTTTTGAAATGCCAATTTAAAAACTGGCTGGATGATGTCTTGTGGTGAAAAATCTCTATATATTCAATATGGGTTTGTCTGGATGATATGGATCTGACTGTACTGAAATTGAAACCCCAAAACATCACAAATATTATCTTGGTACAGCTGGAGTTTTTGCTGTACATTTGCTCCCTGAGTGCTGTTTGTGAGTATGAAGACATATTCTCTGTAAAGCACAACAAGACACAAGACATAAGAACAAGCACAAGACATAAGTTAGTGAAAAAGTTAAGGAAGGTATTTTTTATTTGTATTGCTTACATTCTCTCTCTCTTATTCTCTCTCACTGTGTGTGTGTGTGTGTGTATTTAGATTGAGAAAATTTCCCCCAGTAATTTAAATCTGTAACAACAGTTACAAACGTACAACCAAAAAACAGATTGCAGCAGAGTAAAAAACAAGGCAAAAACAGAAGAGCAAAAAATCTACCAGGGTTACAAACCAAGTCCCAAGAAACGCCTATCTCTAAACTACAGACACTGAGGTGACCATGTATACAGTGAAAAGGAGTGATTCTGGCCCATTCTTCCACACAAATGGTCTTCAAATCTCAAAGGGTCCAGAGGCCTCTTTTATGAACTTTGATCTTCAGTTCTCTCCATAGGTTTTCAACGGGATTTAGGTCAGGTGATTGACTGGGCCATTCAAGCAGCTTGATTTTCTTTCTTTGAAACCAATTCATTGTTTCCTTGGCCTTGTGTTTAGGATCATTGTCTTGCTGAAATGTCCACCCTTTTTCATTTCCAGCTTTCTGGTAGATGGCAGGAGATTTTTATTCTTCCTGTAGTCCTGCAGTCCTGATCTGTTGAAGTAGACTGAGTTTCAATCTTACTTAAAATCTTAAATCTTAATCTTAAAATTTAAATTATAATTCATTTAAATTAGTTATTCTGCAGAGTTCGATATTAGAATCATTATTCCCGTAGAAACAAGTTTCTTTCGCCATAACCTGTGATTTTCATTTATCACATACACCAATTCATTTATTTATTCACTTGTGAATTTGGTTTAATTTTGTTTATTAATTTAGTCTTTACTTAATCGTCAGATTCACTCATTTTACATTATAGTTCAGTCACTGTTTATTGTTTATTATTTATTATTATTTTATCGTTTTGTTCATTGAACTTGTTATGTTTTGACTGGGTTCTTGTGTTTGGTTCTTTTGTGGGTGAAGATGGAAGATGAATTCTGATTCTGATATTGAATCAGAATTCACCTTCAGATCGAGATAAAATCAATTGAATTAACAGTCTAAATGTATTAAATTTCATTCCAAATTTCCAACCTAAAACATTCCTCTCTGATGTCAGCAAGAGGTGGTGCCTTGGCTTTCACTGACTGTTGATAATTATATTAATAACAGTAATCCTAACAAAGTGTTTTCGCCAACATAGACATTAACATTTTTATGAGAAAAAAAAATCATGCAATATCCATATTGCTGATCACAAACAAAATCACAAACAGATTTGGTGAAAAGCAACAACCCTGACAGAGGTCAACAGCTATCAGAAATTTTTAACTATTGTTAAAAATAGCAACTACCACCCTAGTTTGGTTCACTCTAACCTAACCTAAATGACCTTTCTCATGCAAAGTTGTGGAAAACAATTCTAAGTGCAGTGGGTACATATTATAAAAACCTAATCCCATGGCAATGAAAGATGGCGTGTTGTCATCTAACCAATAATTACTCATGATTTTACTAGAAAATAATATTGTGTGTTGTAAGGTTAGTTAGTATGTGAGCTGGAATCACAGCCTTTATCAAAGTAACATTGTGCCAATTATATAGTTAGGTGTACCAATTAAGATCAGACAGTGAACAACAGTATGATGGTTAATAGATAAATACAAATATCTAATGCATAATTAATAAGATACCATCCAAACTGATTTAATTTCAAATGAAAAACTGTAATTTATTGTGACATTTCAGTGACTTTCAAATAAGTTTAACTCTGTGGATCTCAGTGAAAGGGGACAATGTCAGGAGTTTTATAGTAAGAAAGCTGAACTGTGGACTGAGATAGTGAAGACAGAACAGCTGAAAATGGGCTGAAAGGAGGGGTGCTTGGTAAGATCAATACAATCATTGTACGCTTTCATGGAGGTGTAGTTGCTTTAGACACTAGTCAGTGAGACTGAACTATTTGAAAAATGAGGCTGTAAGCACAGAGAGAGAATTCAAGAGTGCTGAACCCCAAAGTGCCTTTTATGTACCATGGGTGTGTGAGTGTACATGTAATTGAGAAACACTGTGTAAATATGTACATAAATGGTTAAATATGGCTGGTAATGTGATTTAAGTGGTTGATAAAACTAGACAACTGCTAAATGTGCAATTTTAGAAAACCAGGTGTATGTAAGTGAGCCTAAGGTGACTAAGAGGAAAGTGTGTGTATCTGCTTTTTTATGCTCTTTATGCTAGAAAAGGGATGAGGGCACAACCTTCTAACTTTGTTCACAGGAATTCAGGCAATTCTTATGTGTGAGCATATGTAATGTATGTAAACCATATTAATCCCTGGAAGTGAAGCAACAACAATGGTGTCTTAGAATGTTAGAAGTGTAGCAAGAAAATTACAACTTGTCATAATTTAATTTATGACACCTTTCACATGATATTCTCAATGCACCATAGAGTAATGGACACAGGGTGCTACAGTGGTCACATAATTAAAACCTGACCCAATGGCAATGAAAGATAATGGATAAACTAGTTAAATCATAGATTAATGAAAGGGCAAAGTTATGTTTGACAGTCTAATGAAGTGAACAAGAAATGGAGTGGTGTTGTAGGGGAGTGATAAGATGGACTTTATACTAAGTAGCTAAATGTTCTCCACATGTCCCCAGTGAAAAGAAGTGCAAAGACATCACTGAAGGCTTTGCTCAATGTGGACTGAGAAGAATTTAATTGTCACTGTCAATGCCTGAGCCTGAGAGAATATAACATAAATTAATGATAGCACCTTGTTTCAGATGAGGTGGTTCATGAACAGCACTGCAGATGCACAGCGTGGCTCCTGCAGCTCTGAATTCTAACTGTGTCCTAGTGCAACTCATTTCGCTGATTACTTCCTCCTCTTGTTAATGATGTGTTAATGAGTGAAATCAGTTGCTTTCAGGACTGATCGCAGTGACTCTTTGGCTACAACAGTACAAGGTGTGTGTGTGTGTGTGTGTGTGTGTGTGTGTGTGTGCAATGTGTATGTGTGTTTTCACTTGTCCACTTGTCGTTTGTAATTGTACATCAACAGTATACGACCACTGTGAACATTTAGACACATCATATTGCAAGCCATGGTCTCTTGTCTGTATCCATTTGGAGAGAAAGTAAAACATCCTACAGGACTGCTGCAGAATCAGCATGATTTCCCTTCATTGGTAGTGGAATCGCAGCCACTCTCAAATCTCCCATCTCCAAAACAAAACTGTACAACTGTTACCTGTTGCAAAGACTGCTGACTTTTGAGAGTTGAATTGAGAGAATTATCACATGTGATTCATGAGGGACCCTTCACACCCTTGTTACCCCCCATTTGTAAAAATAAGGACCAACCACCTAAAGTGCTACAAATGTTGGTTGCAGCATGCTATGTATTTCTTCCCTCATAACTGATTGGTATTTATATAACCCAGTAGCTCTCTTTCACTGCAGTGTCACCTGAGAATACTGCTTTTCAACCTCCTCAGCCACTGACCCCCCATTTCAGAATATTATGATGACAGCTTCTCCCATATGCATTACAGTCAGCAGTTATAAAACAATAAGGAACGCTGCTACCTAAAATTAGATAAAAACAGTGTCTTGCTTCCTTATCACCTGAAATTAACAAAAAATCATGTAATATCCATATTGTTGATCACAAACAGATTTGGTGAAAAGTGACAACCCTGACAGAGGTCAACAGCTATCAGAAATTTTTAACTATTGTTAAAAATGGCAGCTACCACCCTAGTTTGCTAATCTACTGGCACTCTACCCTACTGTCATGTGACACTGAAGACCCCTTCAGCCTTTAGAATCTCAGGACAAAGCTCATCCACCAAGTAGCCTTTTAACTGCCTAAATGACCTTTCTCATGCAAAGTTGTGGAAAACAATTCTAAGTGCAGTGGGTACATATTATAAAAACCTAATCCCATGGCAATGAAAGATGACGTGTTGTCATCTAACCAATAATTACCCATGATTTTACTAGAAAATAATATTGTGTGTTGTAAGGTTAATTAGTATGTGAGCTGGAACCACAGCCTTGTAACATTGTGCCAATTATATAGTTAGGTGAACCAACTAAGATCAGACAGTGAACAACAGTATGATGGTGAATAGATAAATACAAATATCCACTGCATAATTAATAAAATACCATCCAAACTGAGACATTAAACAATTATACTCAGTTATACTCAATTATTCTAATGTTCAATGTTTGGTTATATAACCAACCTACTATGCGTAGTATTATTTTATTCTCATGAAGACGATTTCTTGCTGATATGAAATGAAGATGGTATGGATGCGCAGAAATCAGGAAATGAATAACAGAGAGAGAAAGAGAACACCTTGGGCAGTGATGATACTGTGCAAACTGGCTGTAATTGCAGCAGCAGAAACTGGTGACAAGGATTGAGTTATTTTGTACATTCCAACTTCTGTGATTCAGATATATCAGGTTTCATTCACTGTTTTGTTTAAATGTTTATTGATATTTACATGATAAAGCTCACTTTTAACTTAAAGGAAATGCAGTACAATATTATATGTCATATATGCTGACTAAATCACTAACTTGTAATTTAGCAATGACTAACTTGTTTTACAAAACAAACCATACTGAAGGTATGTATCCACCCACCTTTTCAATGATGGATGGAGTGATCATAGTGGGCAGGATGCTATCATAGAGGTCAGTATCTCAACTGAAGAGCCATCTGTTCATGAAAATAGAGGTGAATGAGCTGTCACTTGACCTTGGAAACAACTTTTTTCTAAAGTGAACAGTGAATTATGTTGACTCATATTTAAATTTTAATGGACATCAAACATATTTTGCACTCATTTTTTTTTTTTATTCTGGTATTTATGTACTGTTGCGGAGTAGATAGCAATGCAGTATCAAAAAAAGGAAGCTGTATCTGATCTGATTGCTCAATTGAACTCGGTAGGTCGATGGTAGGTTGCTTTTCCCCCTTTTTGAAAAGAAAAAGGGGATATTGAAATGTCTTTATGGGTCATACTTTCATAATAGTTATGAATGTTTGGCCATTGATGATGAGGCCTTTGCTCTTGGAGAGTGTAGTTGGAGGTGGTGCTCTGTCATTCATGTGGATGTGTCTGCAAGATACGCTGAGGTCTGCAGCAAAACTATGGGATCATCAATTGGAAATAATTAGTAAACATGGATGTCATCTACATAGCAGTGGTACAGCATGGAACCATTTATCAGAAACATTTGACATTGATTACTGCAATTTATCTGGACCATGTCATAATGCTATGAAAATGTATCTATTTAACAGATTTTTGTTTGTGTTGTGTGCTCAGTATCCTTTTCAAGGTAGATACAACACAAAACGCATCAGCAAATACAAGAGAGGCGAAAGATAATGATATCAGCAGGTTATTCATTGTGTAGATGTAAATGTCTCCTGTGATACTGATATAGAATGCAAAAATAATTGTGGAATGATAATATGTTCTTTTTCGATATTGTATTTTCTCTTTATGTGGGGTAACAGCAGTGGTGTTAGATTTAAGCTGTGAAGCCATATTGCTTTAAATTCAGGAGCAGGGCAAATCATATTTTGAGGAATATGTAACATCCAATCTCTGGGTGCTGTACAGCAGGATGAATAACAGTGAACCTGAACAAGTTGAACAAAAGAACCCAATACACAAATTGAATGCATACCATAATTGAATTCTATAATATAAAACCCCTATGTGCATTTATATCATGGCGATTGCTTTGAAAGTATAACATAACTGCTGGGAGGCTAATAGATGCAGCTGTGTAACTGCAGAGACACGGAGAGCCAGTGCAGGCACAAGCTTTCAAACATATCTCGTCCATCACAGCATATAAGCATGAGGACTAGTGAAATAATACTGAATATTATAGGCAATTCCTGTAGTTAAAATGTAATATAACATCACTAGTTTGTAATATTTTTTGCTAGTTAATTATTTTATTATAATATGATAGATAATGTATTGATTTTATCTCAAACAACTGATTGATGCTCAATTCCACTGGCTAATTAGGGGAATATGAGATATAAATTAAATAGAGATTTAAAAGAAGAGTTGTAGTCTTAGAACTGTTCTTGTCAACAATATTCACTGACCACTGGGTTCTTGCAGCCTATAGACTGAGATATCAAACTGTTCTTAAGGAAGGAAAAACAAGTCTATTAAGCTCTGACTACTTTAAAAGCTTTCTCTGGGTGCATGGTGATAATCGAAGGTATCTCAGAAGTGTATCAATAACACATCTGCATTTTTGCAGCTGAACAGTCAAATGACAAAGTATGATTAAATTTCCTGTGAAGACATTCAGATACACATACCCTATAGAAGCAACAAAAAGGAGGAGAAAGCTTGGAGAAAAGCCAGGGAAGCAGTAGAACTATCATTTAATTTCTGAAAATATGGATCAATTACTAGATTCCAGTTTTCGGTAGTGGTTATGTTAGCACAGGCGGCTTTCAGGACCAAAGACTCCTATTGGCTGTTTAGGGTGAATACAGATTTCAGATACTGCAGAAACAATTCAATGATCATGTGACTGGTCTGACCACACCATTAGTTTGAAAAACATTATTACAAAAAAATAAATAAATAAAAAAATTAAGGTGTGGCGACAGTACAAGGTCTCACAAACATTGACAGTGGATAAGCATACTTCTTTTGGCGAACAGACACAAGGGTGCAACTACCCTCGTGTTTGTTTGTCTTTATGTTCATGCAACCAGACTCCCTTAGCTTATTTTTTAGCACATCACGTCTTTTTCAAATGACGTTCAGTGCCTTTATTGAATGTCTTATCAAACGGAATTTCTATTGACAGTGAGTGAGTGTCTATCATGATATGTATTGTTTTATCGTCCACCCTTATGTTCTTGATACCAATCCCTGCCTCTAAGATTAGAAAACCAGTTCAGATGTATCGGAGATGTCCTTTAACAGGAATATTTTTTTTAATTTTAACAGGAATATGTACCTTTGTGTTTACTGAACCCTGGCTTAGTAAGCACATCCTCAGCATTAATATCTGCCTGGCTTCAATCTTCACCAAACTGACTGTGTAACAAATGTAAATGGGAGGGTGAGAGGAGTGGGAATCTGCTTCTACATAAACAAAGGTTGATGTACAGATGTCACATTTCAAGGATTCATGTAGCCCTGGGGACCATTTTCATAAACTACAAAAGCCATTTTATTCATTGCAGTGCTCCTAGTTTATTCTGATTAGTGTTTACATTCCACCCAAGGCCTTTGTTAGTGAGGCTTTACAATGCCTGCTGACCAGATAGTTAATATGGAGTTTCATTCTGACTCCCTGGTCTTTGCTCTCGGGGACTTTAACAGGACAAACCTCAGTCATGAACTGCCAAAATACAAGAACACCTTGCTTCACAGGTTCCATAATTATTGTGGTTCTCAAGAAACCCTTCATCTCAGGATTGAACAGTTAAAGGCTGAACAGTTACCATCTACAAATATGTGGTTCTATACAGTCATTTGAAATCCTGTTTAGTCAACTGAAGGTCATATTAGAGCTTCTTCTGGACCTCCTGTATTTTGTCTATCCGGCAAAGAGGTCAGTGGAAGATGCAGTCAATGTGTGGCTCAATTATGTTCTGCAACACCAGCTCTGCACAGACTTTTTTAAGGATCCTATTTGTGGACTTCAGTCTGGCATTTAACAGCTTTTTCCCAGAAGTTGTCTACTCCAAACTCAACCACCTGACAGCACTCTCTTCCTGTCAGTGGATTACAATCCTCCTAAAAAACAGGAGGCTCTTATGCTGGACCTTGAAGGGTAAGAACTATGTTTTAATATGACTTATTTGGGTGAATTGACCTTTCAGCAAAAGTCACAAGCTGTATATTTGTTCCCATTGTTCCCAGTCCTAATATTCATCCATGCTGAGGATTGTAGCATCAGCCAGCCTTGGCAAATACCGGGAGTGCAAGTGACTTTCTGCTGGTGATATTAGTTTAATAGACTATAATTTGGCTGTGACTGGAACATTTCTGTCTCATTTCTCAGGGCTTTAAAGGATTTCTTTACTTAGCCAAGACCATGCCCCAGAAAATAATGTTTAATGTATGTTTTGATGTCCTTGATTTTGACATCTTAATTTTACAAGATGTTGGGAATCTCTCATCTTTGCCGTGGGTATTTCATTGCTCATGGGATGCATTTGTGACTCACTAACATGGTCTGATTTGCCAGGCATTAAATATATTAAAATATCTATTCCTGCACATGCTTTCATATTTTAGGGAAAGTCTTTCATTTGTGCAAATGTTTCTTCACTCAGCTTTACCTGGGTGAAGTGACTGAACGTATGAATCTGATTTCCAGTTGACATCCCAGAGGTTGAGAAGACTGACTCATACATTAATTAAAGGTTCAGTAGGTAAAATTTTTTAGTCGTATTTGCTGAAACTGCAACTATGTTCTGACAGTAGTACATGAAACAGATAATTTACCCACAGCCTGTAATCGGATTTGCAATAATCCACCATTCCTGTTGTGTTTGACCAATGAGACTGAGGGAGAGGAGTAGCTCCCTGTCAATCATCACTGGTGTATATGCTGCAGCTGTAGTTTGAATTACAGAGGGTAGTATACCCCCAAAGAGACAAACATATCAATTTTGTGGGGTTCAGATAATTTTTCCTTATATTATGGGGGAAAAAAAATATTGTAATACAAGTCAACCGTCATTCTTAGTGTAGGAACATTTTAATGTGAAGCAATTTCAGAACCAATTTTAGAACCATTTTTAACCACAGAGATGCTAGAAGCAACTGAGAATCAACCTCAACTTGTTCTTTCATTCAATCTCGAGCATTGACGTTGAGTGACAAAGCACCAGGTAAATTTGGTTCTCTGCTGACGTGCACTGGTTAATGTGAGCTAGTAGACCTCTAGCTTGTTGAAAATGTGTCCTTTTACCACCTTCATTTATTAAAGTGTTTTGTTCTTTCATAGCTCATGTCACATCTTTATACTGTGAATTACTTACTCACTGAGGCTAGTACAGTGGACGTGAATGTTAGTTACCAGCGTTAGTTAGCAAGATAAGCTAAGTCTCTGTTTAAATCAAGCTTATTATAGTGTGGTGAGGGAAAAATTGATTCTCATTTTCATGGAGATGAACTCCATAGGTTTCCTATTCTCTTTTATTAAGAATATATTGTGCCCTTCTGAAATCCATCTGGCACATATCCTGTGCTGTTTGTTTTCAGACACAATGTCTGATGTAGCCTAGGCCTACATAAAATTACAGCCAGTAAAACCTCTGGGGGCAACATAAAAAGAGTATTTGAATTTGTTTTTAACTGTTTTGTATAGTTTTTACATTCCATTATTTCATATTTTAGCCTTTAGGCTTCTTGTAAAGGTATCACTTACTAGCAATTAGAATTGTATTTCAGTGCACTTAACCTCTAACTTTTGGGAGTTGATCAAAACAGATCTCTTTTGGGTATAACCAGCTGGTCGAGGCAGACAACCGTCCATTCTGAGTCTGGTTCTGCTGGAGGTATCTTCTGGTCAAAAGGAATTTTTCCTCCATTGTTACCAAGAACTTGCTCATTGTGGAAATGTTGGGCTTCTCTATGTAAAGTGCCTTCAAAAATTAATGTTTTTATGATCTGGTGCTATATAAATAAAATTGAATTGAATAACTTTAACACTGATCACAGTGGCAATTGATGTGGTAGTGGAAAATGAACTTGTTCAGTTTGTAGTTCATATTTCAAAATTCTGAACTAAGTTCACAGTTACAGAAATGTACTAGTTCATAGTTCTTTTTGTCAATATGTTGCTGTGTGCTATTATTTTTGCCACAGCCCGGATAGAACCAGAGAAATCAGAGCACATAGCAATTATTTTTGTCAGTTTTATCACTGAAACTATGCGTCTTGAAAAAGACAGGTCATCTTATATTCAGGGTCGTCTTATATTAGGGTCAATTCTGTATATCCTACTTGAAGTATTATTTGTAGGTAAATAATGACAACTGGAAAACCGTTAACTCAACTTTACTGTGAAACAGTCAAGAACACATTACATACACAGGTATTCTTACGCTGCTTAATCCAGGACTGGCAGATATTATTCCGCATAGTGTATTATAGTTTCAGTAAACATATCGCAACATCCCCCCTGTTTAGCATTACATGCCTACGGATCAGAGATTAATTTCTATTGCATATTAAAAAGACTTAAAAAAAATTCTACATTCAGTGCTTATTTCAAACCTTAACTATAACCTGTTGACTCACCAACATACTTGATCCATTACACTATAGCACAATTATTTTGCATTTTTTATAACAATAAATTTAGAGCCCAGATATATATTTCTCCTATTGTTGGTAGGTAAACTCTTTTTGTTTTAAGCAATACTCCTTTGGTAAACATTTCTTAACATCCTCAAAATGTCTTTCTTTTTTTTTCTTTCTAACAATCAACGAGAACAATAGATGGATGTCTCTTTTTAAACATTGTCCTAGTAGAGAGCGGGTTTGACAGCACAGCTGTCACAACAGCCCTGCCAAATCTTGCACGCACTGGTGGAGGGCTTTTGGGGTCTGGTGCTTTGAGTTCAGCGCTACAGTGTGGTGTTGCGTGTTGTGGTGTGGTGCGTGGGTGTTTGATCACTGTGACCCTCATGCCTTTCATTCAGTGTCTGTGGATCCACAAAGTGAGCCTTTTTTTACAGTCTGTCGCGTCTCTGTGTTGTAAGGTCCATGCAGGTGACTCCTGCAGTGTCTTATCCTGTTTCCATTAGGTGTCTGGGCAATGTAAATCAGTGAGTTGCACTCTTGCATGACAACTGCTGGGTGCCATGTCTTTCTCTCTTTGTTCCACATAGTCACGTCCTGTCCAGGGTGGAGTGGAGGAAGTTCTCCATGGCAGCTGTGGTCGTGGTGTTTTTTTTTCATCACAGCTGTTCTGTAAACCAAGTGGGAGGGACGCCACGCTGTTGGCGTCCCTCTTTACCTGGTTCTGCTCGGCTTGGCGGTAGGGTGGTGACAGGCCTACCAAAGAGTCAGGCCTCTAATCAGGTCAGAGGCTTTTGATTGCCATGGTTTTGATGGTGTTTCATGCTGTTTGAGTGGTTCTTTTGGATTTGCATCTTGATGTTCTGCATACACAGCATGATCTGCAGATTCTTCCAATGTCATCATTCATCTTTATTCAATAAAGAGTGTTTACTAGACATTGTCTTTTGCTAGTTGATATGTTTTTTCTATGCCTTGATGGTATCTACCAAAATGGACTGCGAAACATTGTCAGGAGTTGAGATTTTTCATCAAGCTGTATCGACAAATGTCCAGCTTTTGCATTAAGTTTGCTGAATATCTTTGCATTTGCGAATTTTGGATTCAGGTATTTTGTGTGGGCATTTCTTCAGGCTGGCATTTAGCTTTTGTGGGTCTAGGCAGGTAGAGTTTTGCAGTTTGTAGATAAGTTGTTTTGCTTGTTGTTTGTTGTCCTTGTATACCATTTCCTCTTTGATTGTATCCACGTGTACAGTCACAAGGTTCAATGGATTGCTTGTAGCTAGTCCAGTCACAGGTGGTCCTGGTACATCCACTGTGTAGAACTTGGTGTTGATCCATCTGTAATCCTTGTACTGGCATGGAATGTCAATGACGACTGATAAGTCAGCACTCACTCGACAGGGAAACAAAACTTACCCAGCTGACGACTCGTAGCCGGAGCAAGTGAGTGAGTGTCAACAGTTTGCTCTGCTTGCTTGGAGTCGTTGCATTTCATTTCTCTGCCAAGTGAGATGTAAGACGTTTGAACGGTGCCGTTTATTGATTATATTGATTGTATCAATCAAATGTAGTAGGACTCAAGTGACTCAATTAAATAGATGTCTTCATGACTCGTGAGTGATTTTAGGGAGTCGGGTTAATTATTCAGATCCCAAATCTTTTTCCCACTACATAGGGCTACACAAATGAACTTGATTTGATTTAACATGGCAAAAATGGCAACAGCCTTGTTTCCTAGCAACACTGCTGAATGGCTGTACAGAGGAGAGCATTGCACAAATCAATAGGACTAAAAGTTTGAAAGCAGGTCAATATGAATATGAGTTACTGTGTCTTAAAATGAAGACTCTTTTTTTTCTCATAAGGATTTCATTTTTAATATATAAAATGTACTTGATTGTTGCTGCCATGGCGCCACGAGTGGCAGCCAGTTTGACAACATCTGATTTTTATTTCTTTTTTTCCGCTTTTTGCCTAAACCTTTAAATAATAAACTGCTTTTTTCTCTTTTTTCCTTTCTTTTCTTTTCACCTGTTTTTTTATTTGACTATGACCGATTGTTATTCCGGGGATCAGCTGATAGCACTTTGCTGCTCAAAGATATGACCCGACAAGAGACCCAGCTCCCGGTAGAGATAAGGTGGATGCAGAGCTGGAGTTAAGTGCTGTGAGAAGAAAAATACTGTCAAAACAAAAACAAAGTCATGGCGATGATCACCCAAAAGAGGGAGTCGCTATCGGGAGAGCAGCATCGTGTGTCTCACCTGTTAGAGGACAGGGAGGCTAACGAGACCAACAAGAGAAAGGACGTCGGGATTGTGATATTATTTAAGGAGAGATGGAGAGACCCCAAGCACATCAGTGTTACTGAGCAGCACTGCTCACAGGACATTGAGCTGTTTGCTGTTTGCTGTTAGCGTTTGGCCATACTACATCTAGAGCAGTTCTCGCAAGTCATCGCGATAACTCAGTCAGGCGACACTACAACTACTTATGAACTCTGACATGTCCCAGCTGCAAACATTGCACCCACAAGCCTTGCTCCACATCTCTGGACTATTGCTTTATTTTCTGTACACTTTTTTTATTCTCTGTTAATCTATGTTCATGATTTTTTTATGTCAGTCAGATAAATTTCCCTTTGCAGGACGAATGAAAATATAGTCTACTCTTCTGTTCTATTCTAGATTAAACAAAATAAGGTAGTGAAGCAATAAAAAGTCATAAAATGATGGTTCTGTGGACAAAAAATAAGGGCCTGTCTTTTAAGAGTGTGATGTTCTTTTTGTTCATGTGTCTTTTTTCTCCCTTAGTGCAAACCTTGCTGGTTCTGGTATGTGTATGCTCTTTGCAACTGTGCATGGAAGATATACTATAAATGTGCTGCATAATGTGTGGAGAACTGAATCATTTTAACTCTTTACTAGTGAGTTGTTTTCATGATCCTCTGTAGGTCCTTCCTTTGAATGGGTAAATGGCAAGAAAAGTACTGTAGAAGTGCAGTCCATTTACCATAAAGTTATCAAGTTATCGCAATACCAACCTTTCATAGCATTTTATTATTACCAGTATTAGCACAATGTACCAATAATCATTAAGAATACTGCCTGCTTAGGAACAGGACTAATTTTCATCTCGTTAATCTCAGAAATAAATGCTTTATTTGTGCTTACGTTGAAGATCTAGAGGCAGACTGTGCCCCTCAATATCCTTGGTACAAACCTGTAGCACCACACGCATGCAGGACATACAGATTTGATCCACATGTTGACCCATGTGAGTGTAAGTGCATTCATTTTTTTATACAGTAATCAATCAGCAGCCAGGTGATATGGTAACATTTTACTTTTATTATTATTATTATTATTATTATTATTTGAGAATTTGTCTCAATTTGACTGAAATCCTGAATTTTTATACCACTTGGTATAAGTAAGTCTTTAACATGGCCATGGACATAGCCACGATCATAATTTCATAAACAATTACCCAACACCATAAGGAGATATTTTCATATGATCTCTTGTACTTAGAAATCTGTTTCACTTAGACATGAAGTGATGTGTTCTTTTACCATGCCATTAGTTCTCGTTTGTGTCAGCCTGCTTTTATTGTGTGTGTTTGTGTGTGTTTGTTTGACAGACTGAAGGGTTTTGTTTAAGGTCAAATGCCAGCACTCTGAAGCAGGGCTATGGTGTGACTGTGACATGTGTCATATCCTATTTATTATTATAATGCCTGGCTGAAGAAGCATCACTCCAGTCACAAAGGTCAGTAGTTCAACATCAAGCTTCCATTTAAGCTTTCAAACTGTGTGATCAAAGAAGACTTACTGACCTGAACAGATGCCACTGAACAATTTCAGTATAACCTCCCTTATCTTATAAAACATTATTATATTAGTTAGTTTTAATTGTTAGGTTTTTTTAGTTGTTGCTATGTGCATTTCTCAGATCATCATTGCAGTTTTTCTCGGTCACGTTGGTGCGCTTCTCAGAACAGAATTGAAATTCTTAAAAGTGCTTGTTCATTTTCTACATCCACTAGTCACTTGTTCACATCATAACAGCATTTTCTTTCTTTCATTTTGCAAATGCTTTTGTAAACTCGGACAGATGCTAATGTGCAACTGGTAGATGTATCATACAATTTCAGTTGCTTATGTCATGGTGATCAAAATGCATTATACTAGTCCTCAGTCATTGCATGCAAAAGTGTTGAACTGGTTATCATAAACTGTCAAATCTATTTTATAGATTTCTACAAGACTTTTATAGTACATGTATTCAAACTACAGATGATTCCTTAATCACCTTAAATAGCTCCCAGGTGACACCTGATTATGGGAATGTGTGAGATCAACTGATCAACTAATCACTAGGCAGTCCTCTGAAAGTGCTCCTAAAAATTGTCAGACATAAAGTATAAGCAAGTATTTATGTCAGTTTCATTGACATAAAATACTTGCTTTTGAGACATAAACTAAGCATTTTAATACACACTTTTGCAGCTAACCCACTATGTACTGCAGTTTGTACTTACTGTTTTGAGAAATGCACTAACTGGTGTGCAAATTTTAATGAAGATTGGAGAAATGCACCAGAGCAACTGAGAAAAACTGTAACATTTGCACACATGAAAGTCTGATCTGAGAAATGTACCAAAGCAACTGAGAAAAACTGTAACAACTTCCCATTTAGTTGTGTAGTCTTGCCATTTATAGGTAGCTAAGTAATAAGTTGTGTTGCCATAACAGTGTAGTGAAACTAGAATTTATCTTCAGTTTCTCATCACATCACATGCTTTGTGATGAATTAATCTAAATTCATCACATTTAATCACATAACCACATCATCTTTTTACTATTTTTGCATTACATACATGAAAATACATTTAGCGAATTTTTAAAAAATAAATGAGCTGTAATATGTTTGTTTTTTTTTCTGTTTTTTGACCTGAAAAATGTTGTGCTTTAGTACCATTATCAAATTATCAATACCCACAAATATGAATGGTGATTATACATTAAAGAGGATTACATCTTAAACTGTGGTTAAGGAGTTAAACACTTCAGAAATGATGATAGCAAAAATGACTAACACTTACTACACATTCTGCCTCTGTAAAACCTGTGTCTTCAATTTTCTTTCAAACATTTTTAACGAGCTAAAATAATTAGCGATCGCGGTCATTTTAATTCAGCAACGATCATTTACCTCAACATGCAGAACATAAAACATCATGTAACGACATGTTCCATTTCTATTCATATATGTCCTAAACTCTGTGGAAAATGAGATAAACTTCTAACTTCTAACTTTTCATCATTCGGTCTGCTTCTTCATGCTCACACCGGCTAGATATGTCAGTGTGAAAACAGAGAGGACAGCAGACAGGACATATTTACTGGTAAAACAGACCTTAGAAGCTGTGTTAGCTGTGAAGATCATTACCAAACGCTGCAGCTGGAATATGCACATTAACACTACCGAGTGACGGTCATTTATGAAATGAAAATTATCACTTGGCAAAACTTTTAAACAGTGGCAGAGTAAAGTACTCATCCTCCACAATGCCTGATATAGCAGGTGTCACAGAATGACACAACAACATTAAATAACGATAGCAGCAGTTTTTCAGGGAGCTTAATGATACAGTTGATATCATTAAGAGTTAAAAAAAAAAACATTAGTGTATGTAATGGAGTACCGAATGTGCATTAACCACCCACTTAAAACACTATAGAGCACCTGTTACCTGGTATTAGTTCCATGTTAACAGTCAAAGCCAGTTCATGTGTAGCACTGCAGTGCCCTGATGCTACATACAGATTTAACTGAATGGACATACTGTAGTTTCCATGTAATGATAGATAAGATTAATATAATATTGGGATAGAAACAATTCATTTCTAGGGACAGGAAAACACAGCATGAACATTTCAATGTGTATAAAAGTCTTGAACATGCGTCCGGTGCCAACTATGTGCAAATGCAACTAATTAAACTGTTGCGCTATATGTTAAAGGCATCCCATTATTAGTAAGCCATGAAAGGAAAAAAAATCTACACCAAGCTGAAATTTGAATGCCAGTTCAAATAATTTTATTCAGTAGTTTCTTCACACCAGACTACCCTAACCATAGACACTGAAGCTCAGACTGAAAGTCTGAATGAAGACTGAATGAAAAATAAAAATATGATGAAAATAAAATAAAGAAAATGTACATAGAGCCCAACTAATGCGACGCTGAGCAATCTGAGCTAAGTGTGTATCGTGTGTGTATTGCAGGATTGATTTAGTATCTGTTCCTGTCTATTAAATGTTTGTGCTGCTTTACTCAAGACAAGCCATACCACTGTTCTCCTTATGTAACACCCAACATCCATCATTTCTTACACCACCGTGGTAAGACATGACAAGACAGACAAATGTCAGCGTTGTGTGAGTTGATGGGAGGAGTGTTGTGTTTGTTGCCGCGATATGACAAGACAGTCAGACATCAACTGAAAGGTTACATGGCCAATCAGCCCTGAACATGGCTGAGAGCTGCTGCGACAACAAATCAGCAGTGTTGATGAGGGCTGGTGCTGGAGGCACTCGACAGGAAGTGTGTGTGTGTGTATGTGTGTGTGTGTGCGCGCGCGTGCGTGTGTGTCTGTGTGTGTTCTTCGCCATCTGATGTCTCTGCTGCCTGTCATGTTGATGTAGACCTACATCAAAACATTTTCCTTGATGGTTTGTGACAATAGTTTGACACATTTCAACTAACTGCACAGCCAGTGGTCGGCAGACACCCGCTCTCCTGCTGCCAGTGGTTGTAAGGCTGTTGGGTTTTGTTTTCCTTGTAGGTTCCAAAGTTTCACAGTCATTAGTCTGTTTTTGCATTTCCTTTAAGAAAGCATTTGGAATTTCCCTGGCGTAATTTCTGCCCTCACATGCTCACAGAGCATAAATAAACAAAAAGTTGATGCAGTCGTTTTGCAAAGCTCAGTGCAAATTACAGTGGAAACTCATTTATCTGGAGCGGGTGGGAATAGAGGCTATTAAGATAGCTGAGTCTCATTCACTCATTCAAAAGCTCACATATGGGGTTCAAGTAAACTGAGTACGATTGGTGAACACATGAGTTTACATAGTAAGAGTGTGCTGTTTTAATTTGTAAGGCCCATTGAAAAGTCAACCCAC
Organism: Polydactylus sextarius; assembly: GCA_016801845.1. Classification (NCBI taxonomy): domain Eukaryota; kingdom Metazoa; phylum Chordata; class Actinopteri; family Polynemidae; genus Polydactylus; species Polydactylus sextarius. The sequence goes on from CM028910.1 coordinate 904,039, forward strand.
CTCTCCAGTTGTATGACCATTAAACTAAATGTAACTGTATTATCTCATTTTTCTTTTTTAGTTTAATTCTATATAATTTATCAACTCAGCAGTAATGTTCTTCTGTATTAAAACCCAGGTCATAAACAATACCCACAGGCTATATACAATACAAACATGTGCATGTGCTTGTACAAGTAAATTGTCTTGTTATGGGGTTGACCATGTTGTAATTCAATGAGCGTGTTATGTAAAACACATTTATATATCTATAAATGTCCTATTTATCCTGGGGCCACACTCTTACGTTGGAGCATATTTACATAGTAGTATGTTTTTTGTTGGCTGTGTGACATTCAGATAAATGAGTTTCAGCTTTTGCTCTTCATTCATTACAAGGATTATCTGTAAGGCATTAATCAACAATTGCTGTAACCAGTATGTTTCCACTTACTGCTCAACTCAAGTCCCGGGCTCCTTATGTCCTCAGACTCCCTGTCTGGATAATTACCTGGGTTTGTAATAAGCTTGGGACTGAGACATTAATGTAGTTTGGTTCTCTGGTGGAACACACTGAGGCGAGCCATCCACTTTCAATTACAGTTGCGCACACAAGCGTGCATCATCTGACACACTTTACAAGTACTCACATTCACATACACACACATCCCTAGAGTGTGAAATGTACAGGTAATTATTTTGCCACAGTGCTGTCTTCCACAGCACCATCCCTCTGATCAATATGGGTGTTAGCAACTGGCACTAGCAGCTCTATACAAGAAAGCTAAATTCCTTGGAGAGCGTTGTTGAACGTATTAATCTGGATCCTAGAGATTCTCATGGAGGCAAATCTTTGTAAAATATCCCTTTTTAACAAGTTCTTGGCATTGACTTGTTTATTTTTTTAGAAGATGATTAAGGTTCTCAAATTATTCATGGAAAAGCATAAGTGTAGTCTTACCAATGTAAATGAACTCAATGCACACAACCAAAACCAACGTCAGACTGTATGCACTACACTTAGGTGCAAACATGAGTATGTACGAATAAATACACAGCAAGGTTATAAGGAACACCTGTGCACCTGTCAACCGATCATGTGGCAGCAGCACATTGTATGCTACAGGTCAGCAGTTTCACTTAATGTTCATATCAAATATAAGAAAGAGAGAAATAGGACTCCGTGACTTTGACCCGAGTTAAATTGTTTACATGAAAGGTATTGTTATTTTTTACGGCCATACTAAGGACATACTTGAAATTAGGATGCCATCTTTTCACATAGGGCATACTGTATATCATATTACGACTGGCAGAGCCTCCAGCATGTTCTTTCTTAATAGTAAGTCCAACATTCTCATTTTTTCAGCAGTAGCAGCTACTTTTTTTGCTTCGCTTGGCTACGACTGTTGGTCAGATGACCCAGAATGTTGTTGCGATGCCTCTAACATCTGCTGCATGCTGTCCTTTTTTCAAAGTGGGAGCCATCTGTAGGTTTTTGACAAGCAACTTGGGACACCGTGAACAGGTTAATTTTGTTGACCCTTCTTGTGGCCAAACTAAAAATAGCACAGATCTGCTCGGACCACCTCCACATAAAATGGAGTGATTTTTTTTTTCTATACTTATTTTGCTGAATCTTGTACATGCACAAAGACACGTTCTACTCTCAGTTTTATTAAACTGATATTGACTTATCAGGTTGGTGGCAGAAATATGGCAACAATACAATTTCTTGACAAAGGCAGTCAATCAATGTTTAACATATGAAAATGCATTCATCACATTTGCTAGACCCTGAGGGTATTGGAGTTGCTCAGAAAATAGTTAATACATAGTTAATACCAGTCATAGAAAGACCTCTGCTGCCCCTGGTATTCTGGATCAGGCCTCAGTGAGAATGTGAATCTCTGCACTGATCTGATGTCTTTCATTAGTAATCTTTAAAGTTTCACACAAGGATAAAAGGTTCAGTCTCTGCAAACCATCCCATTGGTAGTTGTTATACAGCTAGCTCACTGAGTACAGTTAGAGACTGCAGACCCATACTGTTCTGCAGCCTTGGTGAGTTTGGCATAACAGAACATGACCCATTTATCCAAATCCATGATGATGTAGCTGGGGTCTGTCCAGAGGATGAGACAAACATGAGGTTATGTAAAATACATAAATATACATAGAGGCCCAAGATAAACAACAGTGCTACCCAAATGTCCACATGGAGACCGATTGGTCATTTAGCCTTAAGTTGTGTCCAGGTAATCATATGCACAACTAATAAGAAGTGATGTGTAAAAGCTTCTATAACTTGTATAGACTTTTATGGATGGCCTACTTTACCACGTCGTTGTGCACACTAATATAATTACGTTTAAAATCCAGTGAGTGCCTCAAACACCAGAATGACCAGATGTGCCCTCTACTCAGTAACTCTTTACTCTGCCTTCAGGGCTAATTGGGCTTGTTAGCTAGGAGCCGTGTGAAGTATAAAAATCCTTTCATGTTAAAACATACTTTTGTTGCAAAATAAAATATTCATCATGGTATGAATATCGCATATGATGTTATTTTAGACTGCAAACAGGGAGCCGATCTCTGGAGAAAAATGATGAAAACGTATGTTGAGTATTACAGCCTTTTCAGGAACTCTAAAGCACAGGAGGAGGCCTGGATGTGGAGGGAGACAAACAACATAGCAGGAGCGCTCTCTCTCCCTCTCTTTCTCTCCCTCCCTAGCTGTCTCATCTTAAAACTTGACAGAGAAGGAGGAGGGGGTGAAAGAAGACAGAAATTTGTGGGATGAATAAGTGAGAAAAAAAGCCACAGTGAGGATGAAAAGAATGGAAGGAGAGGAACACAAACCAGGAGAGAGAAAGCAGGAGAGACACAGACGTAAATGGGTCTCAGGAGGGTATCTGAGAGTGACAGACTGCTGCCATGACTGTACTGTGCTGTGGGTAAACTGTCAAAACATTGACTGGTCCACCTGGCAGCCCGCCCCTCTGTCTTTCTTTCTAAGTTTTATTCTCACTCCTTTGTTGGTACTCCATCCAAAAAAAGAAACTTCCATCACAGCACTGGCTGCCAGACTGAGACAAAAACAAAAAGAATGCAGAAATACTGAAATATATATAAATATCTTATTTGTTCTGTACATTTTTTTTTTTGTTTAATTGTTGCAGCCAGTAAACTTAACTGTCCAACAATTATATGACATTCATGTTAAAATAGCAGTCATCTGCAGCTTAGATAATCACATTTCTCTGTTTTGTATTTGTGTTGCAGCAGAGTGAACTCACAAGATATTTAAATAAAATCTAAAAATGTTACAGTTCTGTCAGCCATGACGGACAAAATGTGAATCTTACATTAATCATAATGTGAAAAGCCAGGTCTTTTATGTATCTAAATATTTCCTGAATATGATCAGCTGAGGTTTCAAGAGTAGTGGGGGAACGACACGCAGCAAATGATCATCACAGCCAGGTTTCTGACTGGTGATCGCTAGCTAATGTGCTGGAATGGTGTGTCCTAACCACTTGGCTCCTTGCATGCTCCAAGACTTTCTTGCCAGGGGCGTAGCTTACGCTGGTCCAAGGAACCGCTGCCCAATGTGTTTCTAGGAAAGATTTTGGTCTTCAACTCTGTAATAATGTAAAGTAATAATGCATGAAAGGTGATTTTACTGTAGGATGAAAGAAAAATAGATGTTGAGTTAAGCTGTGGACATTTTACCAATAAAAATCAAGTTAAGATTCTATAACAAATGATGGCTTTTGAGATGAAGAAACATATGTGGAGTGTCTGTGTCTGTGTCTGTGCCTGTGTGTGTTTCTCTGTATTTCTCATTACAGTACACCTATATACCTGTTTGTGTGGGAGCCTGTGTTTATTTGCAGGGTTACACAAATGTGTGTGTGTGTGTGTGTGTGTGTGTCATGCTGACTGATGACCATGCCCCTACAGCCCAGTATGTGTTGCCCTGGGAGACCCAGCAATAAACACACAGTCATCTCTCAGCCATGAATCTCTGCCAGCTGCCTCATCTACTGCTCTCTACCCAGAGCAACACAAAAACACTGTTTAGATCCTGCAAATTCCAACAGCAGCCATGCTACAGTAGTTACACCGGCATCCTCCCTTGCTACTGTTGGGCTTCTCTCATCCATCTACAGCTCTCCCCTGAAAGCCCTGGGTTATGACTCCAGAATAAAACATTAGTGCTGTATTCACAGCAGTATAGTACCAAAGTCAAGTGGAAACAAGCTTAGAGCTAGGCCTACTGTGTGTGTTAATCCTGTCATCAAAATCACTTTGAAGTAAGGACAGCTATCAGCAGAAGCAGCAATGATCAGACTGAACAGCCATTAATCTATGATTAGAAAGGAATAAAAAAAAAAAAACAATTCACTCCTTAACTTTGTAAATGTACAGACAGCTTCTACAGCTCTTTCCATTGAAATGCAAAACAAAATCTTCCTCAAAAGTCATCCAGTTGAAGTAAATTTGCTACTAACACAAAGTATGAACTCCACATCACTGTAAATAGCCCAGGAATATTTGTTACTCTGGATTTTTTCTTTAAGGTCATAAGGACAATGCAAACAGTGACTGAGTGAAAGTTTTCACGATGAGGAACAAGGTTTATGTTAATTATGAAAGAGCGATATTAAAAAAAGAAAACATAAAACAGATTATAGTGTGATATTTGTAGCAGATTGGTATAGTTGCGGGTCGTCTGGTCATTGATTAATCTTGTCTTTGTCATTAGAGTTATGTAGTGTGATGTGTTATCCTGTCAGAACTTGCTCATGCCTCCAGTGGATGATGTACAATTGATAATGTTTTTTTTTTTGTTTTTTTTTTTGTCATTACTAACTAGCTTTCCAACTTTGTAACAAACATTTTTGAGGGTCTCTAAGGGGGTACCACAAGGGTTGGTGTATGGCCCATTTTGTTTTCAATTTACATAAATGACCTTTGCAACAATTTGTCAGACACTTTGTATCATTTGTATGTAGATGATACAATAATTTATTGTTCTGCATCATCTGTTGTGGAAGCTTTTATTATTTTAAAGTCTGCCTTTGATGTTGTTCAGTCCTGTCTGCAAAAGCTGAAATTGGTTTTGAACTCTGATATGATTTTAACTTGCCAGGGTGCAGCCATTGAGCTGGTCTCATCTTACAAGTATCTGGGTTTCCATAATAATGATCGTTTAACTTTCAAATACCATATTTCAAGTTTAGTTTCTAAATTTAATGTAAAATTGGGCTTTTACTTTAGGAATAGATCTTGCTTTTCTCATGGGGCCAGGAAACACCTCGTGTCAGCAACCTTTCTTCCATTGCTTGATTATGGTGATTTATTGTACATGCATGCACCAGTCACAAGTTTACATTCTCTAGATACTGTGTATCATTGTGTACTGAGGTTTGTCACTGGATGAAAAAATCTCACTCATCATTACACTCTGTACAAAGCTGAATGGTCATCCCTGTCTGTCAGGAGACTTACTCTTTGCTTGACTTTTATTTAAAAGGCTCTACTTAGTATGGTCCCGTCCTATCTCAGATTTCACCCTGACTGTTACTTATGTTTCCACAGAACTGGGGAGAGAGGCATTTCACTATGCTGGTCCCTCTGCATGGAACTCCCTGCAAGCTGATCTAAAAATGTTGGACCTGATCCATCTTAATAGCTTTGTTGAAATTCCTAAAACTAAAGAACTTGAGAGCATTGGGCTTTGTCACTATACCTAAATCAGATGCTACTCATTTAAGCTATCTCTAACATTTTATTTATTTATCTTATTTTAAATCTCTACTTATTGTACAAATCTTATTTATGGTACTACTTGCTCTGTAAATTTTTTCTGCATCTTGGCCAGGTCGCTTTTGAAAAAGAGATTTTTACTCAACAAGCTAACCTGGTTAAATAAAGGTTAAATAAACTCCTCAGCTCTGTTTATGTAATATGTAGTAGCTGAGCAGACTGGTGCTGTGGTGTGAATACAAGCTACAAAGAAGCAACACAACATCTTGGATTTTAAAGATTAAAGAGCCGCAGTGCTATCAGTGCCCACAGCTACAATGACTTCAAAAAGCATTTGCATATTGGTATGTGCATGCGTGTGTGCTCAGGTTTCATCATAACACCAAATACTTTCCATGACCTGGGGAAGATACATCGACTTCAAGCAGAGCCAGGTGAGCAGTGAGTACAGAACATCAGTGGAGGATTAAGGGTCACACTGGTTGCGGCCACATGTGCCAGAGCAAAAAACAAAACATAAAAACACAAAGGCCTAAAATCATAAACTACATCAAATCATTCAAACAACACCCTGCTACCCTGATCAACACTGACGTCATGATGCCATACATGTTCATCGGTGATGAGGTCTATCCACTCAGACCAAATCTCATGAAACCCATTCCCTTTCAAAATCCACAGTGGATTGAGCGTCATCTACCTCTTCTGTTGGTCCTGTGTCCTCAGACTCATGCCAAACTGTAGGACACAGCATCAGTGCAGACAGAGGGAAAGTGGTCACATGGAAATGAAGACCTTTTCACTTTTGTTTAGGTCAGAAACTACTTTCACAATGCTTTATCACTAAGTCTATTGAAGCAACTTACATTGAACTTTATTTCAATGCAGAGTAACATTCAAACTTACAATGCGACCTACAAGGTGACCTCAAAGGATGGTAATGTGATTAAGACTGAATACATGTACTTTGTAATCTATATTTGCTCTTATCAATTATAAAAATACAAAAATAATCCTTCCTGCTTACCGTTTGTGAAATTGCAGCCATGTCACGCTGCAGTCCATGTGTGTTGTGTGTGTGTGAGACAGGGAGGGAGAACAAGAGAACAGAACTGTTCGTTTGTTGATTCGTTGTGTTTTGCGTCAGTGGCCAGTGTTGATTCTGTCACACATGGCTCATTATATGTGAGACCCTGCGATCATTTTGCAATGGTTTCGACTGTGTAACTTTGTTCACTTCTTTGATTCTATTTAAGGAAACTATTTATTGATATGCTTCTGCTGCTGGGTTTTAAACATTGTGCTTCTTTGTTGATTGCCTCTTGAGTTACAACCAATCACCACTGAGTCAACCTAAGACCCCACCTAAAAATTTCTTGGGGTCGCACAGAGTACCTGCCCTGAAGCAGGGACCCTTCTCTCCCCTGAGAAAGTTCCAGAGTTTCAACTTAGTCTCATCCCAAAATGTACAAATACCACATTTGTCCACTTGTCTACAAAACGTGTCAGTGTCTGAAATTGTGTCACATTTTTCTCCTCTATTCATTTCTATTCCCTGCCTCCTGGTCACGTGACCATCAGGTTTCTGCCTGTGAGAACAAACCTATACTGCTGACATTCTTTATAATTTTGGTAGAAAATATAATATAAGATATATATATATAGTTGGGGCAGTGCAGCGGCACAGGGTTAGCACTATTACCTCACAGCAAGAAGGTCCTGAGTTCAACTCCTGGGTTGGGCGCAGGGTCTTTCTGTGTGGAGTTTGTATGTTCTCCCCGTGGGTTTGCTCCGGTAGCTCCAGTTTCCTCCCACCACCAAAAACATGCAACACTGGGGATAGGTGACTTGATAGATAAATTACCGTAGGTGTGGATGTGAGTGCAAATGGTTCTTTGTTTATAAGTTTTATTTGTCTATATGTGGCCCTGTGATAAGCTGTGATAACCATCCAGGGTGCACCCTGCCTTCGCCCATAAGCAGCTGGGATAGGCTCCAGTCCCCCCCGACCCTGACCCTCAGTATGGGATTGTGGTAGAAAATGTATGGATGTAAGAAAGTCAGCATTAATTCAAATTATGATGACATTTCTAGCAATGTGTACTTTATTTTTACTGTCTTTGTTAATTAAGTATGTATGGTGTTTAGTTTGTTAGTTAATATAAAAATTTTGTCAGGCCTTGCTGGAGTTTGGCCATGTTATTGCCATTGCTATGGTGATTACTAGGGTCAATGATGTCTCATATAGCAACGTGTAGGTTGAATTGTTACATTTGTATTTTGTAGTTATTTGATCTTACTTGTTGTTTCTGTTCAGATGACAGGTTAGACCAGACGTAGAATTAGATGGTCTGTCAAAATCCAGGCATTTAAATTTAATCTGTTCTCAAAGAACACTTTTGCTGCGCTGCTTGTGTGCAAAGCACAACATAGACTGTCAAACTGTATTGCTGATAAGTATAGAAGTGAAAAGGACACATTTCCTGGGGATGGAACGCCATCTACTCACAGGTGACATCACTTTCACTTCCAGTCTCCAACCTCTGATGAAAATTAAATAATAGAATAGAGCATATTTTATTTTCTCCCGCAAGAGGAAATTTGTCTGTTGAACAGCATAAAATCCATGAAAATAGATTAACAGAAAATAAAAAAGTCCTGTGAGCAGCACTGCTCACTAACACTGATGTTCCCAGTGTTACACTGTCTCTCTCTTTAATAAACATCATGATCCTCACGTCCTTCCTCTGACTGGTCTCATTAGCCTCCCTGTCCACTGACAGGTCTCAGTGAGACACATGATGCTGCTCTGTAGGCTGGTCTTATGGGGAGAGATGGTACATTCCCCACAGTCACAGAGGTAATGACAGTTTGTAGCATCTTTTCTCCTCACTTTCATTTTACTCCTACTCTGCATCCAAATTATCTCTACCATTATCTGGGGTCTCTTTTGTCAGGTTGTATCTCTGAGCAGCATAGTGTCATCAGCTGATCACTGGTTTAACAATAGGCTAATGGTTCCACAGCTCTCTGGCTGTCAAACAAAAACAAAACAGGCAAAAAAAAAAAAAAAACATGATAAAAGAAAAGGAAAAAAAAAATCATAAAAAAAGCAATATGCTTTATAATATGTAATAATTTATAGTAACGCTTTATAATGCTTTATTTATTCATTACCTTATATATTAGTAGACACAGTTTCTATATGTCTATGTCAAGGTGGCCACTCAGAGAAGTGTGTAGGACTAAAACGCTGCCTTAGCTCTGGATTGTCATGTTTTTGGAATAACAAAAGAAGAAGAACAACAAGAAGAACAAAAAAGAAAACAATAACATAATTAAAGGGTCCAATATTATTTTGGTGTATGCACACTCCAACTCTACATTAAATTCCATGACGGGCATAGTCGGAGGTCATCTTAATAGCGACGACTTCCACCACCGGGATAAACCAGACCTCTGATTAGAGAGCCAACTACTTACTAGTGAAACTGATGTCCACACATGCACTGTATCAATTTTATTGCTGGCACATCTTGACATACAGTCACTGACAGAAGTCTTGTCGCATAAGGACATAGTAACTTAAAATGGCATGAACATTTTTGAAAAGTCAGTCGTTACAATAAATGGCTCATTTTATTGTTGATGGCTTTAACATTAATAACTGGGTGCAAATTAATATCTCTTTCTGCAAAAACAAAAGTCTTGTCATGTCTTTAAATGATTCAACCAATCACAGATTAGAGCTTAGTCTGTGACAAATACTGTAATTAACACATTCCCAGGTGTATAAAAAGAACCCCAGCACACCAGACCTTTATATAATGTGCAACCTGACATGCCAAAGATTCAACCACAGACCAAAGTGCTGATCATCAAGAACCTGAAGACCAAGTCTGCTGCTGAGGTGGCAGACATCTTCAACATATCCAAATGTCAAGTGGAGAGGATAAAAAAAAAAGATTTGAAGAAACTGGTGACGTTCATGACAAGCTCAGGTCAGGCAGACCCCGTAAGACAACTATTCGAGAGGAGTGTTGGTTGCTTCGACAATCCAGAGCCAGCCTATTTTCAACTGCAGCGGCACTACATGAGAACTGGTCACAAGAAACCCCTGTATCTACACGAACAGTGTGTCAATTCTCTCACGCAGTGGTCTCCATGGCTGGATTAGTGCTCATAAATCAGCATTAAACAGAAGACAACAAAAAATCGTGTTGCATTTGCTAAGGCCCACAGCTTGCAGAAAAGATGGACAGTGGAAAAATGGCAGAAGGTTGATTTTTCTGATGAATCATCCATTGAACTGCATCCCAATCGCTGTAAATACTGCAGAAGACCTCCTGGAACCCGCCTGGAACAAAGATTCACGCAGAAAACAGACAAATTTGGTGGTGTAAATATCATGGTTTGGGCAACATCAACAGCCTGAAATATAAGTTATAAGTTCTTGCTCGCCATTACATTCCAAACCACAAAAGTGGGCAAATTCTTCAGCAGGATGGTGCTCCTTCTCATACTTTAGCCTCCACATCAAAGTTCCTCCGAATGAAGAAGGTCAAGGTGCTCCAGGGTTGGCTAGCCCAGTCACAAGACATGAACATTATTGAACATGTCTGGGGTAAGATGAAGGAGGGGGCTTGGAGGATGAAACCAAAGAATCCTGATGAACTCTGGGAATCCTGCGAGACTGCTTTCTTTGCCATTCCAGATGACTTCATCAATAAATTATTTGAGTCCTTGCAGAGACGTATGGATGCAGTCCTCCAAGCTCGTGGGAGTCATACACGATATTAATTCTTTTTCCCAAGGCACCATGGCTTTATGTTCTGATGATTGTTCCGTGTTTCTGTATTCAAAATTATATATGATTTGATGGTACATTATTTTTTGTATGCAACAAGACTTTTGTCCAAACAAAATCTGACTTTTCTGTCCTAATTAAATGATTAAACTCAGTGAATGATATAATACTTTATTTTGGTATAATAAACATAATCTAGAGACCTTTGCCTGTCATATAAGCCATTTCAGATTCCAATTGATCAACTACAAGTCAAGTTATTATTTGTTGTTCTTACAACTTGGATACACAACAAGACTTTTGTCAGGGACTGTAGGTACACACCATTCTTTTCTGGAAAAGTTCATCTTGAAAATGGCTTTGTAAGTTTTATCTGCAACCAAATCAATTTTATCTTCTCTGTCAGTCTGTTGTGGGTTGAAAAAACAAAAACAAATCTTCATCAAATTAGAATAGAATAGAAAAGAATATAATATTTTTGCATATTTCCACTTCCTTCTTCTTGCTGGTCCCTTTAGCTCCCCTGTCCACTGACAGGTCTCAGTGAGACACATGACACATTCCCCATAGTCACAAACGATATTGATGGTTTGTAGCCTTCTCTTCAATGGCTTAATGACTCTATTAGTCAAAAAAAAAAAAACAGGCAAAAAAAAAAAACATGAAAAAATTAAAGGAATAATAACCACAAGAAAAAAGCTATCCCATTAAAAAGGAAGAACGGTTTTAGTTAAAATGCTTACAAGTTTTTAAAAAAAAAAGAGGAAAAAGGGGAAAAAAGTAAGAAAATGAGACTCTGCTGTATTGCAGGACCCGTGGACCCCAACTCCACATCTCATTGGTTAAAGCAACTGTTTCATTTGCATTCGTATTAGCTGAAATAACTAATTAACTGATTGTTTTATTCAGTGATGGGAAGAGTAATGGAAATCTGTACTTATAAGTAGAAGTATTGTTACATGACTGAAATATTATTCACTACAAGTACTGGTCTAAAAATATATTCAAGTAAAAATATAAAGTATTCTTCTAAACAACTACTCAGACTATTAGCTACTTTTTAAATTTGTGTATAATTTATTCTCACTCATTCAAATGCTGGAAACACTTCCTTTTAACAGAGCACTTTTCACTGAGCAGTTATTATATGAATGGATCAGTTGTGTTCAAAACAAATAAACTGCATCCTTTCTGCTAAATGCATTCAAATACTATAAAATTCTCAATAAAACTGTCTACAAGTTTGTCACGTTTGGTTGCAGCTGCCAACTTCACATCCAGTAACCTGCCTTGTTTATTGTTGAGAGCTTGTTTAGTGTGGTGGTCTTTCTTTCAATCTTAGATCTTTTTATCCATCTGAGCTTCATTGGCTGTTTTTAATCTATTGATAACCTTACTGGCTGCACAATATATCTATGATTGTCATGGGAACTAGATAAGTCTGCTGATTCCATGAACGTGTTAATGTGACAATGACATTGATTTATCGTCACACGCCATTGTCTTTGTGATGCCAGGTAATATTGTAGACTGCTCAGTAGTGAATGTTATTTTGAACACAGAAAAGTAGATTACAGTCCATTATTTACAGTCAATTGCAAGTAAATATACACAGTTAATACTGAAAAACGTACCCCAAAATTGTACTTAATCACAGTGATTAGAGTAGATGTAATTTGTTACTTCTACCACTAGTTTTATTCTATTTCTTACTTCCTGCCCTGCATGATCTGCTCTGTGCTGAATTGATGCGTTGTGCTCCAGTGTTTGGCAAAAATAGAAGTCCAGCGGACTTGCTATGGAGCACTGCAGCTGTGACAGAGCTAGAATGCAGGGCAGCTGCAGCCAGTGGAAACACAACCATTGACAAGGGTTGAAACAAGTGCAGACACACAGTTTCCAGTTTTACAGTTTTAGGATTTTTTTGTTAAGTTCTGTAATTTTTGACAAATTTTAGAGCCTTTTTATAGGGTTCCCAGATTATGCGTTTTTTTGGTTTTATGAGACGTTGTTTGGCTGGAAATAATAATAATATGAGTAGAGTACTTCAATTTGACATGTATTGTACTTTAATATATTTTGATGAGAACTATTTTTCATTTTTGGGGTATATTATACCTAACGTTATTGACAGAGTTACAAAAGGGAGCGTTAGCGTTCTGACAAAGCCACAGAATTCTGGCACATTTTAACCAACATTCTGCTGTTCTAAGTCTTTGAGAACTGTTGGTTGCCAAAAAATATAACAAATCACTGCACGTTAGCAGAGATGTTGTGGTAGTGGTGAGCCTAGCCAAGCAGCTAATAAGCTAAGTGATGCAGGCAGAGTTCTAATGGCAAAGTAAGTGGCATTTTTGTGTCTAAAGAGGCTGTACATCTCTCTCTAAGCCCTGTGCAGCACAGCCAACATACTTACCAACATAACACAATGTCTTTTTAATTCAGTAGCGGTAAAGAAATAATATAAAACAAGTGTTTGAGCAGACAGGTTGTCATATACCTTTGTTTCCACCACGTTCATGAAAGTCTAAAATAGTCAACTGTCATTATCTACAACATGGAAACATCCTATCTTTGTCTCTTATAATTTAAACCTATAAGATAGCTCATAATATTCAGTAGTTACTCTGTGGTTAGTTGTCCATCCAGTCCCTCGACAATCAACTCTTTTAACAGAAGGTTAAGATCTCTTGCTCCACTGAAAAGTTATTTTGTGCAGGGACAAGCAACCTTGTTTAAGTTAGAGAACGTATGGTTTAGATAAGCTCACACCTGTGTCTTCAAGGTCCCATCATTCACATTGTACCAGCAGGACAAAAACTGAGTCATAATGATAATGAAGGGTCCTTCTCATTCTGACAGCTGTCTTTTCCATCCACTAAAAGTGGACTTTCTAGACTTAAAGAAAGTCGTCTGCAGAGAGATAGAACGATAGCCATCTCAGCAGTTGTCCATCAGTCAAGTCTTTATCGTACCGTGGCTCAATGGACTAGAATAGAACAGAATAGAACTGAATAGAAGCAGCTTCAAGTTAAAATACATGAATAAATAAATATCCTTTATAAAAAAAATATATAGAGAAAGAAAAAGTGCAGTATTTATGTTGGTGTGGTAGCATTGTAGAGTCTGACAGCTGTTGGAATGAATGACCTGTGGTAGCGTGCCTTCTTGCTCCGTGGGTGTAGCAATAGGCTGCTGAAGGAGCTGCTCAGGGCAGCTACAGTCTTGTGTAGGGGGTGAGAGGTGTTGTCCATGATGGACATCAGCTTAGCTAATGTCCTCCTCTCACCTACCTCCTCGATGGTGTTCAGAGGGCAATCCAGGACAGAGCTGGCATTTCTCATCAGCTTCATCAGTTCAGTCTTTTTCTGTCCCTCTCAGAGCAGCCACAGCCCCAGCAGACCACAGCGAAGAACACAGGCGAAGCTACCACAGTGTCATAGAAGGCTGTCAGAAGAGCCCTGCACACACCGAAGGTCCTCAGTCTCCTCAACAGGTGGAGGTGGCTTTGGCCCTTCTTATATGGTGTGTCAGTGTTTTTAGTCCAGTCCAGTCTGTTGTTCAGGTGAACACCCAGGTATTTGTAGTCCTCCACGATGTCAATGTCCAAACCCTGGATGTTCACTGGTGAAGTGTGTGGTCCACTCCTGCAGGTCTGAGGTAGCTGAGATTAATCCTCTCATTGGTCTTGATCAGGTGAAAGGTCAAGGTTACTGGGGTGCACTGTCTTTGGGACAGGAACCACACAGGAGGTTTTCCACAGGACAGGAATCTTCTCTAGCCTGAGGCTCAGGTTGAAAATGTAAAGAATCACCTCATAGAGCTGATCTGCACAGTCCCTCAGCAGTCTGGAGCTGATGCCATCTGGACCTGTAGCCTTCCTTGCCTTGTTCCTCCTTAGCTCCCTTCTCACCTGATTAGCTGTGATGGAGAGGCCACACACAGGGTGCAGGTGTCTCTGGTGAGCTGGGGTAGGTGGAGGGAGCAAGAGAGATGTAAGTCTGGAGCCTGTTGATCCTTACACCAGTGGGTGGGAGAGGGAGTGGACACAGAGTCTAACTTTTTGAAAAAAACAATTCAGCTCGCTTGCCCACCCCAGGTCTCCAGATACAGGCTCCCTCCCACTCTCTTTGCTGTGGCCACAGACAGTTTTCAGACCCCTTCACACCTCTCTCATTGTTCTGTTGCTCTTCCAGCTTCCTCCTGTAATTCTCCTTTCTCCTCCTAATTTCCTCTTAACCTCCCTTTTCAGCTCTTTCTGCACCCTCCTCAGCTACTCTCTGTCTCCAGATCTGAAGACCCTCTCTTCCTTCAGCAGGGTTTTCAGGTCTGAGTCACCCAAGGTTTGTTGTTGGAGAAACACTGGACCTTCGTGGTAGGCACAGTGTTCTCCACAAAAAGTTAATATAGTCTGTGATGCAGAGCGTCACACTGTCAATGTCCTCCCCATGTGCATTGCATTTCCCAGTCTGTAGTCACAAAACAGTCCCTTAGTGCCATGCTACTTTCCTCAGACCACATCTTCACATACCTGATGGTGGGAGGTTGTATTCACAAATTTGTTCTTCATGTCATTCACATCTAGAATAAAAGTGATAGCAGTTCAATATCAGTTCATTTACTGAGAGGACAGCTAATTATGCATTTGGCAAGATTTACAAATGTTGCCTGATTCCTTAAAAGACTTTCTTTAATTAATCATTATTCCCAAATGAAAGTATGAGGGTGGGGCTACTGTGATAATAGTTATTTACAGTATGTATCTCATAATCTATGTATGGTATATATGGCAGTGGTGGCCTGGTGGCTAAGGAAGCAGGCTTGGATCTGGAAGGTCCCGGTTCGAATCCACCAGTTGCCGGGTCCCACCCTTGAGCAAGGTACTGTCCCCACAGAGGGGACAGTGTCCCCACTCGGGCAGCTGTCCAGGCTGCCCCCTGCTCTCTTAGGTGTGATAGGTCAAATGCAGAGTAATTTCATTGTGTGCTGTGTGCTCAATGATGTAATAGTATTCACTTTCATATGATCAGTTGGAAAGAAACTTGTTGTCACCAGAAACCAAAATGCACACATAGGTGAATTTTTTTCTATGCCTGTATACATAGTGTATACAGTGTGTAAATGGTTGTGTCTGTTCCAGGTCACCAGCTAGCCGGTAAAGTCTGTGTTGGATGACAAGAAGAAGGAAGCAGGAAATTCAAAGGGAAAGAGGAAGAGAGGAAGATAATGAACAAAAATAGGAGGAAAAAAGGAGAAAAACTAGCGAATCATAACAAGAATCATAAACATAACATAGCGAAACACAACAAGAATCAAATGAAGAGGACATGAGCAATGAGCACACAGTAGAGTGAGCAAGGTATTGGAGGTGTGATCGTATTCCCACTGGGATTTTCTGAAGGGTTAATAATCAATGCCAACACAGGAGGCTGGGCCAATTAGCACTCAGCTGAGACTCCACCTGGTAAATGGAGCACAACACAATTTGACTGAAGATGAAAATGCTTCTGTTGAATTACTGATGTTATTCTTAAACAGTCTTCTTGATATTAGGTGATCAAACATTTATTCAGGGAGTAGTGGGAGAATTGTTCTTACAGAGCAACTATACAGCAGACACTGTGTATAGAGTATAGGGCAGCATGGGCCACCGTGATAATTATTATAACAGCTTTAAATTCAACATTGACCTCTTCTATTTTTTTCTCTTCAGTACAAACCACAACTGATGCAAGCTTTACAGGTGTTTTTGGTGTCAGTATATCAAAACTGCTAGTGTCTGTTCTCCTTCAGATGTCTGGTACTGTGCATTAAAGAGACTGGAAATCTTTAAATGTCACTTTTTTGTGTATGCTGCTGTGACTGTCAGTTTTGGAAAATCCTTCTGAAGTGTCCGAGGCTGATCCAAAGTCAGGAAACTACAAATACAACTTGAATTAACCTCACTGAGGTTTTGGTTTTCTCACTTTACTGGTAGAAGTCCATATGTCTACGTCACAATTGTGCATTCATTTCATTGACAAATGATGTCTTTTTAGTTGATAGTTTTAGTTACCCTACAGTTAACGTAAATTAGAGTTGAAAGATATTTTCAACTCTTTTCTACCATTTGTTTGTTCTTTTACCTCGTGGCAATGTAATGTTGGGCACTATTTAAACTTCTTGTTTCATGCTGGCTTCTGTCTTAGCATTTTGATGGCAGCAGTGAGCTAGCTATATGTATTAGTTCTAAAGCAGGAATGGCAGACTACACGCCAGTCCAACATTGTGAGTTTCTCTGATCCTTGGCTTGGCTGGGAAGACCAGCAGTTCATTTTCATAGAGGTTTAGTTGGAGGTTATGTGCTTTCATCCACACAGATATGTCAGAGAGACAATATGAGATTTGTGCTTAGACTGTAGAGTTATCAGGTGAGAATTATAGAGCTGGGTGTCATAAGCATAGCAGTAGTATGAAAAGCCATGTAAGTGGATGATCTGGCCCAAGGTGGTGTGCATGGTAAAGACAAGGGGCTCCAGTACTGAGCCTTGGGGCACCCCTGTGGCAAAGTGGTGTGAAGCCTGTGGAGGTGTGGAGCCATTAACTAGATCCAAGCTAGCTGTATACTGCAGAAAAACAGATTAAGTTTACTAATTCATACGTGGAAGCTAATGTTGCCATGCACAGATATGTCTGTGTACAAACTGCTCTAATTACACATCATTGTTATGAGTGTGCAGCTGTGGCCTTACTGCATTTTTACATTACATGAGATTGCTAAGGTTAATCTGATTCAGGTGCTTTTCTTTGCTATTGTTAATTTACTAAATTACGTAGCCCTAGCAATTTATGATCTTGCTGTATCATATGCTGTAGTTCTAACACAGCTTTCACTCACGTTACAGCTGTGATCTTCATGGCACATTATGCATGTTGTAGTCATTGTATCAGATTGTCATGAGAAACAACAACAAACGTCAATACAAAAAAGTTAGATGTTTACTTCAGACACAATTTCAATGAATGGCTCATTTTTTTTTTAGCTTTTCTTCATATATACATAAACTATGAAATTAATCCTGTCTTTCTCAAGACTTCCACACAAGATTCCAGACTTTTTAAGGTCTGGGAAACAGACAGATTCCATTCTTTTTAAGACTATGCAAACACCTGGTGTATAAGGGAACAAATTGGGACCCAAAGGCAGACGTACCAGGCCAGATCAGTCTTACTAAAGAACTCGTTATATTGGACCTACCACACCACCAAAAAGGCTCCTGCTTGTTTCCATTTTTCTCCATGACCAAGTAAAGTGTAGGTATTTTACTTTTATATAGTAGATTTTGTTTCTCTGTCAGCGTCTCTATAACGATTTCTGACTAAATTTGTGTCTTTAAAGTTTGTAGCAGCAACAGTCTGGCAGCACCCAACAAACCATAACTAAGGTAATTGTCCTGCAAATGGGAGGTTGAACAGTTTGTTCGAGACAGTAAGGCAGGTTAGACAACGTGACAGAGGAAATTGTCAAACTGCTTGCCTTTTCTTTCTCTCCATGTACTCACAGACTAATTAGACAATCAGAAAGAGAAGTTCACAGGGCTAATAGAAATTTAGCAGCAGGCATTGGAGACATGAAGGAGGATGAAGGAGAATCACCAAATAGGAGCAGTTATGTTTGACATACTCACACAACTGCACAAATATTGTAGCTGTATCAGTAATCTTTAAAATCTCAAATTTTACAAGCAAACAGTCAAATAAATGCCTTTTTGTCACCACTTTTATTTGACCTTGATGGAAAACATCATGAGAAATGTTGAGAGATGTGAAGGAGACCCCATGAGGACTCAGGCGTAAATTACATTCAGGAAAATTATGAGTTTTATGGCAGGGATGCTTTCACCCAGATGCTTTTTTTTTGTTTGTTTTAAGTAAGGAAAATGTATTCATTGTGTCATGTGTGTGACACAATGGGTAGGTAGGAGAGGGGGAACATTGTTGTACAAAGATATGCTGCAATGCTTAAATGCTGCCACTGCGAGAAACTATGGAACAACATTGTCTACATGCTTTTCTTAACAGGTGTTTTGACCCTCTGCTGAAAACGAAGATTGGAGGCACTGAAGCTTCTTCCTTGCAGAAAATTTAGAGTTAACCTTTACTTATCATGGCTGTAATTCAAATACTTATGTCATTTACCCCTGTTGTAGACCTTCCTAGCAAGTAAATGGGGCTATTCCTCAACAGTATACTCCTTGAAACATAATGTGGTTATGTTTGCAAATAGTTGCAGATTTTAATGTAAAATGAAATCATGAAATTAGTCCAAATTTACAGTTGGGGTTTATCAGTTTGTCACCTGTTTGAATACCTGAGTTGATAGGAAATTGCATAATTAGTTCACCATAAGGCCAGCTATGCAGCTCACACAGTGTATAAATAGTGAATAAATGCTGTGAAAAACCTTGTTCTTATCAAGAGCGGCAGCCTACTACAAAAACCTGGGATGAGATTTTTCTCCTTAGTGGACGCCGGTGTTACAGTGAACCTTTAAACATTTTCTTCTAATTTTCTCATTATCACCATACTGAGTCTGTGGAGCCATAGTCAATAATGAATGAAGTGAGGAGAACACACTCAACCTGTCCTCTTGTCCATCAAAATGGACAAGCTAATAGCACTAACCTGGCATCAGCGGAACTACCCGACTACAGCAGTTGAGCATTATGTTGTTTACACTCTGTGACTTCTTATGTCTTATTATGTCCCTCATCACCCCCTCCTTCTCTGGGAAAACAACAATCTCATTCTCCTCTGTACAAGCCTCTCATGCACAGACAGCAAAAAGCAATAGACCGTCTCTGGGCACAAGCTTCCAAACTATCTGAGGTGAGCAGTGAGCAAATGATCTCAGTTTCTGTTCTTCAAAAGATTTGATCAAGCATCTGCACCTCCCTTAGTCCAGGCACCTTAACTGCAGCCCACCACATATACAGTGAAGACACAGCTGCATCCATGTTTTCACCTTTTGACCTTGTGGGTGTAGGCAGTATCCTCCTTAGGTCTTGTTTAGGTGAGCTGTTGCTGAACAGTTGTTTAACCTGAGACTAGAGTGGAAAAGATCCTGTGGAAATTGTGCACAAGACTCTGCACTCCAAGAACTTCAGCAGCTACCACATTGTGGATTATCGACTACCTTAGTGACTATTCACAGAATGTGAGGACATTTTCCTTTTCCTTTCCTTTTGGGATGAATAAAGTATCTATCTGAGAATCTCCACTGACAAAAAAAAAGTGGTTGTGCGGGAAAAGTGCAAAAATGAAAATTGTTCACCCTTACTCCTATGACATGTCAGTGTCTCAATGTTTTCAAATGTCTCTCAGTGATTTCTGATTATTGCTGTTTTGGGCTCATTGTGATTTCAGTGAAAAGTGTAATGGCAAATACTTCTTTTCTTAAAACTGTCCCTCTGTCTTTTTACTAAGACCAAATATAATATATTGTTCAGGGATGTAGAAGCTTAACTGTACAGTGAGAGTGAGAGTGTGTGTGGATTGCTATTCAGCAGTGTAGTTAGACCTGCAACACTGGAGCTGCTTTACATTCAGTAAGAAGCAGCTCTCTAACTGCTACTTTATTCAAAGTCAATCTGTCTCTGAACTCTCCCTCTATCAATGCTGCGTTGAACTCACAGCTGCCGATCCTCCACAGTATATTCACACATACACACAAGAATACATAAAGTGCACATTCAGTCTGAGAATGACAGTGTTCTGGTGCATTGTTGTTGGTGAGAAAGGCACCAAAGAGACACTAAGCTATTTGCCATTGACATTCAGTTGAATATTAATGCATGTTTATGAACTCTGTATCTCTGTATTAGCTCTCCACTAACCCATAATGATTATTTATTACATCATATGCTGTAGTTAAAACCTTGTTTTACCTAAACTGCTCAAGCATAGCAGCATGTAAAATCAGTGTCCAACAATAGTTGCTCTTTCATAAAGTTGGGAGATTCACAAGTAATGCCTGCACACAACAATAATAGACATGCAATAATACAAATGAAAAACATATATATACCATGTTCTCCCTTCAGAATTACAGGACTGCAATATCAGGATCACCAATATTTCTATATTCAAATATAGGCTAAATCATCTGCCTTTTTTCAGTTGTCAGTTAGGTTAATAAATGTACCATAATAACTATTCTGTCACCTTTATTATTTGTCAGCTGTCTAACTAGTGTGCTATTTAAAGAAAAAAACTCCTTCAGCATGCTTCAGCATCCTGAGAATTGACAGCTGCTGAAACACAATGTACTGCTGAGTCCTGCCAGGGGATCAGATTAGAGCACAAGTATCTAAACACACGTAGATGTCAGACAATGCTGATGCAAATGTGGCTATTTTCTGCTTCAAAAAAAGATCAGGCTATCCCTCACAGCTCCAGCAGGAAGACACAATGAATTATTTACGCATGAATTATGTGATAATCACATTGTGTCAGTTGTATTTACTTATTGTTACTTACAAGTGCCTGTTGCCATTAGATTCTTGGAAGTTAGTGAAAGAACTATACTATCTATACCAGTGAAATACTTTGAAAAGTGTTAACCTCATCCAGGATGGACCCATGCTGTAGTAGTTTCAGAGGTTGTCATTTCTTAATGTCTCCTCTTTGAGTCATACATGTTGAGTCTTCTTTAACATCAGCCCTGGCACCTGCATTAAGATTTCTCATCACGGAGGCCAAGCTCTGAAAATGTGATGAATGCAAATGGGATGAGAGAAATCAAATGTGACTAACGCATGTGGATACAGAGAAAATCAATTGTCTCCTGAACAAATGGACGAGCTATTAAAATGATTGTGTGTTACAGGAATATATTATCCTCAGCAGCTGCCAGCAGCGGCAGCAGCCACTTATATTCCAAGTCTGGCCCAAGAAAGCCCACAAAGCTCCCACTAAGGCAATTACGTACACACTATGCATGAGCAGAACATGTGATTTATCTGCCATCACTCATGCTAATAGCTCTTACTCATTATCATTACAACAGGCGTAAAGCAGGTGATAAAAAATGCCTGCACAAAGCAAAATAAGTGTTTTTAAATGGACTCTTTTAAATGTCTTTCAAAGGACACACAAAGGACAGTGATGCTAAACATGTCACTGTTTTCAACTTTAACAAAACAAAACTTTTGGCTTGTGCAGAAATTTCAATTTGGGATCAGGGACTAGATTTAAATCTGATGTTTCAGATCATGATGAGATGTTTCTTCTTCTTATTCCATTCGTCATTGATATTGAGAATAAAGATTTAATTAAAACTCAGATGCCAAAGAAACAAGATAAGAAGTATTAAAAAGGCATTTTGTGAAACAACTGCACTTACTAACTTCAGAGGAGATGATTCAATCCACTCATCAGATAAAGGCCGTCGCTGGACTTTAAACACAGCCTGTTTATCGACACTTCAAAACAATCAGAGTATCTCTGTATCCATGGGAAAGGTCATGCAGAATTCAATAACCAGTTTCAGAACTGCCTATTAGAATCAACACAAAATATGAATAAATAAGTGATAATGTACATGATATCAACACTTACTCTTATTAATGGGAAGGAAATGTCATGAATACAAAGTGTCTCCACATGGTACTGATGGAACCTTCCAAAATGACAGGTTAAGTGAGGCATGTTTTAATAAACTAAACTACAAAATGGCAGTGACCGGTGGTCTTCAAAAGAAAAAACACTGTCTCTACCTTTGTCCTGATAAATTCAAGTGTAGAGTTTGAAAAATGGTGTGAAAAACCTGCGCAAAGGAATGAAGTGAGGAATAAAATATTGTTGCGACACCATGAATGTTCCTGTTCCTGTTTCCTGTTCCAACTGTTGTCCCAGAACATACATGTTGTCTCCACAATAATTTAAATAAAATTCACCATTTTAGACTTCTCCAAGTGTGGGGGCAATGTTTGTGTGAGTCTGGTTACAGTAAGATGTCATTGGCAGTGATGAACATGTTCAGGTGTTCCTAGTTTGGTGCTGGGTGGATTCAGCTTACCATAGTTTTATGTACATAGCACTTTTTTTTCAGTGGAAATAAGGAGATTGATCGTAGTGAAATCATAACAATCAGCTGAAAGATGCTGAAACACATGCTGTAAGTGGGTGGAAGTTACTTAGATGAGCAAATCCTATCATATGATAAGCAAGGAATTGTTCTATTGATAAAACTTCTGACTGCAGAATTTTCAATTGTATTTTCTTCCTGTACAGCTACATGACATTAGAGCTGCATGGTCATCAAAAAAAGACCTGTACATAAACATGCAGCTGTGTAGATCCATTCACACACAGGCAAATATAGACACACTTAAAAGTCACAAGAGACTCAAAGTATCATCAAAATTGGGCACAAGTCCCAAACTACAGGGAGTTGTTCCAACAGATTGGCTTATAGATGAAGGTCTCTGTAAGTGCACAAATACACGTACACACTTGCACACACTCATTTCTGACTGTGAGAACACACACAAACATATACACATACACACACCACCTCCTGCTGCTGCTCCTGGCGTGCTATGAGACATGGCCTGATGAGTAGAGAATGGCAGAATTGTCTGTTTGGACCATCTGCCGCTGAGACTGATGTAGGTGTCATTCATACACACTGAGTGCACACAGACATAAATGATGCTCAAACCACACACACACACACACACACACACACATATTACTTATCACTAGACTCTTCATCAAGGAAAGAACTCAGTGGGGTTATGGAAGAAAACACTGACTCAAAAGTGTGAAAGTTATCATCAAGTGTGGCATATACCAAGGTGATACACTTGTGCACATGGGGCTCTAGAATCAAGTGGATAGGCATCCACTGTTGTTGGTGGAGGAGATTGAGGAGATTTAGCCTCTGTCCAACTGAGATTCTAACTGAGACACTATACGTCTGCTTGTCTGTATCTTGCTTTTACAGCCTCATTAATTTGTTTTTGTTTTTGCTTTGACCTGCCTAAAGAAACTGGTATCCATTTCGTCTTCATCATCACCATCTAAGTAAAGTAGAAGTCATTTCTTGCAAATGCACACTTTTTTTTACGGCCTTCTACAAAACAGTCAACACAGATGTCATTCAAGAAGCCCAAACTCCATTGTTTAAACTATGGTAACCAAACAGAAACCATCTGTTCCCAACTATTAGAAACTACCTAGACCAGTGCGAAATCATTAAAGCACCTGTTTGACACTCCTTCAGACAAATCTTCAATCAGCAATCAGTCTGGATAACCACAAACGTTGCCACCTCAGCATTGCTCTTTGAAAGCATAGACCGAAGAGGTCTAATACCTGTCAGAGTGACAGTAAGAGGTAGATGGGCCCAAGGAAGATGAGTCCATATGTGAGGTAGAGGTGGAACAGGAAGAGCTGAAGTTTCAGATGAAATATAGGCAACTGTTATTGACCATATTATCAATCATGGCCCTTGCTGAATACAATGACTGCTGTCCTACAAATAGGTGCTGAGGAATGTCAAGGTTGGATATGACATTTAAGGAAGTTTTTATCCTTCTGTGCGTTGAAAGAGAGGATGTAGAATGTGATGTGGGTAAGACCATGTGGCCCTGTCAGCGTGACGGAATAGATTACAGATCATAAAGGCTATTTGAATTCATTTGTTATATGCCAATAGGTTTCATTTGGTTTCCTTTCTTTAATATTTATAGTATTCCAGTTTTCAGTCACAGGAAAAATAATGCACGCCTAGAATCAATAAAATTGTTTTTTTCTGGATCCAGTTCTTTATAAGATGGTAAACTTGACACATACCCTATATGTAAAAAGTCAACAAGGCATATAGACTGGCACAATCACTGGAGCAAAGCTTCACTATTTCACACTGGTTGCTTTATTTTGTATTTTGTTGTCGGCTGTGTAATGATCAATTGGAAGAGTGTGAACATTTGGCTGCAAGTTGTGTTTTTTGTAGGAAAAATTTGCTTTTATTTCATATTTTAAATGTTTAGGCACTGTTAGAGCTTTTTGCACACAAAACATGTTATGTTGACCACAGTGCTTTTGTTTAGACCTGTGTTAGCTGATTTGAATGTGTGGCATTTGAGTTGACTGCAGCATCAAAGCACACAAGAAAAATTGTGGTATCGTAACAAAGAACATTTTTTAAGCATTTTGTGGTTTTGTCAAAACTGTATATTTGATGGTGATCTTGATACAGCAGTGACCACTCACCGCTTTTCAATGCTGAACCTTTGGGTCTAGTCCTCAGACTCCAAACAATAAAGAGAGTAAACACCAGAAATCAAGCAAAGCAGGAGAGGAGACAAATAAAGCCCGGCGCACAAATATGACCAAGGGAGTGACAGTGATTGACAGCACACCACAATCGTCTGTTTGCATGTGTGTGTGTGTGTGTGTGTGTGTGTCTTGGACTATACAAATGGACTATTTTCCCTGTTATGAAGACTAATTAGTGGAAGTATTTCTGAATGGCTTTCTCAACTTTTCAGTCTCCGAGGCAATATTTTTTTCAGTTTTTTTCTATTTTAAAGAACATGTTTTTCTTGAGAAGGTCATCCTATAGTCTTTCATGTTAAAGCTGCAAAACGTGAATGAGATTTCATGCATGTGAGCTTGTAGTTAACATCAGAACCTTTCCCACTCAATCGCTGGTTAACAAGTGAGCCATTTAGAGACATGAATATGTCAGAAAGATAACCAGTTTGTCTGTACAATGTCTGTACACCCAGTATAGATTGGTACTGTACAACTAGTACAACCAGATGCCCAATTAATGTAGATAAAAACAACATTTCCAAATAGTTGAAGAAACTGATTTGTGATATAAGGGATATTGAATGAATGCTCAAATTTCCACATTTGGCACACACACACATACACACACACTATGTGAAAACAGTACCAGCTCCACTGTTGTAATAAATAAAAAACTTCCTCTCAGAGGAACACTGTCTTTGGTTTGAAAAAACACAGTACTGCCTGGAGAACTGTTTGATCCTCTGGTTTTTCGGCATTTTGTCTTATAGATTTTATGTCCCACAGTTTATAACTGATGGAACTGATCTGAGGGCAGTTCTATCTGCAGCGGTTAGGAAAGTCTGCTACATGTGCTATTGTTATTTTTCTGTCCAAAAAAAAAAAAAAACATTACTGCAGCTGGAAATTGGTCCAAGATGCAAGACAAGACTTCAGTATTGAGCAACTGTATGGTAGTGACTGTACATGGTGGTGTTAATGAATAAAAAGAAAAACATCAAGATCTCAGTCAAACACAAATAATAAGTCAGTAAAGTCTAACAATGTGTTGTATGTCTTAGTAACTAATCCATAGTGCTGTGTGGCATATATTTCTTAGGCACCTGTCTTTCTCTTGTTTCAGGTCTCTCTCCAGTCTGTCAGATGACAGTGAGGAAGCCAGAGCCAGGTACCTCTACAGGCAGTGGGTTGGACTCGGATTGACTGATGTCCATCTATCCAATCACACAGTCCTACTCAGTCTTCCTGGTTCTACACCCAACACCATCACTGACAGGTCCAGTCACCAGTGTTTCTTGCCCAATGGGATTCCCTGTGACCAGCGTGGACCAAGTGACCTGCTGAAGCAGCAGTTCTCCTACGCAGCCTACTCTGCTGTTGGAAGTCTGCAGGTACTGCTCTACAGCCCTGCACTGACATTACCTAAACCAAAGGTTGCTTGACCCTCCTGGCTGCTGCACTCTCCTCTAACTCCTCATCCTGCTCATCACCTTCATATTGTCAAAGTCTAAGTCTCTATCTGCCCAGCCAATGAAGGGTCAGCAGTAAATGTCATAGCCAGAGGTCATGGCTTTAAATGTTCCAGCATCTCATCAAAAGGTATCTCAGCAGCAAGCCAGACAAGGGTACAGATCATATTTATATTTGTGTCAAACCCATTAGTTGCATAACCACCATCTTCAAAAGAGAACTGTAAAACAATTTCAACATAATGTATCATATGCTAAAGAGATGGGGACTTTGTTGTCTGCTGTGTTTTAATCAAAGTTTAAGGCACAATCTAAAGTGGATGTTAATTAATTTTACCTGTGCATGACTCCCCGTATAATTCTCCCAGCCAATTACTTGTGAATATTTGAAATGAAATGATAAGATTATGGGATTTTTAGCACATAGCAAAAAATGTCACTAAATGTCCTATAGGTAAATTCTGTCTGCTATTGAACATGCTAAAGTGCATTCTGGACATGGACTTTAGCATGGTGATTAGACATTTTTCTGTGGACCTTCATATTTGTGGCTCTCCTGCTGTCAGAGCTTTCAGAAGATGGTGAGTTCAAGTGGTTGTTTGTTTACAGAAACATCCTTTTACACAGTGGACACCAGGGGAACAGTTTAAACTTAAGCAGCAGCAGGTGATGAAGGACAGGCTGACACTCTGGGTTCCTCCCGCTCTTGTCATTACTGTTAACTGCTTATTGGCTGTAGACTGGAATTCTGCATTCTGTATAATGCTGTTACAGTGGTTCGGCAACTTTAGTACCTTCTTGAGTTTTGATTGTTTTTATGGTATAAATAAATGTAGATCATATTTAATGTAATGCATTCTTTCATCTAACATTTTCTGGCTACTTTAAATCAAGGTATTCCTAAAACTACACCCAACAGTGGACCCAAAACGACAGACAACAGTCAAAAATTAAAAAAATAAATTCCAAAACTATAGTAATTTTTCCCCAATACTGTGCTACCTCAAATGTTTTAGTGCCAGCAGCACTGCTGAAACCTATATGGTAATTAATATTAAATGTATGCAGCACATTGTATAACATCCTTTGATTTGTGAAGAAAGAAAGAAATAGAAAGAAAATCGTACATGAGGTCTTTTCTCCATCGGGTGAGCTGTGGCTCTGCACTGAGACCTAAGGAGCGAAGATTAGAAATGAATCACCCGGCAGCATCTATATTATGTTGGTGCTATGCTGTGTCCCAAATTCACATAATACACAAATGAAGCACATTGAAAGGAAAACACAGTGTGTAGTCTGTCTTAAACACTATGGTTAGAATTGTTTCACATCCATGATAAACATTAAGTATTTTGATTAGCAGGAGTCAATAAATTCTCTAGAGAGGAAGAGAAGGGATGCAGCAGCGTGTTTAAAGCCCACATATTTAATAAGGACATTGTTAGCAATGCTATTGACACTGAGAGTAACTAGATGCGTCAGTCATTCATCTTAGCCACTGACAGTGATTAATGAATCAGTCACAATGAACAAAGCAGTGCATCTCAGCACAACAAGGAAAGACTTGGATATTTGGCCAGCATCTGTACAAGGTACAGCAGTCATGACAGTTTCAAATTTCCTTTCCTGTTGCAACAAAGAATTTATTTGCCCTCACCAAGTTCCTCCTATTATAAATATGTGTGGTACACACATGCCAGATAGAGAGAGAGAGACGGAGAGCAAAACGCCACACCTTGCTATCTCTGTATGGATAGCAACATGGTTAGCGCTGCCAGTTAGCTTAGTGTGTTAACTTCACAGATGGCAACATGTGCTGGTTTGTTGGTGAAATATTATCCAATACTTTCGGTAATAAAGCTATATGGAAAAACAAGTGTTAACTTAAGTTCGATTAGATTGTATCTGCTTAGCTACTTGAACTACTTAGTTGATGTTAGCTCGCTAGCTTTACTTACCTTAGAGCAGACATATGCTTATCAATCTTCGAGATGTTTAGCTGTGAATGAGGTCTCCCACACTGCTCTACCCACTGTCGGCATCTTTCCACTTGGGTTTTTGGCTTTGGAAAGGTGAAAAAAATGACCCCTTCTAAACTTTTGGGGTACCTGGTGTCAGACTTGCAGGTGCCGTAAGCGCATCGTTTCACTATCTTGCCAACACTGCAAAGCTTAACTGGCATCCTTTTCTTAGTTACATTTGCTAAGCTAGGATTGGACGAGGACTGTTTGAGGGCGGAGTTTTGAGAAAGGTCACATATACCAATTTCCAAATTTGAAACCAAGAAAGAAAAACAATGGATTTCAAAGCAGTTCAACAGAATGAATGTGTTTACTGGATTTAAGTGGGATATATTCAAGAGGATGACTTTTTATAAATGGAACAGAAGAGGGAATTTTCTTGTTAGGGAGCCTCAGGCCATCGCTTCCAGACAAGAAGTGGTTAACACACATTACATGCTACACTCATCAAGAGCAGCAGCAGCCCACTTGATGCAGGGACCAAAGAAATCTGCCGTCTGGTATTTGTTTCATGCTAGATGCACTGTAAATCTTTTTCACCATCCTTCAGGAGTGTGAAGGTTAATGGAAGTCATTATGCATATAGTCTGCCTGCACTAGCAAGCACACACACACACACACAAAGAAAAATAGTCACTCTATATTTAGAGGGTTTTACTTCTCTGTATCCTGGGAATAGAGAAAAGGGTTGAAGGAGACGCTTGTTATTCCCTTGAGCCTGTGCCCGGCCTGAGGGCAGATGAAAAGTTGGAGTGAGTCTCTGAATACCAAGTTTTTCTTCTCTTTTCTCTCCCTCTTTCTCCCCCTCGCTCTTCTTTCTCTGGATTTGCTCTATCCATCCAGCTGTCCAGTCATCAGAGTCTCTACCCATAGTAGGGTCACAGTCATCCATCACCATATTATTTGCCAGCTCCATTCCTGGGCGCTGCCTTGAATTAAGCGGCAGTTTGCTGGATCTAAACATGGCTTTCAGACAATTAAATATGGCATTTGTGATGGATGGACAGCAGCCCAGAGCAAGTATACTGGGCTAATAACTCGTGCAATTGGTGGTACTGT
The DNA here is from genome assembly GCA_016801845.1 of Polydactylus sextarius. Taxonomy (NCBI): domain Eukaryota; kingdom Metazoa; phylum Chordata; class Actinopteri; family Polynemidae; genus Polydactylus; species Polydactylus sextarius. The sequence continues at coordinate 933,453 of CM028910.1, forward strand.
TTTGCTGGTGCTGCAGGAACTATACTCTGACACAGTGAGACTTGGGAAAAATAATAATAATGACAGAATGGATATTTACCCACACGTAGTTCTAGGTGCTGTTCTCTCTTGTCATGTAACCAAATTCTCCAGTCACCTGTGTATGATGTATATGACAGGAAGCAGAATGGTTGAATCTATTTAGTGGTTATATAGCATAGACAAAGTCAATGACAGACTGATATTATTCTTGAGAGTACTGAAACCTTGTGTATGTACAGATCAGCGCGTCTTTTACGAGGTGGAGGTTATTCTTAGAAAAGACTGTGCTCCTGTGAGTTGTATATGCAAGCAGCTTAGTAAAGCTCATGCACCAGCTGTAGCAATTACAAACAGAGTTAAGAAGGAAAACAGCTAACAATTGTTAATCATTAATCTTGTGCTAAAATTACCAATTAATATGTTGTCATTATTGTACATTTTATTTAATTCATGCTATTGAATTTAAAATTAATTGTATGAGAAGCAGTGTTTCCCAGCATTATTTATCTAACATACGCACAATACTTGATGTCTCTGTACCAGCACTGTACAACCACAACTATCTTTGACTAGTGCTGACAGAAGCATATGCTGGACAAGAATATGAGACTGTGTTCATCAAGTTAGTGACAGCTGATATGACTTGTGTTTGTTGCTTAACCCAGTGCTAAGAATCACTTTCTCCAGAGAAAACTGTCTCACTGCTGCTGATTATCCTGTTAGTGTCGGAGCTCAGTGAATCTGTGAATTCTCTCTGGCTGATGTAGTGGGTTGCTGTACTGTTGTGATTAGCTTCTGTCAGTTGCACTGATACTTATCACGTCACACAGTTAAGAAATAGTCTATCTATTTTTCCATCATTATTCGAAGTTTTTAAGCAGATGCTGTTTGCCTTGAAATAATTAAGTATTTAAATGTTTTAAGAATTACATGTCAGGCAATATTCATTTAACTATGACAGTTGTCACAATGTCAATGTGACAACTAACTTGGCTTCTACTGTATGCCATAGTTAAATGAATATTGCCTGACATGTAATTCTTAAAACTTTTAAATACTTAATTATTTCAGTAGAAAGTTTCATAGAAAGTTCATTTTTCACCTTTTCATCTGCCTAACTTGAGCTCACACTATCTCTACACATGCATCCAGATTTATTACATTTACTATTACATAACATTGCAGTGAGTAAAAATAATAATAATATGTGGGAGGGAGTTGATATTTCTGAGCTCGGGAGGTAATCAGTTCCAAAGCCGGGGAGCAGAGTGGCTGAAAGCTCTACTCCCCATGGTGGTGAGAACTGCAGAGGGGACAGTCAAGTGGATGCAAGAAGAAGATCTGAGGGAACGAGAGGGAGTGGCAACATAGAAGAGGATGGACAGATATGGGGGAGTGAGGTTGTGGGTGTGGATTTGGAATTCAATTCGAAACTTGACTGGGAGCCAGTGGAGCTGCTGCAGGATGGGCGTGATGTGGTGGATGGAGGGGGTTCTAGTAATGATGCAGGCAGCTGAATTCTGGACCAGTTGGAGCTTATGGAAAGATTTGTGAGAGAGACTAGAGAGGAGGGAGTTACAGTAATCCAGACGAGAAGTGACGAAGCTTTGAATAAGAATAGCAGTGGTATGGGGGGTAAAGGAGGGGCGGAGTCGGTTGATATTTAGAAGTAAATGGAATTCAAATTTCTCTGATCTTGCTTAACCAAGTTTATACAGTAGCATGGTGCAGCAGCATGGGGAATCACCTCTTAATGCTAACAGCTTGGAATTTTAACTGGATTCTGAAATAGGTGGAGTGGATATAACAGGTTTCACCTTGTGACCTTCTGCTTACAGAGCAGTTTTTCTAAGCGCTCAGCCAATATCCTCTGCATGAGGCACTATACATGAAGTGCTAATTCTATCCCAGCACATAACAAAGCATGTTATGAACATACACAACATGGTGTGTTGTTGTTGTGTGTTATGTGTTATTGTGTATATCACTAGTAAGACAAAATCAACATAATCCTTTCTTTTTTTTATTGCCCAATTCTATGAGAAATTTGGAACATTTTACTTGTAGCCTTCATTCTGCAGAACACAGGGTACAGAGCAAACAGAGTGCATGGTTATTTTTATGATACAGAATAGGAAATAACCAGTAATGAAGAATAGTAGTGGATGTAGAAAGTGACACCAGAGACAGACCCAGTTGTCATAGGAGCCTCTTGTGACAAATACACAAGAGAAAATACACTAGCGGCATCCCAGGCGATATCAGCAGCCATGAAGTGCATGTTGAAATACAGAAAAGCCTCCTTGCACACTGCACATTCACCTGAGGGTGTTATCCATCAAGTGAAGCAAGAGACTGGCCTCCCCGTGGAGCCTGCGACCATCTGGTCATAGTTGTAAGGACATGTATGAACACAAAACAAACATGAATAAGTTAGAGAAGTAAATTTTACATGGACTTACAAGGTAACATATGCTTCTCATTTATGTAACATATTTCCTTTGATATAGACATTTGGGCATTTAGGAACAACTTCAGTCATTTAGCCTGGTCCTGCATGTACTCTTAATCATTTAAACAATACATTTGATGTTAATCGTTCTGCTTGAATAGAAATGTAGAACATATTCAGACATATTGACTGTATTAAAATAGATGTAGCTGACTAAATATGATTGTGCCCTTGTCTAAATTCTGAAGCATGTTTAAAATTCCTCTACAGTCTCTTAATAAAAGTTGACTGATTCATCACAGGTTCCTACACCAGCACAGTTTAAACTATGTTACAGTAACTTAATCAGTTTTATAGCAAAGACATAATTATGCCAAGGGCCCCTTTATTCCCTAGTAATTTCTAAAGGAATCCTTTAAAGACATTGTGTCTTTACTTTGTGAAAGAGTTTATTATCCGCTATCTACTTGTTTTTGTTATACCTGATTGTTAGTTGTTTTATAAGTCAAGATAATGTCTCACTCTAATATGTAAAGGAAACACAGGTACTTTTTTCTCACACAAATTATTCATGTAGAGGACAAATTCAGTTCACTTCCAAACACTTTAGATCCAGCTAAATGCAAATGACAAAGTGGAAGGTAAGCTGATGGTAAGCTGGCTTCATGTGACTCACAGACATCACATAAGCTCACTGGTGGTCCCCACGAGTTCAACACAGTTGAAGTTGAAGTAATCACCCTCTCTCCTGTCATCCTGCCAAATATTCTCTACTGTTTCACATTTCAGCAGTTAACTTCTCTGTCCACTTACGAAGAAGTGAATTTTACAATACTGAGAGCACAACAGATGATCTATGAATGACTGTCCAGGGCTGTGGTATTGGTTTTCTTGGAATCTCTGGCATAAGCAACTGCTTCCAGAACCCCTGAACAAGGGGCCAATTGGGCAAGACACACAGGACATCACCAATAATTACACCATTTTCAGAGTGAAAGATTAGAAAGAACAGTCAGGCCACACACTGCTGCATTGCTGGCATCTCAAACCAATAGTGAGGAGGAGAAGAGGTTAATGACAACCAGATGCAAAATATGACTAACTAAAGATCTTTACCCTGAAGCAGGAGAGTACTATGCTCCACCTAGTGGGGTGCTTCTGGGTAATAGGTGACATATCCACTGAGACAGCCTTAGATTTAGAGTGTATTTGAGTGGTTGGGAACTTTCTATCTGAAATGCTGCCTTCGGCTGTCAGAGGCAGAAGAATAAATGGGGTCACATACACTGCTGCTCCCAGACTCACAACCCATGATGGGAGACAGGAAGACCTGAGAAGTTGAACAGTTTCTTGACTGTCAGCAAGCAGGAACTGTGCTGGACAACCTCTCGAAAAGGACTTCTGCTGTAAAAAGATCTGAGAACACAGCTGCTTTGAAGCCTTATTTACAGCATAGATTTGATTGGAGAGACAGCTAAGAAGGGTGGATGCAGGGGATGGTTGACAAACTGCTGAGAAAGACTATTTTGATAGCATTTAACAAGCACACACTATCAGCACCATCTATAGCTTTGGAAGGAAACCAGCAAAGCCAGTGAGAGTCAGATGCTACCAACGGCTGTACCTCTGAAGGTTTCCCATGCCCCTCAGCTGCCTCTGCAGTCACAGGCTACAGCTGGAGGCTTAGTGCTAAAATGTCCACTGTGTCCTTATGCAGTTTATTATGGACTCCCTCTGCAGGCAGGACACAGACGGTGCTGTGGCCAGGTAGATCATTACCAAGGTTTTCCACAGATCCAGGGTCATCTGCAAGTAGCTGCAGTTGGTTCACGTCAGCCACTTCTGAGCAAAAATACCTGTATCCCCACACCCCCCCCACCCTCATTTCCTATTGTGCTCTTGATAATTTGTGTTTTCCACCTGCCTTTACATGCATTAAAACACCCACATGCATTTTTACAACCCATTATACACAAACAGCCCATGCTGCCAATTATAAATACCATATTACAAATACAGCATTATATATATTTCACCTGTGTGCATTTTGCTCCCGAGAGCATCCAGCTGATGAACAGTATGTGGGCATATGTTTAATTGCTCACAGGTACATTTATATGCACAGCCATTTGCATTTAGAGTAAACATTTGCAGGATTTGCCTCCTTTGTGTAAACTGTCTTGTTGGAGCAATCTACATCCAAAAAAATGATATGTTAATGAATGATTAATTACGTCCCAATAGACTGAACTATATAATACCCAAGAAAGTCTTAGAGGCTCTGCTACATTATCACTCTTTTCACTTGCTTATGATATGATAATGTCTATCTGAAATGAATCCTATATGACAGAAATATCTCTCTGTAACGAAGGCTTAGTTCACTTCTTCCTTCAGAGCCAGATATTTTATGTTAATAAGAGATTCAGAGTTAAAGACAAGATACAGACAGAAATATTTAAGAAGTGGCCCCTACCAGAGCAGAAATCGATCTCATTGGCTTTTTACTGCTCTTCAAATAATGAGCTAATAGACAGGTTTTAAATTAACAAGGAACATGATCTGCCTAATACTTCATCAAGCACAATGTATTGAATATATTAAGCTATCCTAATAACATCTGTAATTAAGGTAATTGGGGTTATTTAGAAACTAGTGCCATGTCATCATCCTTATCTTCCCATAAATCATGGCTACTATTACTGTGAACTCTCGTGTCTCTGAGAGCAATAATGAAGTTCTTGCAGCTTCAAGAAAATAAGCAGTATTTCCACATTAATATGCAAATATAAGCACATGTGCTTTGGAACCTAATGAAATCTCCTCTATAAGAGCAGCCTGAAGTGTGATCATGAATATTCTGCAGCTACTGTCTCCACCAGAATGAACTCACAGGGTTGTTGACTACAGACAGTAAAAACATGATAGCATAATGATCCAAACACCATGGAGCATGTTGGAGGTCTTTAATCTTCTGTGGTCTTCTGTGTTTAATGACCACAGCAGAGAGCCGTGGTCGAGAGCCAGCCATTGTAGTTTAAAGTAGGACTGGAACACCTGTTTTAAAATAGGTCCAGGAGCACTTCTAGAGGGCCTAATACAACCCCATGATGAAGCCCCACACCCCCCATGCCCCTCCACACACACACACACATGCACACACACACTCATGAATAATGAAATGAGCTGCACACTGATTGGTCGGTTTATCCTGAAGCTAAAAACCCAGTGTACCGTAGCCTGGAAAAGAATCAAGGAACAATGGCTGTATCAGGTATTCAACCATAAATGTTTGAACCAGAGTCAGAAGAAGGCTCAGATGTAGAGGAACAACAGTCATTTCACCAGCAATTGGAAATGAATGCGTCAGAGTGGCAAGTTTTGTCACAACATATCACAGCCTTGCTGCGATTGACCATTCTACCACAGCCATTTCTAGTTTACAAATTTGCATGTAGAGGAGGTCGGATGTGGAGTTAAGGTTTTGGTGTGGTCCTTTAGACACGCCAAGCTGCCCATATTTAATAACAACAAGGTAAATGTGGTCTAGAATTAACCCTTTTAAAAAAATTTGATTTGATTTGATATTTCTTTCTCCATTTTTTTCTTCTTTCTCTTTCATCTAATGCACTTGAATTACAATTCATTTTCACATTGCAATCTTGTCATTCTGTGCATATAATCTAAAGGTAAACATGTTAACATTATATTACATTAAATTCATTGAAATAAAAATGGAAAACACCTGTGCTTACATTTGTACACCATGGTGTAAAAATTAAAGGATTAAAATTTGTAAATATATATATATATTTTTATTTAAAATACATGGCTGGCTTCCCTAGTTCATGATGATCATGATGACAACAATCATTCAATCCCATTTATTTAGGGAGGCAACACTGGTTTTAACACAGTGCCTTGGTCTGTCTGATTCATATTTGCAAGATTAGCTACTTACTTGCATTTTAACTACACAACCATTTCATGCGCCATCTCCTCGTTCAAACTAGCAGGTTTATTCTCAGCGAACACAGATCCATGTCCTCAACAGGACAGAGCCTCCGCCACCTGCAGCACTAGGACTCAAAGGGCTTCGATTAGGCTTTAAAGACTGTGGATTGTCGCTCACACTGGTTCCCTTGATGTTCAAAGATCACAGCAGTGGTAGTAGTAGTAGTAGTAGTAATGATAATAATAATAATAACAACAACAACAATAATATATTTGGCATAGTAGTTAAAGCCAGAAATGAAAATGGGATACCATGTGACAGGTGTGAAAGTTATATTAATACTATAACTGAAAATCAAATGGTGGAATATCTGGACTGGTAAATTTTCTAAGGGTCAGTCTGATCACTGCTAAAACAGTCTAGCACAGATGTCATTTGTTTAACTAAAATATGAATCATGGTCTGCTTCCATGTTTCAGAATCCTTTAAACTGTTTTTATATATATATATATATTTTTTTTTTTGTTTGACTTTTTTTCATCATACAACAATCTTAATAGATAAAAGTATATTTCTCAAATATCTCAAATTGAATGTTGCTGTTGAGCTGTGTAAACTAGGAGTTTCTTTCCTGGCCTGGTCCTCTCAGCCTGCCTAACCTTGTTGTCTAACAACAATGACAATGACAATGTGACGATGAAGACACATCATTTACTTGAGAGTTACTTGAGAGTTAATTACAGGGTGGATTTGAATAGCCTTCAGTCAGAAGTGTGCAGAAACAATCCATTACCTCCTCTCTCTTCTCGCTGCATGGCTGCTTTGCTGGTCTTTACTTATCTCCTATTTCTTTCCTTTCTCTTTCTCTTCAGTTTGAGCTATTACATATCTAATACATCTCCCCATATCATCAGCAATATCTCACCACATTTTTTAATATAGTTCATATGTAGAGCTTCTCCTTGGAGAACATCATATCTTCTATTTTATCCTCTCAGTATATAATATGTAAATATCACAATCTTGCTATAATTGTTTAATATGCACAAAAAATCAATGTTGAAATTAAGTTCTTTATGAATATTAGACATCCAAACACACATAATGTTTTCTGCAAACTCTTTACACTGATCTGTAAGAAAAAAAAAAAAAAATGTGTATACCTCATCCTAATAAAAGAAACAAAACTAATTGTCATTGAATTTCTTTGTCTTACAATGAGTTTTAGTTTCCTCTAATGGAACATACTGTTTAAACATCAGATTTTACAATGAATATCTCAAATAAGGTAAAGGAAAAAAAAAAATAGGTCAAATATTTTATTGAGATGTATTCGCCTCTTTATCAGCCTTCAAAAATTCAACTTAGTCATACAGAGGCCACTCACATTAATTTCATTACTGTGCTGAGATGAAATGAGAAAAAAAAGGCAGAAGAAAGCTAGATCCAGTTCAAATAGTAGCGTCTCAATGTGCAGAGATTCCTCTGTATTTCAATTTGCTGTGTCTTGTACTGTTCCATGGTCTGCAGTTTAAATAGAGGACTTTTATGATGCAAATGCAGGCAGGGGCGATAAATCTCCCTAGCTCCTCTCTCCTGGGCTCTCCTGATGTAAAAAGATGTGCTCTCTCTCTCACACTTTCTCTCCACTGCAGCATTGTGTTATACTTGCCTCCAGGCCACATGAAAAATGAATCAGGCCCAGGTGATGCAGTGAGGGAGTGGGGGAAGGAGAGAGAGAGTGCAAGAGAAAGAAGGGGGTGGGTGGTGGGGGTGGGGTAAGAGATGGGTGACAGAGAGAGACCCCCAAAAAGTAATACTTTGACTTTCCTCAACAACTTCTAGGTCACTTTAATTTGGGCGATAATAAAACACACAGAGACAAATCCACACAAACTGCAAACACTTGGTGATGAGTAGTTCTAATTTAATATAAAGTAATCTGATTCTGTTGCACTGCTGTGAAGTTGATTGTAAAGACTGTGGATATCAATCATTAAACCTCTATAATAACTCCTTAGAAAACTAACCTTCATCAGACTGCAGCATCCTAATTGTTTATGTGCAGAATAAAAACGGTGGCTGCTTTATAACTGTCTGAACATGAGCATCCAAAGATGAACTTCAGCGGAGTCAAAACTGAAGTACATGCTCAAACCAAATGTGAAGCAAATCTGACTCAGATTCATGTCACCTTTTGAGGGTGGCTAGTTTTACTCAGAAAGTCTTTATTAAGATGTAAGAGAGCTAAGACTGTGTTGTTTTTGCCCATCAGGGTGAGGTGGTGGACGTTCAGTACGGCAGCATGGACGACCTGAAGAGAGCCAGAGACAACCTCAACTTCACCAACCAGATTGCGGTGGTCAAGCTTGGCCAAGTACCTTTGCTGTACAAGGTAAGATAAAATCACAGCTCTGCAAAGTGCTGCTGCTCTGCTCTGCTGATAAGGGAATCACATGTGATTTAATGCCGTACCTGAGATTAACCTGATACTGCGATCCTGCAGCAGCAAAAATATTCAGCCAGACTGACATTAGAGATCTTCTGATCTCTACAAATAACTTTTAGGTATGACACAAAAACATTTTTGTACAACGGTGTGATTTCAAACTGAATTTCCAAAATGATTTTCATGTTTTTAAATAAACTTGCCTCCAGATATATGAAATATATTGTGTTCAGTGTAAAAATACATTTGCAGCAGAATGCAGTTTCTTATGACCAGTCATGCATCACAAATTCTTCATATCATATTTTGGGTAGATTTATCATACTTGACTCCTCTACCTGCACCTCATCGGTGCAAAGAGGTCTGAATCCATTCTGCATAAGAAATAAAACAAGAGATGGATTGATTGATTAGGGCTGTTTCTGCTTGGATGAATGCCACATTCCCCAAAAAGTAGTTTCCCTTTCAATTAGCAAACGACGGAGAAAATATCAATTCCAATCTATTTAATCAAAACATAAAATTCTGTTTACATGTTAATTACTGATTAATTTAACTTCAGTTTCTGTTCACTGAAATGTGATACAGTTCAGTATGAAACTGAACACAAACTTTGTGAGGTGATTTTCAACATGAGAAATGAAAAGTGTCACAGTTGCATCCATATGTCAGTCAACTACATGAATATAAACATAGCAAATGAAAATTGTGTTGTAACTCTTGTTAATACTTTAGTTTCTTTTTAATTACTATGATGAACAAACAAGTTTAGTCTGAGAGTTGCAGAACCTACAGGGTTGTATCTCTATTAATCAGACTCCTCAGAACGACCATGAGGTTTGAAATGTTTTACAGAACCGGCAAAATGAAGCTTTAGTTACACTTATTTTCCTTTACTTTTTTCAAATTATCATATTTTCAGCCATCACCAACCACTATTTCCAAGGACAAGAAGAAAACAAAAACTAAAAACTAAAATCCAACATGGTAGCAAAGGAAAAAAAAAAAAAAAACTACCATACAATGTTACTCTTAAAGGTGGTTTATGTAAATCTTGCTATTTTAATACAACAGCTGATTGTCAATGTTTTAACAACTGTCTCCTGAGTGATTCCTTTTCTTTTGCGTGTTAACCGTGTTGTGCTGTCCCATTATTGTGTGCTCAGACTAGCAGCAGCCATTCAGAGGCAAGGATCTAACATATATGATAGAATAAAATCCTATCTAAGATGTTTTGCATTCTGACATTACGTAAGGACAAAAATGCTTCAACAAAGCACCCGAAACCTTTGAACCTCAACATTTAAGAGAAGCAGCTCTGAGAGCCACATTAAAAGCAAAGGATTTTTATATTTAATCATCAAAGCATGTTTTTGACCTTGGAAAGTGTAGTTTGAGGTAAAGAAATTTAATATCTCCAACTGCCTTTCCTTCCTCATCAGAAGATACATATTAATTCAATTTTAATAAATCTAGGCCCAGAATTTACTAGAAATCATAAAGAGATTTATTTATTTTTGCAATTTCTGTTGCTTTTATTCATTGAACATTAATCTTCTTCTAAATGTGAGTTTAGTGACAAATGGCTGCTAATGAGCCATAGCAAGAGTAAATGGAGGTTACCAAAATAAAAGGGAGAGGAAATGTTTAAGGAGGGGGTCACCCTGCATTTACATTTCCACAGTTAGCCATTTAAAAACCCATTATATTACACTTCCACTACCACCACAGGAGAACCTTCCACCAACACACTGGTGACCCATTTTGTCTTCTCGCCCACAGTTTGTGACAAATTTGACCATGTGTGTTTCATAATGTCTCTGTGTGTCAGCAGCTGAGAGAAATGGCTGCCTTTTACATGTAAGTCAGGAAGAATGATTGATGATCCTTGTATTCTCACTAATGAGTGTGTGAGTGTGTGACGGTGACTGCAGGCCCAATGTTACACACACATTCATGTTTGTGTGAGGTTACCAAATATATTTGTTGTGGAAACATATTTGTCATATGTAACAAATATGCACAACACATGACATGCTGAGCATGTTAGCCTTGCTCATTTGGCTCTATAAATACAAACTAATTTGAGAATCACAACATGCGTTTACACGCTGTGTATGGGCTCATTTCTATGCTCTTAAGAAATCAAATGAAAAATTGTAGTATGGTTGTGTATTGCACGTGTGCGTGCGTGTGTGTGTGTGTGTGTGTGTGTGTGTGTGTAGTGTCCGTGTTTTACAGTGAAGGACAGAGTTGTGATGAGAGGAGAATGACCGTGGCTGGTGTCACATATTCAATAAAATAGTCATCTATGCTCATAAAAAACAAGGACGCTACATCTCCCTTGGACAACAGTGAAATACTGCTGTGCACTGTGGCAGCTGCAGTACACTTCCACCCACTCACAGACTCTGCTCTATGGTTACTAGAGATACTAGCTAAATAAACAGCAACACAGCATTAAACAATCAATCATACGAAGGAAATCACTTCGGCACCTTCTTCTCTTTGATTCATATTAGACTCACTACAGACACTGTGTATGATTAACAAATGAGCTCCATCACAAATGTTCGACAGCACTTTCCCAATAATATTCAGTGACACCAAACATTGTTCATCTACTACAATGACACTGCATCCTTCAATCAGAAGAGGAATCCTCTGAGTGACAGGAGAATTTCACAGTCACCATGTGCATGAACAAGAGGAAACAGTGAGATGTAAAAGTGTTTGGTGATTACACATCATCATAGGCTTAGAACCTGAGGGTGGTGAATCCTGAAGATGAATCTGGATGTAATAAAGAACTGGTCTCTGGGCAACTGACACCATTAGTCAGTTTTTAGCTTTGGTATTTTTACATAAACACAGCCACATTATATATTGAGGGCAGTGATGTAAAGCCTCATCCAATCAGAGGATGAGAGAGGATATTGCAGCAGAGTTCAAGTTATTGAATCAAATCTGTCATTAACACCCCCAGTGGTTTAGTTGTGAATGTTGCCTTGCCGTCTGAGGCTTCATAGAGATGCTGTTTAAGTGTTCTTGATTCATCATCTTTTTTTTTTTTTATCAACAATGGCTAAAATAGCAAATATTAAAAAGAAAATATGCGTGTGAAATAAAGTGTGAAATGCTTTTTCACACGTCTCTGAGAATTTATGAGTCTGAATGTGCCATTTCTTTTTCTTTGTGTGTTAATTTCTTTGTCCAGCTGTCTCTACTCTCTGAGCTGGGTTTTGGAGGTGTTTTGCTTTATGTCGATCCATGCGATATGCCCTCTGGCCGCCGCATCTGGAATCAAGCCTTCAGAGTCACACTCAACCCTGGAGGAAACCCTGCCATTGGTAAGTGTACATTATAAGCACATTTGTGGTACAGTCTATTTTAAAACTACAGATAGCATTTAGGATACTGAGCAGCTAAATATCATCTTAAATATCACATTGTATTTTATTGAAAACATGGCACCTCTCACTTTAAATTTAAAATTGAAGCTAATACTTATTTGTAAATGATTTGTTAAAAAAAATATGGGACATACAATTTGCTTGGTTAATTCAAAACAGTTGTAAATTAAAAAGAAAATCAGCAGTAATAACCCCATAACATACTGTAACAGACATAACAAAGACCCACATCAACCACAAGATTTTTTAAATTAAAAACCCAGATGGCAGTAGTGGATCATGAATAATGTTGCAGTTGCAAATACTTTTTGAATAGTTTCTATCTGCTGAGAGGAAGTAAACACCTTTTAAGTGAAGTTTACAAACAGTGACAATCTATAATTCATTAAAAGGTGTCAGCTCTGTTAGCTTCATTATCATCAGCTGTGTTAGCTTTGCTACTGTTAGCGCCAGTGTTCTGCTCCACTAGCTTTGTTAACACTGTCACTGTCACTACATGCAGTACATTGATACCTGTGAGACAGTCATATTGCTTGTAGTATAAATAGAATATTTGTCCTGTGTGAGTACAATCCAGATAGGTTTCCAACAACAAGCAGCTTGCAGCCAGAGGTTTTTATGTTTTTTTTTTTTCCCCACAGTGTTCATGGCCTTGCAGTCAGCAAGCATTTGCCAGATTTTCACTATTGCCAGTCTGACCCCACTGAAAGACATTGTGTCTAAAAATTGCAAAGTTGCCATGTATGCTAATGTCACTTAAACAAAAACTCCCCACACCATGGCTGCTCCTTGACATTTTTTCTTTGAATCTACAAAGGAGACTACTTCTGAGCTTGCATCAGACGACATGACTATATTAAGACTTGAAACACAGCTGTCACTCTGATTTCATCTAGAGTGAATGACCCCCAGCAACAAAAGCACTGAGCACTTGCAACATGACCAGGACAATATCAATATCCAGGATCTGAATAGCTCTACCGCAGGTACACACGATTAGCAAATACATATGACCATATTCAATGGTATTGATCTCCTCTGATGTTTGTGGTTAAGTTGCATCACATGGGCAGTTGTCTCTGTCTAAGTATAAATCTTCAACACCACTACCACCTCAGTGGTCTTGGTCTACCTCATGGTTACCGTGTGTGTGTGTGTGTGTGTGTGTGTTATATATATATATATAAAATTAACAAACTCTAATAGAAATCATGTTTAGTTGAATCCAATGACAATCAATGACACAAGATTATTATTATTAATAATAATAATATTATTACTATTATTACTATAATTGTAATAGTAATGATAATTTTGCTTTAACAACTACTTGTAAACATGTAGTCTCTACTGTCTCTTCCTAGTCACCCTCTTTTCTTCCTCCCCCTCTCCCCCATCCTCCACTCCTCTCTTCTCTTTCTCATTTTTCTGTTTTAATTTCACTCCAGCCGGTCGAGGCAGATAACCGTTCACTCTGAGTCTGGTTCTGCTGGAGGTTCCTTCCTGTTAAAAGGGAATTTTTCCTCCATTGTCACCAAGTGCTTGCTCATTGTGGAAATATTGGGTTTCTCTATGTAAAGTGCCTTAAAGTGACATAAATGTTTTTATTATTTGGCGCTATATAAATAAAATTGAATTGAGTTGAATTGAATTGAGATTAATTACATAAAAAACAGATACTATTCTCCGTTTAAATGTTTTTCAGCCTTTTTAATATCTAATTTCATTTTTACAAACATTTGAAGTTCAAATCAGTTGAGGCACTGTTGGTCTGTAATGTGTCATTGCCTAAAACTAATTCACATTTTGCTTTGGCCTCAAAAAAGGACATTATATCTCTCTGTATCACTGTGACTTTTCTACTGTATTTAAATCACCCTCCCAAGATGGATGACCGCTGTGACCCTTAGATTTGTCCCCACTTCCTGTTTTTCTGCCCGGTCTGACCAATGGGGACATGTCATTACCGCTGAAGTATCTTTAGTCCTTGTAAGAGTCCCAGTACCACAGTAGCAAGATCCAGTAGAGTCCCACCAGATGTGTAGACTGCTGTGTGTGTGTGTGTGTGTGTGTGTGTGTGTGTGTGAGTGAGTGTGTGTGCATGCAGGGGATGTTTAAATGGAAAAGTGAGAGAGACAGATGCTGGCTGTCTGGTCTCTCACTAGTCGTAATGCTCACAGGTCCCCGGCGTTAATATGGCTCAGAAGAACAGAAGATGTGAAAGGACACCTCATTACTCATATCAAGCACACATTCTCCAACTGCCTGAGACTAGCTATGATTAATCTCTTTATTATTCCTAAAATTATATATCTGTTCAGTGAGAGTCATAGTGACACAAGATGCAGATTCCTGCTGACTGTCTATAACATTAATCCTCAGAAATTAGATCACGTTAAACGATAAAAATTGCTTTCTCAGGTCTTTTTTGACAGCACAGGACTGTCATTTTTTTTTTCTATTCTATGATTCTATATTCTATCTACATGAACACTTCCAGAAAGACTATTATCTGTAGAATAATTTCATAATTTCTGGATTTACATTTCCTTCAAGGTGTTTAGCTGATGCTCATTCTCACTCTTTCAAGAAATTGGAACAACATTACCACTTCTGTCATCTGGCTTTATCAGAACCACATACAGTATCCAAGTTTTTTTCATTAATATTTACTGCTCTGTTTGTTAGAATGCATGTGGAGCATGACTGACAACACTCTGCCATTACAGCAGTGCAGCAGCATATTACTGTATAGCAAAATATGATACACATTTGGTTAAAGTGTTTTTGACAGAAAATAGCTATTTGTTGAAGATACCTTTCTGAAAACTCAGAAAATAAAACACAGAGCATGTGACTTGTCTTAACACTAAAATGTGAAGCAGAATGCTTGTTGTACCCTTGACCAAATTGATACCAACCTAAAAATACACAAAACCCACATTTACATTCATTAGTGCACTATAGAATTACATTATTATTCCATTGAAAATGCAGTTATATTCATACACTAGTGAACTACTTTCATAATTATTTTGCACAGTTTTTATTAGATGTAGCAGTGTTTAAGTGGATAGCAAGCAAGAGAACACACATCTGGGAGACAGGGTTGTCTTAAAACTCTTCTATTACAGCATTAAATTTTCAATGCGACAGTGCTGTGGTGTTTAAAGGCTGGCTCATCAGATAGGCATGCTGTACTGGATGTTAAAGGGAGCATTGCTGCGTCTCCTGGTGGCAGAACAAAGAACAAAACTAGAATTTAACACACTGAGACTTTCAGTCATTTCAGACTTGTACTTCACACATCCTCATGTACAAAACAATCCCTCGCAATTTACTGAAATGTCGGCCATTTTTCCACACTTCATGTGCACTTACGCTGCGAGAACTAAGGAACCTCCTGTGTTTCTACTATTGAGATGCTGTTGCATTGCTCCTGTTTTACTTAGTTTGAAATGCTTCTACCTTTCAGGCCCTTGGTGTTTTGAAAGCTTTATAACATGCACTTCTCTCAGTGGTGTCAACAGCACCTCTATTTTCAAAAGGAAAAAATGAGACACAAGCTGTCAGGAGTGCTCCCCAGTGGAAAGCTGCCAGTAGAAGAGCTGTTTAGTGAATGTAATTCCACTGTTTTCCTGGGCGCTCTAATGTTACCCAGATTTTTCCACCTTACATTTTATTGTTTAGACTTTGTTGCCTTCCTTTCTCCTCCTTTCTCTGCTTGTTAATTTGACTGTTCCTTGTAGCATTGTATTACTGCCGTCTTGTCATATGCTGCCTACTGAGACAGTCACAGCAAATCAAAGACTCTGCCATCTCATACATACATATTTTCCAATTCTGTTATGTATTCATATATGTATGCATGCCAGTTTGGAATTGTAGGCAATGTCTGTGGTTGGGTGTAGGAAGCAGAACCAAGAACCAAGTGTGGTTTTACATGTATAAAAACACAGTAAAATGGAAGAAGTGTCTGTGAGTATGTATGTATGCCTGCTGGCATGTCTGGCTTGTGTATCTGTCTGTATTTGTGTTTGTGTTCTCCATGTATTTCTTACATGCCTGTAAATGTCATGTGCAGTGCTGCACAGATGAAGAGAGAAAAGAATCAAGTCGTGTTCAGATTGCAAACACTGCAGAGCCTGCAGTGTTTGCTCAGATATCATCAGCAGGTGTTCGCTGTCAGGATTACTCCACATTGCTGCAGCATTCATCTAGTCTGATATGCACCATGCTGCTGTAGTATTCATTTATTCTTAGAGGAGATGCCACAGCTTGGATATTTTTGCTTGCCCTATAACTGTCTCACCACTTGGTGTAAAGCTGAGGCAGTGGCAACAGAAAAGTCACTTCTTGCAGACACATTCAGAATTACTGACCGGGAAATAAATGTAACTTTGTTTTATTTAATTTGGTAAATAAAAGCTTGGTTATTCTAATGGAGAACATGAACAAACAAAATAAATGATATGAGGAGCATACACATTTGCAATGCATGCATAACGTGGGAAATAGGTTAAAACAAAGAACAGACACTAATAACATTATACTACAAAAGGTTGTTGTGATGAATGGCTTTGTTTTTCATATTTTATGTATAATCAGGTTTAGAGTTATAAAAAATACTGGTTGATATTAAAGAAAGAAGTGACATCTTATAAACCCAATCAAACATCATGTTCATTTTTATTCACTTTAGTCAGTGTCTTTTCAGCAACTGAGCCAGCTGCAGCAATTTATCTAATATCATTTCTGATTGTTAACATTATATTTATGGAGGGTCTTCATCAAATCCTGCAGCTGTTAATTCAAATCTATGATGTTTAGAAAAGAACTCCATCCCTGGCTTTCGTCCTCAGGACTAACTGATTTTCAGTTGTCCACTTTTCTTTAATATTGTCTAATAATTCATTCATTATATACCTGAAATATTAATTCAAATTGTTTTTGTGTGATTGATACATTTGGTTCAAGGGCGCTAGACTCAATATAAATCTTTTTATTATTTTTATTTTCCACCATTTAGCACTCAAACAGACCTTTACTGAGGTCATGTCATTTGGATCCTCCTCTTGTGACTAATGGGAAACATGTGTTAAAGACACAATTAAATATAAGATCTGGGAAATTATTAGTATACAGGGTCACATTTGTTTGAATATACATGCTCTCTCTTGTTATGATTTTCTTTGCTATAGTAATTTTTTGTCATTAATCAAAGTAACTGGGAGCCTGGTTTGAGTCCTGTGTCTGTGACTAATTGGTACAGATTGTTCCAGAAGTCTGTTGGTAAATGTTTCACTTTTGAAAGTATTTCTTTAACCTCCCCAAAAATGTGGTACATTTTCCCTTCCATATTATTATTATTATTATTATTATTATTATTATTATTATTATTATTATTTTGCCCCACGTATTTCCTTTATTTCTGATATTAATATGTAAGAATTTGGTTGATTCTGTTTTTTTCTAAAATGTTGGACAAAGTTAAGTTCACTGAAGATGAATTCAGTATCAAAGAAAGGGGATGATATTTATCTTTAATCTATGCACAAAGAACATATTCATATCCAGCCAAACCCAAAATTGTAGATGACTTTATTGTAAACATGATATTCTTACATATTTAGATGGAACTGGGTTGTTACTTTTGCTTGTGGAATAAACTGGCTTATACAGAGAGACCTCGATGTTTACCTTAATGTCATGATAAAATTATTTCAGTTATTATTGTTTCAAGGATGTGTCAAAATGATCAGGTTCAAATCAAAGTATCAAAATGTTTTAAAAGGCTGTATGTATCAAGGTGAACAGAAGAAAAGGGGTGTAATTTGACTGGATGTGTTCTCAAATTGCTTCTCATTATGCAACTTATGAGGCTAACTCATCATTGGCAGACAATCAGGATCAATACATATAATCCACTTTCTTACTGAGCGCAGATGTGTTGAAAACTGTGTTTTTAAGATTCATTCTTCTAGACTTGTAGACCACTCTCAGAATGCAAATAATGGAGTCTTCATAGAAATGTGGTGTCATTATTTCATTGTGGTCTACACAAAGTGCAATGTACGATGAGTCTGTTAAATCTCAAAAAGCCAATGTCCTCCTCCTCTCATGTTGATGTCATGTTGATCACATGACATCAGGTCTGTCCTCTGTTTTTGACTAAAAGCATTAGACCAGTTCTCTTTTATGAAGATGTCAGTTCTGCTTATCCTCAAGCCAGAAGAACTTTATTATAACTGAGTGTCATAGGAACGACTTCCCTGTATATGATCATTCCAGTTCAGTCTCTTGGCAAGTGTCTGTAGACATTTCATCCATAATGAGTTTTCTGAATTTCTCCTCTGTTTCAGTCCATTTATTGTTAACTGATTTAGAGATGCCACCCACACTGATGCAGTTTTTTCTTGGATCGATTCTTAAAGTTGTCAGCTTTACTTGTCAGGTTGTTAAAGTTTTCTTTCACGGAGGAAATATGTGTCACAGTGCCAGTTTGGATGTGTTAAAATGTTGTTATGTGTAACACAAATCTTTTTCTGACTATATTGCACTATATCATTTTTGGAAATATTTTACATTTAAAAAATATTCAATTAATTTTCTTGCCTCCGGTTGGCTTATTAACTCATTATGACTTAATATCTCACAAACTGAGAAACACAGTCCTTATTCTATTGCCTTTTATACCACATGGCAGCCATGGTTAGATGTATTGTGTTTTGGGCTGTTTGTCAATTTGTCTGTTTTATTCTCATGAACAATGTGTCATGAAGTGTTTTTTTTTTCACTAATTTGGACTGAAGGATGCACTGATTGGATCCAAGGTCAAAGTTGAAATTCATATACCGACCTCATAAAACAATAGATTGTCACAAGTTGTTTTGTAGGACCCCAGAGCAGACACGCAGAAGTGGCATGGCCATGGCCATGGCCAAGTGGAATGAAATTGTTTATTTACAAAGTCCATGGTGCAAACAGTGATGGACCAATTGGTGGGGTCCAGTGCTGGGGTTCCTGTGAGGTGAGTGCAGGTGAGTGAGATCCAAAGAGCAGATCAAGGGCAGCAGCAGGTGTGGCAGGCAAATGCCAGTAAATGAGGCAAATATCCAGGACAAAAACACAAAGAGAAAATCCAAACACAGTGATCACCAGGCAAAAACACTGGAAGAACATAGAGTAAAGAAACAATATGGCAATGAGTGAGGTGAAAAGCATGTTTCTTAAACTACAGGTGTTGAGGTGAAATGAAGAACATGTGTCCCAGGTAATCAGCTGCCAGACCCTGTGATACTCAGACCCTGAACCTGGCGATACTGTTCTTTGTATCAGATCAAAAATAAATGTATCCCCTGTTAAAAGATGTCATCCAACACTTTTCTTTGGATGGGATCTCAAAACTATGTATTACAGCATCAGCATTTTATTTTTAACAATTTAGCAGTAAACAGTATACAGCAACACATTGTTCCTTCGGCAATGTATTCTCCGAGGAATATGTGGATGCAAATATTTGATACACCACTGCAGTGTTGCTTCAGGATGCAATATTGAATTGCTCCAAAAGAGAAACCAGGTTTGGATTTTGTATTTGCACTGAAATTGATCTGAAAAAGTCAAAACAGTGTGAAGTAATGGAGATAATCTTGGCAGTTGATGGTGAAATAATCCCATATGCACTGGGTTGATTCTTTGTGTGCAGCATTATGAGTGCAGATGCTGATCTTGGCCATGTTTCTGTTCATTAACATAATGAAAGAGAACCCATGTTACCAAGCACAAAACAAGTGGGAAACAGACACTGTGTTCCCCCTTTGTGCCCAAAAAAACATATTTGTTTCTGGCACCTTTTTCGTCTCAGGCGCCTCATGTCTTTGGCCAAATTGTTGCCCCCGGTGGTGAGGCAATTTCTTCTCTCCCTTTAATGTGGCTGCTATGATTTCTATGTGGAATCTCTTGCTGTGTTTAACAAAAAGAGAAACTGCTGGTCAGTTTGTGACTGCTTAATGTAGATGTTTTCTTTAACATTATACACCATTGTTTATGCACATTTGGGGACTGCATAATTGTGCTATTCGTTAATGTGTAGTTCCTCATTCTTAGCACCAAACACAGAATGTTCATACTTGGGTCTTTTCAGCAGGTCCACTTATCTAGAAACAATCCAATTAGGTATTCCAAAGGAAAATGTAGTCATTGGCATAATTGGCATGTTGATTAAATTAAATATTTAACTGAGATATTTACCTCTTTAAATTTTAATCATAAATCATGAAGTGATTTATGACATAGAAAGTAATTCCTTCCAGCATTGTTAAGCCTCCTGGAATATATATATATATATATATATATATATATGTACTTCAGTTTTCAAGCAAATAATCATGATTATTATTTTTTCTATAATCCGACATAGATTTAGATTTCTATTATATGGTCACTTTGTCCAAATGCTGCCTGAAAATTTGCTCCAGCATTTTCAGAGATGTGAGTACCGACCTGCTGGGTGAGACCAGTTCGTGAGGTGACCAACCAGTCAGTATTATCTCAGCTAGCCCAATTCACCATTAGCCCTATTGTATATGGTGATTTGAACTGATATGTTTGAATACCAGGTTCATTCTAACATAATCCTTGTAAAAAAACAAAACTACACTATTTTATCTGGCACTATTTCAAGAGATCTTAGGTTGTTTTTGCACTTGACCACTCCAGACCAAGGTCTCTACCATGGTTCGTATTTGTTAAATACATTATATCCATTTTACCCAATTAGTTTTGCTTTTCTCCCTGCAATTTAGGGATTGAACTTAAGACCTCTGCATTGTGTACTCATCTCTTCATGCTTGACAATTATTGGTTTGTAGATGAGCATGCATTGTGGTGTGGTGTTTAATTTGCGTGGAGAAAAATGAATAGATTCATTTTGTTGTTACTGTTGCTGTTACTGTTGTTACTATTGTTTTTAGCCCCATTGATAACCAATTAGGTGATGCCCCCATCTCACTGTTACAGTGTTGCCTGTGGTGTGTTTTGCCAGAAATTGAAATGGAAATATTTCTTTTATTATGATGATAATTTATTAAGCTGCAATTGTGCTTCCTACACTGTTATTGTTATGGCATCCTCAACTCCCCATATGTCCCATGGCTCATTACTGTTGGTTATTTTTCTGTGACTTTTTTGCAGAGAGTCTCATTTCTGCTTCTTTTGTTACTTTTCTTCTCCTGTGTAGTAGAACATTAGTGAATAGTTGAGTGTGGAAGCAGCAGCTGTAGCATTAGCATCATTGGAGGCTGAATTATGCATTAAGGTTAAAGCTTCTAAAAGATTCTGCTTGTGATTTATTAATGTTTGCTTGGAGATAGGAATGGATTAGGCCTGTGACAGGCAATGATGACACAGCCACAACAGCCAAATCAAAGATAAAACATAGTAGAGCTCCACTGTTTTACAGCATCTCACTGTATGTCTTGGATTGGCTGGTGACATTGGAGGGACAGAGCTGCTCATTAAAGAGCAACTGGTGGTGAGTTTGTTCAGATCAGCAGCCAGACAAACCTGTCCTGACTGTGGAACAAGTCTTTGTTTGTTTTTTTTTTCCTTTTACCCCAACCGGTCGAGGCAGGTGACCATGCACTCTAAGTCTGCTCATTGTAGGAAATGTTTGGTTTCTCTGTTCTATAATGTAAAGTGCCTTAAGAAAAATGTTTTGTATGATTTGGCATTATACAAATAAAGTTGAATTGAACTGAGGGATCAAGCGAGTTTTTACATACAGTGTCTTTGGTTTGGTTTATTTGTAGATGTTGTTCTTTGAGCTACACTAGAATATTACTCCCAGCATGCACTGGGACAGTTTGCTGCAGAAAATTAAGCAGATGGGGTAAGAGAGAGCACCTCTGTGATGCTGTGACTGGCCGTCACCCATCACGGCCGCTATGGACATTGTGTGTGTGTGTGGCCTGAATGTATAAATGAGTGTGTGAATATATTGTTTTTAGCTGTAAAACATACTGGTTGTCATGTCACTACATCCGTCTTGCGTGTATAAAATGTGTAACAAAGCCAAAGCGTTTGATGAGTGCATGCGCCGACGCTGAAGCAATGTTTTAACATAGTAGGATTACTTTAACAACACAGAATAAGACGACAGACATGATCGCTCACGAGCATCCAGCACCGTGCAGGCTGCGCAATAGTAGCCAAGTTGTAGGCCATGGCTCTATGAACCTAACCATAGTACACCCTCCAAGATCAGGGACAATGTTTTTGCTGACTTCAAGAACAGCTCCAGCAAAGAAAAAGCCACCACAATCACCCCACAAAAGAACGAAGAGCCACACTCCACTCCACTCCATATATCAGGCAAATCAAAATCTGAAAAGCTGCTGGTTCTGATGGTGTTCCAGGTTATGCCCTCATGGCATGTGCAAACTGGCTTGCTGTAGTCTTAGCTTAAAATTCAGCCAGTCCAGCCACAACAACACACTGTAGATCTCACCTGCCTGAAAACTACTACTATCCCCGTTCCTCCGCAGACCTCAGCAGTCATTATTGCCTTCAAACCAAATAGAGGTCCAAGAAAGTGCATAAAATGGACTGCACATCACTGTTGAGGAGGTTAAGCAGGTTGCTAGCTTCAAATACACAACTTCAGATTTGTGAAGGCAAGGATAGTTCAAGGATAGTTCCCTCCCAAGGGATGTGATGGGTGTGTAGAGACTAAGCACTGGTGTGAGATGGAAGAGTATGGAACAACAAACTGCATTTCATATACAACTTTATTATGCAGAAAAACAATAACCATGTAATAATAATAAGTAATAAGCATAAGAAACAAAGCATGACAACCTAATCGAGACACCAAATAATTGAACAGTTGTGAGGTAGTCAGGGTTATAGGCACAAGTTGCATTTAAAGAATCCAGCCAGCAAGTGTTGCACTTCCTGACACAGATTTTAGTGCTTAGTATGTGCCAATTGCTGGGTTGTAGTATATGGGCTAAGACCCATGTACTACCAGTATGATACAACCCTGTATGATCGGCAGTCTCTGAAGCATGGTTGAACCTGAGCTATGAATGCATTAAAATCTTAGTTTTTAATTGTTCTGCAAGAACACACTGTGCATAGCCCTTGGCTCACTGAGCCACCAGGAACCATCTCACATCCCTAGACTCTGTGGTATAATCTTCTTGTACTGTCACAACAACTAAATCTGCCACCTGTGTCATACACGATCCTATTATCTTCATGTTACAATCTAAACAGTGCTGGAGCTGCCTGACATCATGTTGGAAAGATAGACAGGTACATCCTGTTTGAAATTCCTGTCACACTGGCTTTGCTGAACTTTGCCTTCCAGCCTATTTCATGGCTGATCCATCATGCACATCAAGTGTGTGTGTGTGTTTAACCCACTAAAGGACTCAGTTGGCCTTCATTACACTACTTCCTATCTCCCAAAATGCTTTGCTCTCCAGTTTTTCATGTGTTAGGGGTTGTGTGCAGGTGTGGGTGGTTGTGGGATGTCGGATGTGCAGCAGAGCTTCAAATTGTCTCTCCTTGCCTCCCATTGAGAGCTGTGGTTTTCTGAGGTAATAGGCATGCAAATAAGATGGTGTGCGCGTATATTTCCAAGCAGTGTTGCATCTTGGCACTCGGTCAATAACATTATGGAAATGTGCCGCGGAGTCTGTGGGTCTCACTGTTTGAGTTGGATAACAAGGCAGTCCAATGAGCCTGTTAGCACGGCGACAGTGACAGAATGAGGTGTTTGTATTGTCACACACTGTATCACAGCAGACGACAGGTGGGAGAGAAAAAAGGATGTACTGGAAACATATAAAGAGCAGCAGTGAGAGAGGTGGAAAACACTAGTGATCAGAGCTCTACCTTCCTTCTGCCTTTGCTCTGTTTACCAAAGGAAACTGCGCAAACATATATCCCCTCATTTTTGTGTCTCTTACTTTTTTGTTAACTGTCAAACTTTCTGTTTGTTTGAATTGAATCGCTTGCACTTGCAATGTAACACAGCATCTTAGGTTCACTCACTGGTGACAGTGTATTGGGTGTTCGTGAAGCCCTACCTCAAACATGCTGATGTTCAGATTTAACAGGATGAGAAATTGAGATGTGGCTTATTCAGACTGTGTCTGCTTAATTGCTTTGGTGTAATTATTGCCATTCTCAAGACAATTTCTCTGCCTGGAGAAGGTTTTTTTCACTGTGCCATTTCCAGTGCGTATGTGTGTAAGAATAGAGTCCAATGGGAAATTTGAACATCTGTGTCTCTCTGCTGCACTATGCCCTGGAGAGAGCTAGAAATAGATGATTTTCCTACAAGGAATCTGCATCAGCAGGTAGAAAATCAAAAGGAAAAAATGGCATAACATATGGTTAACCTAGCAATTACTATATCATTCTATATGACTGCAGCTTGCACTCATTATTAACATAAAAATGTGCTACGATTATGCCATCCATCCAGGAGAACACATTATAAAACAAAAAAAAAACAAAAAAAAGAAACAGAAAGAGCTTACACTATAATCTGTTCTCAGACCAGCCAACTGTCAATTGCACAATTGTTATTATTTATTATTATTATTATTATTATTATTATTATTTTTAAATTATTCCCTCTGAGAGAAAATGTAGCAGCAGATTCACTATAAGCTTTTGCTGCAAATGTGGTGCCAATAGGAACTGCTGACCCAATTTAAGAAAAAAGTGTAGCATAACTCTGTGATGATCTTTATGACATTGACTTTTGCGTGTGTATGTGTCTTACATAGTCTTAACATTAATTTTATATGTAGCACTTTTTCTAGTCTTTGTGACCACTCAGGGTGCTTTACATTACAGGTCACATTAACCCATTCATACAGTGCCTCTATACTATGTGCTTTTCTTTCAGTCACACTAAATGCTGCATTGTCATTATTTTGACTTGTTTTGTGACTTTTTGTATTTTTACCATAAAGGTATTTATTGTAAAAAAAAAAAAAAAAAAGACATCCATCAAAAGACAAAAGCTAATTAGTGGAATTACTGGAATTTCTTATGTTACTAGAAATAACTTTTTTGAAGAACATTACATAAATGTGTGAGAAAACGTTAACATTTTTATTGACTGTGGTTGCAGTTCTATGAGCCATTTTAATGTCAGAATCGACGAGACTGAGTGTTTGTATTGTTATCAATTGATGAACAAAGCTGGAGATTTGTGGCAAAGTCAATCTCACAGGAGATTGAGTTATAAAAACACATCGATCTCCAAAAGTTCCTGGTTTCTTATCTTGGTAATGAATAAAGACGAGCTGTGGGACAAGATGAGGCAATACAGAGATGACATAAATATATGAACCATAGATGGGATTCTCTGCTTGATATTCTCTGAATTCCTCTCTCAAGCCACAGTTCTCTTTTTCCTGTTCAGCAGTCTGTAAAAAGTTAGTTTTTCTTACATGATGTTTAGTCTTCCCTCCACATAAAAGCTAGCTGTAAGATAGCTTGAATGGCAATGAGCATTAAGGCAGAATTATTAATCAAACACTATCTCTGCTGCAGTTGCCTCTTTTGGCCAATTAAGCTGCATTCCATCCCCACTGCTCTCTCTCTGTCTCTGTCCTGTCTGGCCCCAGCTCCCTGAAGTTCATTTGGGTTGAGAGAGATACTTGGCCAAATGCAAAAGCATTTAGGATTAGCTGTTACAGCTGTGCAGGCTTCCCCTCCAATACACAAATTAATTCTTATTTGAATGTGCAATAGGATAGAACTGGAGGATTACTAACTAGGTGACAACTGTCAGAGACATTTTACTCTTCTCTTCTTCCTCCTGTCAACTGTCTGCTACCTCCTCCTCCTCATTGTGTTTATGTACTAGTCATTCTCCAAGATAGATTTTTTGGATTTCAATTATGTACCACACTGTGCTCACATTGCAATTACGCATGCCCTGACCAAAGCCAGGGCAGACAGGGCACAATAAAATCAGTTAAAATATACTTTGGAAAAAAAGGAAAAGGTTGGAAAAAAGGAAAGAAGAGATTTTAATAAGATATGGTCTGTAAATGGTTGGTGGCAACTACAGCAAAATGTTATGAATAATAATATTTTTTTTGAGTTTTTATTTAAATGTGAGTAGGTCAGGTCCAGTAAATAAAAAGTCATAGAAATGATATAGAAACTGTAAAAGAAACTGGTGGACTTCCAGGATCCTGCATTAGTGACAATAAATGAAACCTGTGGGATAAACAACCAGTGGAATATTTTCCTCAAAAGTATCAGGATGAACCGGAGAAATATTTGATTTCTACTGTGGAGGGAACATCAACAGTGTGTTTGGCTGCTGAACAAGTTGAAAATTTTGTTTCTGTATGTGTTAATGTCAGAAACATTTAGATATATAATTAAGTCACTGAAGAAAAGGGAGATGTTTTAAAACTCATGACCATAATTGTAAAAAAAAAAAAAAAAAAAACTGTCAAAATGATGCAGAAATAAATCATATTCTCTGAGATGTGTTGTTTCCTGGTTTGGACATCATGTTAGAACGTGTTAGAAACACCTACAGTACATATCATACTAACACCTTCCTAAAATAATCACTCATTTTTCAAGTTTTTTACTTTGTGTAAATTATGTAACTTAACCGAAATAAGTGACACTGACAAACTAACTAAGCAGTAGTTCCTAATCATTTATAAATGTCTGTAAATGTTTAGTTTTTAATTAGTTCTTCATTTAGTAAGTGTTACTAATCTTTATAAACATCCGTTATTCTAATGTCTTACCAAAACATCCATTGTCTTGTGGGCAGTTGAATTAAGCTACATCAGATTCCAGCAGTGGCTGATATATTGTTGAGTTAACATTTAAACAACCACAGACTGTAGAGCATTTCCATTCTTTGTGCTAGCTTTATGGGGTTAGCTATTTTGCTGACTAACACACAAACTAAAAAAACTCAATAAAACTCAATAATAAGACTAAACTGCCATGCAATATTTATAGCCTAGCCTTTATTAATAAGAAGTAAACTTATAGTAAAAATCTCATCACTTACCAATTTGGGACGAGTCCAAAATCATGGAAATTAGTTCACTGAAGGTAGCCTCCATCTTGGAAAGCTAACAAAATTGCCTATGTCACATTTTATTTGGACTTTTGGAGTGTGACTTTGGAAGTCACACTCTCAACATAGACCTCTATTTTAAAAGGGTAGAACTAAATGATTTGATCAGCTGAGGGTGTGGGTGGTTTTACCACAGGTGGCCAGCATCATAAGAAGATGATGTAGGCAAAAAAGTCCAATTTTACCAAAAAATGACTTCTGTGTTTATTTTAGGAAGGTGACGATTTTCAAACTAATAACTGCAGACATCTTTGTTTGGACTCTGTGTGACTGAAAAACCTGTGATATGTGATAATTACTACTGATGGGTGCAGTAGTGAATTAATCACCACTTTTCTTACTTATTCTTACTGTCTGCTCTTGAACAATGTTGTTAGAGTTCTGTTTTAACAACAAACACATACAATTGTGTGTAGGCCCTTGTCTCTATTTTTTACCTGAAGATTTAACTTTCTTCATTGTCTGTGGACGTTCAATTCTGTTGACAAAGTCTGGTTGTATTTCTTATGAAATGTTAGTCAGATGGATTGGGGCCCTTATTAAATGAAATGAATCACCCTTAGGTATTAGCTGCGATGAACCCAGTGCAGGTTTTTTCACACCAGAATAATTTTTATAACCCTGAAAAAGATTACACAGAGAAAATAAATGACTGAACTTACTCACACTTTGTGCCCCACAGGGCTTAGAGGATGACTGGTTGGCAGCAACCGGAACACTTCCTCATGGCCTGGGGGTTATTTTAGCTGTGAACAGTCAACTTGACAAGCACCGAGGCATAAAACTTGGACAGCCATCAGAATCAACCGCCCCATGCAGATTGTGCAAAACAGCAAACTGATGCCGTGTCTCGTATTGCATACTCCCATACTCATACTAACCACTTTAAGGGTGTAAGTGCATTCACACTGACAAGTACGTCAAAATGCCTCAATGACGCCATCTTGGCTATGTAGCTAAAGGGACAGTGGCAGCAGCATAATCTCCACCTCACATGAAACATGAAGCCGTATAAACAAACATCAGCACTAGTAAGACTTTCATTATTGATTATAATTTAAAAGAAGCTGGCAGATATCTTCGCAGCCTGATTTGGCAATTCAGGTTCTGTTTGGTGGCAATTTTCTATTTAAAAAAGAATAGAAAAAGAAGACGTTGCAATCATCATTTCCGGTAAGTGCACAGCGAGAGGTGCACTTAAGATTGCGTACTCTGTTGAAGTGCGGGCAGTCAGGCACTATGGAAGTATACATAGCATACTATGTGGAAGTATGCAATTGAAGTATCTGATTTGAGACACATCACTAGACTACACAAAGTTTGGATCACTTTCTTCCCAGATGAACATGGCGGCCACATCTATTAATAGTCCAGTGGTCCAGCTCTACACCAGCACCTGCCAAATTAGCATGAACATTTCTAGGCTGAATCAGTGTTTCGGTGTTTACAGAGCAGCAGGGTTTTCCATTGGTTAGGCTGGTTAATGGTGTACTCATTGAGCTCAGGTTTGATCCTTTACAGCTGCACAGCCACACATGCACAAACACACACACACACACACACACACCAATGCATCCTCGGGTCAGACACTTAACCCCTCATCGTAAGTGGAGGCAGGGAAGAGGCTCCCTGCTGGATGTGAACAAAGTCTGTTGAATCAAACAGTGTGTTTATCCTTCTGACCCATTTCCCCTGTCTGTCAGTGTCATTACCCCCCCCTCCCACTAACCCCCATCCTCTCTCTCTCTCTCTCTCTCTCTCTCTCTCTCTCTCTCTTTCTCTGTCTCTGTCTCTATGTCTCTCTCCTCCCCATAAGCAGCTTGAAGCAGCACACTGACTTGAAGCCACTAGCAGAGTATGTTTTCCCTCAGGCTTACACACTAACTGCAGTGGGTCAGGCTCTTGTACTGTGAGTCTGTCTATACGTTGAAATAGTATGTACATAAGTAGCCATTTGTCGTAGCTGCAGGGATTTTAGCCCCATTCCATAGTCACAATCTAGTGGTGCCCTCTTCTGAAACAGCATTACCCCACTGGTTGCTTTATTTATGATGAAATGTGTAGACAGAAGTCTACACATTTAGAAAATATGCTCACTGTCAGTGATTATATATAATTTGAATTTGAAATAGGAGTAGTGATTAATTCATTTTATGTACAATTGAAATTCATGACTATTTGTTCATTTGGACAACTTAGGACAAAATGGAAATGGCCATCTCAGATGCCATTGTTTGGATTTGTTCTAAATTTACTGATGACAGTCTACACTAACCTACACAAAATCACGCTGTAAAAGGCAACCCCACAACCCAGTACCATTTACATATACAAGAGCACAAATTAATGAGATTAACTGTACAGATCTTGTTCATAAAATATTAAGTTCTAACAGAGCATTGGGATATTGTTAAGCATATGCATTACACATACAATTCACGCACACTTCTGAAGCAAGATTTTTGACATTTGAATCAGCATTCCCACATACTGCACTGCACATGCCTCCATATTACCATGGAAATTGTCAGGCTAATTCTGCTTTAACCTAGCCCTTCTCTTGAGGATGCATGCTGTACAGCACACTGTCAAAGCTCACCTTATTCACACACTCTGTCAAGTGGAAGTAATTGCCAGTGGTATGACCTGTGTGCCCATGTGTGTGGGTATATGTGCTGTGTGCTTATGTGCATGGCTGTGTGTACTCTGGCGTGTTGGTGCTTTTTCCTCATTTCCCGGTGAGTGCAAGTAATTTTGTGGCATAGCCTTTTTATTAACATCTCTGTAGCTTAAATAATGCACCCTGTTGGTATCTGACTGGTTCCACACCTCGTTATCTTTTCTGAGTAAATGGGAAGGAGACCTTTTTGCTTCTATTTCCCTCTTTGTATATTCATTTAGTAATATGCTTGTTTGGTAAATTAGCATTTTTTTTTTCATTCATTTAATTTATTTAAACCCTCAAAAGATGCACTGATAGAAATGTCATCTTCATTCTGAGGTACAAACAGGATGATAATTGCATTGTTGTTTGATCTGAAACAAATTCAAAAGTAAAAGTGTAACAATAGGCAATGAGAGAAAATAATAAACTGGTAGGTCCTCATCCACAAATCAGCAGGGAAAAAGCTCCAGCCTCTCATGAAACGTAACAGTGGTTAAGCAATTTAGATAACTGATGATGATTTGGATAAGTATATTGGGTTAGCTATTGGCTCACTGATAATCATGTGGGTAGAAATGGACAGAAAAGTGGATGCTGTCATTTTAAGTTGATGTCAAAAGTTCAAGACATTAAACTTGATGTCTTGCGTGTGGTGACTACGGGGATTATCTTAAGGAGTTGCCAAAAGGAGTTAAGGAGTTGCGTAAATGTGGCCAAATGGCCACATTTATTTTCATTTTCAATATTATAATATTTGCTCAAATGTTTTCCTAACTCATCTCACTCATCATTTCCCTTATAGTGCATCAAATGCTATAAGGGAAACAGTTTTGGTTCAGCAGTCTGCACAAGACTATGATGAGGACTGGGACCTTATTAAAACCGTAACCTTAACTATATATTTCTCTTGCCATAAACATCCATGCAGCAATCAAAAAAAAAAAAAAAAAAAAAAAAAAACTGTGAAATTCACTTAAGAGTTGAGCTACGCTGATGCTCACTATCGCTGTTGTTTCTCTTAGCTACATCTGCAGATGTGACCAATGTGCTTGTGACTTTTAATCACCAGAACAGATCATGTTGTGAGACACTACTATGATTGTATTTATAATTTAGAGTTTGCACTGCACTGAAGGTCTTCATAAGGTTGTGCCCTCTATAGTCAAAGGTGATACACGTTATCGTAATAAAGTCTAGGTTGAAAAAAAGTACCTTTTAAGAGATCATTAGCAAACCTCAATTTATTCTAACCCATGTGGTAATAGATAAGAATTCACATTAAGTCAGTACCACTAGGCCTGATGCATGGTTCATAATGGTGTCTGTGGAAAGCATAGTAAGAGTTAGACTGCACAGGAGGTGTCACAGCAGTGTGTGTGGGAATTGAAAGCTATTACAAGGGAATTGACTACTCTTCATCCCAGCACATCTATAGCTTTGTGTCTCCTCATACCCCTGGTCTCTTGTCTTTTTTCTGCCCTCATCTGTCTCTGTTTTTGGCAGACTCTGACAGAACACCAGGGTGTTAAAAGTGTCATTAAGCTTTCATTAAAACACCATCATCATTAGAGAAGGATTAGTTATTCCCTGGATCCTCCACTTCAGTAGCTCAGGAATATCAAAGTATATTAAAACAACAATATTGCAGTTACACTGAGAAGTAACACTTGTCTACAACCAGCTTTTTTGTTGTTATTTATATTTTTTTTTTTTTTTTTTTTTAAATGAGACAGTCGATAATGAGTTGATGAGATGAGTAAATAATTGATACGTCTGCTGTGAATATGTGCTATCTGCATAGTTGTTTTGGCCTGTAAACTGTATGTGGATAAACTGAAATGACTGTACTTTGGATACAGCTGAGGATGAAGTATACTGGTGCTTATACTGGGTAATATACACCAATCAGTGATAACATCATGACCACTGACAGGTGAAGCAATAGAAATTTGAATCATCTTGTTATAATGGCACCTGTCAGTAGGTGGAATATATAAACCAGCAAGTGAACATTTGTCCTCCAAGTTGGCATTAGAGGGATATAAGCAACTTTAACAAGAACCAAACTGAGATGCCGAAGACTGAGTCAGAGCATCTTCACTGCAGATGCTCTGACATCACAGCTCTCTATGATGTTTCCAGTCTGCAGTGGAGCTGATGTACATGGGGAGCGAAGGCTGGCTTTTGAGGTCCAATCAAATAGAGCTGCCATTCAAGAGAATGTAATTTTGACTTTTGAGTATTTAATAGCAGTGGCCACAGTAATATTCCTGCCACAGTAGCAACCCAGTCTCATCAGAAAATAAACAAATATCAATATCTGTTGCCTGGTCACGTTTTTCTCCTTCACTCATTTCTATTACTTGCGATCAGGTTACGTGTCTGTCAAGTCTCTGCCTGCAGGAACAAATCAATATGGCTGACGTTCTTTATAATTTTGGTGGAAAATGCAATGTTTTAAGAGAGTTTTTATTTGAATTTTGATGACATTTCTAGCACTAAATATGTACTTTATTGACTGAGTGTATATGATGTAATAAAGAGGTTTTGTGAGACCTCGCTAGAAAAACATTGTAGTGACACATTGTTATTATTCTGATTGCTAGGGACGCCCATATAGCGACATATAGTTACATTTGCGTTTCTTTTAGATGACAGGTCAGACCATAGACATAGAATTAGACAGTCTGTTGAAATCCAGACATTTAAATTTAATCTGTTCACAAAGAACATATTCATATTGAGCCAAACCTGGGATGGTACCAGCCTTTACTGGCATTTTATGTTTGCAAAGTTTGCAAAAGTGTGTGTTGAGTCCATGATTTGGGTGAACATTCTGTATTATGTATAAATAAAGGTAGACAAACAATGTTCACTGTATGAAATTATTAATTTTTAAAGAAAATTCACACCACGGTAAACCAGGTTACGCACGCGCACTGTATGGCAACACACAAGGAACAAACTACAGTTACTGTGTTTTTAACAAATTTCATATTTTATTTAATTTCTATTTTTTCTTTAGTTTCTGCTTGTCATAACTTTTTTGAATGAAGCATCCCCTGCTATGCAGTGTTTTCTGTTAGATTTCATGTGTTTAAAAAAGAAACAAAAACATCGACATTAGACTAATGATATCATGGTTGACATGCACAGCACCAGTGTACAATCAACTCACGTGTCCGACTAAGTTTTGTTGCCACCATCAGCTCATCAAGACAAGTGAGGACAAGTGAGTGTGGACAAAGACAAGTGGGACAAGCAACTAGTGGAGGGAGGATATAGACTGAGTGGTTTTACCCTTCCAGCTGTGGATGCAGATGAGGCATACTTTTTGTATCTGCAAATTTTTATGCTTGCTTGTTGAAAGGGTGTTATATGAATTTCAAATTGGCTGGTTTCTGGCAACAATTATTGTTATGCAAACCACCACTATATTAAACCTTGTGTCAACTCACCAAAACCTGCTACATCCTCCTCTTTGTGAATCATTGTAATATCTGTAAACAGAAGCATCAGATAAGAATAAATGTGATCTTATCATTAAACTTTGACAGATACAGGTATCTCAAAGCTTAGTGGATGGAAAATAAATCACAGTAAGTACCGTTTTGACCCAAATATAAGACAGTATTTTTTCTCTAGAAAAAAGTCTGAAAAAGTCATCTTATATTTGGGGTCCAGAGACCCCAGAGGGATCTAAACCAACAGGTGACATCAAACGTCTTCTCCCCAAACGAGTCAGAGCTTCTTCTTCTCACTTACACACATCAGAGACCTGAAGAGATGTGTGAGTCTCTATGCCATCTCCGCGGCATGGAGACTCACTAGAAATCAGTGACTCAACCGTTGAGCAAGTTAACAAACAGCAGAGGAGACAGTGTTTCTTACACATTGACCAGATTGTGATGCTCCGTCATAGTTTCAAAATTGGACCAGTGATAACTGTCCTCTGCATTACGGCCACCAAGTGGTTGGTAGCCCTAATGCTAATGCTAATGCACACACACATGTTAAAAACTGCTCCTAGGGGCCACCACCCATAGCAACGTATATATGCCTAGCTGTTTGCTAGTTCGAGTCCCCATCTAGACTAGCTTCCCTGTGTGTGTTCTCCTCCATTCCCGTCTCTCTTCACAGTCTCTATCATTAAAGGTAAAAATCCCCAACAAATAATGATAAAAAAAAAAAAACAAAACAAAAATGAATCTATTCCTAGATGATGCATGCTTGCTATTAAAGATCATGTGTTCGCTCACTAATTTTTCCAAAAATGGGTCTTGAAAAAGACGGTTCATCTTATATTCGAGGTCCAGAGACCCTGGGGTCTAAAACAACAGGTGGCATCAAATGTCTTCTCCCCACTCATTTGGGGAGAGGATGTTTGACGCCACCTGTAACTGCCAGAGGACTCGTAACCGAGGCTCCTACTCATGGAGTGTATGCATGCAGTTTGCAAATTATTTTTAAACTTAAAGCTTACATTTTTTCAGTGTCATTTCTCTTTTTAATGGCAAAGCTGAATAAATTGTGACCTTTCTCTTGTCATTTTGTGGGGAAAAAAATGACCTTGGTCCAGTTTTACAGAAAACCTGTCCTTACTTCTTTTCCTAATACCTATTTGTATAGATGAGAGACACAATATCTTTAGTGAATACACCTCTATACAAAGACAGTTTTATTCCCTAAGATACATGTCTCAAGGCAGCCAAGTCTGAAGTGGTGTGGATAACAGTCAGCGCCTCCAAATTGGAGGCTATGGTTCTGTGCCAGGAAGGAATAAATTGCTTTACGTAGAGGGTGAGGCTGCCAGGTCTCGCTCATAATGAGGGGAGGATGGAACAGGAAATTAACAAGGCTCGTGATATGGATTGTCTAGGGTCCATATCGCCAGCAACGCAGCTTCAATGTTTTTATTATGAAATACAATTAATTGTCGATGTACCACTATAACGTGTACAGTCAATGGAAAGATGTACATTCATAAATAAAAATTATTTTTATGTGATGTGAACGGACACCATGTGTGTTCACAAGGAGGAGAAATGTTTGCAGCAACTTTATTCCTCTGTCTGTGCTTACACAGGAAGTGCACAGTTGGTGAGCATGGCCTGTATAGAGCAACCATTCACTGTGACATTTGCTCGATATCATAAAAATGCAGACATCAAAGAATGAATTCCTAGAGGACAGAGGATATCAGAACCACTGCTGTCAAGAGTCCCTTCGAGGGGATTGATTGATTTTAAACGGAGGCCTTAAATAGTCTTTAGGAATGACCAGATCAGGAAAAAAGAAGACCCAGACAAGATGAAACAAAGACATGAATAATTTTGTCCTAATTATAGATAGATAAAGTGGTAATATGTCTCACAGAAACCAAATCAGTTCCTCGATCATACCTGAATCTATATTTTGTCTCATGTCTCAATACTGATCCAGCAAAGTGTATGATAGTGAGGTGTCACATTTTCACAGGGAAATGAGACGACCCTCCTATAGTAAAATCCTCCTGCTTTTTAGCAACGTTGCATTCTTTTTTCTCAATATGGGGAGCCATTGGATGTGTCTCTCCTCTTATTCTAAAAATATTTCTGTCTCTGTATCAGCTGTCTGTCTTGTCACTTTCTCATTGTCTCTTAAAAATATACGCAATGCATATTCACACTGCCATATGGCCAATGAGGTCGTGAGGTTACATATAATTTCCAACTCCAGTCTGATACATGTTTCAACTTGGAGAGTAAACCTGTCTTCTTAGCCATATGAGTAGTTTGGGTTCAGGAATTGATCCAGGCATTAGTCCACTTTGATTCAGACCATAGACCAAACAAAACAGCGGATGTAGTTCCTAGGTTTTAATATATTGTAAAATTATTGATTCATATACATATCTATACAAACACACACACACACACACACACATATCTGCCCAGCCCCCCACCCTCACCCCTATTTTGCACAAATAACATTACAGTAATTACAGTTGTTGTTCAATCTGTTACCATGACCATATAATGATACTTCATCTACTATATTGCCAATATTACACAGACAGGGAAATCAAATGGTTTCATGGTTTCACTGAGAACCTCAAACACTTACTTCCTGACAGTTTTTAAACTAAGTGGTTTGATGATTTTCTGCCTGCCCTGCACATCATGGAGTCAGCGACTTGTCTCGCCTCTGTGAACGTGTCAAGATGTCAGAGGCCTGACACACACACACTGGCCCTATAGAGCCAGGCTGTCAGTCCAGGTATCAGTTAATATCAGTGTCCAGTAATGGAAAGACTGATTTACAGAGCATGGACCACTGCCCAGGTATTGATTTGTTGAGTTCTCTGTATACTGAACATCCAGAAAATGGAGAAAAGAGGACAGGGAAGATTAGGAGAAGGTTAAAGTCCACACCAAAAATTAACAGTAGAAGGAGTGGGGGAATGGGGGGACGACAACTTGATGTTTTATGATGTTCCATCTACGCCTTAATACCAAAATCCCAGTACCAGAAGTGGAATGTAACGAGGAGTACATATCTATGGTTACTGTTGCCAAGGGATGGAAAATAAAGAAGTAGCGAACCTACAGAGAGCTACAGAGTTGCAGTGAACATTGTTATACATTGTTATACATTGTTTTTGTTATACATGATAGATTATAAGCATATTATGAGCAGTCTATAACAACAAGGAGTAAAATGAAATGAGGAAAAAGGTGCTGCACTTTCTAAAGCAGCTTCTAAAAAATGCCTTTTTATTTCTACAATTGACTGACGTTTTACCCTCTCTGCTTATTTTGTTTCTACTGGTTAACAGGAAAGAAAAGAAGGGAAAGGGGAAAGGAAAATAAATAGGCCAGCAGGACATATTAGAACTCCAATTTGTTATGTGGCTTTGTTAACACAAGCAGTGATAATGATATTATTATTATTATTATTATTATGCATGCCCATTGTGTGCCATTGTCCAGGATAGCATTTGCCTTACACAGCATCTATCTGATAAACAGCAGATTAGATGTTGCTTATGACCATCTCAAGTTTAGATAACTCAAGTTTATGTTATATCATTGTGAAGTGAATTGAAATTAAAGCAGCTGTGCTTTAAATAAGAATGTGCCTCCGTCAGAAGTGTCATAAATGTCGCTGACAAGCTCATTTGTACTGGACACAAAAAGTACCCACACTTATCTGCTGTCATCTGCCCTGATTGTGTGTGACAAATAGAATTTGTTTTCATGATTGTTAATCACATTTACATTTTGTTCAGATCAAAAACACATATGGAGGTTTGGAGTGTTGGTGTATCTGGACCTACAAAGGCACCATATATCAGTAAAACTAAATAACCAAATACAATTCAATTTATCAAACTACTACACAAATTACAAAGTGCTTGGGGGTAGGATCAGTTTTTGTATAAACACTTTCCATAATTACTGATTGCATATCTACATAAAAGTATTAATAAATCTCCTCGATTTTACTAAGTTAATTAAATACAAAAATTAGTAATAATTATGTGTGAGACACAAGGGTTTTTGACAACTGCTGTCAATAATCCTTGTTAATGAAGCATGTTGTTAAGAACATGAAGGTGATGAAGTCTTGTTGGTGCCTATATATGGCTATCAGAATCATAAAACCAAAGCTGGATATGGGTACAGGAAATTGAATATGTTGAAATTAAATATTCAAGAAACAGTATGTTCTGATGGATCAACCTACTACCGGTAGGTACCTCTGTCCCAAGCCTTTTACTTGTGATGTTTTGCTCTCAGAATTGAACATAATTTTCTGTACTTTAGTCATAAAATTGGAATTTAGTGTATGCTAAGCTTGTTAGCTTTTTGTATCATTGTCTGCAAGACACTAGTCGTCACTAGTAGTCTTAACTTAAAGCACTTTTCATGGGTCACATTCACACAGTGTTCTATACATACAGATCTTCTGTAACACTCACTCACACACAGACACTTTTGCCCATAAGACTCCTCATAATGATGGTAAGGTTCAGCATCTTATCAAAAGACTGAGAGATTAGTGAACAACCCCATCTACCTCCTGGACCACAGCTACCCACACCATAGGGGGATACTGTAAAGAAAAGTGGATCTTGCAGCTTAGTGATCAAGCAATAATAATTCCTCTGTGTTGAGCTCAGAAGCTCTCTGCTCCTTTAAAACTCAACACTATTCAATGTTTTACTATAGAGCTGCAAGGTGACAGGGAGAATCAAGGGAGGGGAACTTTCTGTTTTCCCATTTAATTTATTTCTTTAAGCATAATCTGGTGTTTCCTGCAATCAACATAAATTTCTCAGGCTATCATTAGCCTTTCTCACTAGCACCACTGGAGAAACTTTTGCGGATACAAAACATTATTTCTTTAGCAGTAAAGCCAGCTGTGCTTGGTGTTCTAAGCTACCATCTACATTGAGCTTGTCAAGAATGGACTGTACTATTA
Source organism: Polydactylus sextarius (assembly GCA_016801845.1). NCBI lineage: Eukaryota > Metazoa > Chordata > Actinopteri > Polynemidae > Polydactylus > Polydactylus sextarius. Next base: position 972,022 of record CM028910.1, read on the forward strand.
TAGATGTTCTGGTGTGTTTGTCAATACTAACTTGTTCAGTATCTGCAAAGTAAACCCATAACCTACCCCTTGGCCTAAGCCTGCTGTCTTCTTTAGACATTCATGACTTGGACTCGGTAAATATATCCCTCAAATTAAATCAATGTAAGGACAATGACCAGACCTCCAGAGGGCGTACTTAGCAGCAGACAAAGCTGGAACATGGACTTCATCCTTCCCAGCTATTCTAGTAAATGATTTTGGTAAAATATTAAATAAATAATATTTTGACTGAATACTTGCTGACTGCATGAGGAAATAACAGTCTCTGCCACATGCCATGAACCCAGGTTGTATACAATAGCAGCTTCACAAATACATAATCTTGTTAAAATATTGCTGATTAACGACAAAACACACATTTTACTTCATGCTTTTTAAAAGAGGATCACAGCATAATTTGGCTGCGCAAATCACTATGTAGCATGTATGTTAACCAGTAAGATGGACCAATAAGCTCTTGGCTTATTAGCTCTTGGTTGTTACAGACAGATGAGAAAAGCCACCTAAGTTCACTAAAGAGTAATTTTGCTTCTATAAGCAAATCCACCAATGGCAGCAGATCTCTTTAGTGCCATCAATCAGACTGACAGGATATTGCTTTATGAAAGCAGATACTTAAAGTGTAAAGCTGGGTAATCATAAAGTAATGAGGCATCCTAGTTACCAATCAGAGTGATGCACAGCTTGAGAGGAAGCAAAAATAATGTGCTCTAAGTTCCAACTATCTTGCCTGCCCATTCTGTCCAATACCAAAAACCTCAGCCTGTGATGCTCCTGAACAAATCATCATTGAAGTGTGTTGCATGCCTTTCAAAAGTCAGACATGCTCACCCATGTGACCCCAGCTTTCCCAATATGCAGCCACCTCTAAGCTAACTCTGCTGCCTCGGTGGTCCTCTTGATGGTCCATCATCTACTGGCCCCATGATATGGCCTAATATATGGGACAGTTATAAGTAAGTCCAGCTGCTTGCAGAACAGAGGAAGTGATGCTTGTAATCTCTCTTAGCTTGACAAAAGCAATGTCTTCCCTTTGCAGGAAAAGATGGATTTTCTTTTGTAGAAGGCTGTGACAGTCTCAGTTTCAGGTTTCTAAATATTAGGCTGTAAGACTTTGTGCCCTACTGCTTGCTCCTAGCTTGCCCAGGTTCATTTATATTTTATCAATTATCAGTTACTTGTTATTTATTGTTTCATTATAAAATATTTCACATTTTATATTTTCTAGCTTTGGATACTTATACATACAATACACAACAACTTTTTTTTTTCTTGTTCCCACTCCTACTGCACTTGTGCTGCTCCCAGTGTTTAGCTGCTTTAGCTGCTCCCAGTGTTATCCTTTCTTTTCCTTACTCAAACTTTGTATCTTTCTTTGACTTCAAACTCTCAAGTCTTTTCATTCCCGTTGTCTTCTCTTTTTCCTCTGCTTGTGTTATTTTGACCTTCCTCTTACTTGTCACTTCATCTACAATTCATTTGCCTCATACCCTCTGCTCACCTCTTGTCTTCTCAGGCCATCTTTTTCTCCAGTTGCCCAGCATCTCCTGATCTCCGCTTTCGTCTTCTCTTTTTTGCCTTATTTCACCTTCTTGTTTTTTCTCACCTTTTTCTCTCCACCTCCCCTTTGTCTTGTCTCCCATATTGTTCATGGATTATTAATCTTTTTGTGGAGCTGGGATGCTGTTGTGACACTGGACCATCCACCGAAAGATATCGACTGGAAGTTTGGTTCAAAGAAACCACATGGGATTTTTTGAGGGTTGCTGAACTTGTCCTCACAGCTGAGGTTAGAGTATGGATTATTCACAAACTTGGACAAAGTATAGATCAGCAGCAAGAGAAGCAGAAAAGTAACAGTATCTTTAAGTTAATGGGGTATACAAGAAGCACAACTGCCTGAGGAAATTAGGGTCAAAGGATGCATGTCTCTATAATGAGTTATGACTTTTTTGGTCATGGCTGATTGCAGCTCCAATTTGCTTGTGAAGCTATTGTAGTCTAACTATGACAAAGGGCATGGAAATGCAACAGAGCACCATTATATTTTCCAAGTCTGCACTTTTCTTATTCATTAATCCCGGCAATTAGATGATAGTGAAGAGATTTCCTAAATGATTTCCTAAAAACACTGCAAAGTCTTGTAAAATTCTATGAGGATACTTTAATACATAATATCATGATGGGTGAAGGGGCACTTGGGAAATGTATGTCTTGTAGTTTATAAGGGGATAGATCATCTGTGCACAAACACGCTGCCTTCAGCTGCTTACAGTATTTAGTTCAAAAACAGTTTTGCAATTTTTGCAGTAGTCCTGAAAATTTAAATATATTTTAACTGTTGAGACTCCCCTGCTCACATGTGTTTATGCATTTTAATTTGCATCTTATTTAAGTTTATGTTAACAAAAACATAAAGCGTGAGTTTTGAGACATGGTTAGATGTATATGAGAAGTAATTTAAATATGCAAACATCAGTCTAGTTCTACCTCCAACACCAAAAGTAATGTCACTACTTTTGGTGTCTTAGAGGGCCTATGAGGCCTTATGTTCAAAATATGAAATATCAAAAGTTTTGACATTTTTGAGCCAGATTTGTCTTCAGTAACTATATTTGTGGGTCAGTTTAACCAATATGCAAATAAATAGTCACATAAACACAAAGCTAAAATGTGATTTTATTGTCATGACCACTTTGATTGTGTTGACAGCTCCAGGAATAAGATGGCTGAAAGTGTTTAAACGCCAGCTACTGACAGGTGCTGGATTAGCTATTTAGATTGCTGTCACTGTAAGATCATCTGTGTGATACACTGTTAACAGCTGTTAAATGAATATTGCCTCTGGCTCTATCAGGAGAGAAGCTCTGATTGTTTACACTCCCTAGAGCACTGATGTATCTGGCGTCTGGTTGCTTTGTAGAGAGAGCAATATTTTCATGCTGATGTTCAAAATATAATGACAACTTAGCACCTACACAGGTAAACATCATACTGTCATTAGTTATTTATTCTGTTATTTGTGTGAAGGGATTTTTATCATAGCCTGAGTGACTCCTCTTTTTGGATTTGGTTGTCATTACCTGCTTTATGCTGTTAGTCATTTTTCTTTCTTATATTTGGGTTTTTCTCTCCCTTTTATTTGGCTGCCTCACAGTTTGACTTGTGGCTCATCACTTCCAGAATGTATTTAACACTGTGTTTTCTCTCTGTTTGTCAGTTGCTTGTGCCTGTTCTTTTTTATCTTTGCTTGGATCATCAACTTCTTACTAAACCAGAGATTGTTAGGAAACTCAAAGTTTGTTTTTGTGTATGTAATTATTTTCATTGTCGATATTAACTAAATGCTTGCTGGATGACTAACTGACAGACTGCTTGCTCAATAAAATGCCAGAACAATTTGAACAATGATTTTGATTTCCTAGAGTTTAAAGAAAGTTGACTCTCAGAGATGCCTACAGCCAGTTTACTATGATGTAAAACACAAAAAAATCAGCAGGTCTTTTAAAACTGCAACAACAGCATGTTTCTTCTAATGAAATTCCACATTAAACCATCTAAACAATCTTTCTGAGCTGCAAATATTACCAAATTCTTATGTATCTAATTATGAGTGCGTACCTATTAAAAGGTAGTTTGTATTTTTAGTTCATTCACTTCAATGCACGTTCATCCATCTACAGGTCCCAGTCTTCCTTAGAAGTCTTTGCAGAACATACTTAATGTGGCACTATAGAAGCTACAGCTATCTGGTTCCCAAATCTGCCACACAATCTGGACCTAACCTCCCATTACAGATAGTCACAGTGATGACAGCATTTCACAGGGAATATAACCAATGAGGCATTGAATTACCATTTAAGTTCCTTTTATGGAGTATGCCAAAAAAGATTTTGGTTTTGTTTTTCTTTTTAACTGTGTTGTGTTGGGACAGGTATATTTTTTTGATTGTACCTTCTGATACAATATAATACAAAAATATTCTGCTGGATACCTTGAGCTTGCATGAGAAAACATTTAGTAGCATTTTGGATTTCAAAATCACTGCGGTCCTCAGTGATGCAAAAACACAATAAAAAAGCTTCTGATGTGTGACGTTATGTATACACCTATATTAGGGATAGGACAATGGGACATGGGACAATGTTTTTTTCTCAATACAGTTCGATACACGATATGGTGTTCATGATATTCAATATAATTCAATATACGTGTAACACACATGGAAAACAAGTGTCCCTTTATTTCTACAAATAATATTGAACACAGTATACATGTGTTTTTGTTAAAAAAAATAACTATGGCCCCGGATTTACAATATGCAACATAACATATCAAAGGACCAATGCAATGAAAAATGTGAAAATGAAAAATGTCATATTGTGCGCAAGTTACAAGGACAATAAAGGACAATAAATAACCAGTGTTTGCACACAGGTATGTACATGGTAATATAAAAGAATGGTTATGGACCATTTAATCTTATTTCTCAGTAGTAGTGTTAGAAATTCATTTATTAGCGGAGGGGGAGATCAGTTTCCTGTGGGACCGAAGCTAGTTCTTTCTCTCTAACCCCTAACACTTATCTAGACAGGCAGGTGGGAACACACACAGAGGCTTGTCTGGGTCCTGAGTTGCAGGTTTAATTTTCTGAAATTGTAACCTGTACTGTGCATTTACTGCTCCATCACTGTGGCTTCACCACTCACTCACTGCACTCATGATAACTCATTCACAACTGGAGTTACACTGCTGTTACACTGGCTGCTCCTGGGTCCATATGATTGTGCTCTTAGTTGTGGCCTACACTGTACAATACATATACCAGGATTGACTCTCCTCACATATTTTTGTATTTCTCTCCAGCTGGGGTTTTAAGAGAAGCTGGAGGAACTCTGACATCTCTGCTGGTTCAGCCAATCTCAGCCTTCCTGGCCAAGATGTTATTGTCATCTCCACCTATGGGACAGGGAGACTCATGTGTTCCCCTTGCTATGCCGTCCAATACAGGTATGGAGGTGTTGGTGCCTCATTATCAGCTTCGTATTAAAACCTCCTGTTTATTTTCAGCAAATTGAGCCATCTGCATGCATCAAACTTAAGAATAATGCCTCAGTATCACTCAGGGTGTGTTGCATGGAGGGGTTGGTGAATGTGTGGTCTACTTTGCTGTACTGAGCAATGAGGGCTGGATGAATGGAAGTTGTTTTTATTTGTGATAATGATACAAGTTTACTATAAAACATTCAATTAATGTTTGGCATGGTATGAGACAGATATATTAATCAACTGATGAACAAACAGATAATCTGATCTGAGTCTTGGATACAGATGTGAGAAACTGAAAAACTCAAAGACTGAATTTACAAAAATTTGTAATTTAATTTGCAAATCCCTTTTTTTTTTTTTTTTTCAAAAAAACAGCTTGTGTGTTTTTTCATCAGTCTGGTCAGTCTAAATGTACCACCTTTATCACTGCCCACCATCATTGTGACTCATACAGACTCAGTGTTGACCCATCTGTAGCTCTAACATCTACTCCCTAACTTTACATAATGAACAAGCTCCCACACCAAGTTCTTTCTGCGTGCAAAAGTCCTTTTTGTTCCTACAAAAATAGTCTGTGTGTGCAAGATATACTGTATTTTGACATGTCAAGACAAAACTAGATTTGCTTTATGTTAAAATCACCACCACAATTATGTATGAAATTTTGTTTCCCAACAATTGCTTTTCAAAAGCAATTGCAACATTGCTTTTCTTGTTCTTGTAAACTTAAGGTGCTACAACTTTTTTTCTGCAGAAGACTCACAATAACTTTTCTCAAATTTATGATAATTTATTTATGTGTAGCCCACGCATAATGTTCCAGAGAATAAATGGAACAACAATGCAGTAAATTTGACCAATGACTGAACCAGCTTGTCAGTGTATGATACTATGCTACAATCAGCATTCATGAGGGCAAAGAGAGGGCAATGGTAGCATGTCAACCTTAACCAAGCACTAAACCATGAATAGCCATGAAAACCCTAAACCACAAGTGAAATGTTAATGTCAAAGTTTCTTCTACTTTGATTCCATCCATCAATTTATTTCCTGGAGATGATTTTCAATGTTGGCAGATTAACAAGGTAATTCAAGCCCAAAGCACTGGTTTCCCGGTCCTTCTGGAGGATCGACATACTGGCTTTGTGGCTGAAAAACCTCTATTGGGAAGTGCCTAGGAGACATCTTTATCAGGTGTCCAAACCATCTTAAAAAGCAGTTGTTCTACTAATTCTAGACATTTATGTTTCTCACCTGACCTCTAAGGCTGAGGAAAAAACGCATCTCAGCCGCTTGTATCTGTGATCCCATTCATTCAGTCGCTAATGATCAAAGGTAAGAGTTGGACCATAGTTCGACTGGTAAATTCACAGCTTGATCTTCAGGCTCAGCTCCCTCTTGCTCATGATGGTAAATACAATACCTGCCTTATTGTTATCTGTAAATCTCCTGCTCCATGCTTCTTTCACTGGGTCCCATCCACTAATATGTATGCAGACATTTTCTCTGCACACACACAATAAAAGATAAAAAAATACATGTGCAAAGTAACTGTGCATCCAGCCACAATGCTACATGCACATAAGGAGATAAGGCCAACGGGCCACAACGTCAAGGGTGTGGCAGTCAGCGTCATAGATTATCTGACTTGACAGGACCTGAACCTGAGGACATACACTGTGAGAGCAGTGTGTCAGATGACTAAGATGCTACTCCAAGAAATTTCTTAATTGCATTGAGAAACAAACTGCCTGTCAGAAGTGGCTGGTAAGCCACTTTAGCCAGAGTCATTTACATACCTTTTAGTATGCTACCAATTATTGAATTACAGTCAACTACAAATATGCAATTTCACTGTGCTAGAAATTATTAAGAGTAACAAATCATGTACAGGCTAATAAACAACTTGATGAAAGCAACTAACTCAACTGGTCTAATTAAAGATTTGAACAATACAGTGTTGTTGGCATTAAATGCTGTACTGTTTACTAGTCCTAAAAACAACTGGATATTTAATAAAGTTATAATATAAAGTAATAAAATTAGTTTGCATTTAGATTGTTTCTTTTGTTTTCGAGGACAGTCAGACCTTCATTATTTGTACATACACATGGTCTGGGGGAAAGCTAAATTTGTTTGCAAACTGTGAAGAAATTCAAGTAAGAACAGACCACTGAATCTCTGATTTGGGGGTCAAATATTCATACACACATTGCAAGCCCAGATTTGTGCAAATGCAGTGTTAATGAGGCCAACTGAGAGTAAAATTAAAAACAAACCACATTATTCTCACCATTGGCATGTTGTATTTGTGTTTAATCAAACTCATAGCAGCTTTGGAATGATTTTGACCAGTTTTTTGTAGGCACATAACAATGTGTTGATCTGCTGATAGGATCAGAAAAGTCTTATTTAATACTATCGTTCTTGAAGGAATTACAAGCATTTTGACTTCTCTGTTTGATTTGGACGACTTTGTTGACAATTTGTTCCAGGTACATAGTAATTATAGGTGTAATAGTAACAATATCACCCTGGATTTCAGCTTTTTTAGTGTCTGAATGCCGCTGAGTTTTTTCACTTTCACGTTTTTTCAACCCACAAAGTCAGCTTTTAAAAACTTTAAAGTGCTTTGGTGTTTAGCTTCAAGAGCCCATATCTGTTGACCCTAAGTGTGGATAAAGAAAAAGCAACAGGGATGAAGGTAAGAAGGCAAGCACAGATAACATTTAGTCTATATGCCACAGGCTGTTGTACCTGTCGCCCAGCAGGTTGGTCAGACTGGCACAGAATATTTCTCTCACTTCATTATTTCATGTCTTTTATATAACAGTGCAATCTAAAAAAAAACAGCCTCCAAAGGATTCGCAGTCATGGGAAGTTTATATATAGACCTGCTCTCTAACCCTTCTTTTATTACATTCCCATTTTTATTATGGTTGTACGGTACCCTTGCTCTTGTTATTTGTGCTGTTTAATTACTTGAACTGTTTTTATTGCAATGCAGTTTTGATTGCCTTGAATTGTGTCTTGGCTCTTGGGTGAGCCTCGTGCTCAGGTCATCATAAATGAGATGCACTTGTTAATTAACCTATTGTGAATGAGGTGAGAGGAAGAGATGTGGGGACAAGCTCTTACTGTGGGGGCTACAAAGATGTTCTGTCCTGCAAAAGAAGAATGAGCAGATAAAATAAATGAAAAGAGATGCTTAATTAATATTGTTTTTGATGATTATTACATTCCCCCAAGGAAGGGAACTAAAATATGAGGGAATTGGGACTGGATGTGACAGGGTTTTCTCTGAAAAAAAAATGATAATAATAAAATGAATCAGTAAGTGGAGCAAAGGTTTGACTCATTTTTAAGCAATAAAGATGCAATGCATAAATTCAAGCTGAAAATTTTAAAAAGGAAGAAATAGAGGGTAAGAAAAGAAAAATATAGTACGAATTTAATTTCTTTTGCCAGGAAAAGGATAAATAGATGCTTAGAGGGCAGAAGGGATATCTTCCTGCCATTCAAACAGGAAAGCACTGGGTAAAATTAGACAGGGGGCTGGAGAAAAGAAGATGGAGGTGAATAAGAAGAAATGGGGGACGAAGGAATGACTGCACTTGCACATAATGCATATTTTTTCCACTTGTGATATTTTAACAATATTCATGGTTTTGGGATGTGACTGTTAAATTTCTCTGGAGGGATGTGTGGTGGCTTGTGGTTAGAAACAGATCAAATTTGAGCATCCAGTTTGAGTATGTGTACAAATAATTAAGGTTTAGAAGTCATTTGTTTAATTCTTTTGACATGGTGGAGTCAAATGTTTTTACTGTGGGGATTTTGGGTATGATTTTTCATTACGAAATGAATCAGGAAATACTGTCAGCAGCCGTATAAAAGATCAATTTTACTATGTTTCTAGAAATAAAATGTTCTATAATCAGGCTGTGAATGATATATGAATAGAGCTCTCTACAAAAACTCCTCAGAATATGGACAGAAATAAAATTAGAAAGTTTGGTGCATGTAAGTGCGGCTGAAATGGAGAAAAAACTCATTTTGAGAAAACAGACTTTAAAGTAAAACCAGACAACTGTTCCCCCCTCAGCATATCCAAGTCATTTTAATGTTGCCACATCTGTCACAAAGACTGAATCACTATTGATTTCATCAATTCACTGACCACAACAATAAATTAGGTTTCACCACCGGTTATATTACAATGGCCACTGCCAGAAAATGTGTACTTTATTAAAGTGGATAGTGAATCGTATATAATTGTTTCTGGCTGCAAGAAGTAGCATTAGTAACAGGGCTAACAAGCAAGAAACAACCATAAGAATCCTAATATGAACTACAGACTGAATGGCAATTTCAGCAGATCCTTGTTTGGTGTTGCACTGGAGGCATGGCACTCTCCATTCAGTGAAGGACCAAGGTCCAAGGACCAAGTATACCACTGTTTTGCCTCCTCAGACAACGAGATGTGATTTCTTTTGCTGGATAGAGTTTGTTTTTTAAACACAAGCTCAAAACAAGGCTCATACAGATTCAGTCTAAATATAGATGATCTCATTATATAGCACAGTTAACATTAACTTCATGCATGTTGTCAGAACATCTTTCAGGTAGCTTTGACTCCAAAGCGATTGGATCCAGATTCTACGCTATTGATGATAACATGATTATTATCATTATTATTGTAATGATAATGATAATTTTGCTTTAACAATTACTTGTAAACATCTAGTCTCTACTGTCTCTTCCTGGTCTCCCTCTTTTCTTTCTCCCCTTCTCCCCCGTCCTCCTCCCCTCCCTTTCCTCTGTCTCTTCTCTTCTCTTTTCTCTGTTTTCATTTCACTCCAGCCGCTCAAGGCAGATGACTGTCCACTCTGTCTCTGAGTTTCTTTATGTAAAGTGCCTTGAGATATATGTTTTTATGATTTGCTGCTATATAAATAAAATTGAATTGAATCATAATGTTGATGTTTGTCATCAATACCTTGTCTCCTCTTACAAAAAACAAAGTTGGCTACTTAACATTACACTGGGGCCCTGAATGCCACTCTCAGCTCAGCTGAGTTATTCTGTGTATGGAGGGAAGTAGAGAGCAGCACAGGATTAGGCACTTGATTTCCACAGTTTTACCCATACATATACTTAGCTAATGGTTAGGCTTATGGTCAGAAATGAGCTCAAATACGTTACACCAGAAATTCTGGGGATTTGTTTTGATATCAATACACAATACATTTTTTTATGTGTAGTTTGAAAAAGCATCTGGAAGGTGGACATGGAGTTGTTTACAGCGTGTAAATGGATGCTCTATGGGCACAGCTCAGTTGTCTCAGTGGTTATTGATGCTGATGTTTTCAGCTGTGGTTTTCAGCCCCAAGTGTTATCTCCTCAGGAGTCTTTTCTTTGGCTGTTTGGTATTCAACTTTTGAAAAACAAGGTCTAAGCTGAACATTTGATTTCAAACTCAATAAATGACAATTACGTTAGAAACATGTCACCAGTGAAATCTAGACTAGACTAGTCTACATCTTTAGACTAAAGCCAACAAAAATTAGCCTGTATTTTTTGCATGAAAAGATAGAGTATTAAATATAAACTCTAAAATGTCTGTAAATGTGTCTAACAGCTGTGTTCTGTGTGTCATGTAGCTTTGGTGAATTCTTTCAATTTTGTTGTGATCCCCTTAATTACTGGCCAGGGACAGTGGCTTTGGTTCAGTGAGGTATATTACTCTGTACTCTTATATGTAAGAGAGTTTATATGTGTGGAAGAGAAAGACCATATAAAAAAAAACATATTAAAAGATAATTCTGGTTCTGCCGCATCCTGATAGTTCTCTCTCTCTCTCCCTCATCTGTCTTTCACTGGAGCATCAACTCAGTCATCCTCCTATACCTTACTTTGTAGATGTGGATGGTGGGGGCGGGTGGGGTCATCATCACTTGTTGCCAGCATGTATCTATTGTATGTGTGTGGGGTCTGTCCATTTCCATTTATCCCCCAATAAATCCAAGCAGCTGGTCATTGTCTAGAAGACTGCACTCTGCTATTTCTTATGATGCACAGATAACAGTCACACACACACCTACACAAACACACACACACACACTCACTCTCTCTGTCACACACACACACAGTTTGTTACTGTCATGCACCCTGTTGCCTGAGCAGGAATCAATAAAGCACCCCTAAAAACACAGTGGCCACAGACATCAGTACAGTTAATCCTTCTCTCTCTCTCTCTCTCTCTGTGTGTGTGTGTGTGTGTGTGTGTGTGTGTGTGTTGAATTTTAAGGTAAATTTAGCTATAATCCAGTGTATATTGGGGTCCTCCAGGGAAGGGGAGCTGTATATTTATATCAGTGGATGTTTTTGTGACATATCATCTGAGTAATGTTTCAACAACCAGATCAGGAGACTTTTTATGGACAAAATATTTTCCATACACATTTTCTCTTTATTGCCTTTTCTTCCAGGCAGAACTGCTTTAGCTCATATTGTAATATTCTTTGAATATCTCATGTGTATTGCCCCTTATCAAGTCAATCCATAGTATCTCTGTTGGGTTGAGGTCTGGGCTCTGACTTTGCCACTCCAAAATGGACTTCAGTTTTAGCTGACGTACATACATATATATTTTACCAATACTGCAGTGGAGTGTCAATGTGCTCTTTTGCAAACTTCAGGAGTGCAGCAATGTTCTTTTTAGTAGCAGTGGCTTCCTTTGCAATGTCCTGCCATAGATACCCTGTTTGTTCAATGTTTAACATATTGTAGACTCATGAACAGAGATGTTAGCCTGTTCCAGTGATACCTTTCAGTCTTTGGCTGTCATTCAGGGTTGATTCTTTACCTCATTGATTACTCATTGTGCTCTTGGTGTCATTTTGTGCCCACTTCTTGGTAGAGTAGCAACAGGCCCAAAGTGTTTGCCTAACTGAAGACTGGTGAATTTCTAAAGTTTTTGAAATAACTTTGTAACCCTTGCCAGCTTTATGTAATGTATGTCAATAATTCTTGATTGTAGAACCTCTGAAAGCTCTTTCTGGCGAGGCATGATTCACATAAGTGTGTTCTTCTTGTGCAGAGCAAACTCCAAAAGTTTTAAGGGTTTTTTATCAGTCTAAAGTAGCTGACTCCACTAAACCTGACTCCAATTAGCTTTTTTGAGGTCATTAACTCAGGGGTTCACATATTTTTTCCACAAGCACTATGAGTGTTTTCTTTGGTTGTTCCCAATAAAGATGTGAAAGATCAGATTTTTTTTTGTGTTATTACTTTAGACACATTATGTTTAGCGGTACTCTTGACTTAGATGAAGATCAGTTCACATTCTATGTCAAATCTATTCAGAAAACCATGAAATTCCAAAGGTTTCACATGCTTTTTCTTGCAATTGTACACCAATTCTCTAAATGTTACTGCAAATGCTTTAACTTTATTCTGGTCCAAAACAGATGATCTGTCACATACAACTGGTAGAGCTAATGTTAGCTTAATGTTAGTAGTTTCATTGTATTATTGTTACCGTTCTGAGACTATTCGAAATATGTGCACACCAGATATGAAATTAGTGTTGAAGAACTGGCATGTTTATTTCAGCCTGGATACATCTCACTGTGAGTGTGAAAGATTGCATACACAAGATTGTACATGAGGCCCCAGGTCAGGGCTCCTGTTTGGAGAATGTCTATTTTTGGCACTCTCTAAAGAATAGACACATGTGCAGAAGTCATGTAAATCCAGTGGTTACGCAAGGTAAGCTTCTTTTTCTGATGTGTTCCCATGACATCAAATAAGTTTGAGGAAGAGAATGGGCCTGAGAGAAGAAAAAGACAAAGGGAAGACAAAGAGAGAAAGAGAACGAGAGAGATGTAATCTGTCTCCAATCGATTGGCTGCACCCTGGACTACTCTTGGGATCGCAATATCATTTGTTTCCATCTGTCCGCCTCCTCTCATTTTTTTTCTCCTTTTAATTCCCTTTCTCCTTATTTTTCTCTTTTAATTCCAATTCAATTAAGGCTGGCTGTATTGGCTGCCTATTGGTTAATTGCTCAGGGGGGCACTGTAGAGATTGCCAGACCTTAAAGAGACAATGAGGTCACCCTCAGTTCTTTCAGCAATCTGTGTGTGCAAATCTGTGTATCTAGAGTAGTACCTCTTGGCCAACATGATGTCCAGTGGTGAGTACTGGATCTAAGTGATTATAGTTGCTGTCCTGCACTGTTTATATCAGATTTTCATCCACACATACATATTTTGCTAATGAGTTTATCTTGTAACATTTTCAAATCATAAATATATGTGGCTCCTTTGGCACTTTACCAGCTAATTACCATCCATCTGCTAAACATCAGTTAACATTGTCTTAACTTATAGCAACACATGAGCTGTCACTGTAGAATGAAAAGCAGTATCTAATGAATGCGACCAGTCTGGAGCGCATCCAGATGTCTTCAGAAATGTTCCAATATTCATTATATACTTTACTTTACAACACTAAATCAGACAGAAAGTAGAACAATATTGAAAGTGTTGGAACAGAATGGTATAGGGCTGGTAAAAAGGTCAAAAAAACAAACTTGTGATTTGAAATAGTTGATGTCAAAAGCAGCTTCCAGGAAAGGCCTTGTCCTTTAATGTAAAGACTGGCTGCTGATGGCCATTTTGTCAACAAATCTTAGTGTGTGTGTGTGTGTGTGTGTCCACCTCTCTCTCTCTCCTCAGTAATGTTCGATTGATTAATTCACTGAACACACCCTGTCCTCATCAACCCTCAGTGTTCTGGCTCTGAACTGTGTGTTGACCAGATAATTACACAGCTGCTCCATCACTTCCTCTCAAGTGTGTTACACACCTCTGTTTACCTTGGTGCGGCCAACTGATCTTACAAACATGCTTACACGCACAGAAATTAGTGAACACACATGTCTCTATCAAGCTGACATTTCTGATCTGACTTGGATTTAGAAGTTTTAGAGCTGGATGAGAAGAAATGTGACACACAGATTACCCTGACTGTGCATCGTAAATCACCAGTTAAGCTTTTGATTGGGAAAGTTTGTTCCTTTAAAACCATTACATTTTCATTTTTGTTCTATTTGGTGTTCTAATAGACCTTACTGAGTTACCAAACTTTTTTTGGCTCCTAAAAGTTACCTTTCAGATTAACTGATCCTCCTTTGTGCAAAACAATAATATAAAAAGTGCACACTCAGTGATGTGCAGCTGGCTTGCAGATTGACTGATAGCAGATTGGCTGTCTGCTCAACTCCAAAGCATAAAATGGGTTTAAGGTCAAAGCACAAAATTAGGGTGAGACATCCTCTGAGAACTTATTTTACCTTCTTGGGTCAACTTTGAACTTCCAGTCCTACAGAAGGGCTAGGCTGACGACAGTAATTGTTTGGGACTGTTTGGGAGCATACTGGTACTTGCTGTTCTGTAAACTGGTGTTGATGCCTACCAAAAACCTTAAGATTTAAGATCAAGACTTAAGATTTATTGTTGCATAAACAATAAAAAAGCCCAAATCAGGTCTCTCTCTCTCTCTCTCTCTCTCTCTCTCTCTCTCTCTGTCTATCGCTATACACATCTCTTTCTCCCAGTTAGAAAAAATGCCAAAAGTGTAACAAATTTCCATGGCAATTACATTGTAAAGCCATAGAGAGAGGCAAGCGAAGCAGAACGACTTGAAATGGCTTTATAGAAAGGACTCCCAGGCTCTTTAATTACACCAGTATTGATTGCTATATGCAGCCTTCCTATATTCACTTAAATCTGCATTTAATACCCTGCAGAGAACGGGACTGAGATGCTTCTTTACTTAGATCCCATGATTAGGTAGCACTTGTGCTTCAAACGTGCGGATTCATAGGTGATGAAAAATTAGTTTTTTTGTTTTATTGCAAGATGTGATTCATTTTTTGTTGCTGATGCTATCACCTCTGAAATATGAGTGAATAAGGTGGCGGTGCAGAAAAGATTTTAATGGACCAAACTAACTTTTAATACATATAACACATTATGACAAAAATTGACATGGATTTCTCATGTAATGGCACTGTTTTTGGTAATCAACAAAGTAGAGAACAACATGCTAACAGTGAATTGTACCTATCTGGCAGGGAAACTGTTGTTGGTTTGCTAGTTCCTATTCTTGTGTTTGTTGCCTTACCTGCTCACAGGAAGACATATGATTCTGCCTTGAAGGCAAAATCCGAAAGGGACTGTGTATAACAACCACTTTAGCATCAGCATTAATACCTGAATGTCATCACTGTCAACAATGTTGACTTTTTGACCACGCCTTGGTAAAGAAGTAAGTAATGGAACAGGTTCCTTTTCATGTTGGTACTATATTAAACTGATTAGACTGTTTGAAAAATAATTAAAATGTCCTGATGGCCATGTCTGGGCAACCTATAACAATAAAGAATACTTCCACACATTAATCAAAATGTTTTTGTATGCTGACATAATAGTACTGTATAATATTAGTGGGGCGCCTGGATAGCCATATTATTATGGAGCACCACATTGGCATATATATGCTGTGCAGTTTTTTGCTGGTTTGAATCCCAGTTGAGTTCATTTTGCTGCATGTCAGATATATATATATATATATCTTGGCACACTGACCCTGAAAAGAAGAGCTTGTTCCAGTGCCACTCTTCCTTTGAGCATACAGAGGTGATGTGTCTTATTGAAGGGCCTATATTTTCAGAGACTGAAAAGTTATGAGGGAGGTGTCATTTTCTGCTGTCACTTTCATTCACCTTGTTAAAGTCATACATAAACTAAATAATTTCATTATCTTTCAAAACTTAAGTCTGAGTCACCTCTTACCTGTAGAAACAGCCCTATCTTTAAACCCATTCATCATGAGGAAGAATTATTCCATGACAAATCTCTCTCTTGCTGGACACATCTGCAGACTGAATACACAAACGGGCCACATGGTCCATCCCTACTGTTTAGCCAAAGTCATTTGTGCTAGTGTCAAAAGTGATAAATGGGTTATGTGGTGCCTATGAGAGAAAGGACTGAATTTTTATAATGTATTAAATAGGAGCGAAGGGGAGCTGTAGAAAGTGGGCTGTCATGCTGTAGTGCGGTGCTGCAGGCAGGAGACCCCTGTCACGCACAGTCTGAGTCTATGCTTCACATCTTCACTGGCACCTCGTCTGTATTTCCCTCAGATATCCTGCCATCAACCCCCCAGAGCTCACAGCTGTCCAGCAAGAAAGCAGAGCTGGCACACACAATATCCAGTGACTGCTCTGTCAGATGCATCGTATGAACTTGATGTGTGTGTGTTTCTGTGTCTATGTGAGTGCATGTGCTTGCCAATTTGAATTTCCAACCTTCACATGTAGGGCATTGTTCTCTTTGAGGTCATATCTTCACACAGCTAATGCAAGAGTATTATGCCAATATTTAGTTGCTTTTGGTGTTTATCACCAAAACATACTGCGAAGGCTGCAAACATTGGCCAATTACCTCTCCATACTCATATCTATACATATGTCCTTGTGTGCAGAATTATTGTGTTATTTTCATTTGATCATTTATAAATTCTTTTATTTGGTTTAACAACTGGAAAATGTGGTATTCTATCAGGAAAAGTGGAAATGGTAAATGTTCAATGATATTCAGTATTCCAGGTGGAAGCTAAGGCTAGGTTTTTTTGAGCACCATTCATTATCAAATAGCAGTTTTTCAAAAATAATTTCCCACTGGAAAATTCATTGTGGCATTTATGAAAACATCTGTACACTGCTCTTTTTTTTTTCTTTAAAGATATTTTTGGCCATTTTGGCTTTACTGATAGCTAAGTGAAGGTAGACTGGAAGGTGGGAACGACACACAGTGAATGACTGTCACAGCCGGGATTCAAATTGTTGATTGCTGCTCAGCTTATGTGCCAAGGTGGTGTGCCCTAACCACTCAGCTATCTGGGTGCTCTGCTGTGCACTTTATTAAAAATATCTATGTCCAACCAAATGTATTGAAACCAACCCAATTATTATTACCGGTATATTTAAGTATTGAGCATTAATCTAAACTTCTTCATCTCAGTCTGTTGGATATTTATTCCACTGGCTATGGTGAATAACATGGGTGAACAGGTGTCATGGTTTTAACTAACTTTTGATGTATGTTGATGAAAATGCTAATGAACATAATTCTTTTTGGAATAAGAGTCTGAAAAACAACTGAAGGAATCATCAGATAGGTTCTCCACCATCACCACCACTGGCCACTCGAAGATGAATCATTCAGTGTGCAGTTGAATTCACTATTTAATGGCATTCTGGAAATTGACATTTTTCTTAAATTAAACATTAATGGTAAATTTAATCATAAAAAAAAAAAAAAAAACACAAATCAGCCTTTTCAGGTAAAAAAGAATCAACATTATCAATAATACTAATGCTAATAAAGAAAAACGAACAGAAGAATAAATTCAGACCACATTTTATGAAACAAATATATGCACCAGCTAGAAAATAAGCAGCTGTTAACATAGGAATGAAAAGAAAAGGAAACAGATAATGATAAGGAGTCGGTCTTGATTCATATGTGGAAACATAATTATGACTTATAGTTTGAATTCTTAACTTCACCATTTTTCATAATAATCAAAATGACAGAAAATGATGCTTTGTCATTATGTCAACTGACATGCCATTCTATACAATACTGCTCACTTCCTCTGTGGGAGCAGGGCTGGTTAATGGATTGGGGATGGGGTTGTGGAGGATGTGGAAGGTGCCTCTGTTTAGGTTGGTACCATCTAGCCAGACAATGGATTCTGTTTGAAGACCTGTTCTCCTGTATTGATGTCAGCCAAGAGCGGAGCAAAGAATCTTCTATGAAGATACTAAGTTATTAATGTTGGAGGCTGGATTTTACTTTTGGAATAAGAGATATGATCCTTCACCAGCTCCTCACTCAATTCACAGTTATTATAAACAGTGGCTAATGCAAGTATTTAATCCCTACCCTCCTTTTATTGTTTTCATAAACAGAATTATGGCTATAAATATAATTTTTGACTTTTTGAATACTGTATCATTAGTGTCTGCTTTAGTGACAAGATCAAACAACTTTAATGTAAATCTCTTCTGTGATTTTTAGCTTAGACAGACCATTGCAGTTAAATAACATATCTCCAAACTACTCCTGCAAGTATAGGCGGTGGACTGTTTTTAGAGAATTTCAATTAGCCAATGATACTACTCCTTCCTGAAATCCAGGAAATTTCTACTACCATGATCGCAAGTGATAGCTAGAATTGTTTTGTTCTGTCTCTAGTATAGAAGTATTCTCATGTCTACTCAATACTAGTAGACATTTGCAAAACAGTGAGTATACACAATGAGTTTACATGTGTCGCATGTTTACATGGCTTCATGCAAATTTGTATAAATTTGTGTCTTTGTATTGGCTTTGTATATAATCACACACTCTTACTGACCATGACTTAGGTGATGCAGCAACCACTTATAACACTAATGTTCTTTTATAAATTGTTATTGTTTTTAGGGGCCGGGCAGCCTAACCTGCCAGGACCCTATTGTTTTCATGGATGTTTTTCTTCTGAGGAAGTCCTACTTCCAATGCACGAAAAATGACCAAACTTTGCACAAAGGTCCAGTCTCATGCCAGAGCTCATGCTGTAGCTCAACAGGTCAACAGTTCTGATGGTGGCGCTACAGAAAGCCATCAAAGTTCAAAATTTTCAAATCACAATTCACAACAAATCAACCATATGTGCTTCAGATTTGCAACTTTCACCAAAATATAGTCCCAATGCTGAAAAAACTTTTGTACATTTAAATCTATTGCTAACTGTGAAGTCCATTGCTCAGTCCATTTTTTTTTTCAAACTGTAAAACTGTAAACTGTAAAACTTATTAAACCTCCTCCTACAGTTTTTGCTCCATTGACACTAAACTGCCTACAGAGCATCTTCAGGCTGTCCTACATAAACCATCCACACAGATTTGTGATTTATCAACAATTGAGCCTACAGTGCATCAGAAATATTTGACTGTAAATTGTATTTTAAACACATACTTGCAAATTCTTGCTAATTACATTTTTAATGTTCATTTAGAAAAATGGTAGATGATGTTTGGAAAATGTCTTTATCCCAAAAACTGAATTATTTCACAGCATTTTGAATTTCACTCTCATGTGAACAATTGGAGTTAATGCAAAAATTGCATTTTTAAAAATAATTTTTTCAATAAAACATTTTTAAAAACAAATGACCAACATCTCCATGCTGCCTAGATGCAATTTGTGTATTTTGGGATTTTTGTCTTAATAACTAAATTTGAAATCTGCCTTTACCTGCTAACAGCTGCTGTCTTGCACACAGGTGGCTTTGTCAATCTGTGAAGCTACTTCTGATATTTGCACTTGCCAATTAGCTCAGTGAGGTAGAGGATGGATTTTGGTGTTGAAGATTGTGTATTCAAGCCTCATCTTGAAGTGCAACATTTCCATATGTTTGCCTAAAACTGCCCAGCCCTGACCACTGCTGCATAGCATCTATAATTTTTTTTTCTTTCTTTTGTTTGTTTTTGGTTGGTTGGTTTTTTGTTTTTTGTTTTTTTGTTTGTTACAGAAAATATTCTTGTGACATGTACAGAGCAAAGTCCTTCCCCCCAGGGACATCTTGACCTACTGATCCACTTAGACATCATTTCCCCCTGATAGTTGAGACAAGAGTTTATGGTAATTTTTCATCTGAAAGAAAGAAATATGGTTTATAGGAGAGTGTGACAGCATTTGTACTTATTTTACTTATGTTAACTAATCACCTCAGGCAAAGAGTAATAAGCCCACTGTTGCTCATCTTAAAGTTTGTGTTGTTCTGTTTCTTTTTTCCAGAACGAAAGAAGATCACACTGACTGTTGGTAACCAGCTATCCTACAAGAAAATCTACAATGTTGTTGGGTACCTGAAAGGAAAGAGAAACCCAGGTTTGTACAAATATTTTCAAAAATCTTTTTTTCATACTATTAATTAAACAGTGGCTGAGGACCATAACTCAGGGGAGGTGTAAATACCAGGTTCAGCCATGGTGTACTATAGTGTGCTGGTAAACTAGTGAGGAGTGAAGTGAAGAACTGGTCTTGAAAGTGGACATGTGGGATTTTTGGGTTGTGCCAGCCACCAGATGCTCACTGGCAAGTTTCTAAGGCTTGCTTCCCAGGAGCTTTTCTCAAGTTTCCCTTGCCCAGGTGACATGGTGCTGTCCAGAATATGTCCATTCAGTGGCCACATTCAGATCCTACAATGATGCTGAATAGTCCCATATATACCCTTTTAATGAATGTTAAAAAGAGGAGGTGGCTGAAATGACTTTTGACTGTTCATCATTAGATCTCAGAATCTCTGTAGCTCATCAGTTCTGCAGTGGACACATCATCTGTGGGGACGTTTTACTCAAAGTTTACTCAGTGAAGCCTCAACAATCAGTAAAATATAGCAAG
The DNA here is from genome assembly GCA_016801845.1 of Polydactylus sextarius. NCBI lineage: Eukaryota > Metazoa > Chordata > Actinopteri > Polynemidae > Polydactylus > Polydactylus sextarius. The sequence continues at coordinate 992,643 of CM028910.1, forward strand.
GCAAAAATGCAATAAACTAATATGGGCAATGCGTAGGTCAATACATAATAACTGTGCATATATATTGCTAATTTAGTCAATAATATGTTAGGACATTAAATATATACAGTAAAATAAATCATCACAAACTTAAAAAAGGTTAATATCACATTAGTTAGTTAGACTCACAGAATGTACAGCTCCACTGGTACTGTCAGAGGACATTGTGCACAACTTTGTCTCTGTGTGACTAAGTGGTCGCATGTGTGTTGTGACTATGTGGCCCAATGTGGAGACAAATCTCTGTTGTGTGGTGACCACAGCTGCTTCAGTGACCAATTCATGTGGCATTTGTAATAATGGATCATGCATTAATATCATTTTGCATTCGTTGTAGTCAATAGTTTGTTGTTTTTTTTGTCTATTATGAATTCTGAAGTCTAATAAATGTGTGTTTTGAAATGTAAGTGCATTTTCATTATTTTTCTAAACTACTGTTCAAACTATTAACACAAACTGTCAGGCCTGTGGCTCTTCAGCTGCTAAATATTAATTTGATCTTGGACACTAAAAATAGTGACTAGTTCTGAGCCGTTAATGGAGGCAAAGGTCAAAACTAGAAAAATCACAACCATCATGCAGAGGTACAAAAATCCAGCAGACAAAACTCAGAGCTCTGTAGAACAATCACGGTCAAACAACAGAGAATCTCAAAATTTCAAAAGGTTGCAATGCTGACACAAGTGATAAGTGTTGCATAAACATTGAATTATGTCAATGACTGGGTGTTCTAAAATAACATCCTTATAGTGCTGTAGGTTGTTTGCTCAAGTGTTTAACGTATGGGTGCACACATGTGCCAGCATTTTCCCACATTTATCGTTGGATCAGAATACAGGCGTGTAGTTAAAACTGCTTTTGGAGTATTTGCAAAGTATTTTGTGTGGTAAAAATAATCTGACGGGTTTCAAATGTGTGCTTGCTTTTACTAGTGTGTGCTTGGCATTTTAAAATAGTGCAGCCTTACCACTGTTGGAGCTCATCCTGGTGCACTCTAGGGGAGCGCGCTCACATCTCTAGCTAGTTATATGACTGAGCGCGTCCGTGAGTGAGTGTGATTGCGCCCTCGCAAAATGAATTAGCTGTTTCTTTGATTTATGTGGTAATACAGGTGTTTGTGCATGCTTATTATTATTGTAAGAGAGGCCTGACACAACAATTGAGTATACTGTACCATTTTAAATGTTGTTATTTGATGTTGAAGTAGATATGTTGAAAACACCCCTGTGCTCAGTGTGGTGGATGGATTGACCAGACTAGGGCAGTGTTCAGGTATCACTGACAAGGTCTAGGATTTTCATTCAGGAGAGAGAGGTGGGAGATGATGCATGTCTTGTCTGTGGTATGACATTACCATGTCCTCAGATGAATGAGGTTAAAATTTGAATGCTTGTAATCATTTTGTCCCATCTCAAATAATTGAGTACTTTGCCAATATAGTACTCTTGTAGGTTATATAGCTTTTGTATTATCTCCTTTTTTTGTTTGTTTTGACCTTTTGTTTTGCACTTGTGTAATATCTTGAACTTAACAAGACAAGATAACAAGACTCAGGTGAAACACATTAGAGCAGGGAGTGCAATCAACAAGAGGAAGTTAAGTTGATGGAGACATGGGAGCACACAGACTTTCAAAATAAAACAGGAAATGACCAGACAATAAAAAAACTCAACTAAAACCAGCATAAAAACAGCATACACTTGACACAAACTGATTCTGACAGAAAATAACAGTCTACTTTCTTGTGGCCTCAGTGTATTACCATTATAGCCTATATTGTATGTGTCCACTAACACAATAAAAGAAAAAAACATTCTTTCTTCATGTGTCTACCCAGCTACTCAAATTAGTCTCTGTTCTGTGCATTTTTTTTTTTAAAAAACATATGTCATTTTAATATTTAAATGTTACCCCAGTGTCTTCAGCCTGCTGCATCTGTCTTGGTCATACAGTTGCCTCGGCCCCCTACATCCATACTCCTCACCTGCCCTCCCCTCCGCTTGTAGTAATCTACTGTTACTGTACCTGTCCTGCCCAGTCACTGGTGGAAAATTACCTTCCTGATTTACAGTGTGATATTAGGCCGCCATAATGGACCACTAAAGTAGATAATATGGGCCACAAATCTCTGCAAAGAGCAACCCTTTAACTGGTTGTTGGCATTTGATCATATGCCTGTTCTACACTCATTTATCTTGACCCTAAACAGAATGAATATTCATGCACATTTGCAAAGGATTTGAGTCCCACAGTAATGCAGAGGGCCAATATGCATAAAATTGTGTCACTATATGCAAACAATGCTTAAATATAATTACATATTTGGACTTGGGCAGATGGGCAAGAAATTCAAAGAAAAGCAGCGCTGTAGTTTGACCCAATACAAATGGTATATGAATGGTACATTGATTGGTATAAATAGAAGACTACTGGGTTCAGTTGTTTAGCTGGGAGAAGGTGATACAATATGATGAAATGTTGATGCTGGGAGACAAGAGAAAAAATCTTTTTATCAGAATGAAATTAGCAGCTGGAATAAGTTGGGCACAGTCATGTCTGCTAACTGTGGGTATGTGTTTGCTTCCTGTGAGGTGCTCACTCACCAAATGATCATAAAGCAGCATCTGAATCTTTGAACATGTTGCGAAGATGTGTCTGACCATTTTAACTTTTCAGTTCCACAGAATGTAACAAAAAGCTTTACTGGTCCCACATTATCATCCATACATCCATACATCCTGACACCAAATGGTGTCATATTTATTAAGGACAATTCTGGTCATTGCTGTTACTGTCAGTGAACTACATGAAAAAAGTATCCAGTATACAAAGTAAATAATGGCACACAGTATAGTACATTTCTCCATCCAAGCATTATCCTTTATAGCTAAAATAACAAGCTACAACAAAACTACTTGATGAAGACAACAAAGCCAAATGCATGATCCAGTCTCTTTTAAAAACTACTTGATCACATTGACGAAACGAATAATGACAAATACTGAAATGATGACCATGAATTTGTAGCCAGGGAGTTAAATTATCAGTTATCCACAAAGAATCTGACACCAAATAGCTTTAACTATAATCATTGTCCAGGTGTGATGGCAGGGAGAATGAAGTTTTAAAGTTTTTTTTTTTAATTTTTGTTGTTAAACAAAGTTATTTTTTAAATTGTTTGTTATACCGATATCTTCATTTAGTGTGTTGATTCCTTCGGAATCGGAGAAAAAGAAGTAAATAGTGTTTTGACATGTTACTGATTTGCAGCAGTTTACATGAAATGGTTGTTTTTGTGAAGTATGGGCTCCTCACAGCACGCTGGTGTATTTTAAGATTATCGGGCTAAGCTAGCAGGTTTCTCCCAGCACCTCTTTTATCAAACAGAGTCATCAGCACAGATCAGGGTTGCTGTGTTCTGCCTTTTGCCTGCAGGAAGCTGGGATGCTGCTCTGTGCTTCCAGCCTCAACAATGCGTCTTTGTAGAGACTGTGAGGTGCACAGCAAAGCCTGGAGCAGTCACATCTCTGTGTTTCTGTTTCTGTGTGAAGGAGGGTGAGAGCATTTCCTCAGAGATCCACACTCTAGCTGATTCTTTTCCTGGGTTATTTTCATTTGATAAATCCCTATTTAGCATTTACTTTTATAGTTATTGTTGATGTTGTTGTTGTTATTCAGACGTTTCTTCTGCCCACTAACTATATACTAGGAAAAATGCCAGAATTTGAATGGGCGAAACAAGGTCATCATCTTTTCAAACAAGTTAATGTCTCAGGGAAGTGAACAAACCTCACTGCATTTAAAATTAACAGTAAGTATCATTGGAAATGTATCTCTGAATGATAAAATGATCACATGATTATTGATCTAAGGAGTTATATGCAACAAGGTAAAATTTATTTCAATGTATCAATATAGTAGGATGTAAGTTCTCAGGTGATCAGTTCACTTCTGCAGCTTTACAAGTTTTGTCTAAGTTGCAAGATGTATGAGAAAGATGTAAGATGTTATTTTAGTCTTGTCTTGCCAACCATAGTGGGTGGTAAGTTTCAGTTTCTCTGAGTGTTGGCTAGTGCCACAAATAATAGGAGTCAGATGCATGTCTCAAATAACAGAAGCAGAGGTCAAAAATCTGGGTTTTCACCTCAGGAAAAACAGGCATCCAGGTGGGATCCTTACTCTTCAGTCTCAGCTTGATGAGGGAACTAAAGGAAATACGGTGATAGAAAAGTGAGCCCTGAATTATTGTTGTCATTTCTTAAACAAGGGCCCACCTTGTTCTCAGTCACTATGCTGTGTGTATATATTCATGTTTCTTGTTGTTGTCACAACCAGAAAATGCTGTTATCACACCTCCCAACAGTTCTAGGATGTAGTCCTAGAACTAGTTTGTAGTCTAGGATTGTAGAAGCTTGACCTGAGTTCCTTGAAGGCCTGTTGTGTCTGGCAATACCACTGAAACTTGACACTAGTGTATGTAGGACAAGCTGCCTCCATGCTGGAGCCTGTGCTTAATCATCTATAGATTAAAACCAATAGATTAGAATAATAGATTAGAACTTTATATATATATATAGCTAACTATAGATTAGATTAGAACTATATATAGTTCTAATCTTCACACCTTGCATTAGTTCAAAAGTGGATGAAATAAGAAAGAAGGGTGCATGTAGTCTATGCAGCAGTGAATAGTCTTTTCCAAAGAAGAGCCCTGCATGTGAAAAAAAGATGTGAATAATGCAGTCCATGGTCACCATCTTAAAGTACATAGAAGTGCCCAAAAGGGAGGTGGTGCAGTCATATTAATGATGAGGAGAGAGCTAAGTGACCTGCGATTTGCTGAAAAACTCTTCCAGGTAACAGTGGGGCACCATTGCCAGACAAGTCTGTTTCTGGAGGCTCAGCGTTGATCTGATATATGAAAATGTGACTTCCTGTGACTTCTCAGAGCTTCCCTTGTCTCTGAATTATGACCTGAAAAAATTTAAATAGAAACTCTATTTATTGTTCATATTATTTTTTCAATTGCTTTTAAATTTATTGAGACCCAGCAAAAACATGCACCACAAAAAAACTGTTATGATTTATATAAATATTTCATGTGACACCCCATTGACACTTTGTTATCGCCTTGCTAGATCATCAACATCTAATATATCACTGGTGAGGTTGGACATGGGCATAATTCTAACAATTTCTAACAATAGTTTCACACATTCCTCTTTGTTTGCTTGTTTCCAGATCGCTATGTGTTGCTTGGCAGTCGTCATGACAGGGACCAGGGAGGAGGGGCTTCAGCCATCATGAATCATCTCATTGCAGCACTGACGGAGCAGACCAACCAAGGATGGTTGCCAGACCGTACCACTGTATTTTGCTCATGGGGAGGCTCAGCCTTGGGAAACATTGGATCCTATGAGTGGGGAAAGGTCAGTGAGCACAAGAGCTTCTATTAAATGTCAGCTCAGAGGTCAGAGGTAGTGCCTTCTGGAAAGATTTAAACAGATGTCAAAACATGATTAATGAGAGTAGACACTGTAAATATACTTGTGTTCTATACTATTACAACACAAGTTGTTATGGTATAGAAAACATACACTACATAAACATACAATATTCATTATACACATTTTGTTGGTTTTTTGAAGCAGCTTGTAATGATGCATGTTAATTTACCACATACATTTTTTCAGAAATGATAAGCCACAATAAACTAGTACAGCAGAAATAGGAGAGTCCATCAGGGCAGTAAGTGTTGCTTTATGTGTGTATTCCTAGAAAGCAACAATGTCAGAGTAGAGGGAACGACCCTCCACAGCAGCAGCCAGACTTGTGTCTTACATGATCTTTGCAAAAAATAAGATTAGTTTCAAATGTAGGTTTCATAATTAAATATTTCATGACTTTAATATACATTGCAAGCAGTGATATAACTGTGTGTGTGTGTTTTGCAGGATAACAGTGTCATCCTACAGAGCAGTGGAGTGGCCTATGTCAGTCTGAACGCTCCAGTCAGAGGGACGGAGACTCTAAAAGTAACAGCTTCACCAACTCTGCTGCAACTCACGTCAGACATACAGAGGGTAACAATCACTGCCACTCCTCACGCTGTTGTTGCTATTGTAGTCTTACAATATGCTCAGTCTGCTCATGGTGTCAGTAGTGAACATACAACTACTAACACCAGTATGGGTTATCATATATCAGCAACTCACTAGAACCAGTACATATCAGTTACTGTTTCCACTCACTACTGTCATTTTAATGCCTCCATGTGGACACATTTGTCTGAGAAGTACAAAGGTAAAGTGCTATGTGTGTGCAGTGGTTTAATATAATGCAGATAAATACTTTGTCACTGTACCTAAATACATTTTTCACATAACTATAATTAAGTAGAAATAACAATGCATACTTCTGACTTTTTACTCCATTACTTTTTCAGTTATTATCTATACCTTCTACTTGGCTACGTTTCTGCAGTGCATTCTGTTATATTTTTGTATCACTTTTTTGCCAAAATGTTGCCTGCTGTAAAATTATAGGAAGTGTAGCTGCCTGGGGAGTTTAAACCAATCAGTAAGATTCCTCCAACAATAGCAGAGTACACGTTTGAGAGAAGCAATCACATAAACACTGACTCAACATGGATCTAGAGGCAAGAAAGGGCTACAAATGGCTGGCACAAATACTGCCGTGTTCATGTAAAATTAAAACTGCTATGCAAAAAAATTGATCAATGTTTATAAATGTTTATAGCCTAGTATATATATATATATATATATATATATATATATATATATATATTTATGAATCTTCCTCTCACCCTCCTGGGTGGTATCTGTGTGTGTTATTCTCAAGCTCTGGTACTCTACCAGAGGCCTGGGAGTTTGAGGGTTCTGCGCAGTATCTTAGCTGTTCCTAGGACTGCGCTCTTCTGGACTGAGGCTTCAGATGTTGTTCCTGGGATCTGTTGGAGCCACTCTCCCAGTTTGGAGGTCACTGCCCCAAGTGCTCCTACTACCACGGGGACCATGCTCGCCTTGACCTTCCACATCTGTTCCAGCTGTTTTTTCAACCCTTGGTACTTTTCAATGTTTTCGTGTTCCTTCTTTCTGATGTTAGCGTCAGCTGGTATCACCACATCTATTACCACTGCCTTCTTCTGTACTTTGTCCACCACCACTATGTCCGGTTGGTTAGCCAGAAGCTGTTTGTCAGTCTGGAAGCTGAGGTCCCACAGAACCTTGGCACTGCTGTTCTCTGCCACCTTCTGTGGCATGGCCCATTGGGGTTTGGGTACTTCTATTCCATACTGGGTACAGATGTTCCTATACACTATTCCAGCTACCTGGTTGTGCCTCTCCATGTACGCTGACCCAGCTAGCATCTTACACCCTACCACTATGTGCTGGACTGTCTCAGGGGCATCTTTGCACAGTCTGCACCTTGGATCTTGTCTACTGTGGTAGATATTGGCCTCTATGGCTCTTGTACCTAGTGCCCATTCTTGTGCTGCCATGATTAGTGCCTCTGTGCTGTCTGTAAGTCCAGCCTTTTCCAACCACTGGTAGGTCTTTTCAATATCAGCCACTAATATCAGTGGCTTCTGTCTCCTCCTTTGGCCAGCTTATGATCCCAGCAGGGTATCTGATGACTAGCAGTGTGTACATGTTGATGGCTCAGATCTTGTTCTTGCCATTCAGCTGACTTTTCAGGACTTGCCTTACTCTCTGGAGGTATTTGGTTGTGGCTGACTTCCTTGCAGCGTCCTCATTGTTTCCATTAGCTTGTGGGATACCAAGGTACTTGTAGCTATCTTGGATATCACCTATGTTGCCGTCTGGTAGGTCGACCCCTTCTGATCACCTATATATATATATATATATATCACAAGTTAATCACATAAGTTTCTCTGAGTAACTCCTCTTTTTGGTTTAATAAATTTGGATGGTCAGGGACCAGACAGATTTTCTGTATGGCTATATGACTGCTCTAGTTGAAGCACAGAGTGTGAGACTGCAATTCTGCCACCTTGTCTGAATGCTGGGTTGTCATGTTTTTAGGTCTCTAGATAACAGAGCTACTCCTGTAAAAACAAGTTAAATACTGGCAACATAACTAACATATGGGTAACTACAGAGACCCTGGCTTTCCAGCTGATGGGGCTGAAGGACCAGTAGTAGACTGGTACCACACACAAATTAAATCCATCTTGAGGCACAACCTTGTTCATAGGAATCAAACCATTAATACAAAGTGTTAATACAGTCTCATGAAATAGGAACCTTGGAACCTTGACTAATACCTCCTAGTTATTTAACTAAATCCATGAAGGTGAAGGAGTGCTGTTTCCAGGGTGGGGTCTGTTTGACCCAGTAAGCTGTGGTCTGGTGAAGATTCAGATGCAAGCCAGTCTGGTTGTGTGTCTCCTGTGTCTGAACGAAGAAACCCCTGCTCACTGATTTTGTTTCCCTCATTCCAGATGTGGCTCCTATTCCAAAGCTGTGTAACTGCTAAGATCATCAATCTGCTTCTAACTATATTTCCATGTCTTATATATTTAATGATTGAATGTGCTATGAGTGACAGTTTGCTGCTCCATCGCTTGAAGTCTAATATTTATACCATGACAAAAAAAACAGTCTATTTATCTCTATTTAAATTTACATTTTTACTCCTATTTCTAGCTGATTTCTTGTTGAATTTCCGGCTGTGCTGGCCCCTATCACCTGCATCCTTCATATTTTACCTACATCTCTACCCCACTCAGTCTGTATATTCTGTGTTTTCCCTAACACCCTGTACGTGTGTGTCCCTGTCAAAATAGTTATTACATTAATGGCTGGAATGTAAACCCATTTTGACTATTCTTTCAAAGTAAGTTACATACTCTGTGAAAGGGGAAAGGTAATCTCACATCCCACACCTCCACATTGACACACATTCTGTGTAGTAGCCATTCTATTGGTTGTGTGGAGCAGTTCTGTGATTCAGTCTCACAAGCTCGCTCTTTATTCCAACCTGTGGCTGTTTTCAGATGTATCCAGCCCTCACCATTTTCTTCATATCTTTATCCTCTTCATTCAATTTCACCGTCTCTTTAAACTCTGAAAACTTTTAGCTGAAAATATACACCTCATAGTCACTCTGCCTCCTCCTCTTCCACAACCCACCTTCTTTATTGTTCTCTTCATTCTGCTACATACCTCTTTTCCCACCTCACTGTCTGTCCTTCTGTCACCTCCTAATCTTCTCTTTCATTATTAGCAAGCACCACATCTCCCCAACTTCTCATCTTCCTCATTAAAATCTCCTTCTTGCTTCTTCTCTACTGTAAAGCATAAACTGAAGAGACAAAGAGAGACAGCACTTTTATTTATGTCCCTAAGTTAGCCATCCATTCTAAGGTAAGATTCATGCTCCTGCCAGGCACCAAGGCAGGTACAAAAGGTCATGAATGGACATATAGTACAGCGCAATTCCCTTTTATTCCCCTGCTAATTAGTAGGAATGGCCCTATCTACCTGTGACATTCAGCTGTTATAAAGCTGCAGACAGCCTCTGCCAAAGTCATATAAAGAGAGGAAGGGAAAAGAGAGACTGGGAGAACTTCCACTTTTGATGTCCCTTAATGACAGAGAAAAAACAATGTGCCCGCACACTCTGTTGCCGCTGCTTTCTCTGTCAATTCACTCACTCTGTCAGGCTGTTCATGCTGATAGCAGCAGCTCTAACACAGTCTTCTTATAGGAATGTGGTTTATATAAACTTTATGCTCAACCTCACTGCTCATAAATATCTACAGGTCATTAGTGTTGCTGTAAATGTTGTGGAGTTTGTACATACCTCACCGCAATCTGTTCTCCCTTTATTGCCTGAGGATGGTTTGTCATTCAAACTCACACAGAATAGCTGCTTATAGTATATATTGTTTTGTACACTCTGTCTAATTCTGTTCTCAGAGCAGAATTAAAGGAAGTGGGACAGCTTTTATGATGAATTCAATTCACTTGTATTTGTATTCTTGTAACCCTGTTGACTATTTGCAACAAAACTTTTGACTGTTCAGTTATCACACCTCAGGAGCTTAGCTACTTTAAGACCGTTGCATCCACCTGTCTGTTAAATCTCTTCCATTTTGTCTGGTAAAGAAGCTGCCTAATAATTTGATCACTCATAGCCACACCGTCCCTTATTAATTATGAAACTACCATGGCGCTACTAGTAGCGTCATCCTTAACCTCACTGCTCATAAATATCTACTATTACTACTAGTAGTGTCATGGTAGTTTCATGTAGTAGTTTCATGTACTAATGGTAAAATTATATCAAATTATAAAACTGACGATGCCTAATAATTGTGCACACAGTGTGTTTTGTGAAATACGCGACTCCCTTCTGCAGGAAAGTCAAGTCAAGTCAGGTTTATTTGTATAGTGCCAATTCATGATACAAACATGATAAAAACATGACAGAGAGCAGAGGAGAATTCTAAATACATGACCATATAGAGATAGAAATGACATGCTGCTGTGTAAATAAACCCTAATATAATGGTAGGGGAAACACTGAGAGTAAATACTGGAGATGCTTTTCTCAAATGGATGGATGACATCTTGTTGATATTTCTCAGCTGCCGTAGAAGGAAATGCGTACTTGGAAAGGGGGTATTATTTAGTTGGTTGCAGTATATGACCTCACCACTAGATGAGAGAAAATCTTACACAGTTTGTCTTTAAGACAATCCTGAAGTTTGACGACCTGGTCAGTTTCATTTGGCTTCATGAATATGCTTCATGATTCATTTATGCTTCAAGTATAACTGGGTATCATCTGCATAACGATGGAAGTTTATATAGTGCTTTCTGATGATATTGCCTAAAGGATGCATGTATAAGATAAAAAGGATTGGTCCTAATACAGAACCATGTGGAACTCCATTAGTAACTGCAGTACGTATCTTAACGTAAGAGTTGTTTACATGAGACATGTTCTAGTCTCTGTAATAAGGTCTTGTGATCGATTGTATCAAATGCAGCACTAAGATCCAACAGGACAAGTACAGAGACAAATCCATTGTCTGGGGCCATAAGAAGGTCACTGGTAACTTTCACTAATTCTGTTTCTGTACTATGATGAGCTCTAAACCCTGACTGGAAATCTTCAAACACACTATTCCCATGTAAGTAATCACAGAGTTGAGCAGCAACAACTTCTTTGAGGATTTTGGATATGAAAGGGAGATTTGAGTCACATTTTTGATGTCTTGGTTGATTTCACCTGATTTTCTCATGATGTCACAAGAGAAGGCACTATATTTGATGTGTGCATTAAAATACATCCATGACGTGCCATCAATTAACTTACATGGTCTTAATTTAATTATCTCAGACTTCATCTCTGAGCTAATTCATCAGAATCATCCCTTGAATTCCCCAAGTTATTTAAAGACATAATAACTAACAGATATAATAAATAACTTGAAAGTGTAATCTAAATGACCTAAAAATGAAAAGCTTTACTCTGATTTAATGAGGAAAAAAGAAGTTGTGTCTTTATTTGACATTAGTTTTATCAACAAGACAACAATTATTTCATTACTTTTTCAATAAAATATGTTTTTAGTTTGTACTGTTTTTATACTGTTTATTTGTATTGTGTATCATTATGAATCTTACATTAACTGTTCATAGTTTCAACAGATGCAGCTCTCAGAGCAGTTAAGAGATGTTGTGTTCATAGATAACGGATGTGCCATCACCATTCTGAGGAGATGTGCAAGATAAAATCATGAAGACAGACAAATCATAATGTGATCTTACACAATCCCAGTGATGCTTTTGGTCTGACTTTGACATGTTCTCATCTGTCTTTTCTCCCTTTATATATCTCTGTTTTAGCTGCTGTAGAGTGTAGATAGTTGGTCTAAGCATTTGATTTGGATTACAATAAGATGCCTCTGTGGTATGAAGCTCTCTGCGGCTCTTTGGTTTTGTATAAACAGCCTCTATGGTCCCAATCAGCCATGTTTAGGTACATTAACCAGTCAAAAGGTTCAAATGCATCATTACAGCTCCATGTCATGATGCTGAACCATCCAAAGAATCCTGCAAGAATCCACCCTCTTTGTTTACTCTGAATTTACAGTCTTGTTTTGTCTTGTCTTGTTGTATTTAATTGTCCGTTTGGTGGAAGCTGTCTCTGGCACACTCTACTGCTCTGCTCTTCATATCAAGAGTATCTGAGCTGCCCAGGTACACTCCCTACCTCCCAACATTTAGACACAGGTCTAAGCGTGTCATTAATCATGTTTACACAATGGCAATAATGCATCCTACTTATCTTACTTTACTGGGACCTGTCTTCCAAATCAAGATGCTGCTGCGCTGATAGTTTAAGAATGGGTGCTTGGGAACCAATTATAATACAACTAGACACTCCTTTTGTAGGAGATTTACAGCAGAAGGGGGACAGCAACAGGGTAGATGGACAGAAAGAAGGGAAAATGAAGAGGGAGAGCTTTAGTTGTCAGAAGAATAGAAAACAAATGGAGAGGAGCAGGTGCTTTAATTGGCTGTTGGTGCAGAGACGTATGTTAGCCACGGCTGCAGTCAGAGTGTGGGTGGCTCGAAGCAGCTCCCTCCATTTGAAAACAAATGTTACCAGTGGACAATGTCATTGTTATACTGAAAAAACACCACAACAGCAAATCCCTCATCTGCCCTCTCTCCAAGAAACAGTCACGTACTTGTGTAGTTTCATGTTTGTGTTCATAAATACATGTTTGTGTGTGTACACTGAATATAGTTGGTTATTGTAGTGTGATTTAAACCCCTGAGCTCTGTGTGGAGACCAAGTTGTTTGTATTACCTGCAACTCTTGTTAAGTGAAAGAACAGAATCAGCTGTGCTTAGAATATTGAAATATTATATTTTATTTTGAAAAGCTTGTTAATATCTTCTCTTTATAATTTGATAAGTTCTGACGTAAAGTCGATCAACAATCACAACCTGACCTAGACTTTCATGATGATGTCTATCACTTTCTGTATATGCATAAGATGAAAACATCCTCAGCCAGAATGAGTTAAACTAGTCTGTTTTTCCAAAAAAATAACATGCATAATTTATATCATCTACACAGTGCATCTCAAAATGCCATAGACCATTGCATTGTTTCCAAATATGGTGGGTTTCAAACATCATTTGTATTCACTGAGAGAAAACATCCTCTCATACTTCCTATCAGACTGTGCTCACTGGAAAATAATGGCTGATATTTTAATTGAATTATGACACCATGACAGGCTTTCAAACATGAAGAAGGAATGACAATAGGCTAGAATTATACTATAAATGGTAAATATGAACATCATCTACATTAGAGAATATGCATGGAAGTCTAATTTATATGTTCAATTTATATGTTTTCCCACATAAAACCTGTGGATAGAAGCTGATGATAAATCAGTAGGATGAGCCTCTGACTTTATGGCCATGCAGCAGTCCAAGATGGTTCAGCAGAATACTTGGGCGTAATGTTTGAAATAGTATGCCCCTAATATGGGCTCATTGAATCTGCATAATCATGAGGAGAAGCTGCTCAGCAGTCTCAGGGTTTTTATGTGTGAGTGTCTTCCATCATATTTCATGGCGACAGGACACAAGACGGGGAATACATATGAAAACATGTGTTATGTGAAGAATGAGTGCTTTTATTTCTAGTGGCCATAATATTCATCAGATGTGAATGATGCTTTTGTGCAACAGCAGTTTGGAGCTCACCATCTTTAACCGAACAAGCAAGGACCACAGGTAAACAGTCACTGACTGTGTCACTTTGTAAGTTCAAATATATACAATTATAATGTAATATGTAATATTAGTACCCTATCATAGATGTAGGTGGTGTTTCTTACATAATGATATGTTGCCTTCAATATAACCTTCCCCAGAGCAATCTAGCAGTTCAGTGTTGGTTGCCATGATTCTGGTTCATAGTCCACGACACAGAAGCAACATCAGATTTGTTCATTAACATACAAGAGTCTCTGCAATCATGGAGTCAATAGACTTAATATGTGGTCCTGAAATTAATTAAAGACAGATTACAGCCTACGTTGTGGGAAACCTGTGGCCTATTAATCAATGCCTATTCTGTAAGTGCAGTTTCACTGTGGGCAGTCATGTAAATAGTTGACTTTTAATCCACTCAGCAATCATTAGAGAAACAGGAAGCAGACTTAAGAAGGACTGAAAATGCGATAATTCATTTTAAGGAGTTCATCCTCTAATTCTATATTACCCAACGACATATTTGGATACATTAGTATGAATCATTGTTCATCTCACTGATGTAATTGTGATTCATATTAACCTGCATTTCCTTTTTTTTCTGCAATTGTGCTTAGTTTGTAGAGAGCTGTACAATTTGTAACGAGTTCAGTAAAATCAAGTTCCTCCTCATATTGTTTGTAGACAGATTCATAGGCACAGCTGCGTTTAAAATTTGCTTTACCTCTTCTACTACTGAGGCAGCAGTCATAGGGGTGGAGCCTATCCCTATGGGCAACGGACAGTCGGCAGCTTGTCACATGGCCACGAGACAAGCATGTTCAATCCACCCAGAGCCCCAGTGCATTCATGTTTTTGGTTGTGGGAGGAAAACTACATAGACACGGGGAGAAAATGCAAACACCTCACAGAAAAACCTTGTGCCTAACCTGGGAGTCGAACCCCTTGCTGTGAGATGACAGCACTAACCATTTCACCACCTTGCTGCCCCGGTTATCATGAGATCACGATGTGAAATTTTTTTTCAATACTGCATTGTGAAAGTTAAATATTTTCAACCCGCATGCTTCACTTGCACCACTCAGCACAAATATGTGGATTTGACTTGAAAAACTCTCAGTGTGTTTGGTCAGAACACACCATCAGACTCTGGCTCAAGTTAGAGCAGATCAGATGGTGTGATGCAGCAGAAATGGTTTCAAATTGTTAAATTAATTTTCAAAGGCAATAGAAATCATACGGTGTTTTTTTAGTGTCAATTTCTTATTTGTGAGGTGTTAAAAATGTACTGTAAAAATGTACTAAAACACACAATCGATGTGCTAGTTGTTTTTGTCTGACTCACACAACTTACATCTTCCCTTGACCTTGAAAGAGAAAAAAATGGGTCTGGAATGTTTGGTTCACTCGTTCTTTTCTTCCCACTCTCTGACTTTCTCTCTGTCTTGCTCTCTTTCTCTATTTAATATCCCAGTCACTCATTTCTGGATAACTGGAACCTGTTTTTCAGTTAAATAGTTGCAAATGGCTTTTCCAAAAAAACACGGTCAAGAACAAAATTATTATCATCACACACATAATACAAAGTTGTTTTAGTCATTTAGTCACTTTATTGATGCTTGCTGCATTCTGATCATGGTACACCAGCTTAATATATTTGATGTGTCATAATGCTGATGTAGAAAATTTTAGGTCCGTGTCCTCTTTCTGGGAAAATAAATTCTGCTGTGATGATGAAGTGAGCACTCAAGTGCTTTGCTGCTTTGCTATTTATCTTGTGTTTTTATTCTAAATTCACAAAAGCAGAATTTAACCTTAAATCTAATGTGGCCTCTGTCAAGCCATACTGTCCTGATATACTCACTCTAGAGGATTATCTACTTTCTCGCTTTTAAATCCCAGTGCATTCAGTTCCATGTAGCACATGAGCTGTAGATTTAGAAGTATTGAGTGGTAAGCTGAGATCTCAAAATGATTTCACTCCCTTTTCATCGTAGGAGACAAAGAAATTAGATATTGATTCCTGCTGTGGCACAACAGGCTTAAACTACCCAGTTTCTCTGCTTTCAGTCTTTTCTTCACTTTCTCTGTCCTGCCATGAAGATCCTTTTTTTTCCTCATTTTGTTATTCTTTCTGTATGACTCTCATGCTGCTTGTCCCACCATTTGCTTGTTCTACTGTATACTGTATAATCATAAAAGAGCAAAGAGAAGAGGTTCTGACTTTAAATCTGTTAAATCTGATAGTCTATCTCTCTCTATATATATATGATCCTACTTAGGGGTTTAGGTTGTGTCCTTTTTCATTTTTATTGCTGGATTTCAAGGACTAAAGCTTCCTTTAAAGTGTAGAGTAAATGTCATAACCTCAGGTCTCCTGAATTTCTTTGAAAATCAGATATATATTTTCTGAAATCTTTGTTTGATAGAAACAAGAAATGAAAGGTTAAGCTACATTCTTATCCAACACAGAAATCTAAAATGTTATCTCTTCACAGAGATAACAACCAAAGGCAAGAGAAAATCTTTTACACAAACCCTTTAGACAAGTCCATGTCTATTTCCTGCCGCTGTCTGAGTTTTGGTTAGTCGTAGATTAATCAAAGAAGCTCAGGCATTCTTCCCCCAAGCATGTCCCCCACCTCATCCTCACACCTTATCCATGGTTGTGGAGGTGGATTTTATCCTTTCATTCCCTTTCACACATCATAAGAGACAATGTGCCTGCCCCTGCTTCTATCCTGCCTGTGCCTGTCATCAATCACACATACGTATCAACACAAAATTCAGTCATAGTGAGTAACATGTGCAAAAAAAATCAAAAGACAAAATAGACAGTGGAAATAAAGTGAAGCTGAGACAAACATGTCAGTTCAACTGTCCTGCAAAATTACAGGTATATTCACTAAAAATATATTCACCAAAAGGGTCATTCTCAGCACTTTACATGTCACCAGTACCCTTCACTAATCAATTCTGTGAGTTCCTTAGAAATACCCCAAACGTGTAATCTTACTGTGTACCAGGATTGCAGTCACCAACATCTGTTCCATTCAACAAATTTTTACAACACTAAATCATGAAAAAAAAAAAAAAAACAGTCCCCATAGTGAGCAGCACTAGGCAACAATGGAAAGGAAAAACTTCCTTCTAACAGGAAGAAACCTCCAACAGAACCAGCCAATATAGTGAAGTCTAGCTCTAAGAAAATAACAAGTGTAAAGGAAACACTATTACTCTGGTGGCCTTAAAGGTGCTATATGCAAGGATTTTTTCTTTTCCAATACAGCCAACAGTCATGTTGATAGCTATTTGCTTAGGCTAACAGGAACGTTCACTTCCTAAAAACAAGTCACTCACTGAGAGGGAATGTTACAACTTCTACACCTGGAAATGCTCCAATTGCGTCCATCATCACCCTCACTGATGGTTGTAGTGGTAGAGGTGACACTAACTAATTTATGAAACTGATGTTTAACCGTCTTTGGTAAACACAACAACATATTTCAACAAAATGTTAATATCATATGTACTCTATTGTGAACAAGTGCCTGGGCTTTGTGTCCTTTTTTGTTTTGTTATATCTTTAAAAAATATCATCAGTCAATCATCATTGATTCTCTGCCTTGCCAGTCAACTCTGACATTAAGATGCAAGACGTTATGCTAATGCCACTATTTTCTCTCTTCTGCAAACAGAGGCTACAATAGAGGAACATTGTTCAGTAATGAAACATGTGTCACTGGGAATCTTTACATTGGACACCAGCACAAACACATCGGGAAATATATACAGCAGGCAAGCTGGAAAGCAATTTCCTAAAACAGTGAGATAAGGATGGTCTTTAAAATCAAAAGGTATGAACATAAATGATGGATTATATACTGATCTTGACTGACCCTGATTTGCATTGACCAGGCATCATCATCTCTTTAGAATTGTCAAAAGACGCTTGTACAGGAAGCTGTTCAGGAGACATTCTGATTAAATTGGCCTTGGCTCCTTTCAACATGAAGGAACAGTAGATTTTCTTCACTCATTCCCAAAGATGTTACCATTAATTCACCTCCTACTGTTACCATATATTTGCAATGTCATTTATGTTTTTTTTTTACCTCAAGAGCTTATGATTGGAACATAAATCCCTGATGAAGTAATCACTGGCCCATCACCACTGTGGTCCAATACACTGGATACATTACTGAATATAGATATGGAGGAAAGTTTTATACCATAGTTCTGGACTGACATGGTCTGGAACCCTGTGCACCAATCACTGATTTGCGTTGTTGAATGGCTCAAATACATAGTGAGTGTTTTTTCTTGGCACTCAACCTCAGAGAACCTGAGGGAACCTACTGTAAATTGTTTTAACTTGTTCACTCATGGATATGAGGTGGACAGTCAGTGCTTGTCCAATTACGTATTCACTTGCAAATCTCATTGCACAATGATGGCAGTATTGCTTTTCTATTCACAAGCAATCATGCAAATCAAGTTTAAATTAAGTTTATCTAATATCTTGGTCGAGCAGCAGCAGAGGTGGCAGCATGCAACCATATTGGATACAATTACACGATAGCTGCACTGTTCAATGTTAAAACCAATGAAATAGCATCAACCTAAACAATTTAAAATGCTTATAGAGTTAAAATAACACCTCTTGCATAGAGTATGAACAACGCTGAAGCAGTGACATTATTAGCTTAGAACAGACGGATTTAGAAGTAATGACATTTAATTGTATTAAAGAAAGTTTGTCCCTGAACAAAGGAAGTGCCTTTTTTTATGACTGTACAAATATTATGATTAATAATCTATATACAATACTAGCATAGAGTTCACTATAGATCCTGGTCCTATTCTGGCCCTGTATTGGTCTGAGTTCAGGTCTGATCACACTCAATAAAATGACCCCGCATTGTTAATCAATAATATCAGCAATGCCCCGCATGTTAAATTTATTAACCTCCCTCTCTTTTCATTTGACAACTACCACTTCAAATAAGTATGTAAAGGTTGTATGGAACACACATTGTATTTAGTATGATAAGTAAACACATTAGGATAGTATCATCAAATAGTATAATCAAATATGTATATGTGTATGTATTCATATGCACTAGGTCACTGACATTTCTTGTCTGGACCTGATAGCAAGACACCTCCAAATCCCTGATCCCTGATACAGCCCTCTCTTCTTCTCTCATCATAATCACTCTAATCATATTTCTCCATTTTGGTCAGTCATTATGATGTGTACACCACTGCTGCATCATCATTATTATGTTGTTAATACAAGTTGTATTCTGTTGTTGTCACCTTTTATCATAACTTGGCTGACGCAGAGATTATCTTCCACCATGATCCCCATTCTTTATCTCTCTCTCTCTGTTTCAGCATCACCATCCTTGTAAATTCAAATTATTGAATTCATTTTGTCTTTCTGTTTAAGATTTTTTAATTAAAAATATTTTTTTTTTTAATTGCTCAAATTGCCTTGGATAGTAGGTAACAAGGATTGTTGTAATTATTGTATCTAACCTTGTATCTAACCTCTAACCTAGTCCATTCATAAAGATTCTCTCTAACCAAGACAGTTGAATCTATAAATCCACTTCTCTTGTGTATGACATACTGTTTTAGTATGCTATATATGAATCTATGATAAATTATTGATTTATTAATGTAATAAACTTGTTAATGATACTTGTTGTCCACATTGAGAGTGGATGTTCTTTTTCTCAATGCCTGGTGATCTTTCACCCTTTAGTCAGTCTCCTCTCTTTTCTGTCTATTTATCTTTTCTCTTTTCAACCCAACCGGTTGACGCAAATGACCATGCTCTCTGAGTCTGATTCTACTGGCGCGTTTTCCTCCACAGTGCTTGCTCTCTGTGGGAACTGTTGGGTTTTCATTTTCTTTAATTTTGTAAAGTGCCTTGAGAAGAATGTTTCTTCCGATTTGGTGCTATACAAATAAAACTGAATTGAAATGAAGTGAATTGCCCTCTCTATGCAAGTTCCCCATTATGAATCTCAATCAACTTTTAAATTGTGCACACATGAACAAGCATTTATTCCCACTTTGTTATCACTGACAATTAGCCATAATTGGGTAACGAAATGCCCTTCATGAATATTAATAAGCATGTAATTGTATTTGTCCTTCCGGTTGTTTTGTGGGAGGAAATAGAAACCTGTTACATTAAAATGGGAACCCTCAGTGTGTAGCTGGTTGAGTTATTATTTACTGGCTGTCATGGCTCATTCAGTCAGAGCAGGACAATGTCACAGCAGAAGTGAAGGCTCAAAAAGCTGCATCCTTTAAAAAATAAAATGATACAGGTCGACAATGGTGAATCAGTGACTGGACATCAGAGCACTCACCCCTTAATGTACCTTTATAATAGGAAACTAATGAAATGCAATGTGACAGAAGAACACGGTGACATGAAGGAGTCTCAGTGGACGTGGAGTTGTAATGAGCTTCTAAGATGACTGACTGTTGCATTAAAATTCCTCCCACCTCAGTCTTTGGCCTCAGCCATGTCTAGCACAACACTAGAGGTTCACAGACACAGGGGCAGGCTACATGTTAGCCACGAGGAATTGTGACAGAAGCGTCAATTTTGAAAATTAGTCATGTGCCAAATGCTAATAACATTCATACCTCAGCGCAGTACTGTGTTTAGCACAGATTTATTCAGACGTTGTTGAATTGCATCAGCATTCAATTTAATTCAATTCAATTTTATTTATTTAGCACCAGATCATAAAAACATTTATTTCAAGGCACTTTACATAGACCCAACCAAACCCAACATTTCCACAGTGAGCAAGCGTGTGGTGACAATGGAGAAAAAACTCCCTTTTAGCAAGAAAAAACCTCCAACAGAACCAGACTCAGGCGGTCATCTGCCTTGACCAGCTGGAGTGAAATGAAGATAGAGAAAGAGAAAGAGAAGAGACAGAGGTAAGGGAGGGGAAGAGGATGGGAGAGAGGGGGAGAAAGAAAAGAGGGAGACCTTGAAGAGACAGTAGAGACTACATATTTGGGTCAATGACGTGACACAGTTTTTTTGGTTAAAATTTGAAAATAA
Organism: Polydactylus sextarius; assembly: GCA_016801845.1. Taxonomy (NCBI): domain Eukaryota; kingdom Metazoa; phylum Chordata; class Actinopteri; family Polynemidae; genus Polydactylus; species Polydactylus sextarius. The sequence continues at coordinate 1,013,580 of CM028910.1, forward strand.
ACTCATAAGTTACTTGACTACATTCTCTTTTTGAAGACCTAGTCTAAAATTCCTGGATTTGATCAAAATTTAGAGAAAATCCAGGGGATAAGAGTAAAAATGTCAGTGTGGTGTAACCATAAAAATCTTGTGCCAAAAACTTAAACATGTTCAAAAAAGGTGTAATTGTCAATAAAACACATTATCAACTACTTTGGCACAATTCTACATTTGTGTTATGTAACAATGAGTAAAATAAATGGAACTCCATTGTATTGAAACTGTTTTATGTTATGTTCATCCAGCCTGCTAGAGGGCACTAATGGCAATTGTGGTGATATATTTAGCCAGTAGGTGGCCAGAGAAAAACAACTAGCTTGCAGAATGACAATAGTCCAGGAGGTGTTTTTATGTACACTTGAAGCCACCCTCTCATTTCCAGCCCTTTATGTGGTAATATGAGTAAGTTTTTACGTTGGTTGACAAATATATCTGTTGCACTTTGACATAGTTTTTGATATTTGATAGATGCTATTTGAGACGTTCCAGTAGTGATAGTGGAGTCTATTTGAGTTGTCTGTGATACTGCTCAGCTACTGTTAACCATTTAAGTGTCTACATAGTGTGCACTGTTGATTTTACTGTTTACTGAATACTTCTTTGTATTCTTTGCAGTTTCACTTTTTTTACATTAAATCCTGGTCAAATACAAAACCTGCCTGTTTCTTGCAGGAAATGATGCAAGAAAGAGTTTAGCTGGCTGTGAATCTCAATTAGGACACGGGGTCACGTTGGATGCAACATTACATCCATTGTTCTGAATATTATAACTAATTTGGGGAATCGTGTCTGTCAAGTCAAGTTCCTAAATTGCCAATGCGATGTAACCAGCATTCAAGGAGTCATTTTGTCCATTTGTGTAAGAAGACTATATGACAGAAAATGATATCACAAAGATAGACCCCTGATTAGCCTAACTGCTGCATACCAAGGTTAGTAGCTCTCTTTGAAATCTTGATAATTTGACATTTTTAGGCTATGGTCAGGTGGGCTTATGGTTACATGTCAAATGGTATGATCTTAGAAAAGTACTAATTCAAAATAACTGCAAAAATAAGTATTTATTTTAAAAAATATGTTTGAAATCTTCACATTAAGGCCACTTGCCTTAAAGAGATAGATGTCCATCATAATGCCTGTTAAATCTGAATTGAAATTGAAATGTCAAATGGTGTAACCAGTTACAACCATTTGACTTAGCCTTTTGGATAGAGGTTATATACATTAAGTACATAATGAATACATATTTTCTGTTTAATTGACTTTCAACTTTAAGGTATATATAATATAATGTATGTAATTTCATAATGTAGCTGTAGTGGGTGAACAGTGACAGTGTTGAAAATGAACAGCAGCTTTAAAAAGACTTGAAACTCCAATAATATGATAAATGTTAGTCAAAGATTAAATCTATATCTGTAAAGTTACATTTATTAACTTTCTGTTGTTTCATAATTTTTACTTAATAGAACTTTTCCTCCCCCAACAGATGCCATTATCATGTAAAGAAAAAGTGACTCGTCACAGAGCATGAGTCAATGCAGATCCTGCAGAAAGGGCCATTTACCTGGCCAAAAGGCAAGAAAGTTGGTTGTATAAACACATACACAGAGATACATGCAGACATGCAGACAGACAGGTGCACACACTTTTCCATTGAAATACTGTTAATGAATGTCAGGTTAAAGTCAGTGATGTAGTTAATGTAGTGATTTAGACAAATTGCATTTATTTTTCTATTTTACCATTTAGTTATCAAAGGAGAAAAAGAGGGGGAACAATTAAAAGTAGTCCAACAGCTGAGTTTTCCAAATCTCATTTGAAACTCATGACAGATGACTGGTAACAATTCCAAGCACACATAGCCACACCGTCACACCCTGCCTTACTACAACTTTTGACACATTTTGACACAAATTCATTGCAGTCAGATGTTTTTCTTTTCAAAATAGAAAATATGAGTTCCCATCATCTTTGGATGTTTGATTTCATAAAAGAACAGAAGTTCACATAATTAACCATTTCTTGTTGTTGTTGTCATTTTTTCTTCATTGACAATAATAAAAAGCACAAGTTCAATGGACCTTGTTGACTGTCACGCTTGACTTTTAGTGCCAGTTTCTTCTGTAAAAGCAACATTGTCAGATGAAAAACACTGGTTACACCAAATGACACAAACCAGTTACAGGTTTGTGTCAATTAGTGTAACCAGTATTTTTCATAAAACTTTTTATAATTTACAGGAAAAATCATGGGGAATAAGATGTAATCCTCTATTGCAATGTACTACAATATTTTTTTAACAGTTTATACATAAATTGTCAAATGTTATTTAGAAAACACCAAGGGTTTTCAGCATTTGTCCTGCTCCATATTGCAAAAACACATGAAATTTAATTTTGAAATAATCCTAATAAAATCTATTTTCAAGTGATATATTGAAATTAAGTAAGTGTTTTTATACAGTACGCTTGCATACACTCTAGGTGGGAATAAATACTTAATATATCTCCTTTTGTTGCAATTACACCATTTGACATTTCCAGGGGCAATCTGTCTTTCATTTTGTAAAAAAAATGGTGCAGAAGCTATTTGAAATTACATAAAACCAACAGAAATACAAAATATACATTTTTGCAAACCAAATGCAAGCATTTAGAATGTTTTTTAAAACATTTTTTTAATTGCTCATAATGCAAACTCCTATTTGTCACTGACCCATTTACTATTACCATTACAATAATAATAATAATAATAATAATAATAATAATGATGTTGTCATCAGTGGTGTAGAATCTGGATCTAACAGAAGCTACCTGAAAAAGAGAAAGGAGTGGGGGCATTCAAGCAACACAGAACATTTTAACCACTGAAATTATACCAAACTTTTCTTCAGTGGCCAAAACAAACCAACAGGTCTTCTTCAGGTCTTGAAGCATGTGTGTTTAACCACAGAATATAACCTCTAAGAATGACCTACTGGCAGACCCTAAAAAAAATACTCTATAATATTCTAGAGATATAATATTCTACAGAGCAAACTCTGATGCTCTCTGTCTCGCCCTTAAAAATATTTGGATTTGTGGACATCACAGACCTGCTATCAATATAATAGTGACTTCAGGAAATGTGGGACAGTTACATCATTTTCATCAGGTTTGGAGAAACATAATGGCTTAGGATGAAAATAAACATCTTCCTCAAGGTTAGACAGCCCTCAGTATTATAGTTACATTACTATACACTGGGTTACAACCATTACAGCCATCTCTCACAAACTTTTTGCACAACGTTTACTCACCATCTTGGCTATCGCCACATGAAATCACCTAACAATAGCAGCACAGCCTTATAAAGCAAATGTTATAAATGGGCCTTTTCTGACAGTTACTTAACAACTTAACTTCACAATGTGTGTTATAACCACGGTTGGCACTTTTCTGATTACTTTAAAATCATTATGTTTTTGAATGTTTGTATGGTGAGAATGACCCATTTTGCTGTAAAGGCTAATATTTCCCCAGCAGCTATTTTATTCTAATAAAATGACAGTCAGTCTCCTTCTTCTCTTTCCATCAATAGACTTTACTGATATTTGTGCCCCCTACCCCCTCTCTCTCTCTCTCTTTTAGAGACAGTTGCTGAGTTGTATTCGTGGTGGAAACTGCCCTGGACCCAACGTCAGCTCACTGCAGTTACCTGGAGATTTGAATTTCTTTGCCAACCAACTGGCTGTTCCTACCATGGAGTTTGCCTTTGAACAGACCAAAGCAGAGGAGGTACACACACCTGCTATACACTCAGGGTCTTTTACTGCCACTGGCCTTTATTAAGGGATGTGACAAATTCTTTTTGTGATATATGACAGGGACACATAGTCTCAATTCGTGACAGAAAGCTGCTGAGTTTGTTGTAGGCTACCATTCATTTACCCTTAACTTTTAATTGAAAGTGGAAACTTTATTGGTGAGGGGACACACACTAACACACATACATGCACAAGCACACACACCCAGGTGCACACACACACACACACACACACCTGTCAGATTGCTGAGTGTCGTCTTTAAAGAGACACCTGCAGCATGTCACTACTGTAATCTGTCCAGTTCTGACATGCTGGGGATTGGTTGTGACAACACCCATCTGCAGCCTATAAAACTAATGGTATTATTTTTTCCAAAATGGATTATGTGTTTATACACGCAACAAATACACATCACACAGCTTACAAATTATGCATGCTCCCAGTCACCTCCATTAAAAATGCAGTATTGATGATATTCTAGTGCCTTGGGGTGGAAACACTAACATTTAGCCCAAGCTAAATCATCCCACTCAAATCTGGAACTTCAGCTGGGATTGCAACTTGTCTTCATTAGTGCAAGAGATCTTCATGTTTACCTCCCCTGATGGCATATTCACAACCTTAAAATAATAGTTAGTAGAGGGTGAAATGCCCAGTACTACCTTTATGCTGGAGTGTGTTAGAAGAAGGTCTTGTAGCATTAGCCCAATAACACTTAGACTGAACTGAAGGACAGCTGAGAGAGACAAAGAGTCAAGGTAACACAGGTCCTTAATAGACATCAGTTATAGAAAGCACTTTTACTTTTGGTCTGTAAACTCAATTTTGATGATATTTTGGTACATACTTATGAATCAAACATTGTTCTCCTGACACTGACCTCAGTTTCTCTGGAAAAATGCACAACAATTTGTGTATGAATCAGAAATTCTCAGAGAACAAGGCATGATGTATGTGTAAAGCTTGTTGCACTGACTCAGCAGAGAAAATCAGCAAATAACTGTCACAGACAAAAACCTACTGGAACATAATCAAGATACAGCAGCATTCACACGTCTCTTGGTGAGTCCTATGTCCAGGTAATAAAATTCATCAGTGATGCCTTTTTCCTTTTTTGAAGCACTTGATGCTTTTGGATTATGAACTCAACTGTCAGAAGAAACTGCAAACACATAGTGGTCTTATCACATATAGATATTAAAAGTAGCCAGTGATACTGTGTATGATCCTAACTGGTGACCTGTATGCAGGGTAATTGAATTTGCCTTCCATATAACACTCTCCTTTCCTCTTGACCTGCAAGGACCTCCTATTAGCATTAAGTTTTATTTTGTATGGCAGTGTATCTCTGTGCTGACTCTTTACACCATATGGCATCAGTTGTGTTGCTGCATGTGTATCTGTATGTTGATAACGTCTCCCATCAGTGATCATCTATAAGACAGGAATTGTGCAGATCTCAGCACCTGTAATCATTAATGTTTGTGTCAGTTTGTCTCGGTTTAGTGAAAACAGAGATCATGAATGGAGCTCATGTCAGTTTGTCAAATGTGAAGTTTCACCCAGTTAGTCTCAGTTATTTTTAACAGCAGTGATTATCAAATTAGTCATTTTCTCAGTTTCTTCACCCACACTCTGAACACAGATTGTGTTCTCTGTGGTTTTCCCACCACGACACATTATCCGTGTTGTCATAGTGAATGGCTGTTATTTTAAGGAGGAAGCAGAGCTGTAATTCTGTCCCTGATGCTCAGCTTTTCACAGACAGAGTATTTACTTAATAACTGTGCTTAAGTAAAATATCAGAAAAGGTTGGGACAGTCTGATAGATCAGATTGTCCAACAATTGTCCCACAACAGTGACACAACAATAAAACAATAGACAAAAGTGAAAACAGATTGATGTATTCATTTTTAGTACCATTCAGCATTTATGGACCTTATGGCACTTAAGGGCACTCACACAACAACAGTGGCCAATGGTGGTTAGTTAATAGTGGGGGCTGGGGGGCCGCCCCCATCAAAAACACCACCTCCCCGTTAAACATAACTTATACCGTGTATACTGGCATTTATTGAAAATTAGTTATATTTGATTAATTACTTTTTGTGTAAGTATATCCACTTCCTGGTCAAAGGGCAGTGGACAAATAGATGTGTATGTAGGTCTTTAAACTTTTGAGAAGCAGGTGACCTGAGGCTGCTCTCTCATTGGCTCTGTCAAGATTCTCCTACATTGTAAAGAATTTCCCTGTAAAATAACAGTAAAGTGCTGTCAGCAGAGATGGCAGCACTTTACTGTTATTTTACAGTATTTATGCTGTAAAATAATTTTACAGTTTATTACTGTATTAGTGAAATACAGTATATTTCTGTATAATCTTAATTTATTGTTTGCTGGCAGCATAGATGCCAGAACTTTACTGCATTTTTACAGTATCCATACTGTTAGATAATTTTACATTCTATTACTGTAAAAAAAATAAAAATGCATTATATTTCAGTGATTATTTTAATTTACAGCAGCAATCTGGAGTTACTAAATTTTCACTGTTTACTGTAGACATGGGCTACACAGAACTTATGCTAAACAATCAATACACAATTTACAAAGAATATAAATCTCAGAAATGTTTAAAAAGGCTGTGTCCACATGACATGAGATTACTGTAAAATACAATAGTTATAAAAAAAAAAGTTAGATGTCCCACATTGAGATTCTGAGTAGCAAAATAAAAAAGAAACAACCGAATAATGTCTGCTGGACACAGTGACAATAAACTAAAACTTTTAAATCGCATGTCAGAGACCTTATCAACGATGAAAATAAAACAAAAGTTTTCACAGTTTCCATACTATTGTTTTACATGCACTGTCTTATGTTATCACATTGAACTAAAAGGTGGATCGAACAGCTGGGCTAAATACTGAGGCGACAAATACAGAGGAAATAACTGTTGAACCTATAAGAAATGATGTGAGGAATTTTTTTGTGCTCTCAAAAGGGAGTTTAAAGTTTCTACAGTATCTAAATTTACTGCAATGTATTTTCTGATGTCTATACCTCAGTAAGAACTTTGAAAATATGTATCAATATGTATTTTATATATGTATATAAAAGGCAGTACTGTAGGCAGTCCTGATTCAAAGAGGAATCTTTTCAGTCCAGAGGCGATGATCGTCATATTACCGGCCGCTGTTCTTCTTCCTGTTCAAGTGTTGCCACTCTAAAACAACAGACAAAATAATCAAAAATAACTCAAGGGTGTACAGTAACATTACATGCATATAAAGCTTACGCTATCAAAGTCCTTTATGGTTTAATGTGGCATAGTCAATCTGTCAGAACAACATGAAAAAGTAAAAACAAAAGAGTTCACTGACCTATAAGAAGTTGCAATTTAAAGTCCATGAGGTTCTTCAGTATTGTGGAGACATGTGTATTCACTGTGGCAGGCTTCTTATGGACCATCATACCCATCTTCTTGGAGACGGGTATGATGGTCTTTGATCCGGATAGTCTTTGATCGGACAGTCTTTGATCCTCTCTCCAGATTGATACCAATGAAGCGCCTGAAATCAGAAAAGTCTACCATTGGTGACATTTATGGAAAACTACATTTTGTAGTCTAAAAGAAGTCGTTTCAGTTTTCTAACATAAGGTGATAGTAAGGTGAAAGTTATAGGCAGTGTGATCTAAGAAAATATTTTTAACATACAGGACAGGAACATCAAGCTGTAGAATTACTCAATATATGTTGTATCTTCTTGTTTGAATGATTTATGTTGTTTGTAATATGGCTTGAAATGTTGCCTGACATGAGTCCTTGTGTCCTGCTGCTTATTTTTGCCTAAGTAAGAGGGAGATCCCAGAATCTGAGTTCATTTTTCTGTCAATACCAGTAACAAATACCACTTTGTTTTAAAAACCCCAAACTATCCCCATTAGTGTGCAAAAGAATGGTCTGGTTTCAATTTTCACTAATTAAGTAAATGAAATAAGAAATTTTATGCTACCCTCCAGCTTCCATTGGTGACCTGCCCTGTTCCACCTGAAACAGCAACATCATTAACTTTATGTACACATCTGTAAAGTTTTAGAACAATGACCAGTCTGATATGAAACAATGAAAATGAAATGCATACCAAGAAGTATTAGTCGAGGGCTTGCAGGAGGGGTCCTGACAAAGTCCAAATGCAATCTGGCAAAACACACTTGAACGTTAAATTAGGTGTATTTTTATGAATTCTTATGTGCCTCATAAACCCACGTAAACCAGAATTGTGGCAGAGTTATGACAACAGACATGACAGGGAAACATTGCTGCCAATGTGGAAAAACATGAAGTAACCTACATAGTTGTCAGACTTTTACATAGTCATAGTCATTTTCATTCCATCAACTTTCACAATTAGTGTTGACTTAACCAAATACATAATCTAACATACTTTGTATTGATTTTAATTAAGCTATATTAAGCTAATTAAGCTAATATGTCAACAGTGACCCCAGTACTTTTATTTGTCACTAACAATAATCAGCTTCCTCTCAATTTCCTCTCAAACACAAACACGTTAGTTTTCACTTGTTTAAAGAAGACCAGTATGTTAAATTAACCATAGCAAAATAAAATGATAAGTGGCACTGAAAATTACACACTCACTAGCTTGACAACTTGCTGAGCAACACTTCAATTTCAAACATCATTTTAGTTGTATTCACCTAGCAAAGACATAAAGATAAGTTAGTGTTTAATTAGTGTTATTTGTAGATGCACAATGGATGCAGATGAAACCGGATCTCTTGTGTGTAGCAGCACGTCCCCAAAGCTCTGACAGAAGAACTTTTCCTCGCAAGTTTGGCATGCAGCAATTTTCAAAAATACTGTAGTTCACTCTCATTTATAACATTAACATTCTGTTGATGGCTGGTGTGATGTTGCTTCACGCTGAACAGCCCACAATGCATTGCAAACTACAGTATAAAACCGTATTACATTAATACAGTGTATTACTGTTGGAAATTGGCCGTAAATTAACAGCAATTGCTTACAGTGTGGGGGCACACATTTCTGCGCCCCCTAGCCAATCACATCTTTACTTATTGATTGTGATTGATTCTCGGCACCTGTCATTCAAATCACATTGCTGGTGTCAAAGTGCACAAGTGCAAATGTCACAGTGCTGACCAGGTGACAAGAGATCAACAGATACGATCAAACTGATGAAATTTCGTTTTGTCTTTTTCTTTCCTATGGTGTATACTTGGAGAAAAAAACTGAATAAAGGAGCTTGGCCCAGACCAACCAGATCTTTATGAAAAGTGCAAACAAGCTGTGACATGCTGTCCAGAGTCAAACACAGGTTCCTCACTGTCCAGGCTGCACAGCTCCAGTCTCAGTGGACAAACTGTGTCTAGCAAGGCAAGCAGAGACTCATTCCTCCTCCTTAAGCATAATAACAAGAATAGTTTGACATCTTAGGCACTGCAGTGGTATGAAAAGGCATATAGTTGTTTAATTTATGCTAATTAAAATTGATTGTAAAAGCTCCATTACAAACTTTATTGTAATGGTTGTTTTGTAGACAAAGGTTTTGCCAATAGCAGATTAAATCTTGACCCATTGGTGGGTGACTGGGCATGGAAATCAGATTTGTGCATCTGGCTCTTTACTGCACCATAACATATGATGTAACATAACTAATCCATGACTGGTAATATGAGATTATTCAAGGGATTAGTTTCTTTATTAGAAAAATAATAGAAGACACCATAAAGTTTTTTGGACCAGGGAGGAGACAGGATTGCAGACTGAACTCAATTTGTGCACTTATTCAAGCCTGAGCATATGGCCCCAACCACATGATCACCTTTAGAGCAATTTTCTCTGTATTCCAGGATTGTTCAATATCCCAAACAGACTAGTATATGTGATCTGCTGTGTGTAATTGTATTCATTCATCCTCATTTGCCTGATAAATAGAGTTGTGGTGCTTTTAATGTGCTGGGAAACCACCAGATGTTGTGTAGCGGTGCTGTGGTGGTCATGACAGAAGTGCAGTTCATTGAACATTTGTTTTCTGGTACAGCATCTGTTTTCCTTTAACTCCATGAAAGTTTTCTTCACTGTAGTCATTGCATCATCCTGTGATCTCTCACACAATGCAACAAAGTTAGACAAATTTGACAAATTTAGTTTTTCACAAAGTTTGTGAAACTGCTTTAAGATGATGAAGGTATTACAAAGATATATGCTTTCTACATGCATTCACACCTTTAAAGCGTACAGTACCACTATCAAAGAATGGGTTGACTGGTTGACTGAATGGGTTGAAAGAAATAAATGTGACCATTGGATTATCATAATCATTCATTGTAAAATGACACACAAAAAGCTCCCTTTGCCACAACTGTGCACTTGAATCTGAAGATAAAATTTCATCCTGCTGGTTTTGCGTGTGGGAGTCGTTTTTGACATGTGTCATCCAGCCATTGCAATGGCCTTAGAGACCTGAAGAAAACTCAGACAGGCCAGTGAGGTATGAAAAAAAAATATCTGACACTGCCTCGACTCTGCTGCTATTGCGACTTGGTTCAGGGCCACAGGTTCAGGTGGGGATAGCACAGGATTAATAGAGCCAGACAGATCTTCATCTTGACATTGGCATGTACTCTGTTTAGACTGGAGGCCATTACTGTTATTCTCTCCAGACAATTATAGTCCTCCAAAAATGTAAGGACTAGGGCTGTGACATCTGCCCTCCCACCATCTGTGACATCCTTAAACTTTTCTGTGACAGCAGTGCTGTCTGGGCAGTCACAGAGCAGAAAAGACAGCTCTGCAAAATGACTGGTATCAGTGGATTTATCCACACCAGCAACAACAAGTTGTAAAAGTCTGGCTTCTTTAATTTTGTTTTTTCCTACACTGGCATCAAGGATAATTATCTCTTTGTGGATTTTAACCTGTGTGCCAGTAAACACTCCAATTTGACAGGTACATTGTACTCAGACAAGAGGAAAAGCCCAACATGACCCTTAGAATGGGTTCTCTTTGGCAAAAAGAGAAAGCAGTTAACAAGCCACTTCAGTGTGTCCTTGTTTTATTTCATCTCTTTATTCTGTATTTCCGTTTTTTTCTTCTTTAGTCAAAAGTCCACCTGCAGCTTTTATTTGACTGTTGTCCTCACACATTCATGCTGTAACTCATGCCTTCTTGCTGCTCAGACAAGCATGACCCTTTCTCTATGGCCAACAACATCCCAGCAGTACGCTTTTTTGATGGTATGGATGCTGGTGCACTCCTATTAGAGAAGAAAAGATTCCTCAGATATTTCCCTGCATAAGTTTTTTTTTTTTTTTTTTTTTTTTTAAATCCAAAAGCCATCTGAGAACAGTCTGACCAGATTCAGACAGACCTGCCAGATATGTTTAGAAAAAGCACTCAATTGTACCACTTCCTTTTTGGGACTAGGCCTTTTTATGATGATTTGTGTGTTGGATTTTATATTACTTCCATTGTCAGGTGACTGTAACCTAGTTGCACCTGTCAGACAATAATTGTGTTTGAAGCACTGCTCACAGAAATTCTTTCCAGCCCAAGGTGTGATTAAACATTACCCTCAGTTTTCTGCTGTACAAGTGTCAGTGGAGTGGAAAATAAGATACATATTCTATATACTTCTTTAAATGTCATTTAATGCATATTTGACAAGATGCTTTGAACTTGGCAGCAATTTCATCACACAGCTTCTCCAGGAGCACATCAGCTCTTAATTTATTATTGGCTCTTGCAGCAGGAATATCATTTTATTATACCAATTTATGGGCAGCATTCTGTCCATTTCAAAAGACGTTTCTCAGCAGCATGCCTGGGCTGTAAAACACACTAAATGGAAGCAAGTTAAGTACCACTAGATACCTGTCAATGCCTCCAACAATCCAGGCTGGAGCTGATGAGGAATGATAGAAAGATATTACATCTGCATCCTGCTCTGCCCCTGCAAGCTGTCAGACCAAAACTCCCTTTGGTGCTTCAAATGGTGATGATACCACACACACTCCCATATAGCCATGTGCTTGCATGTGTGTATATTACCACTGACACATCTTACTCATCTTACTTCAGAGTTGCATCTGCAACTCTGAAGATGCAGATGAGTGAGGGGGAGGGGGCATGTGAATGCAGTCTTTGCGTTAGTGGGAGGAAAGAAGACTGAGAAGAAGGAAAAAAGGCGGTAAATAAGATGATTAGCACTAATTACTGTGTATCTCTGCCAGAAGGACTCTTTATTTAGCAGGAATTCTGGTGCATTACTGTTCTGTACAAAGAGGAAGAGCACTTTACCTGTGCCTTATTAGGATGGAAAGTCCCTTCAGAGCCAGAAAGACATTAAATAACTTTGGCATGTTGTCTAGAGCTCTCTGGGACAGTGTGTTGTTTGTATTATTTGAGTTGCTTGAAAATATTTTTTTATCGAAAAATAATTTACTTCTTAAACATTTGAAAGGTATAAAAATACCCAGATCATATCTGGTCAAATCTGTTCAATGTCTTAAGCATCATTATGATCAATGTTGATAATTACACACAGACAAAAAAAAAGCTTTAATCATTTCCTAGTGTTAAAATAACTAATGCACAGGACTGTGCTGCAGCTGACATAACACTATGTGGGTGCAACACCGCTTGTGTTCCCACTGGATCATTCTAATACTCATGTTTTAAACATTTTATCTCCTTATCTGTTTATTGCGCAGTCTACTAATTTCCATGTAAACAGACAGTACAGTAAATGGTGTGGCACTAGCTGACTCAGCAGGGCTGATTTATTGGTGGATGAGCTGTTTGGTCCAGTTAACATTACTGAAGAAGATCATCAGCATTTTCTGTTTGACCACTACTTTATTCTGCTCTCCAAACACTGACTGTCCAGAAAACTGTGACCAATCTTTTCATGACACAGCCGTTTGTTTCAGAAAGTAACTATTTATCATTGTGTCCCTTAAATGGACAAAAGATATTGGACAAAATGAAATAGTTTCATCAAATAAAAAGATTTTTTTTAGAAGTCACTTCTACAAATGTGACAAACAGACAGATAGGCAGATAGATAGATAGATAGATAGATAGATAGATAGATAGATAGATAGATAGATAGATAGATAGATAGATAGATAGATAGATAGATAGATAGATAGATAGATAGATAGATAGATAGATAGATAGATAGATAGATAGATATAGATGGATAGATGGATAGATGGATAGATGGATAGATGGATAGATGGATAGATGGATAGATGGATAGATGGATGGATGGTGTATACACTAACTTAAGGGTAAGGCAAAATTAGGGAAAGAACCGTTATGTGTTGTAATAGTTTTTGGTCAACAATTAATTTCAGTTTAGAAGGATCGTGTGTTTACTGGTGTTTACTGGTCATCTGATCCAGTTTTGATGCTACATTTTTGGCCTGTGCTCATTAAAAGAAGGATTCACACATCATTAATGAGCAAAAGCACATTTTCCTGCTGTATCATTCCTCTTAAGTGTTTCAGCATCCACCATTTTAATGCTTGTAATATGAGAAAAATATTGCGTATCGTATTACTACAGATATTTTACTGCTGTAAACAGCAATGAAATCACTCAACAAAAATAACAACCTTAATCAAACACCTCTCCAACCTGATGGTCTGACGTCAGTAGCTTGTTTCATGGTTTGACATGTAGCTATTACTTTTTCCTTCTCCTTCCTGATACAAGTAAAAACTCAGCAAAGTTTTACATGTTGGACTGACTAGGTTTAAAAAGACACTTGCCAGATGGTTCATCATTCCTACTCTCCTCCGAGAAGAGACAGATTTAAGCTCACCATGTAGTTACTTATCGGCTCAGCTCGCGGCCAGATTTGTCTTATCTGAAATCCAACATAGCGTTGATACACCATGTGCTTATCTAAAAAAAGTGTTAAGTTAAAAGCTCAGAGAGGTGAAGATGAGGCAAATCTTCATCTCCTCATCTTTTTATCCATATTGTGTATTACTGCCATTTCCATTAGCCGTACAGCATCTGTCACAACATCTAAAGTCTAGAGTTAACAAGATTAGTATTGCTATTTGCAAAATTATTATTAATATTAGCAGTCAAATATTGTGAGACTTAATAAAACTGCCCCCATTGCAGAATGAATCCAGCAGACACAGATCACATGTGTAGGTGGTATGACTCATTCTTGTGTCTGATCCTTTTATGACATTTCCATCTATGTCACCTCTATTTCAACTTTATTTATTGAAAAAAAATATATAATAATTATCAACTTCCAGAAAAGAAAGAAGGTGGTAATAAACTGCTGAAGAGGTGAAGAGGTTGAGCAGGTTGCTAGCTGTAAATACCTTGGAAGATGGAACAAAGAAATGAGGAGTTTTGAGCAGCAGATATAACTGAATTAGAAATAGTGCTAAGAAGCCACTCCACACAACAACACCACAATGATTACTGTCTTACAGTAGAAGTAATTTTCACGTATTTGGGTTCAAAATGAACATGCATTCAGCTGTCTGCCTTCCACATGACCTTTGACTTTGATACATCCCAGTGGCCCAACTGTCTTACCTCCATTATGTTTGCCAACTCTGATGACCTAACACAGAAAAAAAATATTCAAACATCAGAGTAATGTCACATGTTGATGCAAAAACCCTATGATCTGATGTCATCATTTAAATAACAACTTCAGACATAGATTAGTTAACGCTCAGTGTCAGTTCACCTCCGTTGTCCTTCAGATTCTTCCCTTCCCTTTGATAGTCCAATCGAAATTCACAAAGTTCTTTGTTTTTGTTCTTCGTCTTGGCATCCAGTCCTCTTCCTCATATTTCCTACCTGGGTAGTAATTTGCTCCTTATTAACCAAGACAATAAATATTTTGTTAAACCGTCCATTTGTTTTTGTTTTCCTTATACTACAGTATCCTGCACCTTCCAAGACCATGATATATGCTGTGAATTTCTTATAATAAAGATTAATGTTATCCCAATAAGGCGAGTGAATTCTATTCTCCAAATAAAAAAGCGGACAAATCGATTTAATGGTTTACCCTCCACTGCAGCCCTCAGTTATTAATCTTCATCACTTCTCTCTCGTCATTGTCCTCTTCTGTATTGCTCCCTTTTTGTGTGTCAGCCACGGCACTCTAATGGGAAATGAAAGGTTCTTTCCAGCTCTCTCTCCATCTTTCTCCTGCATCAGCAGCTCAAACACACACACTTGTACATACACACTCATACTCACCCTCAACAGATGTTCAGTCCAATCAACTGGATTAGAGGGTTTAGTATCACTATCAATTATCTCCTCAGGAAAAAACAGTGCCAAAAATGTCCCAAACCAAACTTTCACTCTGGAAGTGGGCATCTTCACAGATGTCCCTGCTTTCATATTTCATCAACAAGTCTGTGATTTTGAAACTATAGCTCACCCAGACTAAACTTATAGAACCAAGATTGCAGTCAATTGTGGATCTATCTTTCTCCAATGCACAACTTGGAGAGAGAGATCTGACTTTTATTTTTCTGATTTCCATTGTTGTTGCTGCTGTTTCTCTCTCCCTTTTATGAGAAAAAAACATTTTATCCAAGAGTTATTATACAGATGATCACAGTCTTTGTATATAAAACAACATTATATCCTCTTCTGCTTGAATGAGTCATATCACTACCTGATGTTCCATGTTCCCATTTCAATTTGGGATCATCAAAATTGCATTACTTGTCATCTAATAATTTACCATTATACAGAAACTGTGTCTCAGTGTTGTTTCCTTATAAGCAGGCAGTGACCAGCATCTATAATTATCGTGACAGAAAATATCAACAGTGTAAAGAAAAAGGTGAGAATGAAGAAGTAGAGTCTGTCAAGACAGAGAAAAAATAGATAAAGAAAAGATGACAGTGACAACTAAGAAGATAAAAATGATACTGACAAAAGACAGTGAAGCTTGAGATGAGGAGGCAGAAGAAGATATAGTTCCTAAAAGTTGCTAGTTGTCACGATCTTCCCTGTGTGGGACTTCAAGACTGCTTACTTATTTCCTGTTTTAGTTTGACTTTTGTACAGATGTTTCTCTGTTGGCTGATTACTCCTTCTTGTCTATTTAGCCTCTGTGTCATTTTGTCAGTGTTTGTTCCTGAATTACATACTTCATTTCCCTAAAGAAGCGACAAAGAAGGGTAGTATGACAGCAATAGCCAAGACTGGGAGCCAAAATGGCTGTAAACCATATTTGCATGTTTGAAATATTTACAAACAACTGGCTTTGCAAATGCTCCATGAAGAAGGAAGTAGCTTTTTAGATCTCAAAGAAAATACACAATACATGCTGGTGAAAAAAATGAACATTTGTTTACAATAAAATCACTTTTGACATTGTCGTATCAGTCATCATCCATAACACAGCACTGAAAGGTTTTGCAGATGAATTTTGTTTCACTGAGTGAGAACAGACAGAACAAATACAATTTCACTACAGCTTTTATCAAACTATTGGCCACATCCTCAAGAAATGATTTGTTGCTTTAAGTTTTTGTGAGATGCTTAACAGAGTCTCAGTGGAATCAGAGATGATGGTATCATAAAGCTTGTCATCAACTGTCTTTGTTAACTCAGACTTTCTTTTTTTAGTTCACGTTCCCAAAAGGGGGAGTTTGGTGCATAAAGGATGAACAAGTTCTTTTAATGAAAAGTTATCAAGACTTTAAAACATTTATCATAGCACAAAGTAACAGTGTCACTGTAAATATGTTATATGTAACATGAGAGGATCACTGTCAGAAATGTATTGATTGTGCAAATTAATTCCTATAGTTCCTATATTTACTTAACCGCTCAGTCCACTGCCTCCTGTTTATTTGTAACGATAAGATTCTCATTCAGGGTCTAACACTTTGAACTTGATGCCACAGATTTAAACATTAAGCTGAAGAAGCATTTAGCACTGACTCTGTCCCACAATTTAGCAGACATGGAAATCACTTCTGATCCGATCTGTGTCATTGAATATTGTCTGAGATAAAAACCAACAGTCTGATCAGTTTTTTTTTTTATTATTATTTATTCATGTCTTTATGACCTGAATGAATGTGGATCTCCATCCAGTTCACAGTAATGATGTCAATCTTCAGATATCCTGCAGTACTATTCAATTCAGTTTTATTTATATAGCGCCAGATCATAAAAAAACATTTATCTCAAGGCACTTTACATAGAGAGACCCAACATTTCCACAATGAGCAAGCGCTTGGCGACAATGGAGAGGAAAAACTCCCTTTTGACAGGAAGAAACCTACAGCAGAACCAGACTCAGAGAGCATGTTTTCTTTTGGTGACTTTACCAAAATCTCTCTTGATGTAGCAGGTTAAAAGAGAGACATCTTCATGAGAGAGGAAACTCTGGACTTTGGCTCAACATATCTAACACACTACTCTCACTTCCTTAACACACTGTGGGCTGTATTACAAAGCAAGGTTAGTTTTAATGATATCTCTGAATTATATTCTCTGTGACTGGTATAGATTATAATATTTATATATATGTGTGTATGTGCACGTGTGTGTGTGTGTGTGTGTGTGTATAGCCTCAATCTTTGAGGCTATGATTTTAGTGATTCTGACTTAAACTCTTCAAAACCATTTGCTTCCTTGTGCATAAAGTTAGAAACATCAAATCACCTTTTGCATAACAATGAACAGAATCTAAAGAAGAAAGACTTGAGTTAACAAAGAAATAACCAGTTATCTCTCACTGCAAGTTGAGACCGTTGAGCAGTGCACACACCCAAAAAAAAAAAAAAAAAAAAAAAACTGGCTATGTTGAGTTTGCTTGATAGTACAGCCCTCCATTTTTTTTTTTTTTTTTTTTTGTTTTGTTCTAGCTGCCAAAACATACATTTGTGCCAGTGACAATGTCTTTTTTGGAAACCAACATAATTCATAATTCTATTTATTTTGTTGTTTTCTTGTCAGAAGGGGAGAAAGCCTCTGAAGACGATCTCTTGAGGGCCACCATCCTAACTCTCCTCTGAAACCAGACTAATAAAATTCTTTTAACTGGCTGACAGTTTCTTAAAGCAGAACCCAAGAAAAAACTCAGAGATACACAAGGCCATTAAATAAAGAATTGAATTAACAATTAAATAAATAAATGTGCACAGACAGGAAACTTTATTACAGGTTTTACTGATGTTTTTATATAGCTGTGGTCAGGGAGCAACCTTCATCATGTTTAAGGTTTGTTACAAACTGGCTCATCAGTCTTTATCCTGGTTAGCTGAAGTGCATTATCTCAGACAACTGCAGAAAATACTGACTCCTCAATTCTTTGACTCATCTCTCTTTCTCTTTTTTATTTGAAATTATTACTCTGTTTAAAATTCCATAAGCACATTCTCAAGTCAGATATATCTAAACAAGAGCGACAGAGGGAATGAGGCCATTTGAGGTTCAAATGCATAACACTGTGGTTAATTTAAGACTTGGGAGTGAAGTGTAGTGAGACCTTCTTTAGACCTGTATATCTATGTATATGTCTGCATGCTTTTCTTTTAAGTTTCTGCTGTGTGTGTGTGTGTGTGTGTGTGTGTGTGTGTGTGTGTGTGTGTGTGTTTAATAGTTTTTGTGTACGAATAGCTTGTAAAATTCTGCTGCTCTGTGTTCTCCCTTACAGTCAAGAACAATGAGCATAACAGGATCATATATGACTGAATGCATGCAGGATACCCATGTTCCACTGCTGTTTGTGTGTGTTGTGTTGTCTTGTCATGCAGCCCTTAACACAGACTGACAGGCCAACATGCATCTAAATTGGTGCACTGGAGAATGCTGAGAGGGCTGGAATTCACTTGAAGAGAATGCGCAAAGACACATGTGCTCCCACTTGGACATGCATATAAATTCAGCAGATAAAATCCTGGGACATCCATGTGGAAAACTCAGACACTCGTTGTAGGAAAAACACTGTCATGTGAATTAAAAAACTTAGAGAGCAGGTTTAATCGGTCAATATAGTTCTGAGATGGAAGTGCACATATACACAGCAGCTCAGAACTATCTTTCACCTACCAGCAGTGTATTTTCTTACAATTACACTGAATTACTGAAGTCAGAAGGAAGGGTCTCTGGTTTGGACTTTGGTGAGAATATCAATACAGAAACTGATACTGATGTCAGCACTGATGAGTAGTAAACTTTGTCACTACCACAAACTTGAAGTCATAGATGACGACAGTTCTACACTTCCTTGTTTTAACCTTAACACATGGACAATTTAGAGGATTTTTGGACTGTGGAAGGAAGGAAACCCACACAGACACAGAGCAAACATGCAAACTCCACACAGAAAGACCTGGGAATCAAACCCAGAATCTTCTTGCTGTGAGGCAACAGCTCTAACCACCGCAGCACCCCTAAATTGCCTTTCACCATTTTTATATGAATGACAACAAAGGTCTATCTATTGAAGTACAATTCTGTTAACTTAGTAACTTAAGTGTGGGTGTATGCAGCAGGGATGCAAAAATGCTGCTGCCTTAATTAATACTTTCAAATTAACAATGAATCAAATGACGATGTTGTAGACGCGATGAACCCCTGTAGAAATATCAACAGTTATGCAGTTTTTAAAGCTCATTCTGTCTGCTGCTTTCACCAAGCATCTGTTTTCACACACACACACACACACACACACACACACACAAAGCTCAATGTGCCATCTGTCCAAGTGACATGCACACAAAATTAGAGAAACTGATCCGCTCCTGAAATCTTCAGTATATTCAAACTTTATAGAGAGACTTTTTCCTATAGTGATGGTGAAAACCAAAGTAGTCCTAAAAGAAGTGAATACTGGACAGAAATACAACTTCACATAGATACAAATGATGCTTTGTGTCTGCTGAATGTTTTAACGAAACCATGTAAACTATAATATAATGATATGCCATGTTGTGATGTCCAGAAAAATATTAATTGTAGCTGTAAGAGAATAACAGTGTGTTAAAATGCAATTTGGGTACATAAGAAACTGCTGTACCGATGAAATAGGACAGTATTGCTTGTGAGACTGAATTCAGACATTGGACACTGGGGATTTAACAGGTACTTTGGTGTAACCTTTATAACCCCTTCAGTGTTCCTAAGACCTTGAACAGGAAAAAAAAACAGGTGAATTTGCAGCCTTTTAATCTGTGGGCCACAGCCAATTATGTCAGGTATACTGATGCTGACAATAGATAAATGAATATGAAAGAGCATCTGTTGAACACTGTTGTTGTTGTTAAATCTAAGGCAACTGGACTTTGTTTTGGGTTTCATTCAGGAGCCCGCTTCAGTTCTGATAGGGCCAGCACCATTGGATATATGGTCTGGATGAATGAGAATCTCTACAGACATCTTGAACACTGGGTGGTGTATGATCTGTTGCTATTATCAGCTGCCAAACCAAAAGAACAACTCCCTAAAATCTGTAAGAAAACATGAGAAAATCTTACCTCTCCATCAAGGACCATTGTGCTAAGATCAGCACCAGATAGCTGCCGCTGAGTACCCTTTAACAGTCTCACTTGTGAGTATCAGACATAATTTAGTCAATAACTACATATCAAAAGGATGTAGCATTGTACTTGATGTTGCATGTTTAAAACTAGCAGGGCATTTCAAAACCTTCAGACCTCAAAAAAGAGATCAATGAGTCTTTAATTAATGTTATCCAATGAGGATCATTTCAATATGTATGATTGCTCGTATTGTGATGTCAAAGGGCTCAGATACTTTTTTTTTTCCTCAGATATGAGTGAAACACACTGAAAAGCTCATCTGCATTTGGTAATACAATTTCCTGTCTGAGTGTCCTTTTCACAGATTACCTGTTGCTGCCCTTTGTCATGTACAATGCAGCAGGGTTAAGGCTTCAGGTTAAAACCAGGCTAATTCCTAAGCATGCTATGAAAATTAAAGCATCTCTAAATGCCACTGTGATCAGCTTTGTTTATGTCTGGTCTAAATATTTTTCATGTGACAAACAGATTAATGATGATGTGCTTTACCTCCTGCTTAAACTAGACATACAAAATAAACCACACAAACAACATCATTCACAAATTGTTAAGGCTCATCATGTTAGAGGACTTTTTTATTGCTACAGGGCAAACATTTGTATTAACAGCTGTTTATGCACCACACTAGCAGTGCCATTGTGTTCAGCATTAAATTTAATTCCTTTAGTTACCTGTATACACATCCAGCCAGCACTCTCTTATCAGTGACTTACACTCAAGGAAAAGTGAATGCTAGAGTTCTAGAAAGGATTTTTTCTGAATTCCCTCTAAAGAGCTGACACAGCTGAAACAAAACTGTTCCAAACAAAAAACAGCTTACAGTTTGGAGGCCTGTGGCTTAAGCCTTTAATTTACCCCAGGGCTACAGTTGGATGAACTTGTTGTGCAGGGAGCTGCCATGTCAGTCAGTCTCACTGGCCTCACCCTAACTAGATACAGAGCAGTTGAATTATTCTTGAAGCAAGTCCCAATGTTGAAATCTATAGTGTCAGATATAACCTGCCGACAGCTCCAGTGCAACACCAGTTAGTGTAAGTAACCAGGTTACATTGAGCATTACAATATTCCCCACACATTTCTTCCATTCTACCTGCTGATACTCCTTATTGCTCATATATGACCTTGCGTTCCCTAATCCAATGAAATGGATCACCGGCAGCTACATTTCCTCCATCATAATCCATCATATCAACACATAAAAATGTCTTATATCTCAATTAAAATTTTAGATGTTCTTTATTATTAACATGTCTAATTCCAGATCTGACCAGAGATTTTTAATTCATCATTTAGGCCTGAATAATTCACACACAAGCACAAAATGCTGTCTGTGACCAAATAAAAAAATCGGTATGAATTACATTCTTAACAGTTGCCACTCAGACTTTATTTGCTAACTAGCGTATCAGCCTCTCCTTATTCTCAGGCATCTTGTAGGATACACCTTGCATGTGGCTTTGTCTCTTGCTACAGCCCACACAACAGCAGGATACCACCATTTTATTATCTCGGTTTATAATCCATTGAGCACTTCAGCTGTTGTAACTAGTGCACTTTTCACATTCACAGCTAATTGACACTTCTGCACTTATGTCATAGATCATGAACGAAAAGGCGCAAAAACAAAAAACAAAACATAATGTCAGACAGAATATCAATCTGCCAAACTAATCATTCAGGGAGGACAGACCCTGAAATTATCCTGTTTTGTGTGAAATGAAGTTTGTAAAGGGAAGAAAAATACTAAGAGATTATTTTGATAAAAATTTACATTGGAATTATTCCTTTTACACTGTCTGAAGTGACATTTCTACAGTTATTACTATAAGACAATACAAAGTCACAACACAAAATCAATCACTAGAAGATTATTTGTACTAAAAATATTTGCATTACTGAAAAATGTGTTTTTATTTTCTATTTTTATTTTTTTTCTTGAATTGCAGTTAAAGTTACAGTAGTCAGTAACTTAAGTGTAATACCAATGTTACAGTGTCCCTCCTGGATGACTTGAATATCTGGCATTTATAATTATTAAAGTGTCAACAAATATTTCGATATTCATATTGTGTAAAAAAGAAAAACAAACAAACAAAAACATAAATAAATACATACAAACATAAATGAAATTAACCTAACAGTTATTTTGCACACAACCACACTATGGGACTAACATGATTTGTCCATGCCTACTCCACAGAAAACCTCTAGATAGATAGATAGATAGATAGATAGATAGATAGATAGATAGATAGATAGATAGATAGATAGATAGATAGATAGATAGATAGATAGATAGACGACTATTTACCCCTTTGGGAAGTTCCCTCAAGGAAATTGAAGTTCTATCACTTACAACACTGATAACTTAAAGACAGACATAAACAGAAGAGCAAGAAAATAAACATAGCATAAAATGACCCTGAGGTCCTACATTATTAGAATATTTTCCTGCATCCTCCCTAGGACTGTCAATTCAATGACATGTTTGTTGCAGGGTGGTTGTCGTGACCTCAGGTAGGAAAACGAGCCTATGTTCTAGGTCCACTCGCATTTCCCAATCTCTGGCTCCATTCAATGGGCCAAAATCAGAAGATAGGCTCATTTTCCCACCTGGGATCGCGACAACCACCCTGCAACAAACATATCTATCAACAACCCTTCAACACAACTCTGAGAACCTCCATCCATCGTCTGAGCAGGAGATAAACCAAAGGCTAATGAAGGGTTGGGTCTTGATAGATACCTTCTTGTTCTCAAGTTCAGCTGCTAGGTGTTTTAGTACATAGTTGTGTCGCCAGGTGTACCTCCCTTGTATTAGGATGGCCTTGCAGCTGACCAAGATATGCTTGATGTTTGCAGGAGCTTTACACAGAGAGCATGTAGGATTTTCTCCAAGCCAGAGATGTAAATTTGCTGGTGATCATTGGTTGCTCTGATGATGCCATTCATCCTATTTGCTTCCAGGCCACATTGCTCATTCCAAGTGAGCTTCCTCCCCTCTTTGCTCCCATCTCATCTAGGAGCCCTGCTTTCTTGTCCCACAGCCTTGAAGCATTTGGCTGCTTCCTCCTGTCGTCACGCTTCCTCAAAAACCATTGTTCGGTGTTCGCTGGGAGTTGTCTTTTGCCAGGTGGGTGTTTTTGTTTCCAAGCCGAACCTTCCTGGCAGAGGGCAGATTTAGCTTCTCTAACAGCTGCCACCAGAGTCCACTTCCTCTGTGTTTTAAGAGTAGGAGCAACTCCTCACACCACGTAGTCCCATGACTCATGAGTCATCACTCGCGTCCACCGATAGACTTACCTGACTCCGAGTTGTCAGTTGGGTAAGATTTGTTTCTCTGCCCTGAGTGAGTGAGTGACTTACTATGACTTCTTCCTGTTTTTGACATCTATTGCTGCCATATAAGCTTGTTGCCTACAATGTGAGTGAATTAATACTCTGCTGATCTACTCCACAAACATTTTAGACCATAAGAAAATAAAATACATTTTCGTAGTGGTGACACTGAACTCATTTTTTTTACACAGCCTAATTTTGAGCTTTAGGTTTAGGCTTATGTAAGCTACTTGATTTTCAGTGATAGGTTTTTGGTAATGTTTTTTATGCTATCTATCGGTCTATACTAGACCTTCTTCTATATAATAACAATAATAATAATAATAATGAGTGTATATCCTTTATTATGTCTCAAGTGAACATACCAAGGTTCTTGCTAATACTGGAAACACTTTCTCAAGTCACTCAAATGACTCACACAACCCAGCTCATATCAGTGAGTGATTCATAATAATCCACATCCCGCCCAAGATCTGAGTATTACATTATTAGCCTTGATGGATCTTGAAACCCTTCACTATTGTTATTTTCAACCAGCCACAGATGCACTTCTGAACCTTTGTTCTGCTAGAGATGATGGTTCTTCTGTCACGGTGCTGGTTGAGTGGGTCATGTTCAGTTCTGTTGCTTCGTCTATTACCATGTAATCCATCTATGAGCCAACTTTCGCATTTGTAAACTCAGAGGGTATTCTTCCCTTTGAAGTTTTCATAGCAATTGTGGGTGGACCCAAGACCACTGATTAGTGCTGGGTCCTGACGGCATGAGTCACTAGTCAAGAATAGACACAGATATTTCAAAATTAACCACGAAGAACACAAGACAGTCAACTATCAATAGTTGAAACCTAGTTGGCCCGTGTGGGGTCAAGGTTGACAGTATTTTTTTTCCCCTGTACTGCAATCAACAGAGCACTGCATTGTATAATTTACATTTAAAAAATGTTTAATGTTTAAATATATTATGTCTGCTTTGTTGGTCAATGACATTAACTCTGCAGATCATCTCTGTTGGATAACTTGTCATATGCAAAAAAAATATACAATGTGCCCTTTAGGCTCAGGTATTGGGTTATCTTCTACTGTTAGATCTCCAGGTTAAACCCCTGTACAGGCGGTCTGGACCAGCTCTCCATCCCTTGGGTTAGAGCTATCAGCAGTGACGGTACTCACTAGCCACTGATTCTGAAGCCTGTTTAAGCTGGTGCGAGGAGATTCGCCTAGCTACTCACTGAATACTTCCGAGCACCTATCCCGCTTACTCTAATGCTGCTCCGTGGCCAAGCGACCCCTGGACCACTGGACACCACCAGTCACGCCCATTAACTACAGCTCTCCCTTAAATGATCTGGGCAGTTGGTATGGTTGCTAGGATGATATTCTGTGATCTGGGTTACCACAGGGATGCGTTAAATTTAGGGAACTAGAACAACCTGTCAGAACCTTAATAGTTTTTCACATACACAGTCTCTGAATTACTGTCTGAGATTAAATTAACAATACAATGTCCACAATTTCTCCTTTAAATTCAATTTCGTATTTTTATTTGTAGCAATGGCAAAGCAAACAGCTCGATAACATGTTTATCATCAACTTAATTCATATGAACTACTCTAAACCTATCTGATTGAATCTGGTATACTCAAGAACTGATGCCGTTGGATGATGGATGATTTTTGGATGTGGAGATGGAGGGATTCACAGCATGACCATTGCTGGAGTCCCTTGGGTCCTACTACAGTCCTGGACTTGGAGTAGGAGTCCTCGACCCCATCCAAGGTCCCAGAGCCTCCCACCAGTCTGGACTTATGCAGTCAGGTTGAGCAGAATCCCTTTGAAGAATCAAATTATAATCCACTGCCCGTTGGCAGCTTGTTTAAATCTCTCCTCGTCCGTATCTTGAGTCGGTCAGTAGATCTTCTTCGCAGCAATGTCCTAGATGGTAATGTTGCTCAGTTGAACTCCGTCTCCACTTTGTTGGTGGAACGAGGAGGGGTCCTCCGCAGTCGATCCTCTTCAGCAGGCGACCGATGTTGGAAGAAGAACACAGAATCTGACAAGATTCTGTGTTTTATACACTTTGGACTCCTTTGTCCTCCTTGTTCCTCTTTTCATATATCCATTTTTGGTTATGACTGTTCCAATCTGTATCGGGTGATTTTCTATTAGTTTTTGTCTCATCCCATTGTCCAACCCACATCCATCATCTAGTCGCGTACACACTCTCACTCTCTATACCTGACTACAGCATCATAAATTTTAACTGAATAACATGCATTTTGTATAATCATTGTTTCACATACTTCTAAATCACAACATATTATTTTAATCATCTCTCTAAATCATTGTCAATCACTGTGTTTCATGATTACTGGTTTTAAGTTCTTACTCTATTTATCTCAATTTTGGTTACATTCTCTCGGTACTTTTCCTCTCCATCTGTTTCCTAGGTACTTCCCTATTCTGCCTACTAGCGTCTTTTGAGGAAGTTTTCTCCGGAGATGATCATTTCTTAATGTCTTATTTTTACCCTTATCTGTTACACACAATAAATCATGATTTAACACATACACATTTAATCACACATTTTCCACTTTTTTCTGACCTAATACTTGTACATCTTCTGATTTCTGTATTTTCTTTAAAACTATTATTTTCAGCATTTTGTTAATCAATTTGTGTTAAAGACTTTATGTCGTTACATTACTTTCTTTCTTATGATCTTATCTGTGCTGGCGCTGGTGTGATCTCAACCTTTCTTGACACTACCCACTCAACTCCAAATAAACATTAAATCAGACTATGGTCTGCTAATGACACTGTTCGTTTACCTTCATTAAATAAGTAAATTGAGTCCAGCTCTGATCTGCCACTAGCTGATTTTGGCCATCCATATTGAGGTTGCCATTGCCTTTTTGTTCCCTCTGTTCCCAGTGTTGAATTAACCTGACAGACAGGAAATTGAGAAAGGGAGATGATAAGACTTGGGACGTGTAGAGAGCAAGATCGAGACACAAAGAGAAAAAGAGAGTGTGTGCAAATGTTGGGAACCCCAGCAGAGTCCAAATGAATAACTCAACACACTATTGATCCAGGCACTGTCACCTCTATTCGTTATCTCGGCCCTCCTACCTCTAACTCCCGGTCTCTCCATCTTTTGCTCCCTGGCTGTCAAATTCAAATTCATCTCATTTTTTCCTCCTCTCTCTCCCTCTTGCTTGGATTGTCTCTCACTCATAGGCTGCCCCAGGGTATAATCAAATAACTGCCACAGAGATGGAGTGTATCAGGAACTGACATGCAGTTCAGTGTGTGGGTGTGAGTGAGAGAGAGAGAGAGAGAGAGAGAGAGAGAGAGAGAGAGAGCATGCTTTTCTGACTAATATCCTCACAAAATAGGCCAGCTATTGAGGGATTAGTCACCGGACAGGCTTGAATTGGGACTCTCAGATTAGAATAAGGACATTTTTGGTCTTTGCTGCCATTAGTGTGTCACTTCTTCTTTGTTTGTCATAGAAAGCTATGCTAGACTTGGAGTCAGGTAATATTTTTGTTAGGTAAGTTAAAGAACATAGTTCTGATATGTTAAAACCTTTAGAAGGTTTATGAAGTTTCATTTTGGAAAATATAAATGTCTATTGATCATCTACTTGGGTTCTATTTCTTGGTCTAGTTTGTTCTATGTTTTAGTTCTTTTTTTGGATTCCTGGGCCACTTAACTCCAATATTGGGAA
Organism: Polydactylus sextarius; assembly: GCA_016801845.1. Taxonomy (NCBI): domain Eukaryota; kingdom Metazoa; phylum Chordata; class Actinopteri; family Polynemidae; genus Polydactylus; species Polydactylus sextarius. The sequence continues at coordinate 1,041,117 of CM028910.1, forward strand.
TTCATACAGCACCAGGCATTTAACAGCACTAGGAGGTACTTGTATTTAACATCCAACTCTTTTGTCCACAGATGGATGGAGGTATTCAGTCCAAATCAATATAGTCTTATTATAGTACCAAATCCCCAAATAAAAAATATCTTAGGTACATTGATGTCATGATATTTTTTAATTTTAATTTAGATCTTCATTTCTCCTTTTTTATTTTGAAGGTTGGTTTCTGTCTAGTTTTCTTTGTTTTGCTTTTGTGTGTTCCTTGTTTGCTTGTTTTCTTTGTTTGCTTCCATGTCTCTCCCTGGGTTTTTCCACTTGCATCCTTGTGTATTTAAGTCTTTGTTAGTCGGTTCTCGTCTGGTTCTTTTGCGTTCATCCCTGTTCCTGTTCTGTTTATTTTCCCCTGTGATTATTCCCCTGTGTTATTCCTTTCTTGTTTTCTTGAGTTCCTTTTTGGAGTTTTTTTTTTTTAGTATCATTATTTTATTATTATTATTATTATTATTGTTATTTTTGTACATACTTTGAGAATTATATTGGTTTGATTTTAAGTTGGATGTAAATGTATATATTCATTTCTTTTTGCAACTAGCATGAGTATTGTCTTTTTCTGTTTTAATTCAAATAAACAGTTTTTGCTCCCCTCTCCTCTTGTGCACAGGCTAATATAGCCAATAAGTAAGACTACCCGGGTGATCATGACATGATTGTTGAGTGACCAATGTTAATTTTTTATCAGTTATTTCAAGTCTCCATAGGTGACTTAGGTCCATATTTTAGGGTTTTTAGACAAGGAGAATGGGTGCTGAAAAGATCTCTCTTAAATCCAGTGATTAGTTGTGGGGCAAAGACCATGCTTGCAACTGCAGATGAACTATCTAACAATGATATTTTCTTTTACTATAATCTGCTGAAATGAAATCAAACCCATTGGTGTTTGTGGCATGTGTATCTGTTTATACTGTGTATACTGCTGCCTCATCAACAGTAGCTCTCATATCCTGAGAGGTAAATTAGTTAGAGGTAAAGAAGAATGGGAAGTGGAGGGAAAAAACTATATCTTACAGAGAGAAGTCAGCAAAGGTTTTACCAAGTCATTACATAATCCATCTCATCACTCTAATCAAATAATGTGTTGTCAAGTTGTTTTCATAAGACATTAATGATGCAGTGGGAAGCTTTTGTTTGTGCTTGACTTTGCTGAAACAATCTACACATTATACACCCACACATAAAGCCATCACCAATACTCAGCAGACACACAGTCTGTATCTGCAGTCACAGCTGCAGTCAGTGTGAGGATGCATGTCTTTGAATACTGATGTTAGAATATGATGAAATGTACCAGTTGTTTTTGTTGTGCCTTGCCTCAGGTTGCATGTCTAATTAATTGTTACCACCCAGGGTAACTCTCAGCTGAGTTTCTGGAGTCTTTGTTTCACTATGCTGGCTGATGTTAAAGAATTCAGTTTTAGGGTACCTTTTGCATTTGAATTTTCAAGTCATTGTCTTTGCCAAGTTGCTTGTTATACTGTGGGTTAATGTTCTGGTTGTCTGAATTTTATAGTAGAGCTCTCTCTCTCTCTCTCTCTCTCTCTCTCTGTGTGTGTGTGTGTGTTTGTGGTGGTCAGCAGAACTTCAAAATTTGTAACTGTAAGACAGCCTATGATACATTTTTCTTTTCTTATTTTAAATTATGATTAGAAAGTAAGAAAGTATAACTGTACATAGCACAAATTGATCTCTATTTCCTAGTTGCAGCACTGTGTCTGTGTGGTCAAGCCAGGTGGAACTTGCACAGGGCATGCACACGGTGTGAATGGTCTAATCTGTTAACATGCATTCTAAACGAAAATGGACACAAAGTGTGTCCACCGCGCATTTGCACAGGTTTTTGAATCAGGTCTAACAGTAGTCCAGTCTACAGGTAACAAATGTACTGTATAAACTAACTTTTCAACATCCCTATGAGACAAGATGTTTCTGATTTTTACTTATAGCCAGCAGTTTTAAAGGTCCCATATTATACCCTTTTTACAGCAAGTTATCATAGCTCTATGAGCTCCACTGAACATGTCTCAATCAGTAGTTTGTTGAAAATACCTCTCAGATTAGGCATATTTGCCTGCCTCTACCCTTCTGTTCAGAACAGGCTGTTTCTCATTAGAATTCATATATGCAAATGAGCTGTTACTATCCACGCCCCAGAACTGGTGGTGTGCAGGGTCACGCCCCCAGTCTCTCTGCCAGCACTATAATTTACTAGAGACATGGCTGCTGCTAAATCCACAGTGATAACGCTGCATTTCCTAAACAACTACAACTCCCAGGGTGCTTTGTGAGCAGTTCAAAGGTCAAAAATCGGCTTTTCCTGTAACAGGCTGTGATTGAATGAAAGCTTGTGTTGTCTACTCTGTGTCATGTGCATGTTCCGCCTTATAACTGGTGATTGTTTGAAGTTACTTAAACGTGCTGAAGTTAAAGTGATTCTACTGGTTCAGCCAAATAAAATAAGACATCGATCATGTAAATCAAAAAAAAGAAGCCAGAGTTATTGACCTATTTATTATGAGTACCTGAAGTTTGATTCACAGCGATTGCTATGTTAGTGCTTGCAAGAAAAAATGGTAGATAAGGCAGCTTTGTCTGGTCAGTTCTACCTTTTGGGCGGGGACTCATTATGTTGGAGGATGGAGGTGGTGTTATTCAAATATCTCCATCTGTGACAGATGACGCGGAGAAATCTGAATGGATTGTTTAAGCGCACGGTTTCTAACACTGGTAAATTCACTTTCTAAAGTGAATTTTTGGTTATGGTTTGGGGGTATGGGGGGTCACCATGGCTGTTTCTCCCCTGTGAAGGGGAGAGATAGAGAGCAAGACACAGACACAATGAAGCTTTGGTGTCACTCTCTATTGTGAATTAATTTTCAACTCAGAATACAGATTACAGTCAAAGTTTATTTATTTATTTATTTTTTTTGGTGGGGGGTCGCGTTGTCAAAGTATCAATTCATTTGTGGCGGCCCACCACACATTTATCATAATTAATTAATCATTGATTTGTCGGTTTTCACTTTGTCGCTTCGTTTTCTTCTTCGATACTATTTATAGAAACTATATATTAATACTAACACTACGGTTCTGTTGCTGGGTTTTTAAAATGACACGTCTTGTGTCACAACGCAACTTAAGTTATAACCAATGACCACCAAGTCAAATTAAAGCACACCTAAGAATTTCTCAGGGCCGCACGGTGTACATACTTTTAGGCAGGGACCCTTTTTTGGTAAAAGTTTTGGTAAAATTACATGGAAGATCCAGTGGTGGAAACGCAACTAATGTGAGCAAGCATATGCTCCCTACCACCCTACATAGGTTGGCAAGCCAGAGATAATCAAGAACTGCTCAATAGATACTAAATCAATTGTTACCAACTTTAAATTCATGGTAAACAAAAGAATACATTTCAAATATAACATTTTGCAGCACATGTTATTACAAATGTATTTTGAACGCAAAATCTTTTAAATTATATTCTTTTTATCTATTTTTCTTATTTAACTTTATCTTCTGCCTGTAAGGCCAAGGCAGTGGTTTACTGATAACATTAATACATTACTACTACAACTATGTTTAACTCATATTGCCATAAATTACAGTGTTTAACATTTTTCATTTTGTCTTCATATGCATTTATTAATCCCCTAAATCACATGCTTCTGTTAAATCAAATCAGCAATGTTCTGATAAACATTACAAAGACACTGAGACAGCCTGAATCCTTAGAGTGCACAAAGCACAATGGAGCACTTAGTAGCTAAAGAGATAGATATTTCCCTCAGGAGCTGGTGGAAACAAGACATGAGCCAAGTGAGAGTGAATGTTGGATTTCTATTCAAGAGGCTAACACAGAAGCGACTCAAAATAAATGATAAGTTTAGAAAAGGGAAGTCCTTGCTAACATTTTTGTGATATCATTCACAAACAGTGTGTACACTCAAATCTGTGTTATAAAGTGTGAACATACATTATATGAACATTTGATGCACAAATCTGGAATGCTGTGGTCCGCTGGTCTTATGTCCTTATAGAGAAAAACACAGGCATGGAAATATGTAGATTGCTGACTGACTAGCTTGATTCTTCTTCAGTGGTAGGCTGGTGGAAGCAGACTTAGGTCTGGAATTTCATTGTGTGTTGTTGTGCTCAGTGACAAAATGGGAATCACTTCAGATACACAAGACTAAATTGGCACAGGTCATGAATACAGCTGTGACTTTGCACACATAATTATTTTGTGCCAAGAATGAATTCACAAATCAAGTGCAAACTTAGTGAATGACGAATGACTATATTATATGCTTACATTAGACAATTAGACAATACCACTTGCTGCTTCCTGATGTACAGAAACCAGCTTGTGGTTTGGATTGGTATTCCAATCTCATAATTCAAGTGAGCCATTTTTAGTTTGAACCTTATCCTTTTTGTTTTAAGTCAATTTTTTGAGTCCGTTTCATAATCTTAATCAAGGCATGCACAAAATTAGTTAAGGAAAAAAAGTATTTTCATTCAATTATTCTCCAAAACCTCTAAAAAATCTAAAAATGAAAATGGCTTAGATTATTAACAATACAGTTTTACAGAACCACCCTTCCTTTTCCTCCACCGCCATGTTCTAGCCGAGTTTTACAGTGAGAGAATCCAATTACATCCAGTACCTGGAAGGAAAGGGTGGAAGAGAAAAGAATAGACAAAGGGAGTAAAGGAGAAAAATCGATGAGAATCCAACTGGGGTGGAACTAACCTCGAAAGAGCAGCTCCTCTCTTTCCTCTGCGCTTGTGTTGTTTTTTCCTGGAGTGATAAAAGTGTACAACTGTCTCTGTATTTATTTCACATGAGCTCACAGCATTAACCTCTTGAACACTCTCAAGGATTTTGAGGTTTTTTACTCATTCTTTTTATTCTTATTCCCCTGCTCCTCTTCTCGGCCCTGTGTCTCTTCCCAGTGTCTCATTAGCTTCCTCTGTTTTCACTTGCTGCTTTCATCTGTCTCGTAAGTATGGGGTTGCCTCTCCGTGTAGTGTGACAGTGCTATCCACTACTAATATAGCATGTATGTAGGTTTGAGTCATACAGAACATATTTCAGAGGGTTGTATTATTTTACTTCATTATTGCTTTTTTAGTAAAAAAGGAGAGTTTAGATTCTCATAATGGTTTAATTTAAAGATTTGCTCCTAGAATGTACTGAAACTAAATCATCCTGGCTCCTGACCTCTGCTTTGCTCACATCCTTGATTTATATTTTTGCCTGGCTGTTTCTTTTTTAATTGACACCAACTGGCACAATCATACCTGATACTGTAGGCCCTCCCCTGTGCTTAGTGCCCCATTCATCAAACCATGCCATCAAAAGATAGTAGACCAAAAAGTCAGTGACAAAACAAGGACAGAGAAATGAAAGGAGAAACAAAGGCAGATGCTACCAAATATTCAGGAATTGCTGATCTATTTACTGAAGCAAGAGGTGCTGCAGCAGCTCCTTAACCTTTGGCTTAGGAGGAGACAGAGAAGTGGGCTGACCATGATGATCATTAAACTATGCAACTATCATTAACTATGCAAGATTTTTAAGTGAATGTACCAGCTTTGTATTCACAGCCAGGGTTAAATGATTCCTTACGGGGTAAATGAAGGGTGACCCCACTGTCTCTTGGCAAAAAAAAAAAAAAAAACATTTGAAAGATCAGGGACTATGACCCGGTGATGTTGGCTGAACAAATGGTCAAAAGAGTTCAGTGGTACAATGTTCTGCCGACATAACGACTTGCAAAAGGTTTCTGAGGTAGTTTTCTCCTATTTGGTTACTATGTTCAATGAGGTACCCAATCAGTGCCATCATGTTACCCTGATGATTTAAAAAGGTAAGTCATCATTAGGTTTGAATCATGCAACAGGACGTTCAGCATCTGTTTCTTCTGAATTAAATGTTTTGCTACGTATTGTGCATCTTGAACTTCTGACACTGCAGGCAGAGCTTTGTAGAGGAAAAAAGTGACCAGACTTTTACAGTACACCTTTACAATAACTGTGAACCGTGTAGTTATGATATCATATGTACTATTCCTCACATAGACACTACATGAGTACTTCCTGAGTATCCTGAGGTTAAAGTACTTCAAAACCAAAAAAGAACTTAAGGGAAAATAGCTAACCACCTAATAGCAAACAAACACAAGTAAGGTGAATAGGTAGACTTTGAGACTATTACACCACTGTTCTTTATGTGACATGCAGTTGGTATACATATTCATGGGAATGTTTGTTCAGTTGTGTTGTGCTGGTCTGGCCAAAATGCTGGGGATGATTTTTGGTCCCAGTCCAGCTGTGGATGGCAGCCACAAAATATTCTGTTAAAGGCAGTGTTCCAGCTGGATTTTTAGCTCCTGTGGTTACAACTATCAGTGGTTCTCTACATTTGAACGATTGGCTGAACACTTTAAAACTAAACACTTTTATCTTTCTTCTCACTTTCTCAATAGCAAGGAGAAGAACACCAAAGATAAAAGTAGCTCCTCATTTCAACAGCTCAGACTAATGACAAACATGCCAGCTGGTGGTAATTAATGTTAACTATGAGTAACTTGACAGGAGGCCAAATAAATTTGCATGCTGCCAGTCTGCTTTCTGCAAGCCACTGCCAGTAGAGAGAAAATTTCCAAGGGAAAAATCTCTGCACCTATTATGTCAGCATGGTAGTTACAGGTATAACTGACATGATATCATCCTCTGGTATGATTTGTTTGACTATTATGTATATACTATAATTCTGGGTAGTGACTGGAATGTGAGATTGAGATCACAAGTGGCTGAAATTTGTTTCACATGGTGCCTAAGCTCAGTCATAGAGATAAGGTGAGGAGCTTGAAGTAAAACCACTGTCCATCTTCTGCATCTGCATTGCATCATCTTCATGAGGATGCCTCCTTAGGTCCTACTTTTGTAAAAATTCAACCCAACTAGATGGACACTCAGAGGGTTGACTAGAAAGTTCAATTCAATTCAATTCAATTTATTTTATTTATATAGTGCCAGGTCATAAAAACATTTATCTCAAGGCACTTTACATAGAGAAACCCAACATTTCCACAATGAGCAAGCGCTTGGCAACAATGGAGAGGAAAAACTCCCTTTTAACAGGATGAAACCTCCAGCAGAACCAGACTCAGAGTGGACGGTCATCTGCCTCGACCGGTTGGAGTGAAATGAAAACAGGGAAAAGAGAAGAGACAGAGGAAAGAGAGGGAGGAGGACGGGGGGGGGGAGGAAGAAAAGTGGGAGACCAGAAAGAGACAGTAGAGAGTAGATGGTTACAAGCAGTTGTTAAAGTAAAATTATCATTACAATTAATATTACAATAATAATAATAATAATGATGAAGATGAAAGTGATGATGTCGTCAAAGAATTGGAGTCCAACAGCTCTGGAGTCAAAACTTCCTGTAAAAGAGAAAGGGGTAGGGGGAGACACAACTGCGAGAGAGAGCAGATGATGTTAAAAATATGTAATATTTAAATATAAATATCAGGACATTAAGTGTGAGGGAGAGAAAGAGACGTGAGGAGTGAGGGACAGAGAGGAGCAGTGTATTGTCAGAGTCCCCCAGCAGTCTAATCCTATAGCAGCTTAACTAAAGGATGGTTCAGGCAGGCCCGTGTCCTGCCTGGACCATACTTAACTATAGGCTTTATCATAAAGGAAAGTTTTTAGTCTAACCTTAAAGGTAGAAACGGTGTCTGCCTCCCAAAGTTGCAGGAAGAAATACATATCATATACAGAAGTTTCAATCAGGAGAGACTAAGGCCCTTTCCCAATTCATCCACTTCCACTATAATTTGGCAATAGTTCTCAGTTTTGTGTGTACTCATTGTAAGGGTAGGGTGTCCCTGTGCTTTTCAACTTTTAAAACCACACATACAACCAAAGGGAGAACAGATGCACGAACAAAGAATGAGATGAAATTACCTAGGAACTTTATGAATTCAGCAAGTCAGGAGGAGAAATGGTAGCCAGCTCACCAAAAAAACAACACAAATGTAAAAGTATTTTCTCAAATAAGCTTACATTTTTTTCAGTCTGTTGGGATATCTTAGTTTTATGCACATGCAAAAGAATTCTGTACCATAGAGTTAAAATATGAATGTTACAAAATTGATGTTTCACAATGCACGTATAAACAGGCAACAGCGTAGCCATCCTGACAATGTTCATGGCATAGCTGGTGATACACTAGACCGTATATATTCAAACATTAAGCATGGATACAGAGCTATTCCCCTCTCTCACGTTGGCCTGTCAGGTCACCTCTCTCTGCTGCTCACCTCTGCATACACCCCTCTTAGATAGACATCACCACCAGTCATCCAAACTATTGCTGCCTGGCCCAAGGACGCACCCTCCCAGCTACAGAACAGTTTTGTACACACAAGTTGCATCAAGTTCTGTATTGAGAGTGTCACGGTGGATAAATGCATTCGTATCTTTCCCAGTGAGAAACCCTGGATGACCAGACATGTCCACATACTCCTCAGGGTCACAACTCAACATTCAGGCCAGGTGATTTAGTCCTGTACAATGCAGTCCAAACTGAAGAGAGAATCAAGGGATGCCAAGAAGGAATACAAAAAAAGATAGAGAACCATTTTTAGAACAATGACCCACAGCAGGTACAGTAGAGCATACCCTCTTATGACCCAATGTATTTTTAATTTCTTGTTGCTATTTGGGCTTAACAGCACTTAATAAGTATAAAAACTAAGCATCCTCTAGATTGTGTCCATGTATTAAGCTGTGCAGCTGACTCAAAAATAAAATATAATAAAATAAAATACAGAGAAGTTGTTCAGAGTATCAAATGCATTTCCACTGCACCCTCCGTGTGTTTTTAATTTGCAATTGCAAAAAATCCATATAAAAGGCTATATACTGAAGTGTATGTATGGTCTTACCTAAATAAGGTCTATCTGACTTTCTGACAAAAATTTAAGTAACTGATAAAATTCCTTCTAATCTTTTTCAGTTTTTAAAAGTATTTCAATTTCACTGTAGATTAATGCAGTTTTATGTCAGATCAGCAAGAGTAAATATATTCTGCACCTACGTGAAATACATGACTTATTCTATGGAAAGCAAGGATGTATAATAAAAGTGTCTACAAATATTACAGTACACTTTGCATGTCTCCTCTCTTTTTGAACTGGAAATGTGCAAATTCAGCAATTTTGATAATAAAAAGAAATGCTAGAAAATACTGGAATTTTCTTGGAGACTTCCTGAGGGTGTTCAGGAAGAACAACGTAGACAGTACGCTGCTGGAGACCTTTTACATTCTGCATTAAGAGCCTGCTGAATTGTTAAGACTGTGCAGAAAATCGTCAGCTATTTGTTGGCCTTGGATGCTATCTACCACTCTCACTGCATGATCAGGACAGAAACATTACCAAGGACAGATAATAATAATTATTATTATTATGGGAATGATACTTTTGCTTTAACACCTACTTGTGAATATATAGTCTCTACTGTCTCTTCCTGGACTCCCTCTTTAGATGTTTTCTAAAGGTGGGTAATATGTGGGTCATGAGTGGGTCATGTGAGTTTTAGTGTTAGTTACTTTTAGCTTGCAGTCAACCTTTACAGGACCCACAATGCATACACCAGACGGGCTAAAGGCAGCAATACAGTTTATTTGCCAAAAAGAAAAAGCATGGAGGTTATCCATCTCACAGTACACCGCAGTACACCATGATGCCGGATGCTGGAATTTGAGGCAGCGAGGTCTATGAAAAGAAATTCAACATGTGATTTGTAAGTCCATAATACTTTGTGTCATCTTCTTCTCAAAACTTGTCAAATTATCCTTATAATTACATAAATATCAAATCATTCCAGAATAATCCATCGCAGTATTGCAGTCTGTGTTGTGAAGATTTCATGCTTGTTTTCACCTTCTGTTCTCTCAGCTCTCACTTTCATCAGCTGTCACAAAGGCTCTCTGAAACATACAGTCTACTTCATGAACAATTCATTAATGACTTCAGACGCTGCTCCAAAAGAAAGCCTCGAAGAGATAAATATGTGTTTTTAGGGTAGAGTTGCATCACTTTATTGAAGTAACAAAAACCTGGGTCAGTTTCAAAATGACTTGGAGAGGATATGAGATCATGTTATCTAAATAAGTTATAGAGAATAAATCCTTCCACCAATTGCTACTGCTCCATGACCTTCCTTGTCTCAGTGTAATGACATACCACAAATAACATTATTGATTATTATCAGTAATGTTAGGAAAGAACCTCTCCAGAAAGAATAAATGTGTGAGTTTCCAGTGATTTACTTGTCTTTTCTTCGTGGAGCTCAGGTATGATGGGCTGTGTTGAAAGTGTAGCACCATTAGTACATGTAGTACATTACATGTACATGTAATACATGACCCGCAAGGATGACATGGGTCACATGTCCTTAACCATTATTGTCATTTTATAATTTGGCTTCCTCATCCTCTGTGATTTTTTTCTCTCATACTTAAGAGAAATACTTTTACTACATAATTTCTGCTGCCAGAGTGTGTAGTAGAGGTCAGTGTATCAGGGTGATGACAGCTTCTGCAGCTGCCAAGGGCTTAGCTTTACTGTCCATTGGAAACAATGGCCTTGCTCTACGCAATATTCAACTGGTGTCTTTAGTGTTTTTGCTCAGACAGACATCCAAGGCCATCTCACTCAAGTTGTTAGTTCTATACCAGAATTTTATGAGCTATAATTTTGCTAGGCCTGGTTCTACAGAAATAGCATTTTCATACTTTGCACCCTCTGTTGAAATTTGAATAATAAATGTGTGTCATAATTTCATTGTAAGAGCTACGTGAGAACTCTTCATGAATAATAGAAATAACACTTTCACAATGGTCTAACCAAATACAGGTCTGCATCTGGGCATTGGCTTCTGCTCAGCCTCTAACCACAGCTGTAAAAGTTTTCATTCTACTCATCAGCCTCCACTGCTGCAGACCCCAAGGCAGATTATGGAGATAACAGTAAAAAATAGCAGCAAAGTTGTTATAAACAAGTTAGGGTAGTTCTGTCAAATTAAGTGCCACTGGCTACCACCAGTTCACCTTACTCACTCCCACCCTGTGGCCTGTAACTTAACCAAGCACCAGATGAACTAAGTAAAGACAGCAGGGTAAGGTATTTATTTCCTAGCTCATGGCTTAAAAACAGAATGGATGATACATCTCTGTGAAAATTAAGTTGTATTTTGTTGCACTTACAGAAATTTGAGGTCAAATGGTCAAAGACATTGCCTTAATCCCTGCTGGTTACACCAATTGTTGCCATGAATGTTGTATATAATTAAAAAATCAAATAAAGAGCATATGAATCCAGTGGCACCTGGAAGAAGAGACATGTAAGAGAAATAACTAGGACTGAAAATTCCACCTTGATTAATTCTTCTTCTTTTTTGCGTTGATTGACTACACCCCTAACAAGGATAAGGATCTTACAGAGATTTAAAATTAAATGATCAGAGTCGTGTGAAATCATCACAGTGGAAACTATAAGAGATGTTGAGATGTTGAGTTAAATACAGACAAAGTCAGTGTTGCTTTAAAATCACAGTTGCAACACTGGACTGTCCATATGGCCGTCAGGGATCACACAATTTCAAACCTCTCAACCTGCCTAATGAGACAGAAGGCACATGAAGAAGTGTCAGATGGAGCCTAATACCCAGCCTGGCTAATCCTAGCTCATTGTAACCTGCATCATTTAATAAGGTTTTGTCATATGTGTTCAGTAAGGGTCCTGGTCCTCTTGGTCTGTGGTACAAGTCTCCATTCTATGAAGGCTTTTGACACTGTTGCTGTTTGTCCCTTGTCCTTTTGCTTCAATCACTGCAAGTGAAGCCCCATCGTTCTGTGTCTTTCCTCAAAATTCCTCAAAACCCCATTATGACTATGTGAAAAAAGTGCAAAGGCATCACATGTACATAAGTATTCACAGCCTTTGCTTAATACTTTGTTGATCCACCTTTGGCAGCAATTACAGCCTCAAGTCTTTTTGAATATGAAGTCACAAGCTTAGCACACTTATCTGTAGGCAGTTTAAGCCCATTCTTCTTTGTAGTACTTCTCAAGCTCTGTTAAGTTGGATGGGTCGTCTGTGCACAGCCATTTTCAGGTTTCTCCAGAGATGTTCAATCGCATTCAAGTCTGGGCTCTGGCTAGGCCACTCCAGGACACTCACATAGGGATCCTGAAGCCACTCCTTCGAGATCTTGGCTGTGTGCTTCAGGTCATTATCCTGCTGAAAAATGAACTGTCGTCCCAGTCTGAGGTCAAGAGAGCAGGAGCAGCTCTGGAGCAGCTTTTCATCCAGGATGTCTCTGTACATTGCTGCATTCATCTTTTCCTCTATCCCGACTATTCTGTCACTTCCTGCTGCTGAAAAACATCCCCATTGCATGATGCTGCCACCACCACACTTCACTGTAGGCGGTATTGGCGTGATGATTAGTGGTGGCTGGTTTCCTCCAAACAAGTATTTTGCTGCCTCTTCTTTGATTTTCATAATTTTATTTCAAGAAAGTTTCATAAAATAATGTATTTACTATTGCAATGTGTATGTGTGTGTTATGATGTTATATGTGATTAAAAGCAGCTGTATATGTATATGTATATGTGTATATATATATATATATATATATATATATATATATATATATATATATATATATATATATATATATATATATATATATATTTATTTATATGTATAAGAGAGGTAGACTTCACACCTGACAGTGTGCTCTTCAATATGCCACGACACAGACTACATGACACAAGGGTAAAATATCACATGTAACACAAACACAAACACACCTGTGTTAAATAGTTAAAATTTTAAAAATGAAGAGATCTCTGCACTTTTTAAAAAGTGGAAATATTAACACCTTCGACTAATAGTTTGCATATGCATAATCTCTCTCACTTACAATTGGAATGCAAGTACAACTTACTTTTTTTAAACTTTTGATACCAAAAGCTGCACAGCTGCCTTAAGGTAAGGTAATATGTAACAAAAACAGCACTACCAGGTCAGAATTTCTACCCGACTGTGCTTGACTCAGATGTATTAAATACAGTAATAATGTAGGATTATGATGCTTAGAAGGGCGCATAGTGTGAAGTGACGTGGTGTGCAGGATTTGGCAGAAAAGGAATATAATTACATAATCACCAAAAGATTAAAAATAATATTGATATTAATACCTCAGAATGAGCTTTTATATGGACACCAGGAGCAAGGTCTCTTCAGTGGGTGAAGCAATATTACAGCAACATGTTTCAACACCAACTGAACCAAACAAAGCAAACACTGGCTCTAGAGTTTTTTTTTTTTTTGTTACTTGAAGGCCACCATTGCTTGTCAGACAGACATCTACAACTTCACCACTACATGTCTATGTGTCCTACACCAATCACACTATTTACCTTCAATAAAAATGCAGCATTAAAATAACTGTCTGCATTCTTCATGTTTGCATACAGTAAGTCTAATGTCATGTTTTCCTTGTTGGATAGTCCACAAACAGGTGAAACACACCAGAGCAGAGTTCAGGGTGACATGGTTAAAGTCACCTTAGATAAGGCAATAAGAGCCTGTGGATGTTGTGTCTGCAGCCTTAACACAGAGGAGCCAACTCCTCAGGAAAGGACTCAGCTGTCTACCTTCAACTGAAGGACAAGGAACATTCCTTTAAAACAGGGGTGAGCAAACTATTCCACAAAGATCTGTGTGGCTGCAGGTGTTTAATAAACCAAGCAGCAACCAAACTTGACTCATTTAATTAACTGATCTCAGTTTTGAGACAGGTCAAACTGTGGGCTCTTGGCTGGTTGGAACAAAACCCATTTTGGACAGAGAAGATACTGTAGATGGAGTAAGAGATGGAGAGAGGAGTGAAAGAAGAAATCTACATGAAAATTGAGAAACAATCACTCAACAGAGGAAGAGGCCTGTGACACTATCTGTCCCCCACATATGTTGCTGTCCTTTAATCCCTTCCTAGAGGACTTAACAAGTTAGTTAGAACAAGAGTGGCCACTCAATCTCAGGTGACTTTAACAACTGTCGTTACAAGAAATAGGAGCTTCTTTTCGGTCACTGTTAGTTGTTGATAAGTACAGGTAGTTTTGATGGTATTCATTAGGGTCATTAGTCAGGTTCCATCCAACTTAATTGCATCAGGAATGTGAATTTATAAAAATTCAGGTTAGCTAAATGTGCATCAGCAACCGTTTCCATCATCTGTCAAGCTAATTAGACATAGGCTACTTGAGAAAATGGACATCCTTCTCACCACAGTAGGAATTCTCAATGCGACAGGATATATTTTCAGTAATTACTGCTTGAAAGAGACGAAGAAGAATCATGTTACAGCTTCTTACTGCAGAGTTTTCAACCGCTTCCATACCCCGCCGACTTCCATACACATGGGGAATTCCCATGTTCAAGGGATTTGCACATTCACATTCCGTGTATGTTCATCTATTATTGCCACTATTTTCAATTCCTTTGAATTAAATTTAAAAATGTTTCGGCTTCTCCATGTGTCCAAGTACTCCAAACTTCCTCAAGAACCATTTTTTCCTATGGTTGCCTAGGACACCACAATCACTTTTTGCCTTTTGCCCAGTCTTGTGACTAGAATGGCCAAAGCATTCGGCCCATTCTGCCTTTCTGCTACAGAGCTAGACAGAAGACTGCTGCTTACAACTATGAAGCAGATATTAAATGCAAATATATGTGAATAAACTGTTTCCATCAACTTTATTCACGTTATAGTCTATGCACATTAAGGGTTAGTCCACACACTGCATTTTTATTTGCATTAGGAGACTGAAGTGCATTTGCAATAGTTTTTCCATCAGAGGGTCTGTTATTCTAATAACCTAAATGCGCATTAGAACTTGGATGGAAACCCAGTTACTGAATATTATCAAAACTATCTGTACTCACCAACGACTTTGTTGTTAATACACCTAATAAAGAAAGACCATAATACACTAGGTCTTTCTAGTGTCCACACACTACTTTATATCAGAGCTCCTCTTGGATGATAGGTGAAACATCTTGAAGAAATTTTAACAGTCCAGTTACCTTAAATTTCCAGTTACCTAGATTCAATTTTACTAAAAACACGCATCATATTTTACTAAAAGCTCAAATATTTTACACTATATTTGTATTTGAAACGGCTTAACAATTCTGAACTCCAGATCTGTGCTCAGGGCATTCATTTCTTATATCCTCACTACACTTTTGTCATGTCAAAGATTTTTTTTTTGGGGGAAAAAAAAATGACCATTTCACTTAAATTCAGTTATCCATCGGCATGCCTTTTATGATATAAATGCATAATATGCAAGTTTAAAAAAATATGGTCGAATAAGGATAATTAAAATACCCAGTAAGAGATGGAAGAAGAGGCCTATGTGTTGAGATCAAGGCACAGAGACAGTCTACACTGTGAAAGACTTAAGGGGGAGAAAAGTGCAATGGGCTGTAAGTACAAAGTGAATGCAACCCAGGTATCTTTGATCCTTGCCACCTTTCTCTTTGTTTTAAGCTTTAGTTCTCTAAAACCTTTCATCCAGACCTTGTGAACTACCGAACAGAACAGCTATGGGGCTGTAGAAAACAGCTCTACAAGCCAACTCACAGTCAATTGCAGTTACCATCATGTGCAGCTTATACCAAGGGGGTTGCTGTTCTGCATAAACCTGAACCCTCTCAGGCAGATCATCACAAATAGTAGCTACAGTTTTAAGCCTCAAACTGGACAATCAGCCAAGGTCACTGGTCTTGCTGACCCTTCAGATGTTAGCGTCTAGTGGGGTAGGAGGTCAGAAAAGCTGGGAGGCAGTAAAGATAGAGTTCAAGGCTTTGTGGGTGATGAAAAGTATTCTGATATCAATTTTGTATTTGACTGGGAGTCAGTGAAGGTTGTGAAAGACAGTGTTCATATCATGAAGGTGAGCAGGCAGCCTGTTAACATAATGAACTTTAGTGGTTTTATTGCATCAACTATTGTTGGACTACTTATGTCATGAAGTGTTGATGGTGTGAACGAGGTTTGGCTGTGACAAATACAGGGAGGATTAGAGGCAGGTGATGTTTGGATAATTAGATTCAATAAGATTAATATATTGAGAGAGGACATTCTGGACACTTCTTACTTGGCAAACAAACGCCACATATAGTTCAGTTATGCGGTAATACTAATATTTCTATGGGCTGCATGTGATTAACCAATGCATGCTTTAGTAGCAATAAATATATTTTATGTATTTTCATATTTTTGAATTTAATTAATCATACAGGAACTTAATGTCAGCAAGATAGTTTGATATTTTCATGTACCATAGATCACAGCTGAACTTCCATGACAACGCTGTACTGTCAACACTGAAAGCCATACCCTCTGATTGCTACACACCCACAGTGTGTGTGTTCTACTTTACATATAAACAAGTTTTTCTTGTATGATAATTTAAATAGATGTAAGGAAACTTTAACAGAGCATCTTTATGGAATTAGTCTTGCATGATGGGTTTTTTTATTGCATATATTAAAAGTAAAATAAACACGTCACACATTTTAAACATTAAATTATATATTCCAAACTTTAACCAACCTTGCAGGTTAATTGTTCCAAAATAAATGATAATTTTATACAGGCAGTGACAGTGTGTGAAATTAGCAGGTTAGAAAGAGGTTGTCAAATTTTTCTATGCTGAAGAGAAATTAAAGGTTTGAATCTGATATTTTTTTAGTTTTTTGCTACTTTATTTTTAACTTCTGGGGGAAAAAAACAATTTCTGTATGAAGGCAGCTCCACAGATTTGTTGTTGAAGTTTTACTGCCATGCTTTGTTTGGGCCATTAAAAGTATGCTGAGGAGACAGTAAGGCAGGTTTTGGTTGTGTGCAGTCATGATGACATGACTTTGTGTCAGCATGTGTGTGTGTGTGTGTGTGTGTGTGTGTGTGTGTGTGCATATTTGACAGCAGAACAAAACGTCCTGGCAGATCTGTGGCCTTGCAAGCCTTTAGTGTTGTGTCTTGTCAGAAGCTTGACAGGTCACTCTACTCCTCTTTTTCACTCTCAGAATAGAACAAAGTGGAAGAGGGAAGATAAGAAAAGTAAAGATTGTGCTTAAACTTTGTGACCACAGTCACAATTATGAAAATGTTTCTGAGCATGATGAGGATCAGACTAAGCTGAGAAACCACACTTCTTTCTTGTTTCACCCTTAGACCGCTAGTTTCCTGTCAGAGGTCCAGTTTTCTGCAGAGTCACCACAAGCCCTGGATCCACTTTTCAAGTTCCATGAAACCATCGCTAAGGTAGGACATCCATAACTTTTCCAACTTCTTGTAAAATCTCTTCAGTAAAGTCACTGTGAAAGTGTCTTCCATAACAGTGTGAAAAGATGAACACAGTGCAAAGGAAAAGAGAGGATGCATTGTGCAAGAACCCAAACAATGATCAGACCAAATGTTTCCATCTGTAAGTCAAAACCACAGGAAATAATACAGATTAAGAATAATGCATTGGGAGGTCGTAATGCAGAAAATTTGGTAACATTATGGAGATCAAATTCTGATCTGTTTCTACATTAGTTTCTACATTAGTGTAAAAGTGATTATGTTAACTTGTGTGTGGAATGTAAGGATGTAGACTCTAAAACAGATGGTGACTGTCACAAATCACAAAGCATAACAGAAACATTCAGGGCATGAACATTTTAACCCTGGTTTCTGTGCACAGATCCAGACATGCTGACATGTATTTTATGGTTATCCTTCTTTCATTGATAATACACTCTTGTTGTTGTTATCACTGCGTCTTTTTTCTGTCTTCCTCTTTCCTTTTACATTTGACATGTTGTTGGGTTATGATGATGCACTTAGTAGGCTCCAGTTCCTACAACAAAAATAAGTGTGATTTTTTGAGAGTTTTGGCACTGACAGAATTGTAAGTTCTTCTGACATCCCCAGTCTGATGTACAGAAGGCTGGGGCAGCCATACTTATTAGCCATATTTTTTTCATGCTGCTATGTCAAGATCACAGGTTGTCAGTTATCCGGGTCATTGCTTTCTCTTATTTAAAAGACTTCTTCAGTTCTGAAGAACTTAAGGCAGCACTGTGTAACATGAACAGATTTAAAAGCCTAAAACAGACAAACAAATGATGAAAGAATAACTCCAGCCGTTAATAAAAAGATTACCGATAAAATGCAAGTACAGACATAATGGTGATAAAAGAGGTGCCAGATCCAGTTGATCCAAATGCCAGTCCCCATCTGGGAGGTACTGGATCCTGTTACTGCTGTGTTTATCACAAACTAAACCAGGGTTAGCCTTATGTCAGTATCTAAAGGCAACAAATGTCATTATGCAAGATAGAGACATAATTAAGTTGAGACCTTGAAATAATGGCATTGAAACAATTGTAAGAATGGTTTATCTCAGCCTCGGTAAGGACTCAGCAGTTCATAGAGTTTGAGGGAAGAATATTGAAAATAAAACCTCAGCACACAGCAGGTTTTGACAGAGATTTTCATGGGTGGGAAAAACAAGTTTCTAAGAACTTCTGGCTGTCGAGAGAAGCACTCAGAACACTGGTGCTAAGTTGCAGTGAGCAAGGAAACGATAGTGTCTTATGTTTTATTTGACATGGTTTGTTTTTTAATTGTGAGAAACCTTTATTTACGTTTGTTGTTGCTCACATCTGCACCTGATTAAACTCTTAAGAGGATAATTATAAAGCGTTTTGAGAAACACTGGTAGCATCATATTGCTGTTGCTAAGTAACTGTGAAGCCAACTGACGTCAGTCATTTAGTTGCTATGGCAAATGAAATCACTGCAAAGTAATTTAGCCAAGTGAGTCATAAAATGTGACCATGCATTGTAGGTGCACAGACCAAAGTCTGGTAATATTTAATATTATCTATAAATGAAACACTGTAATCAAGAAAACCCTGATTTTCAAATAAAGCCACAAAGATACGGAGACATTTTCCACTCAGGACAGTTAAGTTAAATTTAAAAGACATAGAAGTGAAAATCAGGATGGAAAAGGACTGTTAAAAACATGCATCATGTGTTTTCTTGTGGCATGAAAGCTAGAACTTGCAGACTGTAAGTCACATGACACACATAGTGCTGATGTAAGCCATTGCCATAGTATAACATCTATAATTGTTAACAGACTGAACCTTTTTAAAACAAGCCTCAGAGTTAGGAGGAGCACACTCATTTCTTATAAATGCCACTAGTTCACCACAGCTGCCACCACCATGCGCAAACGGTCTTAGTTTATAAATTACATAATGCACAGTGACATTTTCATTATCTATGTAGGACCAGTTTTAAATGAAGACATGTCCTCACCTTATGTGAAATCACACTTTGTGCACAAGTAGTCTGCCAAGAGAACTGCTATCAGTGTATGTAAGAGTGTGGCTTTAAGTGTCTCAAATGTATGTAAGTAGTGTTTCAGATGGACTGTAGCACAAGGTCTGAAAGCTTAAGGTAGAACCCAGACTTAGCAGTGGAAACTCATTTTGGTCACTTGCAACCATGACCTCATTTTTTCAGTCATTTCCCAAAGCTCATGACCGTAAGTGAGGGTGAGAACGCAGATTGACTGGTAAATCAACAGTTTCACCTTTGGACTCAGCTTCTTCAGCTCCACGACAGTTTGGTACACTGCCAGCCACACGGCTGACGCAGTGCAGTCCCAGCTGGGACTGCAATATCTGAATTAATCTAATCTAATCCAGTAACTCATGTCTGGTAACCCAGCATCACCAGATCTCCTACTGCTAATCAGTCATTCTCTAATTTATTCACTAAAATATTATTCACTATCTGGGCTAAGTTTCAGAGTATGTTGCATTATTACCGTAGATAATGTATTTACTCTCTCCTCATGATAGAAATACTAAAGATGGTGTAACATCATGAGAGACAGTCTAGCATGGGGCAGTGCAAAAAAAAAAAAAAAAAAAAAAAGAAATAAAAAAATAGGCAAAATAAATTATGATTTTTTTATTTCTAGTGACTGTGTTGTTCATTGTTAACTAAGGTGTTTTCTTTTAACAAAAACCAAAGTCCAAGATCCAACTTAAAACATT
Source organism: Polydactylus sextarius (assembly GCA_016801845.1). Classification (NCBI taxonomy): domain Eukaryota; kingdom Metazoa; phylum Chordata; class Actinopteri; family Polynemidae; genus Polydactylus; species Polydactylus sextarius. The sequence goes on from CM028910.1 coordinate 1,061,387, forward strand.
GCAGAGGAGAAACAAAGGTTTCTTTCACTACTGAATAGTCCTCAAACTAAAATGAAAATTAAAAAAAAAAAAAATTCCTGTCCTCTGGGAAATTTCCTGGGGTAATTTCCTGGGTGTCCCTTTCCACATCCCTTTGTTGCACTCCTTCCAGCTCTTTGCCCTCCTGCTTCCCCTGTCCTGCCCTCTCCTTCATCTCTCCTGTCACATTTCCACATAGACATAGTATTTACAGAAATGGATATCTCCCCCTCTCCGTTTTCAATAATATACTTGTTCACACAAGATTGTTTTCCAAAAAGTATTTAATTACACAAATCTGCATTAATACGCTGTCAAGAACTATTGTGAGAATGACAAACCTATAGGTGGCAGTTAATGAGAAACAGAAAGCCATTTGAGCAAATCAGATTCTATGTACAAATGGCATGACAATGACATGCAACGACATGACGTTTCAGAAAGAACCGTTTTCAGTGATTTAAACCCCCATTTTCATGTAAATGAAAGGCAAAACTGCATGGATATTTCATTGTTATTTCAGATACCCAGCTATGTGTAACTGGAGCACCAGCCCAGTTTCTATCAGGTGGTTTAAGCATCTACACCTGTCAGTGGTGAGCTCTGATAGCCATTTTGTGAGGTGTTTGCTGCTCTTGGATGGGAATGTAGCACACCTCTACCACATGTCCCATTCTAATGCCACAATGTCCAACTGACAACTCAGATTGTTAAATAAACAGATTTGGCTATAAATGTCATTTCAATTTAATTCTATTATGATACTTCATTTTATACTGTTACAAATGGCAAGAGGTGCAATACCTAGTCGAGGCCGTTGACCGTCCACTCTGAGTCTGGTTCTGTTGGATATTTGCTCCTTTCCTCTCCATTGTCACCAAGTGCTGCTCACTGTGGAAAATGTTGTTTTATTTTAGTGCCTTGAGATAAAAGTTTTTTTTTTATGAGTTGGCACTATACAAATCACATTAAACTGAATCAAACTGAATACTGTTACAGTACTGTATTGTACAGTGGCAATAGTGTAGGATCTGGGTCTCGCAGCTCTGGAGTCAGTGCTACCTGCAGAAAAAGACAAAAGGAGCAGTAAGGGCAGGGTCTAATAAACCCGAGGCTGAGCCTGATAAATGATCAAAACAACAGATCACTTTAATTTTGTTATCAAAGTGTTCTAGGATGATAGGGAACTATGTGCTGTCTTCATGTTTTCATTGTTGGTGCTCATTGTCAAATTCTAATTCCACAGATGTAGGTTGTTGAACAGACCTTTAATTTAAAAATTCTTTAATTAAAACTTACCTGTTTGTTCGTTTTCTACAATGTCGTTAAGTTTTTATTCACTGACAAAAAAATGTAACATGTCTTTGTTCAAAACTAACTTTTTATCCAATTTTGGTCTTTAGTGTTGAAGAATATTTTTAGTTTGTTCTTTGTGTAGCTGCCATCAAAATGAATGCTGAGCTCCAAGATGGGCGTGGTCCTAGTTGTCATATTAATACTGAACACTGTGTTTTGTCTACATTTCCTGCAGCTCCCTCACTTGAGGGGTTATTCAAATTTCTTATAATTTCCTTCTCATAAAAAAGGCAAATTTTTTTTTTTTATCTTCGCTGCCTTTGTTGGCACTTGAGGGCTTTTTTTTAACCTGCCCTGTCCAGCAGCTATGTGCCTCTATGTGTTAGAGAGATTTATATCATGTTTACACTTAGCTGGGTATTTAAAGAAATTGAATGATTCTCCCCCTAACTGCTTTCAATAATAACCTTGTTCATACAAAATCGTTTTTCCGAAAAAAATATTAATTTACATGAATCTTCATTAATACACCGTAACTAATATGAGCCAAACCTGTAGGTGGCAGTGTAACGAGAAGCAGAAAGCCATGTTAGCCAATCAGAATCCATGTACAAATGTTGCACACCTGATGCTGATGCATTTTGAAAACTTAAAGCCTCCATTGTCATGTAAATGAAAGGCAAAAACGTATGGATGTATCATCATATTTCCAGATACCCAGCTATGTATAAATGGGGCTTTGACTTGCAAAGGAGTCATATTCATGAGTCAAAAGTCATATTTTCAAGTTTTTCTGGAAACAGAAAACACTTAACTAAATATAGAGTATATAATATTCCAAATACCTACAAATAATGCTGTCATTCAATTATGTAACATAAGAGAATTACATGCCCTAGGCCAATTAAAACATGTCTTTGTGACCTAGGAAATTTTGAACCTGACTTGAGCCAAATTATTTCTGGAATAGTGACTTAAAGACATACTGTGTAAGATTTACCCCCATCTAGTGGTGGTTGTGTACCACAACCAACTTAATAGTACTGAATGGTAACTGAACATAAAAACATCTCAATATGGTGGCGCAACATGGCGATCTGCATTTAACTCACTCTCTCTATGTATATATAAATAGAAAATTCAATTTGGGCTACATCAGTACTTATTATTATTATTATTATTATATTTTTAAAGAATTGCAGCTTCAAGTGGTTCAGTGAAGATGGTGGAGAGTAAGGGAGATTAAAGGCACATGTAGATTAGAGACACAGTTAGCAACCATTGGTGAGAATGTCCATTGTGAGAACTGTGTGCATGTCCTTGTGCAGGAACCCACTCATAAAAACATAACTTCATATCACAACTGATCATCACAAGCACCTCAGGGGATATTTAATATAAAAGGCTACACACACACACATGCACAGGGTTATCATGGCAAGGTTATCATGTCCATGTGCTGTGTATGGTTCTAGTCTATAGAGGAAAATGTTTTTTGTTTTTTTTGTTTTGTGTGTGTGTGTGTGTGTGTGTGTGTGTGTGTGTGTGTGTGTGTGTGTGTGTGTGTGTGTGTGTGTGTTTGTTCACAGTAGCTACAATGTGTGCTGTCATTGTCCACCATGCAGGTGACCTTCATGTCCATCCGTATCCCTGCTGGATGGTGATTGTTCAGCTAAAAGGCAGCCGGTTGGCAGCTCATTTTTCTCTTTTAATATTCTTATAATGTCATTGGACATCTGTTTCATTCACCTACAGAGAGGAGGAGAGACATAGCAATGACCTCAAAAACAAAAAGTAAATATAAAGACATACACATCAACATGCTGCATGCTATCTTTAACAGACATGGAGCTGAGGTTTAGGTGTTTATGTAAGATGGATTATTTCCACAGGTAACTGCACCTCATTTAATTTATTGACACAAAACGTATAAAAAATCAATCCATTTAACAACCTGCCAACCACATGGTATATGTGGTCAGACTCAGAGAAAAGTCTCTAAATGATCATTGTCATGGCTGCAAATAGTAATCAAACAGAGAACAGTCCCACACAATCACATCTGTTGACTCTCCACAGTCTGATGTGACAAGGTGCGTGTGTGCATGTGTGTATTTTCAATATTAGCTTTGCATCATCTCTCACATTTCTAGACATACCACAGGTGACAAACTGATACTGTTGTTAAAAAAACACTGTCTATGAACCCATATGGCCCACACTGTCGCTATTTTCCAGAGCCTGCAAATATCTACTGATATATGGTTCATTTCTCCTTAAAGGGGAGGTTGCTTTTCATCTTTGCTAAGATGTGGTGTAACAATCAAATCTGAAATTCAAATAGTTTTGTTGGAAAACAAAGTTAAAATTTTAGATTTTGCCATTTTTTAACTTGACATCACAGGAATGGTCCTGCTGGTTTGGTAGTTAAAGTGTAAGAGACGCAGACAGAAAGGTCTGTGCAGACCTGAAAGATTCTGCTCTCTGCTACGGAGACAGGGCGTTAACACGTGTCTGCCAGGTAGAAGAGAAAGGTACATTTACTGACAGACAGGTTGTGAATTATGACACTTTATGCTTGTCGAGAAAATCATTAAACTTGTGTAATAAAATGAATGAATACACTACAATGTACAACACAACGCAGCAAGTCCTATACCTACCAGGTGTACATAGTTTTAAATATCGGCATTTTTCATTCATTACTTCTTTGTGAATGAAACAGAGAAATAATAACTTTCATACAAGTTTCAGTCAGCATCAAAATAAAAGCCACATCTGAACACAGGTTTGGGGCTTGTATCCCGATGCTGACTGAAACTTATATGAAAACTTATCAATTGTGTGTTTCAGTCACAGAAATTAAAGAATGAATGAGCTGAGTTGATAAAATTTTAACTTTGTTTTCCACAAAAACTATGTGGATATCAGATTTGATTGTTACACCACATCTTAACAACTAAAAAATGCTCACATTGTTCATCACTTTACCTCCTCTTCCATGAGAGAAAGTAAGAAAAACATCTCACTCAGTTTCAGTGTAAAAAGTGGTGCTTGAGGTGCTGTAGTGATGTGGTGTAGTCAGAACATAACCCAGCATCACCCAGCAAGTACATCTCAATGAATTAGACTTCCAAAACTAAATAAATTAAACTGAAATGCTCTGTTTAAAAATAAACTGAACACTGAGATGAATTGTAGAAATTTGAATTCAATTGTTTTACTAAAGATGTTTTTTTTTTTTTTTTTTCACTTGTGTACATTAATAGAATAAAATGTAAAAAAAAAAAATGGGATGTGAAAAAGTTTGGCCACCCTTTTAAATGCATTAATTTGAGCACCAATAGTCATTTAATGCTAGGTTGCAGCACAAAATTTTGATTAGCTCATTAGACCTTGAACTACAAAGACAGGTGCAACCAGTCATGACAAATGTAATTTAACATAGGTAATTGCAAGTTGTGCTTGTGTTTGGTTCTCTCTTAGAGTGACAACATGGAAACCTATAAAGAACTCTCTACTGAACTAAAAACTAATTTTTTTCCAAAAGGAAAGATGTCATAGGGCATTGAAAAATGTCTGAAAGGAAACAGGTGAAGGCTGGTTAGAATGGGCAAACAAACCACAGACCATCTCCAGAGAACTACAACAACATCTGGCTGCTGATGGTGTCATTATACATTGTTCCACAGTCCACACTTTGTGGAACATCTCTGTGTGAGGGTGATGTGCAAAAAGCATTTTCTGAGCACTGAACACAAGAAGAGTCACATGATGTATGCAAAAGCACATCTGGAGCCAGCCAGACAGCCAGAAACATTTTTTTTTTAAAATGTTGTGGACAGATGAGACTAAAATAGAGTTCAGAACAGGAGGCACAGTGGATGGCGAAAAAAACCCTGCACAGCATTCCAGGAAAAGAACTGTCTGCCAACTGTAAAAATTTTCGTGGAGGGTCCATCATGTTATGGGGCTGTGTATCTAGCACAGATACTGAATACCTTGTTAAATTTGAGGGACACATGAATTGCTCCCAGTACCAGCAGATTCTTGACAAGAATGTTCAAGAGCCGGTCACAAAGTTGAAGTTATGGTGAGGTTGGAGGTTTCAGCATGGCAATGATCCAAAGCACTGTTCAAAATCTACCAAGGAAATGCAAGTAATGTGTTCTAGAATGGTCATCCCAGACCCCAGACCTGAACATCATTGAAAATGTATGGATTGATTTAAAGCAGGCTGTCCACACTTGGAAACTATCAAACCTTACTGAACTGGAGGCATTTTGTATGAAAGAATGGTCCAAAATACCACCAGCCAGAAATGAGGGACTTGTCAGTGGCAACAAGAGGCGTCTACAGGCTGTTATTTTAGGAGAAGAAGGCTCTGCTAAATATTGACGGAATTATTCCTTTGGGGTGGCCAGATTTATGCACTTGTCTATTTTTGGTTAAATCCATATTGAATTAGTCCTGTTGGTCCAGAAAATATATTTCTCTACTGAAATATTTCTGTGATTTTCATCACAGATCCCCAAACTTTTACACAGCACTGTATATGGCATCTTTTCCCAACATCAAGACTCTCTGTAACTCAGTGTCAACAGCTCTCCGCCGTCTCTCTGTGGAATGGTGTATGTGTATTGTTACTGTTGTAGCTCAGGGACCGTGCCTATGCTCTGCACCCCTATTCTCATTTGTCAAGTGTGGTTTTGGACGTTGCCTGGTTGGGGAGATTCAGGGTGGCAGGTGGCAGCAGCAATCATTCCCACGACCCCCTCCCTCGCCACCCATGTTCCAATTTCTTATTTTGTCTCCCTTTCTCTCTTCCTCACTATGTGTCTGTGTTCTCTATGTAGTTAATTTTTTAGGTGTGATTTTCCAAAGAGGTTGCCTTCCCAGCTGTGGTGATGTCAGGTTGCCATAGCACAGCATCATTATCAGTCCTTGCTGCACACTACCGGGCATGCAGAATGGATTCATAAAATTTAGAGAACATGTATGAGTCCCTCACAAATGTATATGAATTAGGCTTGTCTAAATGTACCATTACTTTTAAAATTACTTACTAAAAAAGTAAAAGTGTTCTAAAGAGCCATGCTCAAAGATGAGGCAAAACAACTGCTTTCTCTCAAAGGCTTTCATGATGTTGTGTGTGATTGTGCTAACAAATATTCACATGAATAAGAAAAGAAATAGCAGGTCAGCAGTCAGGGTGGGTGGTCATCTGCCTCAACCGGTCCAGCTGAGAGGAAAGAAGAGGGAGGGAAACTGATGATGATGATGATGACGAGAGACAGACTTTAGTTGTAAGCAATTTACAACTTTTATTGAAATTGATTCCATGCCCTTCTTGCAGTAAACACAGAGAGGAAGATAAGAAAAGAAAAAGGAATTGGGAAAAAAGATGGTAACAGAACAAAGAGAGGGAGATTGACAGTATTTAAGGCAAAGCAGATGAAGGTGATGGTGATACAGAAAAATGAAAAATGGCAAAGAAAAGGGGAAATAAAGAAGCTACAGAAAGACAATGCAGTACAGGGAAAAAAGAATGATAGCAAATGACAAAGAAACAGAAACAGAAAGAAAAATACAGTAATGAGACTCATGCGCTGGGAAGAGATGCATGATGGTAAAATGGATTAAAAGTAGAAATATCTGTTCTCTCACAACAAGCTGGACGATTTGAGGTTTTATTGTTCAATGCTTGGACCACTGTGTTGTGTTTATATGACAGTTAGTTGAATGAAAATATTCCAGTAAGCCACACTATTTATTGTGCAGACCGTGCCCTGGACTCTGGTAAGAGATGACAAGGAGTGTGTGTGTATACATAAATAACAGTTAACACTACTGCGATTGAGAGACAGTGCTGCCCTGATGTGGAATTCTTAATGTTGAGATGCAGGATGTTCCTCTTACTAAGGGAATTTATAGTGTTTTATATTACAGCTGTGCACCAAAGACAGCCATGAGTAAACTTCATGATGTTATTTGAGATTTTAACCACTCCAATCTGTGTAAGTGTGCTGCCCTAACTCTACAAGAACAATGATATTTGAACAAGGAAGAGTAGAACTGTGGCCCAAGTACATACAAACATGCAACAGAACTCATAAATCAGCTGGCAATTGGACAGTTTCATAATTTCACTTTTTTGACCCCAGCATACAAACCTCTGTGGACAGAGCACTTCAGTTAAGAGCCAGAGAGGCCTACAGAAAATCAAATGTCAAGCTAAGGAGAGGTAATAGGTTTGTGAAGGCACAGATCAGCCTCTTCAGGGATAACTTCCTTCCTGAAGCAGTTGACATGGTAAACAGCAGTGACAACAATAAACAATCAAATGAGAAATTAGAAAATGAAATGAATAATTACTATGAAGATGACATTTCACCTTTAAGCTGATATGATGAAAACATAAACAATAAATACTTAAAACAGACCTTTGAAGAAACAAGACATACTACCACAACAGCACATTACCTCATGCAGTTTGGTTCAGTTGGACTAAGTCTGACTGTCTGTGAGGACCCAGCAGTTTTGAAAACCCCTAAACTACAATTTATCCCAGTTTCAAAGTCAGATGTAGTTCTCCATTCAGAAACATTAAAATGCGTTTCCGCTGCTGTCATGCAGGGACCCACCATAAGTGGTCTGCCACCTGCTATGAGGGAACAACTCTCTGAAGGATGACCAAACACCTGCAAAATACAGACCTCACAATCCATCTTCCTATCTCCCAGTCTCTTCCCCACCTCTTCTTTCACCTCTCCTTTTTCACAGTTTCTCATTGCATTGCAGAGCTTCACATTTCCTATATGGCATGTTGTGAATAATACACAAAGATCTATACTTCAGGGCCTATGTCAGAGTTAAAATGTTGTAATCACAAGAACTGAAAGTGTGGAGAATGTGTGACTGTGCAGGGTAGATGTAATTAAACTTGTCCACTCCCTCTGGGCAAGCTATTTTAGTCTGGTTTGAGGACAGTTTGGTTGAGGTGTAATAAAAAATAAAAAATAATCTATGGTTCTGAGTCATTTTTCCTCCATTCTTCAGTTTCACTTGTAATTTTAGGCCACCAAAAGTGGCCTAAAAAAGTGGTGCCTGATTAGATGTCTGGAAACTCTGAATGAAGGATGTAGAGGGATGTTTTTGAAACAATGTGTTGCATCATTTCACTTAAATTAATGAGCATTGCATTACTCAAAATAAACCTGCAATGCACATAGAGACAAATGATACACAAAACACAAAATACTCCATACATCAAGCTAACATCCATCCTGTCTCATGGCTACATCAAAACTTTTCAGCATTCTGCATGAATCAACACAAGTATTAACAAACTTTATATGGACCTTATGTGAATCCCAAAGCAAATTACCTACATAACCATCTGTTCAACAGCAGTGTTAATGCTGAAACTTTCTCTGCTCATGAACAAATGCAACACTCTTCAAAAGGTCAGAATGAAAACACCTTGTTGTGACGATGTCATCATTATTATCCATCTTTTATCCCTGCTGTTGTCATTTCATATATTAAATACTTGCATCAAATCAAAATTAATTTGTAATTATCTCAATATCTAAATATCTTCAACATGGATGAAGAAAAGACATTAAACTTAACAAATATGGAATCAAAGCTATTGCTGTGAACCCTTAAAGAATATCTCTATCTTTCCCCTCTACATACACTCAGGTGATGGATGATTAGGTACATCTTTGTTTCTCTTAAACTAGTGAAGTTTAATCCAACAGTCCTGTAATAATCCTCCTCCATACAAGTTATTATGTTCAGTTGTGTTATATAGAGATAAACTTCTGTTATTGAGTCCACCCTCATTTCTATTAATAGAGCAAACAAAATAACACAAATAACTGTCCATATAATACAGCATCACCAACATTATTGCTTTTGCAATCTGTGTTAAGGAAGTTTTAATGACGGACTATGTTACTGTTAAAATGATTTAGGTTGACACAATGTACTTGGGTCTGGATAAGTACCCTGAGTTTTTGAGTATGTAGTGTAGCTATCAAGTTATAGTAAAACAATTCCCCATTATTCCCTGTTGGTAACATGCATTTTGATTATTTCTGAGAATAAACTGACCCTCAGATTTTGCCATGGTATTACATGACAATCTTAACAGATATTCTTTTTAATAATTTTAGTAGATTTTTGCTTGTTTAGTTTGTTTCTTACAAATGTGCCTATGTACAAAATGCAAGCAGGTAAATGTGATAATTTGATGAAGATTTGTGTTTGATTTTCCAACCTAATAGAACTGAATTGGTCACATGGTGCATAGCTCACCATATGTCAAGATGTATTCACAATGAAACCGTTAGAAACAATGCATGTAAGTAGATGCGCTCTGAAACCAGAGGTGTCGCCGCTACTACGATGTCCATTTGTTAAGGAAGGACACCACTAAAGGCCCAGGTATGAAATATGTGGCTGTAAAGGAACAATCATGCTTCTATTCATTGTATGCCTGTTCAGCTGAGAACAAGGCAACATTAATCGATGGTGAGTGGCGTTCGTCAGGCTCAGATCAGATCAGATTACAGATAAGCAGATTTTTTTTTCCACCGTAAGAAATTGGAGGTATTAATACCTTTTCTTTATAAGGTTCTACTTACAAATACATCTGGTTCAGTGGTGGCCTGGTGGCTAAGGATGCAGACTTGGGTATGGAAGGTCCCAAGTTTAAATCTACCAGCTACCAGGTTCCACTGAACAAGGTACCATTCCTACTCATGCCCCCCGGGCGCTGTCCAGGCTGCCAACTGCTAGGTGATCAGTTAAATGCCGAGGTTAATTTTGTTGTGTGCATACTGTTCTGTCTGCTGTATATTAATCACTTTCACATCTGAGACACATCTTTTGCAACATTGTCTGTTTATGACAAAATGATGGGCCTGAGAGACGACTCGTCTTTTTCAAGACTTATTTTTGGAAAAATTAGAGAGCAAGCACATGACCTGTAGTACAAGTGTGCCTAATCCAGTGGATTTTTGTTGATTTTGTTTTGTTTTGTTTTGTTTTATTATTATTTGTTGGGGATTTTTGCCTTTAATGATAGAGACAGTTTAGAAAGACAGGAATGGAGGAGAGAACACACATAGAGAAGCTTTTATAGATGGGGAATCAAGTGTGTGTGAGAGAGAAGAAGCTCTGACTCGTTTGGGGAGAAGATGTTTGACGCCACCTGTTGGTTTAGACCCCTGGGTCTCTGGACCCCAAATATAAAACAGCCCAACTTTTTCAGACTTTTTTCTAAAGAAAAGATACCGTCTTTTATTCGGGTCAGTATGGTAAATTTTTATATTTATGTTGGTATATGAGTCATATAGGTTTTTTTTTAAACCATCTTAAATTTCCAATTAATTCCCATAAATTCCCATAATTACTGTGGAAAGTTATCAATTTGGAATATTTCCCAAATTCCCTAACTAAAGTTTCCATTGAAAGTTTCTGAAAATTTAACAGACATTTTCCAGGAATTATCCACCCTTTGCAACCCTAACTGTGCCAGAGGGAGCAACACATGACCACATGTGACCTCACATCGTTGGTTGGTGAAACACAGTTCACACAGGTCATCTGTAAGTCAATAATACTATACAATGTTAGCTAAAGTTAGCCTCAATGGTTGCAAGGTTTGCTTTTTCCTGGCAACATTGTGTCTCATTTGATGTTGTAAAAATACTTACATAAGCATAATCATACAGGAAGTGTATCACGAGAGTGGTGGAGAGTAGAAATGTTTTACATACACAGGAAATAAAAGAGTAACTACAAAGTAAAGCAGTGAAACTAAGAGGGATAGACACAATTTTAAAGAATAAGAAATAAAAGATATGGCTGTGTGTTTAAATTAAACTCTTTTTGTGCTGAGCATTGGTTTTGTAATTTGCCTACCGAAAATATTGATTTGCTGCTTCTTATTTTTCATATTAGTGACTTCATATGAATTGTGAAATTCTGAATAGAATGAATATTTTTATGTACAATTGCAGCAACATGTTTGGTTTGTGGAGAGGGAGACAAATGTAGTGGGAAGATGATAATATCTTTTCTTGTCGTTCAGCCAATCAGTCAACCAGTGAAGTGGAGTCAGCCAACCAACCAGCCCACACACTCTGTCTTAACAGCTTTACAACAGCCTGCTATAAAACATGAGTGGCTGACAGCTACAGTCATTTCTGTCTGACACCCTCTGCAGTTGCTGTGACGTTACGACGGCAGCAGTCTGCATCACTGCAATGACAAGCTCCTTTATCACCTGTTAACAGGAGTGAGCGTGTGTGTGTGTGTGTGTGTGTGTGTGTGTGTGTGTGTGTGTGCCTTCTGCATGTCTTCTGTAGTTGATGGACAAATTTGGTTTAGAACACTGGGGTGACAACCAGGCAGAATGTCCTCAAAATAAACACTTTGACATGTTTAGGTTGAGCTGGTTTAGTTAGAGTTAAGCATTTTGTTGTGATAATATGGAGAAAGGCTATGGAATGCAGGGGTCCTCACAACTTTAGGGAGACAATTGTGTGTGTGTGTGTGTGTGTGTGTGTGCATGAAACAAATGTGAGTGTGTATGAGAGGGAGCAGAGGTGTCCAAGTTGACAGCCTTTGTAATGGAGGAGAAGGTAATTTGTTAGACGGATTCTCTTCTGTGGCGTCTGCATGTCTCCCCTTCGCTCATCCTTCTCTCCATTGCTCTCCCTTCATCGCATCTCCTGTAAATCTCTCTCAACCACTCTTTCTTTCCCATTTACTCCCCCCAAACACACACACACACATACACACACAACTTGGGCCTCCATCCATCAGACCTAATGATTAAACTGCTGCCCTGCTCATCTGAGGCCCTGCTTCATATTTCCCCAAGCTGAAAACTGGCTTTAGCAAAGCAATAGAGCAGCATACTACAGCAGCAAACAGCAGAGGTTTATCCTCTACAAGTCAGATGAATGTCAATCACTGATCTCATCAAAGATGGTTGGTGTTAATAATTGTCTGTATAAAATTGCCCCCAACACCACCACCCTGAATATGTACCCCTTATCTTCTTTTTTATGCAATGACAGCAAACCTTTTTATTTCAAATGTCATTCTGTTTCACTAGCAGGGACAAAACCAGCAATGCAGTCTCCAACTCTGTTTTTGAAGATTTTTGAAGACGGTTCACCTCTCATACATCTTTATTTCAAGAATCAGCTTTATATTGCAGAGAAGACAACAGCAGGGAGATGTCTGTGAGTCTGTGAATTCAAACATTGGTTTTGCCTGGGGCAAATAGATTCTCATCCCAGGCAGCCAATAAACACATTCAAGCAAATTTGAGGAAGTAAACAGATATCAGGTAAAATGGAATTTTGTTTTTTGCATTCCTTCCCAAGATTGCTCAACAAAAAAAGTCTCACACAGTAACATGTAGAGCACTGAGGACACAAATGACCCTGTTACTGGGAAAGTTAGAACATCAACGTTGTGTGAGAAAGCAGTAGAAGCAATTTCCAAAGGGAATTTCCTTTAGGGATACATCAAAAGACACCACATTCAGTCTAATTGCTCTATCAGGATTCATAAGGGTCTTGCTCTGAAGTGTTAAAACCCTGATGGAAGTTTATGGAACTGCCTTTGACTTCATCTGGTTGTTTCATGGGTCAAAGAAGACAGAACCCACTCAGTCTTTTATACTAATTCAAATTCCTTCCTCTTTTTGCTGAAACACTGAAACAGAATTAAAGCTCCATTTATCATCCTAACCTCTTTTTGATTTTTGAGCACCTCAACAAAAGTGCTTTAAGAATTGTAAAAACAGTGTGAAATGAAGTAGGACAATGCTGTGTAACAGGCATTTTCATCTGTCTATAAAATGGGTACAGTGCTTCACAGTCGCCATTAGACAAGTGGCTATCTTGCAGGACTTTTAAAAAAGTATTATTTGAGCTCTGTTTCTATGTCGCAGATCTAGCAGTCCACCAGTCTGTCAGTATCTGTTCCTGTGGATGACCAAGAGGTTGGAACTCATGAACAGTTATGGTAAAATAGTGATAAGAAGTTTCCTACAAAGCACTCATTTTTTCATTTTTTTGTTCACTTTATTGTGGTGTAGTCGGTGTTTTGTGTCTTTTGTCTGGAAAGCCAACACATCCAGATGGAAAAACTAGACTCATATGAAGAAAACATTGCCAATATAACAACACAGATACTACATTCATAACAAATATTGATAAAAATCACTGACGCTGACTCCTTTTTGTCATCTTAATCACTGTCTCCTGGTGTTGACATATTTGATATAAACACATGGTATGATTATCATGAGCTGCTACCAGAGAGGCAGAAAAGCACAACTCTTAGAATCTGTTTACAGAATAATTCCACACTGAATCATGCATTACTTCAGTGACTGACACTGTACATCTGATGATACTTAGTATGTTTACGTGTACACTGTGTACAATATTCTGCCATCATTCTGAATGTGACAATATTTAGATTGGAATCATGGTATGGTTATTATGAATGCAGAATTTTCTAATTACAACACATAGGATGCGCTGATGTTGAAGATGGTTAGAAGTTATCATTGAATTGTAACATGCAGCGGCTCCTGTCTGGCTCTGGTCATTCAAATCAAACCAGCTAAAAAGAACTTGAAGAACATGGTTTTGGTAAACATCACAGCAGAAACATGACTTTTCAAAATTTTCTGCTTGTAATCAGTAATCATTTTTAATTAATCATGAATTATTTCTGGTAATGAGAGTATATATATATATATATATATATTTTTTTCAGAATAAAAGCAAATATATGGTGTGGTCCTGATGTGAGCTGCTGTTCATGTGTATACAGGCAGAGCACATGGCACCTGCTGCCAATACATGCGTTTCATTTTGTTTGCATGACTGAAAATCTTGTTCTGTGATACATTGGATTTAAGACTGTCCTTTGGTGCATATGGAGCCGATGAAAGTTTCAGTGCTAAAGAGACCGACTTCTCATCTGCACTTTTTTTGACGGATCCACTCACTAAGTCTTTTCTCCATTTTGCTCCTGTTGATTTTTTTTTTACATAGTGCAGAGCTGGGCTGCTTTGATGCCAGGACTCTCTCTCTGTCTCTCTCTCTCTCTTTGCATGAATACTCTTGTGATTACCATCTTCTCTGTTAGTCATTCAGAAATCTGCCCTGCAGTAGTGATTACAAGTTCCACTAAAGCCAATTAAAGGAGCTGGAAACAAATTTAAAATTGTGCAAAATGACACTGAAATTGAAATTATAAAACGATATATACAGTTGTAAACCCTGCTGATGAGTTCATCCTCCCCAGGGGGATAGAGAAAAGCGTATGCCCACTTATGTCCAAATGGACGTGAACTCATGTATCCATGAATGAAAGTCATCCAGGCACATATAAAATGAGCTTAGCACCAAATCACACTCTCAGCATAGGTATATAACTGTAAATTTTAAACCCCATATCTGATGAATTATTAGACCAAAAGATAATGCTACTCTACTGCACTGGTGTGAAGAGACACCAATGGATAAATATGTAGCAAAACAGCCCAAGGCTTCTTCACTGTAATAACAAGAGTGTAGCTGTGCTATTCTATTGTATTACCTCTTCTTTTTTACTGTCTCTTCGTACACTCACTTCCTGATAGTCTCTTCCCACTGTTGTTTTCATAGATGCTGCTTACTCATCTCTGTGTTCTCAAACATGTACCTTCACAACAGTGCTCCAGATGCAAGAGATAAAACTTTGATTGGCATCATCATTTAATCAATAGATGGACATGAAATATATGTGACTGCACAGGCTGCTCTTGATGGAGTGGCGTTATGTATTTGAGTGAGGAGGAGAAATGCCTTGGAATCCCAACCATAGAAGCCAACTCAAAGAAAAGCTGGGTATAGCTGTGTGTATGAGTGTGTGTGTTTTTTATGTATTTTATTTTATCAATGTGTGTGGGTAGATTGTGTGTGTGTGTGTGTGTGTGTTGTTATATCTGATCACAGCACATCAAACCTGTTGACAACTGTTTAATGAACACACACATACACACATAGACACATACAAAGGCTGAAAATTTAAAGAATAACTAGAACTGACCACTAGTCAATAATATAGTTACACACATATGTTAAAATGATCTTTTTTACATTTACACCTCACCGGACTATGGTTCAGCAACACAAGGCTTTCCACATATTGACCAAAGTAACATCAGCATGTGGCAGGAAGCTCTTTCATGGCCAACAGTTTGAGAGGCTGTTGATTGGTAAGTGGCTGATGCTTCCACCAAAGAGCAGCACAGCACACATTTTTTGACTTTTGGTCATCAGAGATTGTGTTACAGAAACAATAGCTTACCCACTAATGTGCATTGTGTTGCTCAACCACTGCCACATCCATGACTTATCAACCCACATATCACTTTCTGAACTGGCTTATGACTCCTTGCAGCCAGTTTGTTTATGTGTGAAATTATTTTAATGACCACGTAACACAAGTTATTAAGCAAAGTGTTAACATTTCAAAATGTGGGTTGTTTTAGATAATATAGATTAGATTTGCACAGTTGGCTTTGTAAACACAAAATGATCTGTATAGATCTAATGATTTGGCAAGTGTGAGTTTTCATTAATTATAAGTAATTAGATAAATAATGAAACAGGTATGTGGGCAAAATGTTGATGCATTGTCAACTCACAGCAACAAGGTTCTGGGTTCGATTCTGGCCTTTACTGGTGGAGTTTGCATATTCTACCTGAGTCAAGGATTTTCTGCAGGTATTTAAATTTCCTCTCACAGTCCACAGACATGCAGGTTAGGTTGACTGACAACTCTAAACTACCTTTAGGTGTGAATGTGAGTGTGTGTGGCCTGTCCAGCCTTCACCCTGCCCTCGCCAACAGTCAGCTGGGATCAGCTGTGACCCTGAAGTATAAGTGGTATGAAAAATGGATGGATGGATGAAACACGAAACATGACTGGATATCATGAGCAGTCCTGTTGATTTAATTGGCTATTAAGCTAAACTGTTAATTAAGTCAACTGAATTAACACTAGCTCAGACAGGACAAAAAATAAGCCACAACTATATTACCCCCAAGTTCACCTTGGTTGTCCCTACAAAAATGTTTCTCAAAGATGTTTCTGTCATGTTATGTTGTCATATATGGTATGTTGTCATGTTTCTGGTAGTTATCAAGTCCTCATGTTCTGATCAGGTTGGTGTAATTGGTTATCTAATGGTTTAAAATGTAATGAGACATCATGATTGATGAATGACTCCCTGATCTCTACTGTGCAGATTCCGTTTCCCAGTGATACCACCAATGGAAGATGGCAGCAGGACCACAGACTCATAATATTTCCAGTGAACCTTTCAAACTTTTACATCTGCTCTAGAAAATGTTTTTCAATTTGCAGTAGATCTGATGATAACGTTCTGGAGATGTTCTGCTTGTGGGTTAGAGGCCACAGAGATACTTCTGTGTCTTCTTTAGTGGGACTTCAACAGTTCCACTAAAGAGATTTCTACCTGTGACCAATTTTGAAAACTTAAGAATCTTCTGTTAATTCAGGTTTCATGTATGGATGTCATGTCACCATCCTTTTACCCACAACAGAAAAGAACTGTTGCACATCTACAGGCCTTTTACCATACCTCAGGTCCTGGGAACCACAGGTCAATGGGGCTGAACACTGTTATTTCTTTTGCAGGGATACGATGTATTTTTTCCAGAATTTTGAATTTGGGGAGCTCTTCTAAGAATGCTAGAGCCCAGAAGACAGGATCAGCAGGATAAGGAGCAGCATCGTTGTTGCTAATACCAACAGCTCAGCTCTGGTGAACACATCTGACTGTGACGAAATAATCTGAACTCAAATGCTTCACAGACTCTTTCGGGGAAAACGGAATTGACAGTGAATGTAGTACAAGATAGTTGACATCCAATCTGTCAAATGAAATGAAAGATGAATCATTCTGCTCCACTTCATTTCTGTTTATATATTCTTAATATATTAAAATGTTGAGATATATATGTACCCACAGAAACAGCATTGTTGTTAAACTGTCCTGTAAGCACATCGTGTATTTAACATGTGCTCAGCTTCTTCTACTCAGAAAAAGTTGCAGCAGCACTCTGAGGTAAAATATTATATTCTTATGGAATTTTATCATTTATTAAGACTACAGATGATGGGACAGCAGTGATCTGGGATAATACTGTTATCACAGGAAAGAGAGTGGTAGAGTCTTCACTTATCAGCTCTCAGTTTGGGTCCAGAAGGTAGACGTTCTTTCAACATTTAATGTTAGACTGAAAACTTTCCGGTATGATAAAGCTTATAGATATTTACCTGCTGCTCTCACTGTTGTGGTATTACACTATTACCGTTATGGGTGCTGACATTCCTATTAAAACAATCACTCTGACAGAGATTGTATTAAACAGTTATGCTTGAGCTTCTAATGTAATGTAACTTTAACATAATCATTCAACCAGCAGCCTTCATATATCATTTCATTTTTATTCTTGGTGTGACACATTTTACTTGAGTGCAGCTTCAGTTGGAAGTTAGTTAACACTGATGTTACACTAGCTGGTAGCACTTGGAGTACATATTTATGCCAAGGATTATGTAGAGCAAATGATCCAGTAGGGACATTTGAGTGATTTTGTCATTTTTGCTCTCATCACATTGGATCTGGCACAGTTTCTCCAAACCTGCTGTATTCCTCACTTCATTTGCCCTGAAATACTTCAGCTGACTGTATCCATCTTTGATTTGGCAGAAGCACCATATGTTTTCTGGAACACAAAGATTGTTTGATTTTTTTAATGGCTGTCCTTGCCACTCTTTCTTTCCTGTGGTGTCTTTTCCTCTATTATGCTTCCTCCTTCTTCAGCCCCATGACCTCTCCTCTTCCTCTTACCTTATCTATTTTTCTCCTCAGTTCACTTTCCTTCTGTGCCTCCTACTGTTTCCTGTTCCTGATTTTGGTCCCCTCTTCCATCAGCCCTGTCTTCTTCCTCAGTCTCCTTTTCCTTATTTACCTCTCTCCTCTTTACCTCCCCTCCTCTCTCTTTTCAGATCATGTGATTCATGACCTCTGTGTATTACAGAAACCATCCCTCACTATTTATAGGAATGCATGATACAATACATGGGCCATGAATATTCACACTATGTTGTGAGTACTGCCTTTTCTTGTGTTCCTGTCACTTTCTGTGATGTGTGTATAAAAAACAGGTGTAGCTGTTGAACACTGTAATGTGAGGGTTGTGTGTGGGTTGATGTATTCTGGAAGACCTGCTATTGTTTTGCTGACATGCATATCTGAACCCCAGAGAGACAAGCTTTTATACAAACACAGCTATATAGAACCACTTGGCTTGGAAGCTGTGTACTGAGGATGAAGGTTGACTGACTCACTGAAGGGCATGGCATAAACATTCAGCACCTGGCTCTAAAGTGAAGTACATCCAGGTTCCACAAAGTGCAGACTGAAAACACCAGAGGAAGGTAATTTGCACACTGTAAATGTCACCCTCTCTCTCTCTTTCTGTGTGTGTGTGTGTGTGTGTGTGTGTGTGTGTGTGTGTGTGTGTGTGTGTGTGTGTGTGTGTGTGTGTGTGTGTGTTTTCTTGCCACCTTAAGGTCAATAAAAGGTTGAATTAAATTTTTACAAGAGAAGACACACCACCATATCACAGTAGAAATTCACCTCCACAAAGCAAACTGATGCACACAGTGTAATGCAGATTTGCTTTTTTTTATTATAAATGTATATAGTAACACAATAGAAGTCTTTGTCACTCCTTGTCACTGTCCTCCTGTAAGTGATGGGCACATAGTTCCTATGTGAAAGTAGTTTATTACATCCTAGCTGACCTCAAAGGAGGAAATCCAGTGACATTAGAAGAAACAGGACTTCCACACAGGAAATCGCTTTATGTTTCCTCTGTGAAACCAAACAACCAGTTATTTCTTTAATCCATGTCAACCTGACCGCCTTTCTTATTGTTACCATGACGACAAAGGTTTGCTATTATTGTTTCATATACAATATGCTATTTAGGTTGTTTTTCTGGGTTCACTATTTACACCCTGCAGCAGGTCAACAGCACAGCTTCACACCAGCTGGTTGGATCCTTAAAAACAGCATCTTGTATGAAAACATCTAAATGCAACCACGTGTGACACAGTAGAGGCAATCAGTGTCTATATCAAACAGCATCATTAACCACAAAAACATCATGATACAGGACAACATTTGTTGTTGGATTTGTTACTTTACTACTTTGTTACTAGTTCAGCTTGTGTGTGTGTGTGTGTGTGTGTGTGTGTGTGTGTGTTTATACTTTCACCTTCACGCCTCCGTTGCACAGATTAAATTTAACACATAATTGTCGACACTGAACTGAGTTATGATTAAAACCATATGTTCTAAGTTTTGCTTTATTCCAAATTTCATTAATCTATTTTTAAATCAATGCTAAACTGTGTACACACACATCGTAATGCGCACAAAATGGTGTCTGTGCTGCAGTGCTGGCAGTGGGTTTACGTTTACTTTACAATGTTGTTCACTTTAGTTCATGAATGTAAAACTCATGTGTGCTGCACCAGAATAAATAATTGAGCATATATTGGTTTTTCATAAGATTATCTGTAAATAAATTAATGGAATAGGATAAAATCTTAAACCTGATTGTTCAGAGCAGATTACTCTAAATATAATGTTTGTGTAGAGAATTTACAGATATACAACCTGGGCAGACCTAAGTTATGTGCTGAGGCTTTGTAAACTCAGTGAAACAAGCTTTTGATGCATAAGCTTGTCATCTCTTGTCTCCTGTCAAATGCTTGTGGACAAAAGAGGAAGATGCACATTACTCCCAGCATGTGACATGCACTTCAGATGACTGGAAAACTCTGGACAGTGTTTGTTTGATGAATCATTAATCAATGTGAACTGTAAATATTACTCTCACTACAGGAACACACACACACACACATACACAAAACAATCTGTCAGTCCGCTGTTGTCTAAATTAGTCTGTATTGGTTTGTGACCCCTCACAAGGTGCACACACAAAACACACACAAAACACACACTCAGATACGACCATCTGCTGCTATAATGAGCGTGGCTGAGTGCTGCCATTTGCAGTATCAATCTTCCAGCCTAAATATGTCATGCGATGCAATGCAACATGGAGACAGCAGGCATGGGGGCGAATCTTCATGGTCGCCAAAGTGTGAATTAATTAGCACCATGTCTGAGGGTTCTCATTCACTTCTCTCCAATATGTCACGCTGTATGATCTAACAAGGCCTGGAGCAGATAAAAAGCACAAGCTGAGGCACAGTGACTGTCCTCCCCTCATCCTTACATTGTCTTACATAACATGAGTTTCACTGCAGTTTCTTCTTTGATCTGGTTTTCTTTTTTTCCTCCTGCAAATTAAGAATATGTCTTTTGTGTCACGTTTTTAGTGTCTGGAACAAAGGTGATTATCTGAAGAGCAGTGACTATCTAATTGCTGTTTGACAGGTTAAGTGTTTTGAAAGCCATCTGTATTTCTTGGTTAATGAGGGTTTAAATCTGTTTAACTGAATCTTTGTCAGATATATATGTTGACAATTATTTGAAAAATATCTTTATTGATTTTGTTTCTTGAACATATAAAAACACGACTCACACACAGGCGCACACACACACACAGACACATGCCATGTGTTTGTGGAGAAGTGCTGCCGATGGGACCATCTGTTATTAAAGCTCAGACTCATTGAAGCAGTGGAAAGATGTCCTCCAGGAACCCACTCCCTGAATGTCGTGTGTCTGTAAATATTTGTCCTGGCACTGGTCATGGGTGCTGGCATGTTGTCGATGGGTTCCTTTTTGACCTGCAGCGTGTGTGTGTGTGTGTGTGTGTGTGTGTGTGTGTGTGTGTGTGTGTGTGTGTGTGTGTGTGTGTGTGTGTGTGTGTGTGTGTGTGTGTGTGTGTGTGGTGTGGTGTGTTAGTGATGAGCAACCAAAATATTCTCTATTTGATTAATAATAATTACTGCTATTCATATAGCTTAAAAGGTAGATAGTTGAAAATAGAGGAGTCTGTTAAAAGTAGAAAGCTGGGAATCTGGTGTTATAGAGGGAGAGGGAGGGTGCAGCTATAGAAAGGGCCTTGTCAGTAGTTACCTGTCAGTTGAGCTCCCAGGTCTGGAGCTCAGTCCTGATGGTCCTCAATGTTTTAATTTTCCACAGAGCTAAGGTGACAAGTAGTGGTATAGCAATCAGAGACTGGGAGAGACTACAGAGTTCAAAGCTTTATAGGTGAGGAGAAGGGTTTTGAAAACTATCCTGGATTTGGCTGTGAGCCTGCGATGATGTGGTCTGAATGGTGAATGGAGGTAAGCAGGCAGTCTCGGAGGTTCAGAATATACTGAAGTTCATTGGTGGGTTCAGAGGTGGACGTTCTGTATATGGAAGAGAACAGTTTTGGTGATGGAACCAGTGATGGAATGTGATAAAGGTCTGGCTGGAGTTTGAGTGGATGATAAATATCTCACATTTATTGTAGTTGAAGAGTTGATAAAGGTCTAGTGCATCCATACTTAATGTCAGTGAGACAGGTGGTGAGGGTGGAGCGAGTAGACCTGATAAATGTGACATACAGCGGAGTGGCTGTGGAAAGGGAGGCCTCATTGCCAGTGATGATTTGTTCGAGGCGAAGGATGTAGAGGATGAGGAGCGAGTGAAGCACTTCACCTTGGAGGACACGATTAGTGACAAAGGCAATAGAAGATTTGCAGTTGTTTGTGGAAAAGTAGTGGTGTGTGTTGGAGATACAGGAGTGGAATTACGAGAAGGAAAAGGAGACAGAGTCTTTGCAGTTGTTGCCCCTTGATTATTGAATCAATTGTCACTTGACATGGGACTTGAAATGTCCCTTCAATATCTGTAAATCTAGAATCAAAACTCATCTGTATTCACAGGCTTTCTTAGTTTTTTAAGGTCTATCATCTTGTGTCTTTGATTCAGTCTATAATTGTCTCATCTGTTCTTATTAGTTTATGTTATATTTCATTCATTTATTAGTCCTCTCTTATCTCCGTTATACACCATGTACAGCACTTTGGTCAGTGTAAGCTGTGTTTAAATGTGCTTTAGAATAAATTTTACTTACCTACTTAGAAGAGGCATGAGAAGATTATGGAATGTTTAATGATATCAAAGACAAGATTGGGGTCAAGGAGAATGAGGATGGTGATTTACAACACTGAAAAGTTTGTTTCCTTAAATATGTAACACTGTGGCCATATGAAAGATGGATTTTGAGGATACCATTGATATACTGGACATATAGAATCATGCTCATGACTCAAGATGGTCATGATGGTCATCCCTGAAAACACAACCTTCATTGGTTATCTTGTTTAATTTGTGGCTTCCATCAGATGATGGAATATAGAATCTACACTGTGAAGAAAGAGGATGAGGAGGAGGAATGGCTGATCAGATTGGTCCACAGAAGGAACATTACACAGGACTGCCGTTCATTTCCTGATTCAGTTGTGGTAATTCTCCATATTTATTATTTCCACCATGGTGCCATGGTTTGTACACACCTGTCATATCTAAGGGAAGGGGTGGATGACTTTCAGTAAGGTTGGAGAGGTTGTTGAAAATGTCCACACTAAGTCTCACTGTACAGAACAGTTTATTTATTTATTTATATCAGGAGCTAAAGAAAAATGTCAAACAGGAACAGAGCTGATATTATCTGCCCACTTCATGGCTGCAGAAACATGCTGCAAACACAACCTTGACATACAGTATTATCAACTTTTAGTGTATATAGTGAATATGTCAGCAATACATCCAGCAGAAATAGTGCAACATGATTCCAATCTTCACTGTCTCACATCAGCTTCTCAATCTCTTGAGTTTGTAATGTTCTTCTGTTTTCACCTGATAGTTTCTAGCGTGGTCATGACAGTGGGGCTGGATGGGACATCTGACACCAGTCTGCTTCTGGAAATGACAATGAACAATATTATTGTTTCTCATAAGTGGAAGGCACACATTCATTCTGTGTGTTGTTGTTCAGACCAGTCAGTCAGTCATTGTGCTATATCAGAAGTGTTTGTGTCTGTCTGGATCTGTTATTGTTACTGTGTACCATACGGTCTAACATAATAATCTCACAGAGACATTTTGCCAGACATTTTCAATTCGATTCAATTCAAGCGAAGTTATGATAATTATTCCCTTACTTTCTACCTCTCACACAGATTCAAGGTACACCTTTGAACTACAGCAAACTGTGCACTTTGCCCACTTTGCTCTGGCAAATATAATTTTGCAACAAACACACTGAACCTTGAAGTGCAATGGTTGAAAAAGCTCTTCTGTGGCGAAAGAACTTGCTTTACTCTGGGCCCAGAGACAGCATACGACTCACAGACACAGCATCACCAGCAGCTGAAATGCAGTTCAACTCCACAAATGTTTTATTCCCTTTGCTCTGAGGTTGAGGTCTGGGTTTACTTTTTCCCTGCTGTTATCACCACCTCACGAAATAGTTTTGTATTTAGTTTGTATTTTGTATGTGTATGCTGTATTTTGTACCTTGTTGTCTATTTGTCTATTTTTGCGTAGGAGAAACAAGAATGTTTTTGTCCATTTTTGCTGTGGGATGTAGATTTTAGGAATAACATATAAAGTCTACTAACTATAATGTTGAGTACTAAGGACATACAGGAACCTAGAGAAGCAGGAGACATCTGTCAAAGAAAGTTGCATTTATGGGAAAAAACATTTGCTTCCGATATGGTTTTACGCATGGTCTTGGTTGTTTGTGTGCAACTGGTGGTTGTTATGCAACATTGCCTTTATGTGGGTATTCCATGTGTTCCAGAGGACAGTATTCACAGGGTTGCATACGCTGAAAAAGGTTTCTCTGGCCTTAAGCAGCCAGCATCTATCATGCAAAGAGGAATTTTGCATGATAGATGCATCACACCTATGGCTGATGGTGTAATCATTATGTCACCATGTAATTTGTGGCACCCAGTATAATTTCAATTAACAACACCTCCCTGTGCCCATCTTAGGACCAACAACCCTAAGAAATGTGTCGGGTTAAATATATTATGTCTAATTTATTTGAGTAACTGTAGAGACAGTTTCATCTGTGATGCTTGATGACTTCCTGTTCACTCAAGTAGTTTTATTCTTATTTTGCTTGTTTGTTTTTGGTGAATCATCTCACCCTATGTCTTTGTCCCTTTTGCATGACTGCAGGACATTAGGTGCACCTTGCAATAAAATTACACCTACATGTTTGTGTACCCTCAGTGTTTTAGGACCTATAGTGAATGTGACCCAATGTGACCCACTGACACCAGCACACACAAAGGGCTCACACTGTGAATCTAGAATCCATGTGTATAATCCTCAGTAATTGTTTCACAGCTATTTCAAAATAAAGGTTGAGTATCTGCGAGGAAAGTCTTTTGATGGCAGGTGTCAGCTCAAAGTTGTTCCTGAAGCTTGGACAAACTCTCAGTTGAGTAACATCATAATTACAAATGAGCAATAATGATTGCCTTTAAATGCAATTTCACATCTGATTTTGAGGAGAATTCATGCAAACTGACAGCTATTGAACAGTTCAAAGTTATAATTACACTAAGTGCTTATTTTTCCTTCTGTGTCACCATTTTTGAAATAAATGTTTCATGCTGACTGCCACCTCACCATGTCCTGCAGCACTGCTTGAATTAGCTCAGCACATGGACTCATTAACATTGTTTATAGCCACGCCAGCAGCATCTGCTGTAGGGATGGCAGCACAGGTCTGTCAATCAGTCCAACACAAAAACTGAAATATCTCGACAGCTAAGACACATTACCATGAAACTTTATGCAGATGTTCATGAATGATGCAAGTGACTGTTATGATGTTTTTTTAAACCTCTCTCACCTTAGTGAAAAGTCTAATCAACTCATCATCATAATATCTGCTCATGTCCCTCATGCCCCCTCCAAATTATGAATTGTAATGTTTGATGTCTGATGTTTTGCATCACTTAGTGTGATGTGACTGATAGCATACTAATATTAGCACTACTGGGCCTGAGTGGAGCCTCAAGGAGGTGCTGGTAGGGCAAAGGTGTGGTTGGTTAAATGACTGCATTTGTGAATATTTGAGTTCAAGTTATTTTAGCTGTGATGACTCATGCTAACTACCTAGGTGTTGGCAGAGCCAGCCGTAGCCATTTTGGTGCCCTAGGCAATATTTTGGTTTGGTTTTGTTCATTTTTTATTTTCAAGACACAGCATAAAGAAAGGACGCCAGTCGGGCTGCAAATATTACTATTATTTATTTCATTTTATTTTTTTTTTTGTTTGTTTGTTTTGTTGTTGTTGTTGTTTTGTTTGTTTTGGTTTTTTTAGCATTTGCAGCAGCGCCCAATCCAGTAGTTTTTTAATCCAACCAAGCAACAGTACATCAGACTTGACTCATTTGATTAACTAATCTCAGTCGATTGGTCAAACTGTGTGATCTTGAATGATTGGAACAAAAACCTGCAGCTACACAGCTCTTTGTGGAATGGTCTGCCCACCCCTGGCCTATACCAAGAGCTGGCTCTGGGTATTGGGCACACACATAAACCGAAATGTACAGTTTTCTTTTGAAACCAGAGGGTTTCTCCTAATGATGACCTGGTCTATCAAACAAAGTAGCCTCAGTAAACTTCACTTGCTAACCACAGCAGACCTTTATGAGAAATTGTTGAAGCATCACTTAATCACTTCAGCAGCCACACATGCATACTGTAAGATTTGTTTATGCACTTTAACACAGAAAAAAGAAAGTGAATGCCACCCCTCCCCTTCCTACTGTACTTACCATGCTCCATCTATTCATGTGCTGACGTTACATAACTAAACTACACAGTTTATGGTTTATTCATGAAGCCTATTTTGGCCCAGAGAACTGGGTGTCCTGAATCAGAGGAGAATCTCTCCATCTCTTTGCATGGCCTCGAGGGAAAACAGGCAGGAAGGCAAATGAGATCTCAGACTCAGAAAGAATTACCACTTCACTGAGAAAAAAAGAAAATGATCTCTGTCACCTGCTCTGCCTCTTCCTTCCGCCCAACTGACCATCGTCATTTCATTTTCTTGTCTGCTTCATCTGAGTACATGCGCCTGTGGATATGAGTGAGTAAGTACTACATTGCTGTGGAAAGTCTGCATGCATGTATTTATATAGACTAGCAATGCAAATGATTCCAGCGATCTGGAGAGGACAGGAGTTGGCTGAGTGGCTGTGCCAGTTGTGCGTCACTGAGAAAACACTATAGTCTCTCTGTGCGTATGAGGGGGAGGGGGCAAGGCTGATAACATGTCACAGCAGAGCCCTCTGCTGTCTGAAGCACCAACCACTCATCATGTCCTCTGCTAAGTGCTCATGCTTTGTCCTTCATTGTAGAGTCATCAATCAGTCACTTTCATTTTAAGGATTTTCCACTTCCATGTTGATAATGTTGATAATCCTGATTATTGAACATTTTCTGGCTATCATAGTGACGGAAATACATGCCAACCTTTGACTTTGTAACTCAAACTCAGAAAGCATTATAAGGCATCTCCACATTCTCAGTCTTCTTCAACATAATACAGTACAATGATGGAAAAAAAAATGACCTGGCAACAAAAATGTAGACAGTGGAACAGCAGATTTCTTTCTAATTTGAATTAAAATTAAACCTTTGCTTGGCTTCACTAAACATAATTACATATTTCCTTTTAGTTCTGGTTGATTTATTACAAATGGAGCAACAAGCATAGAGTCCGTCTGTTTCGGTCAGTCTCTCTCTGTCTCATTTGATAGACAGTTTTGGTCGTCCTGCATCATCTGAGGCATGCAGTCATCTTTTACTCCTATTTTGTGCCATCGGGACATCAATATCTAATCAGAAAATTAATATATAGCTCGGAGCAAATAACAAATAATGAGTGTGTAGAGTGAAAGGAGGGAAAAGGGGGTGTACAGGGTGTCAAGCTTTGATCTAGTGTTAAAATGAATTTGGATCTAGTCATCATGGACACTGATGTCCATGATGACTATAGTTACTATGACTATAGTTACTAGTTACTATGGATGCTTTATAGAGAGAGAGAGAGAGAGAGAGAGAGAGAGATTCATTATTGATTCATTATATATTGTAGATTGATTTAGATTTAGTTTAATGGCTGCATGTGATGAAGAGGAGAGAGAAAATAAAGTAGTGTGTAGAGAAGGAAGAGAGAAATAAATTATGCAGGAATGGAGTGCAGAATGAAACACAAAGATCACTTGGGTAAAGGTCAACTGAGCGGCTGTTTTCTTCATAATGTCAAAATGTTAAAAATGTATGTAACAGCATGTTCCAGTCCAACAAGTGACATTTCAGACATACATCCTGTGCTGATTGTGTTAGAGTATATTATAGCTCACATTGACTCACAGTAACTGATAATTCATTGATGGGCAACAATATTAAAACCACCACCAATATCTTGTAGATTCCCAACACCCAATTCTCACGCATCAGGGCATGGACATGGTGTCTGACATTGGGAGAATGTCATTTGGGTCCAGGATTGTGGGGTGGCAGCTCCATGCATCAGGCTTGTTCCAGCACATCCTACAGATATTCACTGAGATTGGTACATGGTAGTTTGGAGGCTGAGTCAATACTGACATCTTTGTCAGGTTGTCAGCGGTGTCCTTTACAGGGTTGGTGTAGATACTGATGGAACCTGCTGCCATTTGGGTGTTCCATTGCCATGGGTAAAATGTATTTCCTCTCCATGTGTGTGGTATTCATCAAAGTAACATCCATGATCCGAGTTTTCATCAGCAGAATGTTGCATCACACAGGGATAATCAATGTAAATAAGTCAATAATGTTAATGATGTATATTTAATTTAACTCATACCATCTGTTTAATCAAAACCCTTCACCATGCCACATCTATGGAAGACTAGAAATGTAGGAATGTGTGTTCACTAGTCAATCCTTCTGTAAATAGTGTGGTTCAGAGATGAGTTAGTCATTAACTTGATGCATACCTTATGTCACCAGCCATGCATCAGCCATCAAGCTCCTACCTCATTATGTGGATAAATTGCTGAGTACAAGTGCCTTGTTGGTGCTAACTATGGGCTGGTGACAGTGCTAGTTCCAAGTTGGTTCAACTTACAAACCACCTGATGTTGTGTTTCTCTTCTTGTTTGCTCTGCAACCACAATAATCATTCTTAACAGCCAGTGTGAGTACTTAGGAGAGCTGGCCATTCTACCACAGCCAATAGCTATGCGTATTGCCTGGCTTAAAAAGCTAAGTCTTTACATCACTGCATGCTTGTGTATATGACTCCACTCTCCCAGCACCAATGAACCAATGCCCCAGCAAAACAACATAAATGACAGCCTATTACTTCTCGTTCCCAGTGCAGCTCTTGACCATGTGAGATTATATCAATATCCATACATTTTGACTTTAGTTGTGCTTGTTGGTCCTTGTAATCCTGCCTCCAGCCTCTGATAAAAGCAGTTAGTGGTACTGATGACCCAGTTTTTCTGGTCATAAGTTGGTGCTTTAGAACAGGCACTGGCTCTGAACAGGCCTCAATTGGAAAGGAGGAAGCGTGTGTCAACCTGTCCCAAGTTTGTACAATGTTCCATAAAATCCTTATGTCCATTTAGAGTCTGTGATATTTACTTCAGCTCATTCCAAGTTGTACTTGCATCAGCGTCCATATTTTCTTTATGCTTTTAGAAACTGCTCTCACACACTTTAAATTATTAAAAAAAATTGTTGATTTAAACAGCTGAAAGTTTTCCACTGCTGACCTCAATCATTGTCTTTATAAAAAGTGTCAGCCCTCATTAATTGCAGACATTTCAAGATTCTGCTCCACAGGAAAAAGAGCACATTAATAATGGAATCAGTTCAAATGTCCTTCATTTTACTTCATCAGTGGCTGACTGGAATGCCAGAGGTGCATAACCCATTGGATCCATTTAATAAAAACAGTCCTGCTGTGACATGCTTGCAATAAATGATCTTCCAGCATGAGCTGACACTTAAAGTTTGATGTTGTGTAGTGAATTTGTTGTTAAATGTATGATGTATACATGATCTGCCACATTAAAAGCACCAACATGATTTTATGGAGGTCCTCTTGTTCTGCCAGAATTACCCTGATGCATCAGGGGACCACAGTCTGTAAGTGTCCTGTAGTGTCTGGCACTGGGACATTTCAGCAAAAATTTGGGGTTCTATGGGTTTTGAGCCAGGAACACTGCTGTCAGGTGGTGCCTTTGACACAGGAGTGTGTGCTTGGTCTGAAACAATGTTTGGTAGGTTGTAATTATTGCAATTATTGTATTATATTGCACGGTCAATCTAACTCACTTTACCTGTCAGTGGTTTTGATGTTTTGGTTGATTGGTGTATGTTGCATATAACTGCCTAACTGTATTTGTATCAGCGGACTTGAGGGTCACTCTGAATCTTGACATTTGACTGAGGTTCACTAAGCAAGCTCTAATTGTGACCTTCATCTCCTCAGGGCAAATCTCAGAGATAGTAACATCATGAAATCTAACTTTCACAGATGGCCCTGACTTCATTATAATCTAAAACGGCAGAAGAAAGGAAGGAGATGACAGGAGGTTGTGGCACAAAAGTGGAGAACAAGAGGAAACATGAGAGAAGTTGCTTGAGTTAGTTTGTTCCACTCCACTCTCCAACTGTCATCTGTCTTTAGTATGGATTGCCTTTTGCTTTATGTTATGTTACAGCCTCTTTTCTGCCTTTCTTCCTCCATCATTATCTCTCAGCATCTCATATCTCATTGCCTCTCTCTCCCTCTCTCTCTTCCACTTTTGCCTCTGCCTTGGAAGGAGACGATCCAGAAATAAGGCCATAAATAAGAAATCAACGGCCTTTTCTGTCCCACCATATTACAGGCTTTTGATGTATGCTTTCTGCAGTAGTATTACTCACCAGCCTGAAATCAATGCTCTAATCTCCCCACCTGCCAGATTAATTTCAGTGGCAGCAACAACAGCGCAGAGAGGTGCACACAGACCTGTGGACTGTAGACCATTTTACCAAAAACTAGCAGAGTAGAATTATACTGGCTCAGCTGCATGGGAAGATTAAGTAAAGATTCCAGTTATCAAAGAGCCACAGTGTGTAAAAGCATGAAATATCTTTTGTTCCTTTTGTTTTGTATTCGATATGGCTAACCTAACTGCTTCAAGTAGTGTACCCTTACAACTCCGATTAAGATTTAAACCATTTGAAAAAGAATTATAGCATATTAATGTGAACCTCAACCACAACATTTTGCAGCATTCTATTTAATTCAGTTATATCTGTATAGCACCAAATCTTAAGGCACTTTACATAATTATGTCAAAATACAACAATATTACAATGTTACTGTCAAACTGATTTTGCTGCTCGGAACTAGCTCATTTGTGCTTCCTTCCAGTGAAATGTTGTGTAAGCTGTGAGAGCCCAGGAGGCTAGTTTAGAAAGAGCAGCTATTAGTGCTAGCTAAAATTCTAAAATGGCTGATGCAATAGTACTCTTCATCTTGCTTCTGTGTCATCACAAACTATATTTACCCCTCAAGAGTGCAGTCAGGAGTCTATATTCTCAAAAAGGAAGCATGGATCCACAGGTTAGAGGGTCTTTATTCTTCAGTTTATTGAAAATCACGTATTAAAAATGCTTCAAACACTTTTTAGCCAGGAGACAGAAAAGTAGGTTGCAAGTATTTGCTATGTATCAAATAAAGTACTTGAGTTAATTATTGTCACTGTGCTGGTGATTGTAGCATGTGACTGGACTTCTAGGTGTATATATAGTGCACTGCATGTTGCCATGACTGTCAGCGTGAAAGCTTTAAAAAATAGCAATTGTGAGTGTTCACAAAACTGACGCATTATTACTTTATGAAATGGTTATGGTGAAGTTATGATCAAGTTACCTATAATTCCAGCAGACACAACACACTTATCATTCACGTGTGTGGGACTTTTGTTTCTGTCAGCTTGATCAAACTAAATTAAATTCTTTCATTACATGTAGTAATTTCATCTGCTGTTAAAAGCAAAATAACAAGTAGTAGACATGGTTTATGGACTGGGGTGTTGTGATTCTTATGACTTGTTCTCACCCAAGAAAACCAAGAAAAATATTCAGCAGCAAAATATCTACATATTGGTACTATCTGGATTCACAGAAGTAGTTCTTTGGTCAGCAGCTTAAGTTTTATGACATTGCTATTAAATTTCTCTCAGGAGTGAACATGAACATACATTCTTTGATTAAAGGAAAAACTGATGTAATTTTACTTGCCATTGCAGTACATTTTAGATTATTTCCCTGCTATCTACTGGTTACCCTTTACTGAACAAAAGTAGATAAATTCATGGCCAAAACACAAGATATTGCTGTTTTTTCTTACCTTCATTACATTTCTGCACTTCATGAAAGCAAAAATGCTGCTGACGTAAGGACATTGCTATCTTCTCCACCATGGCTTCATTTTTTACATTTTAATAATAACACCAAGATATTAGAACTCATGCACTACATGGAACATCTGCACATGTGAAGCATTGCGACAGTTTCCTCAGCTGACCTGTTGCCATAGTATTGACTGGAACTGAGGCCAGTCAGCTGCACTGGTGACATGGAAAAGAGACCTGAGGCTCACTGACCAGCAGTGAAGCAGGTTAGCAGGAGCACACAGATGTATTCACACATCGATATACATTACACTGACCTTCACATTCTCCTCAGTTCTACAGCTATGACCCAATGCGCTTATTTCTCCTTTTTTTTTTTTTTGGTAAGGCAGTTTCAGCATGTTCTACACACAAAGACAAGCTTCAGTCAGTTATGGCTATGGTAGTATAGCTGGCTTGCTGGTAGGATAGCTGGCTCTCTGATTGGCTGTTTTCATATGACTGTAATCGTGAATAATGAGGATCTATTTTTCTCTTCTTTTCAACAAGTTTACCTGGTTATTAGCCAATAACATTCAACCTATAGGAATATCTATTGTGTTTCCCACTTTAACTTTTTACTAAGAAATGCCATGCTGGTAAGACAGGCTAACTAGACTAGCTTCCATCAACAATGCTGATGCAGCTTCTTTAGCCATATCTGTACTGTGTTGATATGGTGTTTGGATCTGTTGATGAAAGGTATGTTGGCATCAGAAGAAAAAAATCATCAAACTTAACAAGATGGAGTGAGTTCTGTTTGATCCCAGGATGTTTGTATAGACCTGGTGCAGAGTTATATACATAATTTAAAATTAGTTTGACTAACTTTCAAAAGTGGGGAAGGGCCAACCCACAGGAGACAAGAGCCATCCTAGAGGAAGAGTGGAAGGAGGCAAAGGCTGTCGAGCTAGGATCCCAGGGAGCCTGGACAAGGTGGGATCTCCCAAAGAGGTGACTCTCAAAGGTGACTTGGGCCAACCTTTGAAGGCTTTAGCCATTCAGGATCTCTTTCCTGCTGAGGGCCATCTATGGCATCCTCCCAACACCCATAAACCTGCACGAGTGGGGAAGGAGAGACGACCCATTGTGCCAGTTGTGTGGCCAAAAGGGAACCATCGCATACATCTTGGCAGAATGCAAGACCTCCCTGACCCAGGATAGATATATTCTGGCTACAGGTACAGGACCAGGTTATGTCACCACGAAAAAAACGAACAAAGCCGACAGGACCCAATAACACCAGGGCCTGGTGGAGCTTACTGTGCCGTGGTAGGAGGTGCGTGAAGAGGCATTCAAGAGGAAATCAGAGCGGTACAAAGATCTGGTGCAGGATTGCAGAGATACCGCTTGGCAGACATGGTTGTACCCAATTGAGGTGGGGTGCAGAGGCTTCAGTGTGGAAACTGTTGACAGCCATGAGACTGACGCAAGAGAGAGGGCAGTAAGACGATTGGGGGAGGCAGCAGAGATGGCCTTTTGCTGGATCTGGACCAAGAGGGAGGAGTTGAGCTGGCAGCCAGAAGGGACACTCAATGATTGTTGGTAATCATCTGATGACATAACCTCCTGGCTTAAAGCTAAAGGATAAGCATTCTCAGATGTATGAAAATCACAGGAAGTCTTTGCCAGACCTTACTGGAGTCCAGTGTACCATTTGTTTGGCAAACATTCTGGCTTGCCAGCTCTATGCTTGTCTAGAATATTTTCATGTAGCCAGGTTTTCATAATAATCATAACATAGCTTTCCATGCAGTGATCAATAATGTGGTTATGTTATGTGGCCATCTAGCTTGTTGACGAGGCAGCATGGTTTCAAAAGAAAAATGGCTCTCAGGTCATTTATTGTTGCTCATATCCCCCACCATATGTCCTGAAAAGTACAAAATTACTAATTTCTTCAAGAAATCAACAGATCAGCTGTGTGACATGGTGGTGAATGCACCACCATGTTGTTTGTATTTAGTCCTGTTTATACAGAGCTAACTAAAGAAGGGCTCTAGCCTGTACATTGTACATTTTTACTGTGTAAATAAATATAACTCAGGTTATTTCCCCAGGTTTTTTTTTTTTTTTTTTGCTAGGATTGTATTTACTGTGAGAATGATACAGTCTCATTGTTAGTAAACTTAGCCATGCCAAGTCCTTCACCTGCTGAGAAAGAAGATGAATCATTGTCACTTTTTGCATCAAGATGACACTTTACAAGGAGAGACGAGCCAGACAAACACTCTCTGTACTCTGGATGCTGTTCCGCAGTATTAGGTGCCAGAACAAGCAGCAATCTCTATAAATGTTTGCTCACACTACAGCCAGAAGTGTCTCAATTATTTACTTTTCCCTCAGATCAAACTGTTATAAATTCAATATGAAAAGCAAAAGGCTGCAGCGTCTCATTTTTTTAAATTTACAGTGTAAATAAAAAATCAAGACATAACACGATGTGACTGATTGCACTGCTACACCTTCCTAAGAAGCAATCACAAGTCAAAGGCACATCACTGAAAACATGATTTGAAAACAGACAGCAGCTTTGTTATTGTCACTGTGAAACACATTTATCTGGAAAATTGCTGTCATTTTGTATGAATGCATATGAGTAACTTTTATATTGTTCTGCCACTATTTTATAGTAGATAATGAGAGAGAGAAAAGTTTGTTACAGAGTATTCAAAAAAGACAGATGTGAAAAATATATTCATTTGAGGCATTCAAAAAAAAAAAAGGAACAATACATTTTTGCCTTCAATGATAAATCAGCATAGAGAGACAGGAAACAGGGAGATACATGCAGGAAAATTTGACTTGGTTGGAATTTGAACCAGTGTAGTGCATCACGACCACTCGGCTTGGAAGACAGAACTACTGGAGAGTTCTTCTAGTGTCCTTTACATAAAGACACTCTCATTAACATCATGGCAAAGATGAAAATCAGTCACAACAGTATAAACTGTACATTTATCACTGATTGAAATGATATGTGCCATTGCCATTTAGAAAGAAGCTACTTCCATCCAGCTGTCTGTATGTTAGCTAGCTAGCAAGCTAGTTAATTTTAACCAAACATTTAGTTCTTACATTGTGAGGTAACAAATTGCAGTAGTGGAAAATGTAACAGTAAAATGTTTTGTGGCTGTGTTTGCACAGATGACAGCAGAAGCCATTTTCCGCCTGGTCAATGATCCTGTGCTGCCATTCTACCCTCTGGACATCGCCCTGGATGTACAAAACAAACTCAAAGGTAACACAGATAATGATAATAATAGTGGTGCTGCTGATGATGTGCAGTATTTTTAGGATCTGGTGGAGCAGGTTCACCAGTTTACTAGACTACATAACAAGAAAATAAAGACAACTCAAAAAAAAAAACATTCCTTCAAAACTTTATTTATTGAGTTTTTGGTCATTTGGTCAATAAACAATACACAATGAACACAACAAACAATAACAGACTTCCCTTCCCTCCCTCTCATAACCAACAGTCTTCTCGGAGGTAAATAAATTAAAAAGTACACTCCTAATTAAATATTAGCAACAAATGTTTTGAAATATTTGCATATGCACAACTAATCTCAGCATCAGAAAAAGATTTACTTTTGTCGCCAAAATTGTGTACCAAAAAGTATTATTTAGATGTGCAGGAACATTCATGTTTGTATTATTCTGCCACCATGGGACTGCACAATAGAAATAAGACTTCAGTTATGGTGATATTCAGCTATACAGAATAGCTGCTCTTGAGATCTTGTAAAACTGTGGCATTTACTGGAGATATCTCCATCTAGTTCATTTAGTTCATAACATGTTTTTTTTCTTCAAGATAAGGACTGGTTTGTGTTTTTGTCCCAGTTTTTATTAAGGTTGTTGCCAGTAGAGAGTGGATAATGATCATACAAATTAAACAGTTGTCATTATTATTCATGTTTCCTTATGTGAGCCAAAACAGTGAGCTTGGACACTATAACTGACTCAAAATTAAATGATCTTTTTCTATGAAGAAAAACAGTTAGACTTGCAATATGTTAAAACCAGATGTGATTCTGCACTGTGCAGCAGTCTTGGATTTTAGATAGAATAATGCAGTATGCCCAACAGTGTGTGTGTGTTCAGTGGCCATTGCTGTCTTCTTTTATGCAGAGGCATAATTCATCTACACTGTCCAGCTTTAGCCTCAATCCCTAACACAATCCAACAAACATGTACATTGACGATCACACAGAGGGCAAGGTGATAAGCAAACACACACATACATGCACTTACACTTAAAAAACACACAAGTCCTGTAAAAAAAATAGTTTTCCTTGCATGCACTCACTCTGCCTTTCTCTCCCATTACAATGATGTAGTGTTGGTTCATCTGTTCAGCTCAACACATTGATTCTCTGCTTGTGATTCTGCAGCAAAATAACCTTGATTCCTGCATTTATAAAATTCAAGTGTAGAACAACTTTCTCCTTTAACCTTAGACCCTCACAGCAAGCTCTTGGCCTCTCTCCCTCTTTGTTAAAAATTGGTTTCTTCTGTCAGTTGGTCTATCTCCCCTCTCTTTGCTCTCTGCTCCTTTACCTTCTTTCTCCTGCTGCAGTGTCCTCGGCTTCTGCTTTCTTCTTGATTACATTCTCCTCTGTAAATTGTTAGTGTAAAAAATGAATCTTCCACTCTTCAAGTGGACAGTTTATCTGACCTGATCTGACCTGGTATGATCTGATCTGGTATGATCTGATCTGGTCTGGTCTGGTCTGGTCTGGGCTGATCTGATGGGATCTGGTCTGATCTGACATTGTTTGATTGTTTGTTTTAATTATCTGTAGTTTCAAATTATTTTTAAGATAAATTAGGTTGCAGGGTAGCATGGTGGTGCAGTTACATAGGGTGATTTACATATTCATTACCCAAACTGTGAAAGTTGCATAGTAAGAAGAGTGCAGCAGTTTAGCCAAGGTCTGAACTGAACCCTGAGTAAATTTACATTGCCAAATATTCAGCAGTTAACATGCTGTACGACCTCTTAGGCCTTCTGAGCCAAAATCCGCTTATTCAGTCACATTCTCAGCGTGCACGAAGATGCTGTCCTTGAATATTAAGATGACCTTTGAATGGAGGATGCACAATAGAGGCTTTGACACATTTAGCTTACATGCTGTCTTCACTTACAAACTCAAAGTAAAGAAAATGCAGTGTTGTGTACACAGAACAATTCACAAGTACAACAGCTGAGTAACAGAGAGATGCATGAATATTCAATCAGTTCAGTATTTAAATCTGTTCTAGACCTGTTCTGGATTAGATGTGGGTTTACACTGAGACAATACACTGCACAAAGTGACATCTTCGTAGCTATACCAGTATCTGTCACTTACGTATTCAGATCAGAGACTGAAAGGGATAGATTAATGCACTCCACCACATGCACTGCAGCTCCAGTCTCAGGTTCATTGTACCACTAAACCAATTCCTCAGTGGCTCAGGTTGACTGGCTCTGTCTAAGCATGTAAGCACTGTCTCATTAAGACTGAGATTGAGTGGTTATGCTTCCCCGTCTGAGAGTAATGGACAGATTATGACCTCAGAGAGAGAGAGAAGACTGATCATTACACCTGCCTGTGGCCCCTGTCTATTCTTCATCACTTTGTCTCTCATTGTACCTTTATTACCTTTGTGTCTTTTCCTGGTTTTCTCCTTCTGTCAGTTCAATTCAAATGTACTGGCATGAAAGATATACCACATTAATGTCAGCTAAAAAAATCATGTTTAAAGTAAATGCTCTTTCTTATAGTGTTATTCTATAAGTTATACATATAGACCACTGTGTTTCTGTTAATTATCTTGCCATGTGTCTCAACTCACATACTTCCATACTTACACTTACTATTTTGAGTGCGTAAGTGCGTTCACACTGACAAGTATGGTAAACCACAGTGAACTGTTAACACCCGGATGATTTCACTCATTACGGTCAGAAAGTTGAGTATGGAACGATGGATGCTTCTCACCCTCAATGACACCATCTTGGCTATGAAGTAGAAGAGGAGGGGTGGCAGCAGCATAATCTCCACCTCACGTGAAACACGGAGCCACACAATCACACAGCACTAGTAAGACTTTCATTATTGATTATAATTGAAAACAAGCCAGCAGATATCTTGTCAGGCTACAATCAGTATGAACCATTGGTTCATTAAAATACAAAGAGAGTAAGACCACGACTGTCAGCCTTTTATCAGTGCTATGATCCAGTTAATGTACAAGAATATACCTTCTCTTTCACCTGCCATTTGTTCTTTGTTGAGCCTCATGAACGCTACTCGCAATCAATTAATTTTGCCTTGTTCTCTGCTGAACTGATACAAAAAGAATAGAAGTGGTGATTGTTCAGTTCACACCTGGACCTTCAGTGGTATCCCTCCTGAAAAACACATATGTAGTAGCGGTGACAGTCAACATCGAGAAATGACCCGGGACCTCTTGTGTCAGAGCGCATCTACTTACTACTTGAGCAAACGGGAGCGATGTATGATTGTGCAATGTACCAGTTTCTTCGTCGGCATACTTTGACGTATCACAAGGTACGCGCTGCCCACATATGCACATCAGTGTTTGCATTCATCCATACATCATTTAATCCAAAAATAATGTTGTCTTCATACAGTGATAGTTTAATGTATTGTTGACCGCTGACGGTCAAGCAGCTCTCATGTTTGTTCTTGTGTTAAGAGAGTGAGGTCACCAGTGAACTTGTTTTATTTTAATTATGTCTTCTTTATATGACACAATTGGACATCACTTCCCTATACTTCATCCCCAAGTGTCATTTTCCTTATGCTTACATTTAGTTTTACTATTTCCATCAGCTGTGTATAATCAGAAAGAGGCTGCTTGTGACAGATTTTGGTTTCTTTATTGTGGTTATTAAACTGGTATTAAATTTAATTCCAGGTGGCATAAACGTCTTAATGTTATAAATTTGACTTTGTGGAACGTGCAGAGACTCTCAGTGCTTTACAGCAAGCAGCTTCTGTTCAAGCAGAAAACAGGTGGGAGAGAGCTTTTATCTGTGCTGGTTAAAAATACAGAGAGGCAGCAGATGGAGAAGAAGAGGAGGAGGAGGAACAGGACAGTGAAACAAATACTTTTTGATGTGTGTGTCTGCAGTGAGGCATGATAAATAATTCCTGCTGTGAGTCAAGATTTCGTGCGCTGTAGTTAATGGCAGTGGTTGCAAGGTAAAAACAAAGCTGGCACAGATAGCGAAGGGAAATTTTACCACCTTATAATTTGAAGAGAGATAAAAGTGTGAGGGGAGAGTGTGACTGTGTGACTAAAGCCTTTCACTACTAATAATAGTAACTAATAATAAACTAATAAATACTTGTAATGATACATTCACTGTTCCTCCACATAGAAACAAAAAAGCTCAGAGCAAACAACCACTCACACTTATACCCGTGGGTAATTTAGCATGCTCAAAAGATTTAGTTCTTTATTCTGCAAAAATAAAAATCGAACTGATGATCTCCTTAAAGGTGACAGAGAATGAAAAAGTGTTTCCACCTCATCTCTGATGAAGAACGGTCATCCACCCACATTCAGGAACATGTAAAAAGTGCTAAGAAATTCTGAACATCGCCTTTTCATAGAAATTCCTCTTGTAGAGATGTCGCTAGAAAATGGCTCAATTTCAAAAACGGTTTCTTTGTGACATCAACTGCTTTTCATAATGAGGTTGCCAGTTAAACCTGAAAAGATGCCAAATAGGTGCAAAACCACACGTTTAAAACCCCCACCCTAAAATATGTTCCTGAGAGGTTTTTAGGAAGCTTCTGAGGCATTACACATCCAATCAACATTTTATTGTGTATATGTCAAGTCACAGAACAAGGATCAAAACCCTGTTCAACCATTCTCTGTCACCCTTAAACTAGACTGAGATGAAAAAACAACTGGAGATTCAATAATAAAAATAATGGAAAATTTCAAAACTATAACTAACCCCAATGCATGCATCTGGGATTGTTGTTACAATTCAGAGGCTGCTGTGGACAGTTTTTCCCCACATAGCTTCTCATAACTTCAATAATATAGTGTGAATAATGAAGTGGACATAGCATCAGAGCTTACATAAATTGTCAGCTCTGCAAGTCTTCTGTGTCTACCTGCAGCTGCTAAGCTATGATAGGACAGAGGCTGTTCAGTGGGAGCATTTTGAATCATTGAATACTAAATATAAATGTTTCTTCTGTATACAGTGTTAAAAGATATGCATTTTGCTCAGAGAATGGGCAGAAAAACATACTGTTTTCACATGTATTAAAAATCTGACTTAATCTACCATGAGAGATGCCAGCTTGAGTAGGACAGAGTACAGAGTAGGACCATGTGTGTGCCATCTAACCACAGATGTGTGTGTGTGTGTGTGGACTCTGGCTGTTTTAGCAGCACCCTGCAGCAGAGGACCAGTACCAGTGATATTTAATGGAGTCTTCATGGGCACTGTGAAGCATAGTAATATTCATGACTGGCAGTTGTAGAGGGGACTCTGATCAAACAACCATAGCTAATTGAACCCCCCCAAAACCTTTTGTTCAACTTTTTTAATCACATTTTGCCTTCTCTTTACTCTTTTCATATAAAAGTGCCTGTGGTATGCTCTGATCTGACATAAATCACCATTAATTCTTCTGCAGTAATAGTGCTGGTGCTCAGTAGTGGAGCCCCTTTGGTCCTCAGCTGCACCACCACATAGATAGACAGGACTATTATCAGTTCTTGGAATTACTAGTATACACTGAGGAAATCAGAGGAAATGTGTAAATGGATGATTTCTTACTGATTGTCACTTAAAACCTAGTGTGGAAGGACATTTTGGAGTTTTAATGTGATAGTGTTTTAGATCTGTCCAGAGGTACAGATAGGTCTGAAGGACACTTGTTCTGAGGCTCAAAAATTACTTCACTGTTGTATGTCTGTACATACAAAGAATTTGATTTTAATTTCCCAAATCTCTTGATGTACTTTCACTTGGACAGAGGGAACTTGTTCTTTTCAGAAAAACACAAGAAATAGAAGTTGATCATATTGAGTACAGGGGTTAGTGGTACAGAAGCTCCCAAAAGCTTCATGCAACCATCCATGAACTAAATCATAGCTGTTGGCCAGAGCTACCTGTTGTCATATAGGTATTTAAATGTTCATTATACAAGATTTGTTAAGTCAATGTATGAGCTTCATAGTTACTGTGGTGGTGAAATGACTCCTTTATGGGATGAATGAAGGGTCTCTGCTGCCCCCACCATTTCTTAGTAAAAAAACCACACTTGCAAAATCAGGATGTATGAATTAGTGACATTGGGCTCATGAAAGGCAAGTTCATTGATTTGCAAAAGGTGTTTGAGGTAGTCTTCTCTCTTTTGGTTGGTGTGTTCAAGGAGTTACTCAATCAGTGACAATGTGTATATAAACCCCGCCCATTAAGAAGCCATCATAAGTAGTCATAAAGCTTGTAGGGCATTCAGCACCTCTGTGTCTGTTGAATTAAATGTTTTGCTACCTTTAATTTGGCTTTATTCCAAGACTGTAGGGGGAGCTTCATAGAGAAAAAAGCGACCAGTCTTGCATAGTGTTCCTTTAAAATACATAACACTTTCAGGAGAAGTCTTACAGGTTCCACCCATACATTCAGAACTTTTGCTAGGCAAGCGGAGAATTTATCCACTCAGGACTGTGTGCATAACTACTCCTCTTCACCAGGTTAGGTGGCTAGAACTTGAGATGAAATTTCAATGAAACAACTTCACTTTTTTACCACATTAACAGGAGTACTCATATATAGTCGAGCAAAACTACAATACTTTGGATTCACAAACAAGAATATTATTAACAAAATAAAAAAAGATATTCTCAGAAAATATATATACAAGGAAAACAATATGACAACTTTTGGTACTTTTCCCCAGTGGGTGTGCAGTCTAATATACACCTATATAAAACCTAACTTCAATCTTCACAAACAAATTTAGATGCTGGTGAACTAAGTCATGAAAATATTCCATTGAAAAATGTATCAAAGCTAAAGTTCTTTGTATTCTCTCACTCATCTCTGCCAGAGTCCCAACACTGCACTCCAATCCAAACACACTCACATGGTCCCTGTGTGTCACAAGATGTGATGGATTACAACAATCAAACAATACTTCATGAGCCCCAGCTGGCTGCAAGGACCCAGAACCATTTAAATTTGTAGGAGAGAATAGTTCTCTTTGTCTATTTTTGTCCACAGTCTTCCCTTGTCTCTGCAATGAGTCACACTCTGTTCCCAACATACTGTCATATCGTCTGTTCCTAACAAACACACAAATAAACACACTCCAAGGTCTGTTGATTAACACCACTATGTTGGAAGATATTAGTTTATAGTCCTTTTTTATTAGAATAAAATATATGTAATCCTTCTGTGATCCCAGACAGACGACACATCAGACTCTCAAACTCACAGGAATATGAAGACAGCTTTTGTGCACCAAAATGTTTTTCAGCACTTCCAGCATCGTTTTCTCAGAATATTTGTTTTCCCAGAAATTGTCTGAATGTGACGTTCACTACTTCTTGCCCTCGTGTTACACTTTTACATGTATTACACTTGTTATCATCTGCAATATCTGTGCATGGCAATTATGGTAATGAACAGGACCCAGTCATGATTACATAATACATGGTTCACATGTGGGTCACAGCAGGTGGGAAAGAGGAACTTCAATAAACTATGACCAACAACTTGCCCTTATCAAATGTTGTACTAAGTAGCTAGTGATGTGGGGAAACATATAAGAGAGGAATGTTTGAAATTACCATTTGACATGTTTGTGATATTGTAGCTCTGATGATATTCTGAGGGTGTGACTCACACTGGCGTCAGTGTTACATGTGATTTCTTCTTTGGCTGACAGCAACAGCTGATACCATGATAACAAACATACATTATCAAAACAGATTCAGCAAGTGACACGTCTCTTGTTTGAAGCCTCAAAATATGGAGGCCAATTAAAAATTCATGTTAGTGGGGAGATTTAATGATTGAATATCAAAGCAAGAAGGTTCTCGGTTTGAACCTGAGATGTGGAGTTTGCATGTTCTCCATGCAATAATGTACGTTTTTCTGAAGGCACTCCAGCTTTCTCCCACAGTCAAAACACATGCAGGTTAGGTTTACTGCGTCTCTAACTTAGATTTAAACATATTAGATAGATGTAAGTATGAGTGTGTCTCATGGGATAAGTGGTGTAGATAATGGAAGGGGGATAATGGCGATGATATAATTCAACCAGCTCCAGATGTGGTCCAGCCTATTACCAGATCTGATCACACCCCACTGTTTCTGTCTAATTCACACATCTGTCATCTGCTGTAGGAACTGTAGAAACTTCATGACACACAACAAAGCACTGTTTCTATTTGCATGCGCTGGTCAGTCAAATCGATACATTCATTGGTCTGTTAATGATATTTATATTAAATACAGATTTCAATTTTAAAAAATTAACATTTAATAATTCTGAGTGTAATCTCCTCTAGATAATAGGAAATGCCTGACATACCCGTGAGACCA
Organism: Polydactylus sextarius; assembly: GCA_016801845.1. Classification (NCBI taxonomy): domain Eukaryota; kingdom Metazoa; phylum Chordata; class Actinopteri; family Polynemidae; genus Polydactylus; species Polydactylus sextarius. The sequence goes on from CM028910.1 coordinate 1,104,941, forward strand.
TTTTTATTGGATGCCAAACACATATGACCAGTAGCATTTCAGTATGTGTGACATGTCTCATGTCTGACATCTCAGCTTCCAAGAGGCGTATGTTGAGGCTAATTAAAAATTCATGACGGAGGAGTCTGTCAGATTTAATGATTTCATGATACATCCTACATCCAACCACTATCTGCACCATCAGAATCACAGGGGACTGGAGTGAATCCCATCTGATACATCCCAAGTCTCCTTATCCTTTCATTCTCCATGCTGAAAAACTGCTTGCATCAGATATGTATCTATCCCAGGTCCAATTTAGAATCTCAACCTGTCACCGGGATAATGATATAAAACCACCCTTGCACTTTCACCTTACATTATTAAGCATTGTTACTTTTTAAATTTCTACCAAATTGTAGGTAACCAGTAAAAATGTGCAAAGCTTACTTACTTACTGAGTCAGCAAGCTTACAAAACTATTATCCAAAATGTTACTATATAAAAACAATTAGTTAACAATAGGTATATAAAAGGTATTTTAAGCATTTAAACATTCATAAGTATTAATATTGTCATAGAGCAACAGATTCACAGATATCAAGGCATTTTAAATAGTCAAGTCAAAACCTTAACAAAACAGTTCCCACAACAAACCAAATAAGAACATAAGAAAGCAGTAAACACAGATGTAATTGAGTTGTCCACAGTCACATGGGATTGGATCCAGCCCATGTGCAATCTTCAACAGTATAAGCAGTATAGATGATGGATATACAGAGACAGTGAGATAGAGAGAAGAAAAACACAAAGTTAACAACATGCAGGAGATTTATATAAATGCATGGAGTAAGACAGAGACACAGAAAAGGAGAAAGGAACCTAACCTAACATAGGGAGTTCCCCAGCAGCCTAATCATATTGTAGAATAATTAAGGTGAGATCCAGAATCCACCTTAAATATCCTTAATTATGAATTTTTCATCACAGAGGAAAGTTTAACCTAATCTTATATTGGAGAAGCATAAATGTTATTCCACCATTTAAACAAATTAATTAGTACATAAGTTCTAATATAACACTCAAATGTATAGACATTCAAGTATGTGTTAAATGTAGGTGTTTAAATGTAAAGGTGCTATATGTAGCTATTTCTACATAGCCAGTGTTAGCATTAGTAGCTGTTTCCTCCTCAGGCAAGCAGGAATGTTGAATGAGTTCAGCATCAAACTTAATTCTTTTACTTACCAACAGCTGTATTCAGCCACTGAAAACCAATGTGAATATTAACTTTTGAGTTAAGTTTCACCCTGACGCCAAGTTCTGTGTTTTTGATATGATGATGAAAATGATGCTGATGATAGGTTAGTCAGCTACACACCTCATGTTATTGTCAGTTTTTCCTTCAGTCTGCGTCTTTCTTTCTGTGTCTAGAAATTAGCATGGTGCCCCCATCCCTGCTGGCCTCAGCCTCTTCTCTGAGAGAACGTGCAGCTTTCTTCCAGTCAGAAACTATGCGGCCTGCAAATGACCCTAAAGAACGTGACCCCTCCCACGTGCGCATGCTCAATGACGTGCTCCGTGACCTGGAGAAGAGCTTCATCCTCCCACAGACATCACCTGGAGTGTACAGGTAGGACAGCTCCTGAAAACTCCAACTTTACATATAATGTTGTGTAACGCTGTATAACCCAGCATTACGTAACATCTATGAAAATAGTTCCTTAGTTCCTTTTACAAAAACCTTTGTCTGCACTTTGCTACATCTCAAAAGCTAATACCTTCTCACCGTTCAACACTGCTACCAGCATTACTAATTACTAATGTTACATTACCAATAATTTTTTTTCAATATTGTTTTTTTTTATGTTTTCAGATCTTCCCTGCTAGTAATGTCCCATATTTCATGTCACAACATAATGAATTATGGGTAATACAGTTGTGGGGCATAAAGGTCTCTGACAGTGGGACAAACCTGAGACTTTTAGCTAATAAATCATGATGTAGGTGAACTGAATGACCAACCCATCCAATCAAACTTTCCCGCAAAGACAAAATAATAGCCATAGAAGAAACCATGAGTTTTGTCAAATTATATGAAACAAATATAAATGTTATATGTGCCTTAAATTTAGTTTTCTTGCTGCATCCTCTTCTTCTTTTTCTTTTATTCAATTTCCCCCTGCAATCAATAATGTGCTGCTGATTCAGCAAGGGTTTAGTGGAGCCGAAATCAAAATAAGCACCATCATTTGGTGTATATCTGTGCACTACAGTCCTATGGAAACTGAGATACTATCCAGAGGAACTTGCTGTCACACCCAACAGAACTAAACTCACAGTGGAAACTACAGTAGTGATGGTGGCCATGACACTGATAATAATTCTAGAAGTGCACACATTTATAGGAACACCTTGTCAGTAAAGAGAAAAAACACATAACCTTCTCCCTTCTCTGACCTCCTTCCTCTGATAATTTTCACACAGTCCCTAAATCACATTCAGTCCCATGTTGTGGCAGCCATGATTTAAATCCTCCACCCACCATCCATCTTGCATTAGCTGCAACCACATCTATTTCAACTTATGAAAGCAGAACAGCAATAATGTAACATAAAAATTGTGTCTCACAAAGAAAACACATATTTATTCCTTCTGAAAAAAGAGGAAATAGAAATAATTTACATACAACCAGCTGTGTTTTTCAGAGCAGAGCAGCAGTAATCCATCAGCTCTGTACAGTGTCTGTACTGAGAGAGCTTCAAATTAGTGGATGAGGATATTCAAACTGTCAAGATACAGAACAAACACAATTAATCACATCACATCATATTTATGCATCGGACTGATGACCTTGACTGATGGTGGGGATTATAATTCCATCTCATAACAGTAAAACCTCTGTTGTGCTTGGTTTTAGCATCCACATAGTCTGGTACATAATCCCACCCTGCCCCCATTACCCCCACCCCTACAGCGCTTCAGCTTTCTTCTTTTCCACTGGATTTTAACGGAATAAATGACTTCTACTGTTCAGTGTTATTCACAGTTTATGGCAGTAATAGACATGTTAATTGTCCTAGACTGCCATTAGCATCCAAGCTAAAATTAGCTGCTCCATCATGCTTGGAAAGCATTAAGGCTTAATAGCACTCATTTATAAAGGAGGTTACCATTCCCTCACAGGACTGAGACAATTAGACTGAAAGCAGTGAACAGTCTTTAAACATGTTTACTTTGACCGTTTATTCTCTTTTTTATGCAACAAAATCTGAGGTACATTTTAGCACAAACACATTATTGTGACATTTATGATGTTCAGCAGAGCAGCACCACAAATCCATAATGATGCCTACAGTTTGTACCATTGTGGTTCCTTACATGACACTAGTGTCCTCTCGAAGCAGCCATTTATTAAGTCAATTACACACCTTAGAGCTTTAAAACTGTTTCTGAGGAGCCCTTCATCTTTGTATCTGTGTTTAGAGTGTCAGCACAAAGCTGTAAATACTCACAGTCACTGCTGACACTGGATGAGATTCAGGACAGTGAGTTTTCCTAGTCAACAGCAGTGTCAGTGGATGGACTTGCTGTGAGCCCTGAGGGATCTGAACTCTGCTTCAACTTTAAATGTATTTTTTATATATATTTCCCACTAAGTATCACTGAATGAGTAAAATAGACTCATTAGTGCATGTATAAATATGCCTGGGGGAAACAAATAACATTCTATTAGAATTCTGTCAAAATAATATATATTTAACATGAATGCATTTTGAAATATGAAATGTGTAATTGGATGGCACAATGCTGCAGTGGTTAGCAGTGGGGTTGAATCTGACCTGAGGTCTTTGTGTGTGGAGTTTGCATGCCCTCCTGATGTATGTGTGGGTTTTCTCTGGGTACCTCAGCTTCCTTCCACAGTCGAAACACATGCAGGCTAACTGATGAGTCTAAATTGCCCATAGACGTGAATATGTCTTTTTAATTGTCTGTGTATCTTGGCCCTGTCATAGCCTGATGACCTGTTCAGGCTGAACCCTGCTCTTGTCCATGGTCATCAGAGATTGGCTCCAGCTCCTCACTCTACAGGTTAAGCAGTATAGATGATGGATGGATGAAAATGTGTATGTTTTCAGAAGCGGTGATTTGAAAGAGGCCAGGAAGCTCAGAAGCAGAAATCCTGCTAAATTGTGCAGTTTTATCATTAATGGTTATTATTAAATCAATTGGTAAATAGCAGTAAAGAGTCAGCCAAATCAGTAAAATATTAAAATGAATCCTAACCCTGCCTGGTACAGGCATTTATAATATGGGATACAGATATTGAAATGCAAAAAATGCAAAAGAGAGCCAGGCTGAGGCAACCACATTAAGTCATCTTGTTAAAGTTAACAAAATTAAAGTTAACTTGAGGTGGTGTCAATGTTAAGGCAACCCATTGCTGTAGGTGTGGAGACAGCAGGTAGAGGCAATGAAGATTACAGTACAGAAATGTATTAAGATTTTAGCTGCTACAGAGAACGATGGACCAACAGTTCTGGTCTCACAGTGATGGTCATGCTCTGCTCTCGGAATGAGGTCATGAAACACATCACTGCAGAGCTTTACAAGGTAACCATCCAGAGAACTGCCCTCCAAGAAAATCTTAAGAAACTGCGGGTGCAGTATAAGCTATGCTAGTGACAGTTAGCAGGCTAATGTCTTACAGCAGACCCATGTAGATCTGCTACAACTAGAATTAAAAAAAGTTGTTTTTGTTTGCTTGAACCTCACATCCTCTCTGAAAATGGGTGGTGCTGATGACATTTTCACAAACAGGGGCTGGCCTAAGGGTAACCTGGAGGTTAGTGGCCCAACAATCTGAACACGAAAGTCTCGTGGCTAGACCTGGGACACTAGCACCTAGGTAGCCCCCAAATGGCCCTGGCCCAGCCTGGCCTGACAGGCTGGGCCTACTGTCCCTCTATAGCAAAGCTATAGGGACAGTACAAACTACTGTTCCTCTCCATGTTTCTTCTTTTTTTTCTACCATACCAAATTTTGATTTCTTTCAACTCAAATAACGTTGATCACACACAGACAAATTATACATCAAAATGTGCAGCTCGATTAGACTCAGTATGCTATTATTTTGTACATTTGTAATTTGTGAAAAAATTCACCTTTTTTGCTAGGTTGTATACTTTTTGATCAGTCACAGATCAATGACCTCTACATGTATGATTTTCTCCAAATTTGTAGTCACATTTGTCGTGTTTCATACAATGTGTTTATCTGAATAATATGATTTATGGAGACAAATTATACATCAAAACGTGCGTCTGGTCCAGACTATTACTTCTTTTTCTAAAATCGATTTTTTTTTTTTTTTTTTTGTGAAATCATTCACAAAAAAGTGTCAAAGTCTTCCCATGGAAAATGAAGGCAACTAGATGAAAAGCTGTTATCATGGAAAAAGGATAGGTGAAAAGGATGGAAGAAGGATAAAATGAGGTGAAAATTTTATCATATCAAATTTCATCATCATTTCATCTTGAAAATGAACGCGACTAGATGAACATCTGAATTGTTGCCGACAAGTCAGCAAAGATTTATCGGGGAAAAAAGTCAAGACTAGGAGATAAAGAATCTTAGCATTGTAACATGTCAGCATTGTAGTATCATATCTTCATAGTATCGTAGCAGCATCATAGTATCATATCATCATATCATCTTATTGTAGACTGCTACAGCTCACTGCATCACTCTTGCAATTTCCTGCAGGGGTCTAGTTATCATTCCTATTTAACAAGTTTAACAAATGGGTTACCTTTGTAATGGTGTAACTTACTCACATCTGGTACATTGAACTCTCACTTTTGGGTGTTAACAATATTTTAGATGCTATGAATATTTAACTGAAGCAGATCACACCAGGCACAGGTCACATTGTTCTTGTCGATGCAGGAATGTTGGGGAAAAGGTGTTTAATGTCAGGCAGAATAACTTGCCCAACTTTCTTCCAACAGCATGAGCCATGGCAGTGGTAAAAACATGAGTCCTGCTGAGTTTCTTTTCACTCCCTCCTGTTACATTTATATTCCAGATGTCAGCCTCATGTAGACTTTATTAAGACCCGTACATGAAATTTTCCCAACTGGTCGGCTGCAACATATCCACATGGAACTGGGTGATCTTTACCTTCAGTATTTATTTTTACATTTTTAATATTTTAATCTAGTATCATCTAGTATTCACAACAGAACTCATATGATCGATCAGCACAGGAAGAACCGACTGTCAATAGTGAAGATGCATGCCGATCTTCTTTCAAACTAGTAGGCATCCACTCAAGTCGTCTGCTCAGGCAAGCAAACAATGGTCACCACCATGGTCATTACCTTTCTCTCAGGGGTAGAACAGGTCGTCTACTAATCGGAAGGTCAGTGTTTCGATTCCTGGCTTCTCCAGTTCACTTGTCGAGGTGTCCTTGGGCAAGATACTGAACCCCAAAAACCACAACTGATGAAGCGATTTAGAATAGTGCAATGTATAGATACAGAGGCGCCGTTTGAGTGTGTGTGAATGGGTGAATGTCGAACCCACACTAAAGTGCTTTGTGTGGCCACAAGAAGACTAATGCTATAAAAATGTAGTCTGTTTACTATTAATTTATTTTTTTTATTTAAAGCAATTAAAGTGACTCTGTACTACTCCAACTGCTCCAACAAGAAGCTATTACTAATTCAAAGTTAATGTGTTCATCCCAGATTCAGCTGGGACTAGAAAATATTTTCATGTGTTTGGTGTAATTTTATTAAAGCCACTTTCCTTCCACTATGTAATGCTTAAACACTTAATAAACACAAGTCTAACTTTTTCATCACTTCCTCTACCAACAGTGAGTTTGTAGTATTTGTAGTGTTTTATCCATTAAAATGATTACGCCTTTTGTTTTATTTGAAGCAGAAGTGGAAGCACACACTTTATAGAGGTGGTTTTCCAATCCACTAATATCCTTTCAAACGTGTCTCCTGGAGCATAGCTAAATCAATTCTATTTCTTGCTAATAAGTCTAAGCAGCCTGCTCTTTTATTACCTTCAAGTTACAACAAAATCTATCTCTGTCACCAACACCTTGCTTTATCCCTGTAGGTGTGCAATATACTACTCTCAATAAATATTAGATACTTCATATTGGACTTATTTAGATATACATTTGTATTTATACTTAAATGTTAAATCAAGGTCAGACTACAATTACCATCTTGTGGTCATAAACATCAGCCAACCGCCGAGTTGCAGATGATTAGTATGGATTCTGGAGATATGACTAAAATATGTTTTGTGCAGCACACTGATCTCGACCTTTGATCCTTCAGTCCAAGTGAAAACTTGCAACCACAGAAATGCTCTGAATGCATTACATTCATAGGATGGACACATGGACAAATACAAGCTGCAACCACTTCAGTCACCATTACAGAGACATGATAACCTTTAACTATGTCAGAGCAGCAGACAGCAAACAGTCTAAATAACTTCTCAACAGACGGTTGAGTAAATAATGACAAATGAGAAAGAGAATACATGAACTGACTGTTTTAAGCTATGCTATAAAATAATGTTGACACTGTGACTGAATCCTTTCAAGCTTGGTGCAAAGAATTATTTTTGAAAAACACTAGGATCAACTTGACCAAGTTAATAAATCTCAGCACATTGAAGTATTTCCTGATATCTGCACTCTGGACTATGGATATATGCAGAAGAGATTAAGAGCTTCTCCCTGCATAGTGAGAAGTATCTGCTAGTGGTGTGGGACCCAGTTTCTTGTTGCCAAGCAGCATGCAGAGAAAGTTATTAATAAGGTTAGCTGGTTCACTCACATCACTGTCATTCTTCAGACCCAAATCTCAGATGGTACATTTACACAGGTGATAATATGTTGATATAATATTAAAATCATTTTTGCCCCCCTTGAAATCATCCTAAACCTACATTTTTTAAGACTTACATTTATTCACAAATGCATCAAATGTTTCATCATAGACAGCGTCACACAGTGTTGATGCCAGTTATCTAATGTCCTCTATTTCCTCATTCCTCATTTCAGTGTTATATGTCCTGATTGACAGCAGTCACAACTCTAAATGATATTAATGAATATGTCATGATTGACAGCTGTCATTGATTTGTGCAGGAGGGTCTATGGGTTTATGTGCATTTCATACCGTGACTCCACTTTCCCTTTCTGTTTTGATGACATGCTGTTCATCTTTACGTGCAGTTACTGGCTGCATGTAAAAATGAACAACACATCAGATGATAAACGACACTCCCCTGCAACAGAGGGGAGAAGTGAAGCTCCACCAGAGCTCATACAGACACAACATTCAGCTATCAGTGGTGGATGGATGTTGCCACTGCTGTGTCAGTGACACCTGGGACCAGGAGACAGAGTTTAAACCCAATTTGTTGTGTTGCAGAGCAGTAGGCGGCCTCAATTAAAAGTGGATTTCAAGCTGCTGAGGGCCACACCAATCGATAGCAGATGTCTTTATGTGCACTCAGAGGTGCTTCACAATGACCTCTTTCATAAGTGGATATCCACATACAGTGACATACAGACATACAGTGAATGACAGTCTGCTGGCTGGGGGACATGGATAGACCAGATTGTATTTGGTTCTGAGACACTTTCACATTGCCCTCATTGTCTCATTTTTGATTTTCATGATGTTTTCAGGTCATCTGTCACCTTACCTTCTTGTGGCTATAATAACATGGGAACACCTTGAGGGAATTCCATGAGATTTGGCACAAATATTCCCCTGGACCTGTTTCCATTTTGTTGGTTGAAGGTCAAAGGTTAAAGTCACTGTGACCTCAAATCATGACAGAACTAGATAAGATAAGATAAGATAAGATAAGATAAGATAAGATAAGATAACATAACATAACATAACATAACATAACATAACATAACATAACATAACATAACATAACATAACATAACATAACATAATGAAATTGTGACATGATAATGTTATAACCAAGAGGTGAACACCAGCACTTTTCCTGTTATTATTCAACTGGTAAAGAAACTCTACTCTCAGCCTGAAGTATAACACAATATTGCACCATGGCCATCAAGGATTAATCATTCTGACTGGCTGAACCCCATTGATTCATTGAATCCCAATGAACGCTCCAGCACAAAAACAATGTAATTATAATTTGTAATTGATAATTTGACTGTGAATGGATACAGGCCTTGGTGTAGAATAAAAACACCTGGGCCATAGACATGACAAAAATTCTTCCAGAAGTATTTATTTTCTGGCTTTGTAGAGGATATAAATCATTCAGTCACTTGTTAATGAACAGTAGTCACACTTGATCTATCTGCATCTGTTTTCTTTTAGAAATCATTTTCCTGCAGACTCTTCATAATATAATGTTCAAAACAATCAAATTATTGAAAAAACATCCAAAAACCTGATTTTTACACATTTACTCAGTATTGTTAACCAAGTTTGTTGATTTATTTATTTCATAAAACAATTTTCACACTAGTCACACTAAACTTGGTGTAGGGACAGGGCCCATGCCAGGGAAGAACCCATTACATGCAGTTGCTGGTTCAATTACAACACCTGAATCCTGGAGGCTTTTCTTTTTCATTTTGCTTTCACATTATGAGGCATTTTTCAACATTTTCAAATAGATAAACCCATGTATTGGATTGTTTGACCTTGGTGGAGATATGCACTCTACTGAGTACCACTCTAGTTTGCTCTTATTATTATTGAACCATATACCAAAACTTTAACTTTAACTTTTGCTTTTCCTAAAAGACTAAACTGGATTTTCTGAATGTTCTAAACTTATTAAACATTATCTGAAAAATATGAGATTTTCTATTGTCACAACTGATTATTTTCCAAATTTTACAAAAGATATCACAAGGAATTACTTTAGTACTGAATGATCTGTTCCTTCGCAATTTATAAAAGTTCAGAAGTAGAACAGAAAGTTGCACCTGAAGCTAAAGCGGTAAACACATTTGTTACATCAACAATGGGTAGAATGGCTGTACTATTTTGAAAGGTTATCTGCGTTGCACTCCACTGTCTGCTGGATATGTAAATGCAACTGATGATAATGTCTGTGTTGTTTTAGCAGTTCATTGTGCTGAAACATCAATAAAGAAAATGAAAAGTTTAAAACCCACATCATTACTTCATTATACTTTACTGCTATGAAAATAATCCAACAACAGACATCACAAGTCTATGTCCAACAAGGCTAACGCTGAAAATGCAGCAGCTAAATGGAACTCAGCCATCACAAATCTTATCATTTACACCTCAATTTCAACCCTAGTATTGATGTGATGTCTGTGATGGGGTGGTTTTTTCTCTGCCTCTCTGGTTGCCGCTGATTTCCATGAAGGCTGGTGTGAAAATCGACTTGCAGCATCTTGAAACTTGAAAGTGAAAGGCAGCTCATTACAGCTGATATACTTTAATAAGAGCTGCTGATCATATTTATTTATTTATTCGAAACGCTTTTTTATGATTTTTTATATGCCATAGTGTGTTTTTGTGTATGTGGTCCATTCTTCTGTCTCTCTCCATCTCAGTTCTTCTGCAGGTGATGTCATTGGTTCCAGGCTGCAGGTTATCAGGAGTAGCTGAGGCAGATCTGTAATCAGTGATGTATAGAACAGAGAGGAGAGGTCTAGTCAGTGTGGGCGTGGCAGCAGATGAGCTGCGTGTGTTTGTGCATGTGTGCAGTTGTGTGAGTGTGTGCATGCATGTGCTCAATAACCAGTGTATTTGTGCTGTTTGATTGTGTTTGTCTTTAGTTCAGACTTGTGAGTTTTGAGTTAGTTATCTGAGATTGCTGTGTGTTCCCATTGCAACACTGTGGCTTTTTGTTGTTTAGTTTGTGTTACTACGTCAATAAATAACTCACTTGTTTTGCATCAGTTTCTGTCGCTTTTCATTCCAGGCTACATTATTTGCTTTGTTATTTCCCTTTCCCCTGAATCCTCCAAGGGAATATAACATCATTGTACAATAATGTAGTTGAAAATCTGCTGATTTACATACAGTCTGTTCAAAAGCCACTGCCAAACACTACATTCATGAGCTGTAGTATATTGTGGTAAAAATCTAAAGCAAAAGAGCTAAAGTCAGCAAACGTGAACACTAATTAACATGACAGATAATATCACAATTGAAGCAAATGTTTTGATAAGACATTGACAAATAATGCTCGTATTTTTTTCTAATTTCATGAGTGCTTATAAGCAGCATCACAATCTGCAACACAATATCCAGAACAGCCTTTATTAAGATGACAAGCCACCCCAGAGTCATACACTGGTGTGATGTAGCAGAGTAGATTCAGATTTATCACAGTATCTCTGACTTTAAATGTTAAGTGTGTGCTGAAGGTCAGTGCTCCTTCACACCCTACAGCCCACAACTAGTGTCTTAACAGATGAAGAATCACTCCATTTACTCTCTAAGACTGTCCGTTCAGCCACTTTAAGAGAAATCAATGTACTTGAGCCCCAAGGAGAGCAGCCTTCCACAGTCTCTGCCACGCTGACCTACAAATGACTACTCTGTTGCCCCCAAAGGCTTGTCTGTGTTTATATGTGCTTCACTTTATGTGTGTACATGCTGTCATGCATTACACAAGTGACAAGAAGACAAAGAGGCACAAGGAGGATGGATCTTTGATGACAATAACTCATTTGGCACAGACTGTTTCTATGAATGTATTTTACATTAACATCAGTTTAAATCAGTTTCGGGGCAACAGACAAAAAAGATTTGGATTTTTCCATTAAAGCAGCCTAAAAGGTTGATTACAATCAATTACAATCTCTTTGAATTGGGATTGATGAGAATGTAGTGAGCGCTCACGTTAAATACGTTTTTCTTGAGTTAGTAAATTATATGCACAGTCACAGTTTTAGCATAAATTCTCATGCGCTGACCACTTCTTTTCTCCAGCAGCAGTCACAGCTCAGCCTACGTCTAATTTCCAGTTTCCTCCTTAATGGAAATACAAGACTTCTTCTATATGCAACTTGATATTTTCACAGCACTGCAAAGAAATGTTGGGCTGTTATTTCTGTTACAAAGACAAACTCCTGATCAGTGGAAATGTGCAGCATCATGAATTTACCACACTGACTGCAGAAGGCTGTAACTGCACAGTTTTTGAGTTGTATTAAGCATGGGGAAGGCCAGGTTTGGAACAAATTACCAGAAGATCTGAGCTTAGAAACCAATTACCAGTGTCATGACCTTTGATACAGAAAGAAATTTGCTTCACTGACTGCCCACTCCAATGTTTGAATAATAACCTTATATGAGAAAATATGGTGAACATCTAATTCTGCTAGCAGTCTTCAGTTCTACAATAAAATCTTTGCCTTATTCTAGAAAAAAAAAATGGAGAAAGAATGATTATGGGAGACTTCTACCCCAACTGCATCAAATACAAGACAATATTACATTCACTGCATCCTGGACTGTGCTCTCCCATTAAGAAATAGGAAAAAAATCAACTCTTAACAGTGAGGAGAGCACTATTTCATTTTTGCTGAAGGTAGAAGTCCAGTACCACGGCTATATGGTTACTAAACTGTCCCCCAGGTACAACTGAGACACTACTCTCTAAAACAAAAATGCAGAAAAAAATGAGTACAGAGAAAATAAGAAGCCGAAGTACCACAGCGTATTAGGACCATGTATATATTTATTTATATATTTGTTTTCTAGAGAGGGGGGGTGGGGGTAATATTCTGAGAAAAAAGTCACACATTTAGAATAACTAAAATTGGGTATTTGTGACATTATAAAGTTGCAAATATGTGATTTTATAATGACACAAATATGTAAGGGATAACGTTGTGTGAGGCGGTCATTCTCATGGTAGTAGAGCTTATTTTTGTTTTCATGGTAATTTTAATGGTTTTGCTTCTGCAAAAAAAGTAGTCCCTTATAACTGCCGGACTGAGTTTAAGGCAATGTTCTACAGATCACCCAGCTCATTTATAGTGAACGTTGAACCAGACATTGCCATTAATAGTGAAATTTGACTTCCCAATGTTCTACAGTCGGCTATTTCTCGGTAACAGATTGCTAAGTTTATCAGAGTGATGCAAGACCCCTCTGCATGAGAATGACCATCTCACACAATGTTATACCTTATATATTTGTGTCATTATAAACTCAAAAAAAAAAAATTGCAAATTTGCAGCTTTATGCTGTCACAAATATTGATAAATATAGTTTATTTCAGGTAAATTTGTGACTTTTTGTTGGAATATTACATAACCCGGAATGTTATATGTTCCGAGAAACACAAGAGGATAATTTCTTGGTTTTTTTTTTTTTTTTTTTTGTTTTGACCGTTTTTGTTTTGGACTATGACAACCAGAGAGCCGTTGAGCCGTTACCCTATTGTTAAATCAGTGATCAGCTGATGACACTGTGCTGCTCAAAGATACAACCCAACAAGGATCCCCAGATCCCAGAGGAGTCAAGGTGGAGGAGAAGAGGATGCAGAGTAGGAGTAAAGCACCATGAGGAGAACAGGCGGTACAAACCTTCAATATCACCTGTAACTATGGGGAATGTGCAATCTCTCCCCATAAGATGAAGAACTCACAGTGCTAACCAGCCTGCAGAGCAGCATCATGTGTCTCACTGAGACCTGTCAGTGAACAGGGAGGCTAATGTTGTTTATTAAGAAGAGATGGAGTTACCTGGAGCACATCAATGTTACTGAGCAGTGCTGCTCACAGGACATTGAGCTGTTTGTCTGTTAGCGCTTGGTTGTACTACATCCAGAGGAGTTCTCACAAGTCATCAGGATAACTCACTGTCGGCTGACACTACAGCTACCTGAGACCTCTGTCATGTCCCAGCTGAAAACATCACACCCACAAGCCTTCCTCCTCATCTCTGGTTTAGGAAGAGGCCTTGGACTTGCACATTTTTCATTTTTGTATAAACTATTTATTTATTTTCTGTTAATCTATTTTCATAATGTTTTTATGCTGTCAAACAGATAAATTTCCCCTTAAGGGACAAATAAAATATATTCTATTCTATGTTCTCTGTGCTGCTCAAACCACCCATTACTCTGATTGTAAAACTCATTACCATTCATTACTCTGGCTATAAAATAACCCAAAATGACACTGTCACTAACTCATTTGTAAACACTATATGTTGCAGTTCTTAAGCTGCTACTAATGTCATTTCTCCCCCACAAAAAAATAAAAAGTATCCTCTTTTCTCTCAGATCCCACATTTTGTGAAATTGTCAGAATAATTATAACTGAATACTCACCCACTCTGAGATAATCTCCCTTGAAACACTGTCTAGACTGGCATTTTCCTCCTACTTATCTATTTGATCCCATTCCATATTAAGTTTATTAAGGACCTTTTCTAACCTCTAATTAGCTGTAAAAAGATAGTCTGTCTGTGTTCCAAAGATGGCAAAGTTATATTCATTTGAGTGACAGTGAAGGAGCCAATCAGTGTCAAGTGCTTACATTCCATAATGAGGTTGCCAGTTAAGCCTTAAAAGATGTCAAATAGGTGCAAAACCACAAGTTTAAATCCCCCACCCTAAAATATCTTTCTGAGGGAGGCTTTTAGGAAGCTTCTGAGGCGTTACACATCCAAACAACATTTTATTGTCTATATGTCACATCACAGAACAAGGACCAAAACCCCAATAAACCATTCTCTGTCACCTTTAACAAATCAGTGGTTCAACAACTCATAGATCACCTTTCAGCAAAGTTATAATGGCCTCACTGACAGTCTCCTCTGATTCAGATCATATTTTACTCACAGATTTCACTTTATTTTTTACACAGACTACACAAAGGTCTGTAATAGTGGGGCACAGGCATTTGTGCTTGGCTCTGTTCTTTTCTTGATTTACATACATCGGTACATTGATCAGTCATTACAAACTGAGTTTCTATTCCTATGTAGGTGATAAATAGTCTCTATTAAAACTGGTGACTAGAATGCTACTTCTTGTTCCAAAGCAGATTAGAAATAAGCTTAGTGTTGTTTGAGCTGGGAAGATTCCATAAGACCTAGAATCTCAATGTTCCATTTCATCCGAAAATATATCAATGATTTTACAAAATATTGCAAAGATTAGTCTGGCTGATGATGGCATGTGTTACTGCAGTGTGACAAATGTACATTGATTTCTTCAAAGGTTAAATCTGACTTTAAAATTCTTCTTGTAAGTTACAAAATAGCAACAATCAGAACTAGCGCCTGTGATAAAATAAAAAAGAGGCCTCTTGTCCATTTCAGAAATAAAAGACCAAGGTGACAGGGCTTTCTTTTAAGGTGCTTTCAGATTGCATGCAGTAGTCGCACCACTATACACTGAACCCCAGTGGTTTTAATTGTTTCCCCAGCGCCAGAGCAGTTTGCTGCTGTCGCAGAGCAGTGGAGAAAGTGTTGCATTTCCACGCCTCTGCTATGCTACCACTTGTGACCAAGGAAAACTTGTTGTCCAAAACGAAGGAAACAGAGCTTTTTAACCAGTCTAAACTTACCAAGGTGTTCCCTAGACCTGAGAGTGTCATGCATCCATATCCTCCTCTACTGTCTCGCTGCCATCCTCCTTCTTAAAACAAGGAGAACACTCAAAGCTCTTTTCTGATGTTGAGACAGATACATGTCTACAGATACTGTAGCTGACACCACACACCAAAACATTGGTTGTAGACGTGACATGCACGTGACATGCAAAAACCCGGCCTTATTGGTGTCAGCAGCAGTCACAAGGCAACAACAACAGCAAGGAAAGCAGTATACTGCTGGGGATGTGAAAGCCATGTTACTCCAAACTTGGCCAGTCCTAAGTACCAAACCATGCTTATCCTATTCCTGTTCATATAAGGTCTCAGGTTTGGTTCAGGTTAGGGTCAGGTTTAGATAAAGGTTAGACAAGTGGTACCAACAAATGGGATCTCTAGGGTTTCCAGTAAAGTCTCCAGGAAATGAATGGAAGTCAATGAAATGTCCCCACAAAGCATGAAAACAAGCATATGTGTATGTGTGTGTGTTTGTGTGTTTTCTCATCTGTATCAGGTATGAAAGTACAGGGGGTTCATATTGATTCATACATCTGCAGGAGAGAAAAACACAACATTTTTGATATGATATAGAGTTCTCTAAGGGCATGGAATGTAAGAACGAGACAGAGAGAGGCAGTGCATAGTACATCATGGGAGTTCCCTTGCAGCCTACTACCCTGTAGTTTAACCTGAGAAAGGTCCAGGACCAACCTTAACCCTCCCTGACTATAAGGATTATCATAGCCTCCCATTCTGCTCTTAGGTACAAATGTTTTGTTTTTCGTTATAGAGAGTCCTTAGATACACACTACATCAGGCTGTGATACACATTGATTTGCCATAAGTGTGTGTGTATATATATATATATATATATATATCCTGTGGATCTGAATAATTTTTAAAATTTTCTCTCTCTCTCTCTCTCTCTCTCTCTCTCTCTCTATCTATCTATCTATCTATCTATCTATCTATCTCCATAGGAATCTCTTATACAGCCTTCCAGGAAAGACTACTCAGTTCTCCATCCTCAGGTTCTCTCTGGAAGTCATCCTGCACTGCAATGTTACCAGCAAAGTGATAAAACACTACCCTGCTGACAAGGAGGAGCTTTGCCACAGTGCCATGAACCACACTCTGTCTCTGATCCTCAGGGCCATCCGCTCAGCTGAGAGGTTGATGTGTTTTGGCTTGGACTTGTTTGAAAATTACCAAAATGACATGGTGTAATCAGGACTGACAGAGAGCCACTATTGAACAGCCAAAGGTGATTAAATTCAAATACATCTGAACTCTTAAAATAAAAATGACTCCCTGTCCAATCTCATCCAACCCCTCATCTTCTTCATACTGAAATCTTAGAAAAGTTCAGAGTTTTAATGGATTCAATACTAAAGATTGAAAAAAAAAAAAAAAAAAAAATTTGCGGATTGATGAATGTATTGAAAGACATTTGTTGTACGTAAGTTCTTAGTTATTGTACTTGTACTTGTCTTCACCAAACACTGAATCTTGCCTGAACAAACCAAACCCTACTTAAACCAAACCCTACCTAAACTAGATGGACAAAATACTACTTCATGGTAAAAAAAAATTAAATAAACAAATAACACCAATGTGTGATACAAAGGAAAATGTAAAACTATAAAAAATGTTGTCATTACATGTTTGGCCATGGAGACAAACAAAGTGTAAACGTGTTTTCTGTAAGGTCTTGAGCTTGTGATGAAATCTGTTTTCATATTTTTTATAACTGTGACTTTTCTGATTATCAAAAATTAGTAACTACAGACACTACAGAAATATGAGAAAATGTCACTATTAGTGCGAGAGCAAAGACTGAGCTTGATTAGTTTCTGTGTTTCATTTGGACTTGGATAATTGATGAAAAAAAAGAAACTTTATTTCCTCACTCTATTTTCCCTGACAGCTTGTATGTTGTTATGCAGAGGTGGGAGGGTAAATTTGATATAAAAGCAGCCAAATTAATGAGAACAAAACAAATACTGGAATTTTCTTTGGATGAGCAACACAGTTGTTCATACCTAAAAACTTTAAAATCGCAACACCTGCTTATCTGTTAGAGCCTGCTTTGAGCAAGACAGTGGACAGTAGAAAGTGAAATAGTTTGTTAGTAAATGTTTTAGTGTTTTATAGACGACTGTAATGACAGACAGAGCAGTTTCTTCATGACCTGCTTAACAAAGCCTGTGGCCAACACCCACAGTAAGTGGCAGTGTTGGCAGGTGGGAAGATGGTGGGGGAGCGTGTCCTCACGCTAGTGACTTGTACAAGTCCTCAGTGTCAGGTGAAAAGAAGCAGTTGGTGACTGCATGTCCTCAGTAGGAGGCCAAGGATACACAGTTTACACCTGCCACAAGCTGCAGGAGGGGTGGTGGTGGCTGTGACAGAGATCAACAACAAAACATTTGACACAATGGGAGAAAACAGAGTAGACATTATGGAGGAAAGTACATCATGTAGACAAAGGTACAATAACAACTTCTAACCAGATTCAGCCAGTTCTGCTACAGCCAACTGCTGCACAGCCACACTTCACAACAATCCTCCAGCGAGATGAGGTGAAAACACTTTACTATCCACTTTGTCATGCTGTCCCACTGTCTCAGTGTTTGGTATACAACATAAACTCTTCACATTTGAAGTGGCAACGGTCAGTGTTATCTCTCTACCTCCTCTTTCTCTTCACTCTTCTCGCATTGTGTGTTTAATCAGTGCAGTGATCTCTGTCACTGTGCTGCAGTTTGTTCTGCTGATGACCACAGATTCATAGCGTCTGTGCTGAATAGGAGGCTGACCAAAATATCATTTTTTTTCTTGTCACTGTTAATTAATGTCATGGCATGCAAAAACTATTTTAAAGATAATCAGAAAATGCTTTCATTATCTGAAAGACCAGTGCTTTCATTTTACATGGACACACTGTAATCAAGGATTCAGGGTTTTTTTTCTATTAGTAGTTAGGCATGATATTTGTGAAAAATTTGTGGAAAAACAAAGAATAACCCATTGTTTTATACTATGAAAGAAACAATTTCATACCGTAGCTTCTTTGGAATAGTGTGATAGACTTTTAAGTGAAGGGTGTAGGAGAGTGGGAAGGAGATTAGATTAATTTTTTGTATCTTATTATATCTTATTAAATATGAATTGCTTCATGCACTTAGAACTGGAATGTGGACATATACCAACAGCCTTTTGATTAGATGATGTGTTAACTGTTCTCACAGTTGCACTGATGCATTCAAATAGATTAAGTCCACATCTTAGAATATGGTGTTTTTTAATTCATTACACCTCAATTTGTAGTATTGATTCAATAACAGAACATCTTGTAAAGCAAAGTCATTTTTTGTGTTTAACTATTTAGTCTATAATATGCAGACATGCAATACCAGTGTTTTTTAAACATCTTTTACATAAAAAATATACATGTTCATTGCTTTAAATGATGTGCCTTATATCAGCTGAGGTAAGACACCTGCTTTAATTTACTGTATGAAATGGTCCAGCCACCTAAAGACCAAAAGCTGGAATTTCAGATGTTGAGTTGTTAGTGATGCACTGCTGGACATCAGTGTAGTCTGATCACTTCCTTACAAAATGTACTGCATACTGCATTAATAAGATGTTCTGTTAGACTAGTCTGCTACCTGATTAGTCAAATAAGTGTAAAGATCAAACAGTGACACATGGACCAAACAAAACAAAACAAAACCAAAAAACAGCTTTAGCTAGTAGTTCTAGTGGTTTTAAAATGAACACTCAAACCACCAATCAGACATTATTTCCAAGGTATGAACATGTTAAAGATTAGAAATCATTCCTGATTTAAGTCAAATGCTGAATTGTTAGTTGAACTATATTTTGTAAAACCGCTGCAAATATAACACAGTGTAAGTGGATAAGGTTTGTCACCAAGTGCTGCATTCTATCACTTATCAAATGAGCATGTATATCTGACAGTAACAACATTGCATCTATTTGCTCTAATAACATGCGACTCTTGATTTTGATGTACACTGTGATCTTAAACAGCTCTCAACTTCTTTTGGTTAAAAAGAAAGAAAGCTGTATCTTAAGTGTGTTCTTAGTTGGTGAATCAATCCTTTGCGGTAACTTTGAGATACATGTTCTCTGTTCTAAAATGACAATAGACAAGTTTTCTAATTTCTAAGAGGTGTTAGTGTTGTTAGTCACTGTTTAAGAAAGGCCACTGCTGGAACCCAGTCTTTATGTTAAATACACACTAAATCATCAATGTTTGTTTCTGGATGTTAGCTGTAGAATTACTGTTTGAACTAAGCCCTGATCTTAGTGCTGTGATAAACGCAGAGTAAAACATCTGGTTGTATTAATAAGTACCAGGTTCTTTCATTGATCCAGTTGAAATAAGGATAACTCAGTGTCAGGTTGGGGCTCTCTCTATAGTCATGTCTATCCATATAAACCCGTGTAGATGCTGCAGTGCTGAGTTATAATGTCCACTAGTGAATTTCTGTCCCTGTCCAATCATGTCTCTTTTCATCTGGTGTTTTGATCACTCTCTATCACCTTCTCCAAGTCACACTTCTATAGTACCAGTCTCAACGCTGATGATGGCATTATTATGGCAATCAACATTAAATTAATGATGATTAGTTAAAGTAAGTTAAGTTTAATAAGAGAAAAGCCGTCTACTGTCATTTCAAGAACAGTAAACTAACATGACAAATGTGTTAATCCTCAGTAGACAATACATCGTTGTGGAATCACCTCCATCTCCACCTAACTCACTGGTGGAAACATGTTTCACTTTTTGATTAAACAGCACTTTTTAATTAGAATTTAATTAGACAACACTGGGAACTGCTCTGTTGTGGAAATACTACAAATCTTTTTCTCTAGGATGTAAATTAATTCTGAGAATTCTTTTTCCAGGAACTGAACTGAACTGTTGCAAATATGTCTTTACAATGTTTGGAATTTGTTTGAAAACACATGGAAATTTTTCAGTGTAACTCAATTCACTGACAAACTCAACCTTGTTGTTATTAGCGGTTGAGGATTCTGTGTAGCATGAATAAGTTTATGCAGTTGACTTTTCTAACTGGTTCTGGTTTTCTTCAATCTTCTTGAATTTTTAATGCAATAAATAACATTTTAAACATCTACCTTCATTCCTGAAAGTGCTTGATGCAACTGGGAACACACACTTATTTAAATTATTTATTTTAGTTTTTACAACAAGGTCAAAATAGTTCTACAGTTCTAGCAGATAATAAATAACTTATTGTCATGAAATATCAACTGAGGTTAAGTTTAATGAAAACATTGTGTTTTTTTACTATTGCTTTTATAATCAAAGAAAATCACTCAAAATATACAGCTGGTAGGAGTGAAAATGAGGGAAAATATCAACCTCTGAGAGAACAGGAGACTCTTTCATCAATATTTACAACTAAACAAAGAATGAGAGTGTTTGTAGAAACATGTGACTGTGTGCAGTGGTTGAAAATGCTAAATTTAACTAGCGAAGTGCAGATATGTCGCCGTCGCCGTCGATGAGACTGTGAAGGCAGATATTATTAAGGACGGAGCAGAGAGGAATCAGTTGCCTTGACAACCAGCTGCTGGACATCCAGACTATCACAGCACACTGCATTTGTGATTAGTGCTGAAAAACACTGATAGGAATAGAAAATGAAATCAAATTGTGGATTTAGACAATCTGATGCTATTTATTTTTATTATTATTATTTTTATTATGCTGAATTGTCTTCTCCAGAATAATGTATATCATCCAATTACTAATGAATTAATTACTGTACTGTGGCACTGTACACAATGTCCTGCTTGCTTGTGAATTTCCTCCCATACATAATTGAATGCTTTTACATCGAACCATGGCTTATTTTACAAAGTATGAAAGATCTCTACAAATTATTATCAATTAATTATAAATATCTGATGTGTAATAGGGGAGTTTTCAACATTTCTTTTATTTTTCTTATCGAGCTTCAGTTTTTTCAGTCTAGCACGGGAGCATCAGTAGTTTAGTTCATTTTCATTTTCTTTTAAGATGTAAGAACTTTTATTTTTTATTGAGCTTGTCTTAATAGATATTCATGTGAGGAAGAGGTAGAGTGAAAGAAGACAGGGCATTAAATCTGATCTATTAAAGGGGTCCATGTTATGCAGTTTTCTACCAGCTACTTTTGGCATAATAAGAGAGAAACTCATCCTCCACAACCTCCTGCTGCTTCATGTTTAAATTGGTCTGGTCCAATCCAACCTCTTTTCTCTTCTTTGTTTCTGTAAAGATATAACCAAACTTTCTTTCTGCACAGGTTCTCTTGATCTAGTCGTCTTCTAAAAGCTCAGGTCTAACAAGCAGGAACTGGTAAGACACACAAATATGAGGCAGGCAGTCAGAAGTGTATGTGAAGCATGTGTATGTACATAGCTGTCCATAGACAAGTTTAAAATAAATACGGATTAAAGATAGGCTGAAATTATTTCATGGATATAGATATATTGCAGTAATAGAATGAAGTAAGATAAATAATAATATCATCTTATGGCAGCTATAGACCTGGAAGTGCCTCCTTTAGACCAGCTGCCGCTGCCCAAGTCATGGTTCTCTTACAGACTAAATTACATTGTCCTCCAGATTTTCTTCCATGTCTCTGATGTGTTCATCTGACCCTCTACCTTTACAAGTCTTCCACTTCCTGTTGCTGAGAAACACCCTCACAGCTTGATGCTGCCACCACCATGCTTTACCATGTTTGTCAGGATGATCAGATTTACACGTGTCATGTTCCTTCTATTTCTTAATGATGAGTTGACTCAACTCCAGAGGATGTTCAGTGACTTGGAAATGTTGTTGCTTCCGACCTGTGATTTATACTTTTCAATAACCTTTTGTCAGAGGTGTTCTTTTGTCTTCATGGTGTGATTAGAGCAGTTGCATCGGTGTTTTATACTACAATCACTGAGACAAATTCACTGCACTCAGTTGATTTTCAACTGGGTGGCTCTCTGCTGAATTAACAATTGAATGCAACCACTGATGTTTTTTTTTTTTTTTTTTTTAAATTGTTAAAAAGCCAAATTATATTGATCATGGTTTTATTTACGAAAACATTAAAAGTGGGTGAATGCTTTTTGTAGGTACTGTCTATCAAATAATGTAAGTTATATCATCAGTTCTTGGCTCATTTTTCTCATTCATTTCAGCATTTCTTCATTTATTCGGTTGAATCTACTAGTGTACGGGACATGAAATCTTTGTTAGTGCTGCCTTTAAATAGTGGATATGAAGTAGCTGCGTGCGACCCTGGACAAGGTTTCATCACCCCCGACCCTCCGCTCCTCCTCCTCCTCCTCCTTGTTTTTGTTCAGAGCATCACCGGGCACGTGCCGCATCCGGAGCACCGAGCGCGTTCACGTGTCAGCCACAGAGCGGGAGGGGGAGAGAGAGAGTAAAAGAAGTGGGGGTGGGGGGGAGACAGGGTGGAAAGATGATGGCGACCGAAGCAAAGGAGATAGGACACCATTCATGTCCCTGTCCCGACCCCGACAGCAGCCCCAGCACGCTGTCCTTCAATATAACGCGGAAAAGGCAGGATAGGCAGTGGAAGTTGCGGTTTGTTTACCTGCAGTGCTGTGAGTACCGACACTCCACCACGGTTACACTCACACGCCGGTACAGGCTTCACGGTCCCGGCCAGGACACACCGGGAATATAGTGAATACATACACACTTTACATAGACCTGTCACTCCATTGAGGTCACATACACACCTCCATCACATCATGTTTGGTATCTCAGGGATGGTGGACCGGCGTTAGCGCAGGCGAGGACTAATGTGATGCAGGAGATCAAAACTGCGCTCATAAAATCACAAATTCATAAATCATACTGATTCTGTGGTAAAGACACACGCCTTATCCTGCCGAACATGATACCCAGTGAATCAGTAGGACTCAAGGTTTCTTTCGGCATGTTCTTAAAGCACCTACTTCACATGCACGCTTAAGAAATCGTTCTCATTCATGCAGTATTCAGCAGGCTAAGTACCGGACGTTGGCCACACGTGCACGCGCACGCACACTTTGAAATGTTTGTTGAGCTGTTATGAAATGAAACGCAGTGGTAGCAGCCTCCTCATACTTATAGTACTACATCTCTGTATCCTCGTGGTTAGTGATGTCATGGTTTGTTGCTGTGCCTGTCTCAGTACCTGGTGACAGCTCTGTGAACGGTTTTGGCTAAAGGTGTTATTTCCTACAATTGTTGTTTTTGGAAAGTTTGTGAAAATTTGCCAAACAGCCCCAACAGCCAATTTTGGTGTTTGAGCAAAACTGATCACAAAATCTATCAAAGTAAGTTGACATCACTTAACCATATATTTAGTAAATTTTTACTAGAACCTGGGTTATACAGCTTCTGAATACCCTAAATATGGAGTGTGGAGCAGAGATAAGAGATGAATTATTCTTCTGAAAAAACATTAATTGTCCTGCTGTTATCACCTCAGCTTTGCTGGGCCTATGTGTGGACTGCATGACAGAGCCTCAGCTCACAGCCAGAGATAACTGGGATCATGTAGCTGGTTATCAACCGTCAGGCTTCCTGCTTTTGATTGTGTGCAGTCACATTATATATTATACTGAAGAAGGGTGTTTAGCTTTGACCCTGTCCCATGAATCAGACATGGAAATCACCTCAGATATGATCTGAAAACTGTGTGCGATAAAAGAAACCCAACAGACTGATAAGTTGTCTTTGTCTAAAGTGAAACTGCTGAAACTGAAATTGCTTGTTTTTTTTTTTTTTTTTTTTTTTTTTTTTTCTGTTTTTCATAAAATGCCATCTACCAGTGATTCCTACTGCAGCATTACACATTTAATGTGGCAAATCAAAGAAGTCAAGTTCAACATCTGATGGAGACTCATCCATGTTTTAGTTGGTGTTCTAACAGCTGTGGTATCAGCAGTGTTCAACAGACTTGGCTGCAAATCAGGACGAAACATAAACACATCAGGGAACAAATTTTCAGTAGTTCAGTGCGAGCATCAAAAATCTTGTCAACAGCAGTTTCAGTGTCTGACTCTGATTTTGTGCATCACCATCTGAATGCATGTAGGTCTCCATGGCTACAAATACCACAATGCACAGTTTGTGTTACTCTAAGAACATAGGGGATATATTACATCTGCATCACCACCAAATGAGGTGGCGATGCAGATGTAATATATTCCCTTGTCCGATAATCTCTGACACTAATAGATAATATCTTCTGAAAATTCAATTCGCTTTTAAACTTGTTGCTCCAAGGTTGTTAGGGCGTGATCATTGAATCAGTAACATCTTTTTTTTACCACTTAGGACTGACTTCACCACTCAGCACCTACCTGATAAATGCTTATCAGTTCATCTTCAAGCTCTAACCTCCTGTTGTGAAGGTCTGTTGTTCAGTTCTTACTAACAGCCAAGTATTTGTTCTTTGTGCACTGTGCAGCAGGGGTACAGCTAACAGTTGTTTGTGTTTCCTAAATAGCTGCAGTAATCAGAGCCAGAATCAGAATCTGGTGTAACAGCAGGTTGTAATGTGAATTGAGGAAGTTTGACTCAGGTAAAGCATGGCTCTGTGTGTACTTAAACAAAAGCTACTACTTCTAATGAGATAACGACAACAATAATAGTAATAATAGCCTAATTACAACAGATGGTATAGACAGTTATGTGTCGGTAGCAGGTTGGCATCAGTGGTCTTCCTGCAGTTCTGATGGTCTGTTGCAGTTTGTTCATGTCCTGTTTGGTGGCTGACTTGAACTAGACCATGATGGATGAACAGAGAACAGATTGGATGATGAATCAGCAGCTGTTGAGGCAGGTTGAACTTCCAGAGCTGATGTAGGAAGCACTTCATATTAGTTCAGTTGTTCAATTCAGTATGACCCCCTTTGTGATTCAAGTTTCTATGGTGAACACTGTGCTGTTGTGGGTGGTAAGGGGGTAGCGTTGGACCTATCCCCTGAAGTCCACTGTCATATCCGCAGTTTTCAGTGTGTTCAGCTCAAAGCTGATGACGTGTCAGGTGGAGTTAAACACTGCAGTCTGTCAAGATGCTGGTATATGAGTAATCAGTGACCAGGCTTTAAAAAGTCCAAATCAAAATACCTTAAATATGTAAAAAGGTCACTTTGTTCATGTCCCTGTCTCACTGTTATGATGCTGTCTCTGTGACACGAGTTATTGAGTCATTATATTACATGCTTCGGTAACTGTGAGAACACAGACAATATGAGAAAGATTATAATGACGTTTCTAATTACTGGAGCCATATGTCCCACAACCAGCTTCAGAGGGGCTGTAGGAAGAGCACAGAGGAGGATTGATAAGGGAGTGAAAAATGATTGGGCTGATGTCAAATGACAGCTTATTTCTAGTGATGATGGGAGGTTCGTCGAGCGCAAGTGATGGATTTGAATATGACAGAAAAGTGAGGCACCTCATCAATACAACTATCAACACGTGAAGACAGAGGGGCAATATGATGGTGCTTTCTGGCAACTAAGAGAAGGGTTTCACAGCTGCTGTACAGTATCTCTTTGTGTGTGTGTGTGTGTGTGTGTGTGTGTGTGTGTGTGTGAGAGAGAGAGAGAGAGAGAGAGAATTGTGTTGTTATAATTATTTGTAAATGGATGTAATTCAACCGTGAGCCATTGGTTTACGTTCAGATCACTTTGAACAAATCCACCTGTGTAAGGTCCTAAAATCCACATTGTCAGGACGAAAGCCTTCAAGTCTAAAGAAGTGTGTCTGTTGTCTGTGATGAGGCATAGAATAGAACAAAAAAAACAATTGTCATTATGGTGGATGGAGTCAATTCATATCAATTTATAGTTTCTTCTGTTGTTTTTTATAGTAACTTCTAGCTACTGTGCCTGATTGTTGTGTCCTGTCCTGAAACACTCCTACATTACCCTTTGGGATTAATAAAATATCTGTCTATCTGATGGATTTTCACAGTTCCCTTGAATGAGCAGAATAAATTACTTGCTACTTTCACATCCGTAGGTAACAGATTAAAAAGCCTACAGCTTCATGATATGGTTTACTCTTTCACTCTCATAGAGTGGAGTGGAGTTTGTGGCTGCAGTGGCTGTTTGTCCGGTGTTAGACACACCAAAAAAAGCCAAAAGACATCAGTATTTAGGAGCTAAAAGACATTTTGTGAGAAAGTACTGGTACTCCAAAAAAAATCTGGCCTGTTTAGCAGAGGCCAGCAGAAACATTTTGTTGCTGAGTCATAGTGGGAGAAAACTAATAATCATTCATCATGTGAGAAGGGGTGGGACAAAATATCGATATAGCATATCGTTGTCCTTCAGCATTCGATGCGAGAATCGATAAACCGAGGCCAAATATGGATATGTTTCAAATGTTTTATTTCAAATGAGACGCTCTATACAGAGCGCTACAGAATGTCTTATTTCATGCCAACATTACGACTCAGTGGTGTCGGACGGCAGTGTGGCTAGATGTCAACTGATATGGGTTTTTCCATGCCGATGTTTTAGACATCGGGGTCAGCCGATGGCCGATGTCTGCTGCCGATTGTTTTTGATGATATTTTTCTGACTGATACTTGAAAGTTTCCCTTCTACTTGCATGATAAAAATGGCACACTAATAACGGATACAAAAAAAAAAAATTTGAAGCCGACATCATTTATTGAAAACATATAACAAATACAACTCTAAAAATATAAATAGATAAACAAATAGACAAAAAAACGATAAAAATAATAGTAGTGCACGCAACAGCAATCAGCAACATTCGTTTCCATTTGGTTTGAAGAACATTTATATAACCAACAGAACTTTCTTCTCTTTACTCTACTTATTTTTATATAAAAATAAAGTCATTAAATAACCAACTAAGTGAATAACTCCCATAGCTCTCAAGTCTGTTGCAGATTCCGCACCTGGCCTTTCCTGGTGTTGACCGGCTGAAATACTTTGTTTTTTCAGAAGACTTACACGTAATTAGTAGCTATTTTTAGTAGTTCATTTATCTGCAATCCACCTAATAATCCCTTGTATATTGAAGCAGTTCCTCTAATATCTTTTTGAAAACAAGCATGGTGGTATGATGAGTAGAAGGCTTAGGGTACTGGTGCATAAGTATCAACCACCTTTAACATGTTTTTGTTAAAAGAGATTGCTTACAGACCAAATGTACACAATCTAGTAATCGCAAAAATAATAACTTTGTTGTGTTCAGCAGCTTTGTATAAAAGGACAATGATTAGTGACATGATAAGCGGGTTTAATGAGGAAACTAACTGCGCAAATTTGTGCACTCTTTATCAAGATATCTGATTGTTTATTAGAATCTTTGTAATCAATTGCAAACATGTTGCACTGAGAAAACATTGCCAGCATCGACTAAACCAGGTGTGGGCAAACTATTCCACAAAGGGCTGTGTGGCTGCAGGTTTTAATTCCAACCAACCAAGCAGCAGCACCAGACTTGACTCGTTTCATTAACTGAGCTCAGTCTTCACACAGTTGATTGGTCAAACTGTGTGATCTTGACTGGTTGGAACAAAAACCTGCAGCCGCACGGCCCAGCCTACCCCCTGACCGTGCTTCTGAACAGTCTGGGCAGCTCTGACTCCGTCCACTTTGCTGTGTGTGAGTGAGGCGAAGTAACGTAGCCCTCACTCACGCTGCAGTGTTTGTGAGACCTACTACCTGCACCGCCACACTAACAGTGAAATTCTCAGAAAAATGAAACGGAACTAAGGTCGGGGGTGATGGCTTTCATAGACTACTCATTTGTAATGTTACCTATAAGCTACAGGTGGTTGGAATGGGTGATGCAAGACTTAATAGTTTTGAGAAAAAGCAAATAAATGCTTAGGACTTTGAAAGATCACATTTTAAGCCTTGAGTTAAGCCTTAAGTTTTGTTCCCACTAGCTGTGTTCTGGCGCATAACATACGTCACGACAAAGCAGTAGCGATTGGTTGAAGCACAATGTATCCGCCCACCATGTAATAAATGAATGCCAGTGGATATGTTTTAGATGCTTTGCACAGAGTGAAATGATGTGAAAGCATCTGATGCATCAGGCTAGAATTGAGGGCCTGTTTTTTGGAAAAAATCAGTGTTACATCACAGTCACTGGGAGAGTTGTCGTGCCAATGTCAACCTGGCTGAAAAGGCACAAAAGGGGCGGGATTTGAAGCACGACATTAGCCTGATTGGATAATGATATACAGAGGCAGATCAAATGGTCTCCACATATAACTACTGATGCAGTCGTAGATAGAAGAAAATCCATCCATCTCCCCGTTTAGCAGTGCATCGCTCATATCGCTCCTATGAACGAACCGCCGTTGATAGAATAGATAGAAAATGAAGCATCTGACGGATCTGAGTGGTTTATTCTGAGTTTGGAGTTGGTGCCAAATAATTCAGTTATTGTAATCTGATGGAACTGACAATTTCTAAACACAACAATGTTGAGATGGTAATTTTCGGCAACTTTAATTTGAATCAGTTCATTTAATAGATTTGGTCCAAACCAACATTCTATGACATTTAATCAATGGCAGACACTTTTATCCAAAGTGACTTACAAGTGAAACTGACATATGAACATGGTGGTGCAGCTGCAGCTCGAGCGTCAAGCTGCAGTTAGTTAAGCCTGTTTGGGAGTAGAATCCAACCCCTCTCAAACCCAAAGCAAGAATCATACCCCTAGACTAATGAACCACCATCACACCAACACAATCACTGCTTCCAGCGACTCTGGACCTTTTGACCATAGCCTTTTTTGATGTCCTGGGTCCTGTATCATGGATGCTCAACTGAAGAAATCTCAGTCACAGCTGTGCTGTAATGAGCAGACCTTCTGTGCGTGATCTTTATTATAGTGACATTTTAGATCCAGTAGAAACTCTACAGACTGAAGTAGCATTGGACCATTTCAAAGAAACCTTTAATTCAGCAGTTAACAAAAGAGCGGCATTTAAAACAGGTCTGCTCTTCGGTTCACCACTGAGCCATCGTTTTCACTGCAGTTAAAGAATCCTACCTCTCCCTCTGGCTTTCTTGTAACTAATGGCTAGATTCACAATAACAAAATAATTCCTAACTAACATTTTTTTTTCCCTTTACTTTTCTTTACAAATCCCATAGGTGATTCCAGTGTTAGTATAATTATTTCTCAGGGGAACATGGCTTCCAAAATCTGTTAGAGAACATTACAAAACACACAAATGTGTTGCAGTCATAAAAGACCTACTGTTGATAATTAATGGTACAGAGAGCAGTGTGCAGTTCGGATGATATAATTTCAGTGGAGTTATAATGATGAGCTTCTGGGGTTGTGAACAGATGGTCACGACCTGTTTTATCTTTTACTTTTTCATATGTCTGTTCATTGGTATCTGGTAGTAATGTGACTGTATGCAGAATTGATTGTCAGGTAGTTTTAGAACGTTGGCTTTAAGTCTCTTAGCAAATAGTGGTGATCGTACACAATTTTTCCTCTGCGTTCAAACGGAGAATGCAGATGGAGCAGTAGAAGGGGACCAGTTCCAATGGGAGCTCAGCTGGTAGTGTCAGTGATGGTTATATTATTATTCTGTAATCCTGCCTTAATCTGATTATGTGAACTGTCCCACTGTGAGGGTTTCGTACTCTTCCAAACTGCAATGCCACTTTTGGCCATGTGAGGTCCTCAGCATTTCTGTAGAATCATTTGTTGCTTGTTAAGTTCACCTGTAAAGTAATTAGTGAATCATAATGTCCGCCTGTGTTTTATTTACCTGCCTATATTAGCTTCCTGATTTCTTTTGCTCTTGTTCAGTCTTGACTTGAAGCTCTTGGACCTCTGTGTTGTGCTGTCACGGTTTGTGCCCCTTTTGTACTTGTCTTGAGTTCTCTAGCTTATTATTTTGCCGAACTTTAGAGTCTTGGACTACATTTTTGATTTGTTTTTTTTTTTTTTTTTTTGGACCTGATGGACATTCTGGAGTTTGAGTATTGTGTGGATCATCATTGTGTGTTTTGCTGGTGGAATGGATCAGGGGAATGGATTTTATTGCATGATTTCAACATCAAGCTTCTCTAATTAGTTTAAAGAGAAGACTTTGTATCATGCATGTTTACTTATGGATGATGATGATTGAGTTGGGAGTTGACCAGGGATGTGAGAACCAAGCCTTAAGAATTACTGGAGACTCTGCACCATCTCTGTGATATTGTGTCTGATGTTCCAGTCGGCAAGCAAATAGTTATAGTTGTAGATTGTTCTGAAGTGCCCAGAATGCAACTTGACTTTTTTCCTGTCTAGCTATTTATGATCTGAAGTTTATTTCACTTCTGTGATTTTCATTTTCAAAGTCTTTGATTAATCTTACAAAACTCTGTTTGTCTTCCCAGATTTTTTGACCATTGCGACAATATTAGGAACTGGAATCTTAGGTGAGTATTTTTGTTATTATTATTCGACTTGATTGCAGAAATCCACGGGAGGCAAAAAGGAAATGATAAAAACAGTCAAGTCAAAATGCAAACCTCTTTTTTGCCACATTTCATTTTCCACTTGTCCCATTATTGATATACCAGTTAATTTGCATGTTGGTCAACTTGAAGATAAAAATACAAAGTGGAAAATAAAATGGAAACTGGCATCAGATGTTATTACCTTTTGCCTTTTTTATTTTGACATATATTATGCATCAGGAAAGGCGAGTCATGTTTGGAGTTTGGGTTTTCTTTTCTCAGTGACCTTTTCCGTTTTAAATATGGCAACAGTATACCAGGATGATGATGAAAATGAAATGGCAAAAAGAGGTTTGCATTTTCATCTTACTATTTTCATTATTACTATATTGACCTGAATATTAGACTGTATTTTTTCTCTAGAAAAAAGTCTGGATAAGTCAGGTCGTCTTATATTCCGGGCCCAGAAATGGAGACCAGCAGCCAGGGAGCGATTATTTTGATATTTTTTTACAATTTTATTTAAAGTTTGTTTAGGGATAACAGGGGACAGCAAGAAGGGTCAGATGTCCTGTGATGTGTAACTCCTTTTTTCGACCTTTTTTCTATACAAACCTTAAAAAGCAATTGCATTAAAATGTTTATGCAGACTGTTCAGCAAATAACAGCAATGTGTACTTTAGTAAATAAAACATGTCCATAGTCATTCACGTCAACAATGTGAGTAAAATGTCGCCACTCTGACTGCGATGCTAACTAGCTGTGGTAGCTAACCCTTTGCTGCAAGCCGCAAAATCATGACGTTGATGTAAACATCCAGGTCACAGGATGGGCAAGATGGCGGTGTTGTAATATGTCCAAATTGTGCCTTTTACTGGCTAGTTGATATGTGTAGTATATGTAGTAGCTACTACTGTAAGTAGTAGTCAAGTACTAAGGATTCGGATGCAGCCTAGCTTCCCTATGTGTGTTCTCTCCTCCAATCCTGTCTCTATCATTAAAGGCAAACTTCCCCAACAAATAATAATAATAATAATAAAAAAAAAAGATGATGAATGCTTGCTACTACAGGTCATGTGCTCGCTCACTAATTTTTCCAAAAATGGCTCTTGAAAAAGTCGGGTCGTCTTACAATACACATGTCCCTTGATACTGAGTTGATGAGACTAGTTGGGTGTGGGGAGCAGATATTTGCTCACTCTTAATAAACAGAGTTCTAATTTGCACTATATATATATATATATATATATATAATGTCAGTCTAAGATCAGCAACACCACCACTACGTCCTGAAAGTTTAACTGAACTAATATGATGAAAAAAACTTTTTGAGCGCTATATCTGTTCCTTTGTCTAATGTCAGTTCATTTGGAACATAATTAAAGCTCTGTCCATCTCTTGACTTTCATCGCAGAGCAAATTTAACTGTGGTTTATGAAGTGTAGTTAACACCAGAGAGATTTTTGTAGAGGTGGAAATTACATGGGACATTACATTTAACTGCTTTGTTTTCAGGAGGGTCTTCATGTAGTTTCACAAAGGTGGAGCCTTTCCAAGTTATAATACTTGTTCAATCACTTAAATCTCATATTGAAATCAGCACTATCCATTAAATTTTATGGAAGGTTCGAGCCAGAGTGGGAAGGAGTGTCTGTGAGGTAGAATGATGAGCCGAGGCAGTGATCGGCAGGTGGAAGGCAGGTGGATATGCTGAAAACATGTCAGACATTGTCAAATCACTTTCAGATACACTTCTATTATATCACTTTCTAGGTCTTCCAGTAACGATAGCTCATGCTGGACTGGTGCCTTTCCTCGTCTCCTTTCTTGTGGGATTTTTTGTCCAGGTAAGTACATGGCCTTGACTCTTAAAACTGGCCTGTTCTGTTAAAACAAACTAAAAGTGGCTATGTCTAAGTTTTGCTTTTGCTGAATAGCCACCTGCTGTGGGAATGTCTGGAAAACAGAGAGTCACAAAAAAGACTGCATGTGACTGAGTACAAATGCTCGATAAGACGTAAAGGAACGATTGGTGATTGGTATTGTCCGTCAGATTCATGGATGTTCATGTCTAATTTCTTCTGTTTGGTGTAAAAGCACATTCTGTGTTTCTGGAGAATGGAACGTTAAGGGGAGATTATGTCTGAGAAAGTAATGATGGACCAATAAAGTTACACTGCCATTTATCCATGTGTCTGCCTGGTGTAACTGCATATGTTTCACATCAAGCTCATTATGTAATTGTGTCTGTAGCAGAGACAAAGGTCCATGTTCTCTAGTAAGGATGCACTGACTTTTTACGTGATCAGCCACGACTGGTGATCGGGCAGTCAGTCTAAAATATGCCAGTTTTATGCCGGTCAAATGCACTAGTGCGCTGCATGATCAGTATCATGCAGCGTCAGCAGCACACATGCAGGCTCATGTAGAACTGGTGCAGATTAACCTACATGTCAGCAGAATGGAAATTCGGCGTGTCTAACAGTTCGGTAAATTTGAAAGATATTCACTATTTTGAAAGTGCAGTTCCCATGAGAATATTTAATAACTGTACTACTATACACTGTAAGCGTCGCTAGGTTCACCATATTTCAAGTTTTAGTTGAATATGAAAAGAAGAAAATGGAGGGTCTATAACACTGCACCATTCAACAAATACCTCAAATAAATAAATAAAAATAGTATTGGTTTGCCAAATATGAAAGGGTTTCATAGCATCATATCTGATTTATGAGTGAAAATTGTTTTTGTACTTTTAGTTGAATACCATGCCTGACACCACAAAACCTGTTTGTTTACAACCTTTGTTTGAGATGTTCAAGTTTTGTATTATTGAAAATCTGGTTATATTTCTATGAAAATCAGAGAAAAGATAATAGGAAAATAAATCTGTAAAATAATAATTTCATATAGATCTATAAAACACATCAATATATAATATTTTCTATATTTATAAATTATTATAAATCGTGTGTGCACGAAAGTAGGTAGTAAAATGAAATCGAAATTGGCTCAGAAAATTGTAATCGGTGCATCTCTATTCTCTTGGGGTAATCTACCTGAGGAGACACCCACCCCAGTGGCAGTCACAAGAATTTTTCATTACAAACCAGACTGGGATCTGGTAACTGATTGAATATTAACACACTGATATATAGGGTTTCTATTTCCTGTTCTACAGGCCCTGCTTATATACCTGTTTGTGGAACTTCTTCAGAAATGTCAGGTGGTACAGCTGGAAGCACTGAAGGTAAGAAGCTGAACTAACTCTGTACCTGCATTTTATATGTTGTGGCCAATGTTGTAGCATTGAGAGGAGACAGCCAGCTTCACTGGGTGTGTTTACATGCACATTTTCTTCCTCAGTTGCACTGAAATCAATTGGATCGAAGAGCCGCTTACATGGCAACAATTAAAATGATGCATGTTCCATCCATGTTTACGTGGCCCAACGCAATTAAGCAGAGTCCTCACACGTCACTTCAAACATGTTTGAATAACTCGTGTTTGCATTTCACCTCCAGAACAATAGGGAGCGATATGTTTCTTTCTGCTAGGCACCGCCATGCTGTTGACTTCTTTATGGACACTCACGAACGTCATTACACACTACCCCCACGTACGGCACACATGCGCATTAAAAAGACATGTGCTCTAAGGATCCAACATGTTTACATGTGTATATTTTTCACATCGATCAGATCATCAAAAGGTGAACACCACCTCTCAATCCACATTCACATTTAAATCGATCGAGCCAATCCGATGGGATGTTTAGTGTTTTGAATCCGATTCAGCCTATAATCAGATTAAAGCGGTGCATGTAAACACACTCACTGACAGGAGCAGAAACTACTGGCATAAATTCAGGAGCACAGCAGCAACAACACAGTGTTGATACTCCCACTCATTATGTTCTGAGGATGGTTGTGCAAACCAAAAATGCCAGTAGCGTTAGTGCACAGAAGCACAAAAAGTACCACAGGATAATTTAACATACATATCAGCCATATATGTCAATGACATGCTAATCATCATTTTTGTGTCAAACAAATGAAAATACAGTTTGGTCTAGAGGTATTTATTTTCATATGTGTTTGTTTTCAGTTTTGATAATTTAGGTTCTGTACATCACCACAGTGGATTTCAAACAAAACAACTGAGATGCAGTTCAAGTGTAGACTTTTGGCTTTAATTCAGTGGGTTGAACAAAAATATTGTATGAAAAATGTCAAAAACTACAGTCATTCTTATACACAGTCTACTCATTTCAGCTGGCCAAATGTATTGGACAAATGAATATAAGTGTAAATAAAATGCTCATTAGCTGCAATGGCAGCCTGAAGTCTTGAACCCATGGACATCACCAAACGCTGGTTTTCCACCTTTTGTTTCCTACTCTTGGGTTTCCTGCTGTTTGTTTGTAGGTCGTTCTGTCTGATGTTTAGTCTTTAATAAACTCTTGGGTTTCTTTTGCTGTATGTTTTGGGTCAATGTCCCCCTGTATTGTGAAGCACCGTCCAATCAACTTGGCTGAATTTGAGCAGACAGTACATCTGTGTACACCTCAGAACTCATTTGGCTGCTTCTATCCTGTCACATCATCAATAAACACTAGTGTCCCAGTACCACTGGTCCAAGCCATCGCGCTGCCTCCACCGTGTTTTAGTGATGACGTAGAATACTTCAGATCATGAGCTATGTTCTCCACACTTTTCTTGCCATTACTCTGGTAGTGGTTGATCATCTGTTCTAGATCTGTGCTGGCTTTTTTAGATTTTTTTTTTTTTTTTTTAAGTAAAGTCCAACTTCTTCCAAATTCTTATGGCGTATTTGCTTTCATGAAGTCTTTCTTTATGGTATCTATCATCCACCACTGCTGTCTTCTGTGGAGGTCCAGGCCTTTTTGCATTGCTGAGTTCAGTGTATTTTTTTTTTCTCACATTGTACCAAGCTGTATATTTTGCCACTAATATTTTTGTTTTTTCTGTTTTAGCAACTTGAGTCATCTGACAGCTCCTTTGATCGCATATTGTGGATTCACAACAAAAGAAAATTTTCCAAATGCAAACACCACACCTGGAATCAACTCCAGACTTTTAATCTGATTAATTGATGATGAACTAAGGAACTGGCCATGAAATAGTTTTTAAGTCAGTTGTCCAATTACTTTTGGTCCCTTTTAAAAGATGGCTGTACATATTAAAGAGCTGGAATTCCTAAACCTTTCCTCCAGTTTGGATGTGGGTACCCTCAAATTAAAGCTGACAGTCTGCACTTTATGTCCACATTCATTATATAACTGTAATTTTAATATGTTGCATCAGTATGTGGTCCTAACTGTAATTTTAGACAGATGATATGGAGAACAGGCTTTAATCCATATGTTTAATCTTCTGTGTTAAACCTAGACAGATGTTGCTGAGTGTATTGTGATGGATCATGTGAACGTGGAGGATCCAGCTGTCACTGAAGATGAGGATGAAGATGAGGGTGAAAATGCAGAAGCAGGTAGAAATATTTTTATCTTCATGTTTGACAGGGGCGGGTACACACTAAAGGCACTGGCTCTTCCTTTGACCCCTAGTGCAAGTTCAACTCGAGAGACAGAGTTACAGCAGCAAATTAATCTCATAACAAGAAATAGGTTGTCCTGTTACCATTCTGAACTAAAAATTTAGGAACTTTTCCTCATGGATTACACAGATAACTCTGAAGGATGGCTCTGATAAAGAAGACTGCAGTGCAAACAAGATGTGTTCATCTTATTTTACCTCTCACCAGCTATAAAACTGCATTTTCTCAGTCTTCTGATCCACTGCTCATGGCTGCTTGAACATCCTGTCACTCTGCATTTACACTGGAACCTATCTGACAACTGTAACCAACAATACATTACTGCACTCACACACTAGCACCAAAGGCATGTGCCTCAGTTCTCAAACATGGTACAGTCACAGCATTTGCTTTTAAGAGAAAATATTTTAAGATTCATTAAGTCATTGACCAAATTGCATCACAAACTGATGAGCCAGGTCTTAAGAAGTTTAACAGCAAATGGTGTTGATACACATACAAAAGTCATTGGGCTTTATTCATCCATCCATTGTCAGCCTCTCACAGTGGCTGCAGGTCAGAAAAATAGTCCAGTTGTCCCTCTGTCCAGGTGCCTCAGATGTTCCCAGGCCAGATGAGATGTATCATTTCTCCTATGTGTTGCGAGTCTACCCTGAGGTCTTCTACCATGGCCCAGAGCTGTCTGTATCAGATGTCAAAAACATCTCCACTGGCTGCTTTTGGCGTGAAGGAAGCTCTACTTTGAGCCTCTCACCATCTCTGACCTCAGCCCATACACCAAGACTCATTTTGGCAATGAAGAAGATGGGACTGATAAATTGACAGCTTTGCTTTGCAGCTCAGATCCTTCTTTACCACAGTGATTCTTTACTGCTTACAATGCATCAATCCATCTGTCAGCCTTCTGTTTCATCCTGCTCTCACTGTGAACAGGGTACTGACTAAAATAAACTTTAAAACTAAAATAAATGTTAGTTTACCTAACCCTCCTTACATCAGGGTAAACAAAAATGTCATATCTACATCAAACTGTCTCTTCATCACAGAGACCTCTATATAGTTACCAGTGGAGTAAGACTGATGGAAACTCAACCTCTGCTTCACTACTTTCCACTGTGTATTGTTGAAGTCTTGCTCAGCCTTTTGTCTCCTCCTCCTTTAGCCTGCTAACATCTATCTGTCTGACTTTTCTTGGTGTTCCACTCAGCATTTGTTGTGGTCACCGTCCTTTTTGTTCGTGTTATGTTTCACGGTTGCTGTCAAACTTTGAAGTGACTCGCATCTTCTCACAGCTTTGGAGTGAGTCATTGGTTTGTTTATTTCTTGACACACACATATGATAGTATCTGTATGGTTGTACCCAGCTATATGAAAAGTAGGATTCAGTGGGCAAAATGAAAATACCGTATTGACCCGAATGTAAGACGACCCTGAATATACGACAACCCCTCTTTTTCAAAACCCATTTTTGGAAAAATTAGTGACCTACAGTAGCAAGCATGAATCATCTAGGAGTGGATTTATTTTGTTTTGTTTTGATCATTATTTGTTGAGGATTTTTGCCTTTAATGATAGAGACAGTATAGAGACAGGAATGGAGGAGAGAACACACATAGGGAAACTATAGTCTAGATTTGGATTTGAACTCACGCACAGCTGCACGGCATATATACACCGCTACGCTGGCGGTCCCTAGGAGCGGTAACATGCGTGCTAGCGTTAGCATTAGCTGTAGTCGTAATGCAAAGACAGTTATCACCAGTCCAATTTTAAAACTATGACAGAGCGCCACAGTCTGGTCAATGTGAGAGAAACACCGTCTCTGCTGTTTGTTAACTTGCTCAACGGTTGAGTCACTGTTTTAGTGAGTCTCAGTGTCGCGGTCACATCTCTACAGGTCTCTGGTGTGTGAGAAAGAAGGTCTGACTCATTGAGAAGATGTTAGACGCCACCTGTTGGTTTACACCCCCGGGTCTCTGGACCTGGAATATATATGACGACCTGACTTATTCAAACTTTTTTTCTAGAGAAAAAATACAGTCTGATATTCAGGCCAATACGGTAATAGGGGAATTGAGACATTATTTTTAAAGCTTCATTTTGTAACCATTTACATTTAAGGTATTTTTGTTAATTAAAGTTCACGTTTCATTATTGTCTGCGTAGGTGCATAAATCATTTGACAGTCATGAGCCTCAGCGTTCATGTGTTTGTGTGCCTTTTTCAGATACAGGGCTACTGCAGCAGGACGCACTCGCTCTGCAGAACCAGGAGGAGGGCCTGCAGCCCAACCTTCATCTGCTGGGCCACCTCTTCCTCTCACGGCCCATGAGCCACGCCTTCAACTGCATCCTCCTCTTCCAGTTGTAAGTTATCACGGTTAAGATATCAGTGCAACAACATTTACAATCATACATTAAACAACACTTAATGTAGGTCATCATCCTCAGAAATGTTTCTCCAGTTCACATGTGCCTTTGCCTTTATAAATAGAATTATCCGCTCAGAATGTTTTAAACCCTTTTCAACCATTATACTATTGAAATATCTCCCCTTGCCACCAAATATCAAAATCCAGATTTTTTAACTTTAAAGTCATCAGGTGATCAGATGAACAATCAAATGAAAGTCAACAACTGTCTTTTTTAATTATGGAGGGTCCGGTGACTAATACACTGTTTGGATAGTAACAGTTACACAAAAGCATTTAAACCACAGAGTCTGAGACTGAACATTTTTCTAGAAAGTGTATTTCTTTCTCATTGTCAGGATTTCTTTTTTTATTTAAGAAAAGATAAATGAACTGCAATGTTTTTCATACAAGAGAAAAACACCCTGGACAAATCAAACCACAGCTTGGTAAACACGCATGTAAACTCTGGCCTGAGTTAAATAATGATACATGCTGCCCCCAAGTGGCCATAAAATCAATTAATACTGTAATGCAGGTTACAAGTGAAAAGCATCCTATAGTGATCAGTGCCTTGTGTCATTTTGTCTGCTCTACATGAATGTCTCCTCAACATGTTTCACAGAGGACTGTAGATACTTTCATACTTGTTACTTTGTTACTGTATTGCAAGTTCAAAGTAGGATATTTTTGACATGCACAATATTCTGATATTTGATTACATCAAAGAATTACATCAATGCCTCAATGTTTTTTTAACAACATGTGGAAAAACTAGTTAAAATACTGACCCTCTGCCATTATATCATAAGGTATACTTTGACTGCCACGTTGTTACTGGAACATGCTACTATATCCCAGCAGGTTTAATATAACAGTGTTAGCAGTGAGGAGAATCCTGCTAAGTCATTTCAGCGTCAGTGTTGTGGACCAGCACGACTCTGAAACGAGCAAAGGCAGCAGACTCAAGTAAAAACTGTCCTTGAGGTTCAGACTTTATATCACTGGCTACTGCTGCACAGTGTTGAGATACTGACAGTTATAAGCTGGAGCCAAATGCAGATAAAATATGATCAGTCCTGCGGTGTCTGCAGTCCAGTCTCTTTTCCAGTTTCTTTTTAAGGTGATCGACATGTTTTCTGGTTTTCCTTTTCTCTGCTTTTATTTAAATATGAAGTTTTTCTGAATCAAGAGAGACCACTGTGAAGGGCTCATGGAGAAACAGCATTATTTCGCTCTGCAATCACTTCTGACAGAGTGATAATTGTACACTATTTCTTAATTATAAATTCACTGTGGTATAAAACAGACATTGATTTATTTTTCTAATAGAAAACTGCTGCATTTTGTTTCTATTTTTCTGCTCTCTCTTGTGCCACTCAGCAAAAGTAATGGGGTGGAAAAGTCAGTGTATAGACTCATTGCTTATTTGATGCATCAAAACAAAAACACAACTTCAGTTAGGGTTGGGCATAGTGATTAGATGTTAAATCTGCAGTCATTCACCACCAGTGTAGCATAACAGTACTGATTTGTATTGTGTACATGTACAATACAAGACCACATGGACAGGATTGTGTGTTTTTTGATACGGGAGGGGACACGGAGGCCTTATGTTCACCGGTGGAAGGTCTTGTTATCAGTGTGTGACCAGCTCTGTAACACCTAGCCGATCAATAGTTCCCTCATTGTGTTCAAGGAGGCTTAGTGGTCGATCAATGCCATGGCTTGGCTGCACACACGCACGCACACACACAAAACCCAACCTGCATCTTTTCCCCTTGGTGGCCCTTGGTCTTTATGTGCTGTCCCACGGAGGTGTTGTGTAACATACATGATGATACACATACAGTATACAGCACAGATACATACAAACACTGTCATTACATAGACAACATGTGAACACATACACACTAACTTTTGAATTGTGTGTGTAATAAGTAAGTCAC
The DNA here is from genome assembly GCA_016801845.1 of Polydactylus sextarius. Taxonomy (NCBI): domain Eukaryota; kingdom Metazoa; phylum Chordata; class Actinopteri; family Polynemidae; genus Polydactylus; species Polydactylus sextarius. The sequence goes on from CM028910.1 coordinate 1,146,027, forward strand.
AGTGACAGTGCATCTTAAATGGGTTACATACAAAGCAAAACGTAGTTTAATTGTATAAACACCACAGGGGTTAGTACTGTTGCCTCACAGCAAGAGGGTCCTGGGTTCGACTCCCGGGTTGGTGCAGAGTCTTTCTGTGTGGAGTTTGCATGTTCTCCCCATGTCTGCGTGGGTTTCCTCTGGGAGCTCCGGTTTCCTCCCACCACCACCAAAAACATACAACATTGGTGACAGGTGAATTGAACATACTACATTGCCCTTAGGTGTGGATGTGAGTGTGAATAGTTGTTCATCTACAAGTGTTGTTCATCTATATGTGGCCCTGCGAGCATCCAGGGTGTACCCTGCTTTCGCCCGTAGGCAGCTGGGATAGGCCTCAGTCCCCCCCCGAACTCGAGCACGGGATAAAGGGGTAGAAGATGAATGGATGGAATAGGATAAACAAACAATGAATATACACATGATGAAAGATATCAGTCTGTGTATACACCCTCATCACTTTATTAGGTACCCCACAGTGATACTGGATAGTGCAAACAGCAGGTTGTCAATGGAGGTAAACAAAGAGCAGATGAATAAGTAGATATTGTTTATTGATCCCACTAGGAAAATTAGTATTAACTGTATATTGTCATTTTTTTCGTTTAAGTTTCATTATATGTTATTTTACTAGTCTACATCTACATCTGTCCATATTTACTCTGTGTGCTCATGTTTTGCTCATGGGGATCAAAACAGAATATCCTCACTTATCTTATTTATCTTTAATGAAAGAAATCTTCCCTTCACATCTCAAGGTTGAATCATCTAACTGTAGATTTGACATAACTGCTTATCTGTTCTTTGGCATTAAAAAAAAAAAAAAACAACAGAAACATGGCTTCGGCTGTTGTAGATGAGCGAACCGTCCTTGTTGGAATTTTCTTTTTAAGATTTATAAGAAAAGAGATTTGAAAGCATGGGTTGTAATTCAGCTCTCCAAGATAACACTTCAGAGCTGTGTGGAGAAACTACTAATGCATTTGGACTCTCAACAACCAACCCTTGAGAGATTATTGAAGCTAAAACTTATGAGGAGTGGAACAGATGTTGAGCCACAAAAGCTGCATTATCATTCTCTTTGGGTTGAAGCGGACAGTAAAAACTCAAATTTCCTCCTCATGAAGGTGCGTCATTCTGAAAACATATTTCTTGCTTGAGTGTGGGTTGATGCAAGTTCATATGAAATGTACACCTGAAATACTTGCTGTAAGTAGCCCCTAAAGGCGAGTTTAGTTCTGTGCAAAGATAGAAGAAGTTGTGGAGGATCACAGAACTTGTAAATGCTGCAAACAAGACTATTGACTACAAGACTATTGACTATTTATGGCCACAAGCAGCGTGGTGAGGCAACACCCTCGTGTTTGATGCAAAGTACTGCAGGACTTTATTAGCAAGAACAAGGACAGTTCATAATGTCCCAACATTGTCATTCTCTTGATTAATTCTCATTCTCTTCTCTGGTCTTGTCTGTCTCCAGCATTTCTATTGGAATTAGCTATGTCTTAGCCGGCAGTGAGGCCTTTGCTGCTCTTCTTAATGTCAGGTAAGTCTTCCACATCTGTAGCCACTGAGTCTCAAAATGTCAGAGTGGCCTCTGTTAAGATAGTCCACCAATCAGATGCATCTCTGTTATGTGATAATACAGAGACACCTCCACTGAGGTAGCCACCAACACTTTAATGCAAAAACTGTTAAATTTAGTTCATAACTGTTAAATTACATCTCAAGGCACTTTTACTACTGAGTTTACTGGTGTGGCCATCACACATCACATCATATTTCTAATAGATTATATTTCACTGAAATTTATTCTTAATAATTTATGACCCATTCATTATGAATTTATTCACACAAATGATTTCAAGTATGAAACTACAAAGGTGTTTTGTTAAATGGCGGACGGAAAATATCAGTGAAAGAATAATTAATGAGCCAAGAGAATGAGACATTGCAGGGTTTTCAGTTTGTCTTATGAGAGAGAAAAATGGGAATTTAAAAATGTCTCACATCAGTCCGAACTTTCATCACTCTGATTTTTACTACTCAAAAAAGTGACTTTTCAGAGGCAGAAGTGTTGCAAAAGGCTGCACAAGTTCACCGTAAAATCTTTTTTCTTGTAATTTAATTCCTAAAAAAACTGATGCAACCTTGAAAGATAATCTTCTGCTCACTGGAGCAGGAGACAGTGAAAACATTGCAGAAACTTGCAGAATATATTTTAATTAAAGCAAACAAACACACAGCAGAGAAAATACTCCATCAGATGTTGACGATTTTTTTTTTTTCCTATAAAATGATGTTCAATGACTCATGTTAGACTTAAAATGAAACGTTTTCCGAGTGGAGAGCTTTTTTTATTTGTTATTCAGTTTTTGTAACAGAGTGGCTTCCACTGAAACTGGTTTAATCAGCTGACTGTTGTTCTATTGGCGAGGAACTCACATCCAAGCAGAGGGAGAGACATTAACAGCTTTGCTCTTCAGCTCAGCTTCACCATCTCCCTCCACTCTACCTTTTCTTGGAACCAGACCCTCACATATTTAACCTGGTTCATGCAGGAACTCACACCCAACATGAAGGGAGCAACTCTCCCCTCTTTATCGTGCAACATGCAGCTGTTTCACACTGTGATGCAAACTGCCCCAGTGCTGAAGGTCACAAATCTTCAGCATCACCACTTATTGGACATGTGTAATTAATGCTGTCTGAATTGCCAAGAGTGCAACAGGAACCAGGGAGGTTTTTTTTTTTTTAATAGGAATTTAGTGGCGGAAATTTCACTCCACATCTTGTTTTTAAAAGACTGTTATACACAGTAATTATATATAATCATTCTTTATGTAGTTTAACTCAGGAGAGCTTACTGCAGAGAATAATCTACATGAATACATTAATAAAAGCAGCTGGCTGTCAGAGGTTCACAGTGAGCACACCTAACCACAACAGTGAGCCTGGGTGTTTTTCAAGGCGCAGTTCAAATTGGAGTGAGACCCACTAGGTCAGTACTTTTATTACATCAGTTCCAGCAGATAAGATCACAGCATGCCTAAATATCAAACTGCATGAGGGTAGAAGCTGAATCAGCAAGAAACCGTTTATGAAAATATCTGAGGTCACCGTTGAACCCAGGAAGCAGCAGGAGCAGATTGACCAGCCTGAGGAGAGACCTGGTTGCTTCACAACTTCACAACTTCACAGAACAAGGAGGAGGAGCGGGCTCAGATGGAGTCACCATTAGAAAAACGGCTGAATGAATCCAAAGTGAACTTTTAGGGAAAACTCAAAGAAGACAAAGAGACGCTGGCAAGTCCAAGTCCCTTATATTGGCCGCTACATGGGAAGGAATGAGTTTACTCAGACAACCAGGGGGAACTCTGAGTAGAACCCCTTCCCCCTTAAGTTGAAAGGAGCCAGTTGAGGTGTTTTGGGCATTTAATTAGGATGCTTTGGAGATTCTCCAGGCATATCCAACCAGTAGGAAACCTCAGGGTAGACCCAGCACTCCAGCGATTTTATAGAGATTATATATTTAGCTATGGATCTGGTCTGGGAACTGAGGTGTCCACCCCGCTGACCTGCTGCAACCACAACCCCACCCCAGATAGGAGACTGAAAATACATGTACTGACAGATGTTCACATTGATCAGCATGAAATAAAATATTGTTTCAATATTTTTGGCCACACAGTGGCTCACTGGTGTTGAGTGTAATGCATTGAAAGTGAAAGTGATTTTGTCATTGAGCACACAGCACCATGCACACAACAAAATTTGAGCTATACAGTTCTACAGCGCCCGGGGAGCGTGTGATGGTACCTTGCTCAAGGGTACCTCAGTGGGACTTTGGCAGTCAGTCGGTGGATTTGAGCCTGTGACCTTCCGGACCCAAGTCCGCTTCCTTAGGCACCACTGCCCCTAATTGCCCCTTTGCTTAGCAACTTCTTCCAGTAATGTGATTACATTTTTAGTGGAGTAGAATTTGAGAATATATCAATTACTGATCCTAGTAAGAACTTAGTCTTGCCAGTTTGTATAGAGAATAAAAAGTGAAATGTTGTTGTGTTGGAACTGAACTTGAACACACACACACACACACACCTCCTGTTCTCTCTCCCGACCCTATAATTACCTTTATCAGTTAACAGGACTAATTTACTTTGTCATGGCCCAGTAAATACGTAACCCAAATAATATTATTCACACTTTGCAGCTTGGTTGGATGGCTTTCTTGCCACGGCTGGGTGCTTCATTATCGGCATGCTTAGCCTCCAGGGGAGATGCTGCGATGTGTTGTGGGATGTGCAGAACTGCTGGAGTGAAAAAATCCTCAGGAGAAACCACCTTTTCCCCCTCTCCAGGGGGCAGCAATCGATAGGTTACTGCAGGTCTCTGTACAAAAACTCTCTTTTTAGTCCCATTGCTATAGAATAGTGGGTGATTAGAAACAAATCCTATTGAGTGAGATCCAGTCTCAGTCCAGGTACCAGGTTATTGTCTCAATTTTCTTTTAGTAGAGTCTTTCCATTCTTCCCATCCTTTCCCCACCAACTGCCAAAAAAAAAAATGATTGCAATCAATAAAGAATTTGAATATTTTAGTTTTATGTCATTACATCTATCCATATATTATCTATACAGCCGATCATGTTGAGTGGTGTGGGGGCTGGAGCCAATCCCAACTGAATGGGTGAGGGTTTGGTTCACCCTGAACAGGTTGCCAGTCTAATACTGGGCCAACACATAACGACAAACAACCAGACACACTCACATTTGCAGCTACAGGCAGTTTAGAGTCGTCAATTAACCAGCATGAGTTTACACAGGGAGAACATGCATACATTAATGTAAGATGATTGGATGCGGAACAGGCAGCTCTCTACAAAGAGTTTTAATTGCGACAAGCAACGTGATTTGTGCAAGTGGAAAATTTTGAACTTGGGTAAGAATTCCCTCTACACTGTGATGCAAAATCCAAACACTTCACGTCCTGATTCTCACATGAATGAGAATCAGGACATGAAAAACAAGGTTGTCTGAGGACAGAGTTGTAAGACACAACTTCTTTACCTCATAAAAACAAAAGTCAGAAACAATAGGACTACCAGATAAATTCTGAATATATTTATCTTCAGCTGTCAGTTGTGGTTATGGTAACCCCGCCACCTTTCCAGAGGGAGTACGGCCATTGGCTGTTTAGGTTGAATATTTGTGAAATACTTCACAGTGTGAAATACTTCAAAAACAGTCAACAGCAGCTGAAGGCGTGTGAGTATCACTTCACATTTAGTGTGAAGGCACCATTAGACCTAACCTTGATGATCTGTCAAACAATATTAAACAGGCTGCTGGGAATCTTGAAGTTATCTTTGACACAAACTCAAAAATGTTGCTCAGTTTTGTTGTGCAAGGTTTTATTGATTTTTTTAGCTCCACAATTGTAACTTATTTACTCAGGTTCAGCCAGGAGAGCTCCCTCCACACTCTCCAGCAAAAAGCTGCTGCTTATTACTGGAACCACATCACCCCTGTCCTCTCTACTCTGACTCCCTGTTAGTATTCATACTGCTTTTAAAGTGTTTTGCTCACCTGTAAGATTTTAAAAGTCTTTTGTTTCAAAATACCTCCCAGTTTAACTACTTGGTATGTGCTCTTTGGCCCATTGAAATGCATAGTTGCAGACGCACTGGTGCCCCGTAGGTCCCAGCTTTTGACAATATGTCTTGAAGTCTTATTCCATAAAATAACTGGTAACTTTATTTGTTGGATACAATTTAATGGAGTAAAGAAAGACAATATTTCTACATAACCTCCTTTGTTCTCAAGTACAGCACTTGAATAAATGTATTAATTCTGTAAACCTTACCTGATGATGATGATGATGATGATGATGATGCAGTGTTTTTGTGTGTCTGTGTCTTTTCTTCACAGGCACATCTATGTGATCCCAGCCTTCACGTGGATTCTAACACTTACCATCTTACTAGCCCATACGGTCATCCAACCAATCACATCCCTGCTCACCCTGCTGAAAGGAATCCTGCTCATTGTCACGGTAACCATCATTTCACAATATTTGTCATTGTTTTGTGTCCTATTGATAGGGACACACAGTTACTTTCAGAATGAAAGCCTGAGCTATATCAGGTGTTATTCTACTGACTCATTTCATGAGGACTAACCATGCAGTGTTTCAATGTTTAGTGTGAACTCTACCTTTGAGTCTCTGAGGGTCTGTAGTAGTGAATTCGGACTTTAGATAAATGATGTGTTTCATCATTACTGCAATATAACTTTGTAGATGTTCTTGGTGTTCGAATGTGTGTGAATGGTGAATGTGTAGTGTAAAGCCTTTTAGTGGCTTTACACTACACTTTTAGAGTGGTCATGAGAAGACTAGAAAAGCACTGTAAAACTGCAGTCCATTTACCATTTATTCAGAACTTAATGGAGGGGCCAAGTCACAGCTAAATACTGACTTGAAGATTTTCTGCAGTTTTTCATTAGATGTTTTTGATTAATTACTTGGTAGAAACTGGTTTTGACTTTGATATTAAACATTCTTTTTGTAAATTCATGTCAGCAAAGCCAAATCAAATTGACCATGATTCCATTTATAAAAGCAATAAAAGGGGAAAACATCCAGGGGGTAAATACTTTTTGTAGGCAATGTGGCTGAGTGCTTTTTATTTGGAGAACAATCTATGAATAGATCTATTACCCGTCTGATATAAGGAGATATAATATTTATCTGTTTTCTTCTTAATGCCAAAAATACATCATTACACCAAACCAAAGCAGCAAAGCAGAGAGGATAAAGAGAGGTGTTGTTTCTATAGTAACAAGAAAAACAGAGAAATAAAGAGAGACATAGGATAGATTAAACTTTATTGCAGTTGCTAGAATTGTGAGAAAAACACTAAAAACCTTAATAACACATTTTTCCTCCATAAAACAGTTTTGACTCATCAGGTTCTTAGTTTACTTTTGTGGTGGTTGTGTCTATTAAACTTTCAATTGAGCTTCGGAACTTTTTCAATATTAATATATTATTTTTCAATTTAAATATTATCATATTTTTAAATCAAATATGAAATTGTGAAACTTCTATTCTTACCTGTGAATCATTAAACTCACCGATAGAAATTCACACTAATATCACCTGCAGTTGCAAACATGAGTACAATCATCCAGTGAGTCCTCAAGTCGCCTGTGCAGTCAGGTGACATGCTATAAAGACTCAACAGCTGGTTGTTTCTGTTATCCACCAGCTTTAACTTTGTCTTTATTAATGTAACCATGACAACATACTGTGATCTGACACCATCACTGTTTCGGTCACCAAACAATGAGTATTACGAAGGCTCTAATTCACATTTGTTATAGTATCTGTGTCAACAAAGGTCCAGTACACTGCTGCACATAGTCTCCACGTTTATTACTGAGACCGTGACAACCAGGGTCCATCTTCCTCCAGCAGCGTGTTTACTCTGGAGAAACTACACTCTGAAAGTCAGTGAGAGTAGCAAACGAGAAGAAGTAAAATAATTTATTGAGCAAGTAAAAAAAGTAAAACATTGAGTTTTACTTTTGGAAAATTCAGGACCTGGAGCAATATTAACAATGGCTGCCAAATGATCAGGTTAAAATAGTGAAACAGGTAGAATGACTAATGATGTGCAGAAAAAATTTACGCTTTGAGTTGTTTCAGTGTTTGTGTTTAAAAGGCTTTATCTCCCTCACAGTTCTGTCTGTATTGATGACAATCTGCTCAAATTAAAATTAGACTTAACATATGAATGTATCATCTGTTATTTTATTATTGAATGCACTGAAGTTCAGACACTAAAGAAAAAAAAAAAAAAAAAAACTTTCCATACTTCCTGTCTGGGCTGTGTACGATTTATTGGGGAGTCTTCTTTCTTTCTTTCTACTTGGTTGAAAAAAGTGAAGTGCTCTTACAGAAGTGTCACCTTCATGCTTCACAATTTATAGACTTTTAGAGTCTTTATAGACTCGCTAAGAATATGTATCCTTCGGCCGTTTTTTGACAGATTTCATATCGCAGTGACTGCAGTGTGTGTGTGTATATATATATATATATATATATATGTGTGTGTGTGTGTGTGTGAGCGCGTGTGCCTGCATGTGTGTGGTTAAGCTGCTAACACCTGCTGCCAGCGAGTGGGAAATACACAGTCTGTTAAACAGAACTTACACAATATAGCAGTATGAATTAAAGTGTTAATATAGTACTCAAATATCAGTGGTTGGTGTATTTATACTCCTCTGGCACTGCTGTTTGTTCTGTAGACTGATGATAGACATGTTTGACAATAAAAAAGACAATAATTCTCTGAGAATTTGCCATTGGCCAGACAACGCAAAGAATTGTTAAAGCAGACTAATTGAAAGGATATTTCAGAGAAGGCCCTTTGTCTTTTCTAAGCCGAGGAAAAAAATGTGAGCGTGAAAGTGTGTGTGATCTGTAAATTGTGTGTAATGTGTGTGAGCTGCAGGGCTCTGGCTGCTTTTGTCCCCAGGGAGATGCCAGAGGCATTTCGATGTTATCCCACCAATCAGTGCTCTTTTCTCCTTGCCTTATTAACAGGGATCCAAGATGGGTCATGTTGATGTATAATAAACCCACATTCACATTTACATTACATATGATGAATGAATATCTGATAATGACTATTCCATGTTTTACTTGGTGTTCTAACAGCTGTGGGTCAACAGACTTGGCTGCAAATCAGGACTAGACATAAAAAAAAATGAAAGAACAAACATATTCAGTAGTTCAGTGAAAGCAGACGCAACAACAGTATCTGACTCAGAGTTTGTGTTTCGCAATCTTACTATATTTAGGTCCCTGTGACAACAAACAGCACGATGTATAGTTTGCACTACTATAATTGCTCCTCTCTGTGGCGTTACTGATATACAGCTCAATAAGAAACATTAAACTCACCGTGCCTCACTAACACTGATCTCACTTCATAGTACAGCACTCTGGTGCAGTTACAAAACGCATTGTAAACTATACAATACAAACAGACCGAATAAGGAGGAGTTTGTTGATTTATATTTATAACTAAAAGATTTGTTGTCTTACCTCATTCAGCTCTATTCTATTTTATTAAAGAAATATCTCAAAGCACATTACGTAGTTGAGGCAAAATCATATAATATAATATAGAAAAGCCAACAGCTCCTACAGTGAGCAGCACTTGTGACAGTGGAGAGGAAAAACTTCATCATGTCTAATTTGTCATCACCCAGTAGCATGCAACATTTTTAAGCTCATTTATAAGACGAACTACCTGGAAAGATTCATTTTGATTTTCCCATTTTACAAAACGTCAGCACAATAAGTGTATGTGCTGTAATTCACAGCCTGACTCAAGGAGCTGTCATTGTGTCTCTGTGTTTAACAGCTCTGCTGATTCACAGCAGCCACTCACTGTTCATAACTGTAGCATCCGCGCAGCAGAGAGGACATTTAAAACTTTCAAAGCTGTATGACACTGGAACACAGCTGTGCTCAGCTGTACTCAAATATATATATCTACATTGTGCACTGAGGTCAGTAGCGGGAGTGAATGAATAGGTGCTATGGATGTAGGAGCATGTGTGTCCATACTGCAGCACTGGATCAATGCCTTGATCCCTGTGGAGCAGGAGGCAGCCAGTGGAACCATGAAAGCCCTTGAAGGATCTTCTGTCCTTGAAGAACAAAGGAGGAATTCTACAGATTGATTTTAGATTGCATTGATAGCCAAAGCACAGCAATAAAACACTGTTACCTCAGCATCACAGAGGTCCGTCCATCAGCATCATCCAGCATCAACTTGTTGTCGTTGTTGTTTCAGTTGTTGTTGTTTCAGTTGTGTCCTGTAGATGGAGATATTTGCGCGGAAACTCACATGTATCTGCGCATGCACACGCACACACATACATACACAATGTGAAAGATATGTGTCCTAGAGCTAAGTCCCAGACAGGGAATGGGGTGTTAAGATTTAGAGGTTCAGTTGTGGAGCACGGCACTGAGAGCCTCCACTCTGCATCAATATGCGAGGGAGCCACTCGGGCAAGGCCGACTGCACCAGAATAAAACACACTATCGTCCAGTAGCAGCCATTTACGGCCCAGAAAATGTGATTTTTCTCTTTATGGTTGAAATATTAATGTTGCTATCTTGGTGCACGTTGAAAGAAAACAGCAGTTTCCAGGCCCTGAGCTGCCAAGATAGAAGGGGTAGACAGAGAGGGAAAAGCTGGAGGGGTTTAATAAGTGATAGAAAATAAAATGTATGACCTTCAGTCAGTGACTACTGTAAAGCATCAAAGGCAACATAGTAGACATGAAGTGTTTGCTTTTTTATTTTATTGTCTTTTCTCATCATTTAGTTCATTATAGTATCATTTAGTAAAAATGGTGCCACTGATTAATGACATCACAGGATTGAAGGATAAAATGGTTCATTATGTAAAAGAAGTTCTGGCTATGTGTGAGAGTCTGCGGTCAGATATTCTTGCGTTTTCTCAACAGAGTGTTTGAGGAGGTCAATGGCAGCTTGTCTCATTCGTAGTTCTGCTGCTCCTCTTCTAGCTGTCAGGGTTTGAAGCTGGGATTAACTTTAGCTTCTCTATTTCTGTTCTGCTGGAAAAAGGTTGATTTTGCGTCAGCGCCGGTGACCAGCCGGTCAGAAAGGATGAGTTCAGGCATATTGCAATGTTCTTACTATTTTTGAAACTCCATCAACCTAATGTTGAATTGAAAACAGAAACATTTCCCCACGTTATTTTATGTTTTCGCTCTGGCATTTTTATAACTGTAATGTTCTTTAATATACTGTGAAAAGCTGCTGAACATGCTGAAAACCATGTTGGAACATAATCATTTCTCCAAACAGCCACTTTTATACTGAGCATTCAAGCAGCTAAAACACCTGTATTGAGGGCAGGAATACATTTTCTGTGATTAGTATTCTAAAAGAGGAGATGATGGAGACATCCCTATTCCCAAACACATTATGATTTTTACAGCCTTTACTCTTATAACCCTCAAGAAAAATGGCTTTCTTGTTTCATCCGGTAATACCACACAAAGGACATGTTGGCTTTTAAAGTCTCAGAAATAAGGAAAAGATGAGCAGGGATAATGTAGCATATGATTATAACAACTGTCATTCCCACCAGATCTGATTAGTGTCACGTGGATGCATGGTATTTAGGGTTTAGAGTTGGGTTGTGTCTTTCTTTTTGGTGTAAGGACTCTATATGGTGATGCTATTGTGTCAAGTCAAGTTTATTTGTATAGCACCAAATCCTAAAAACATTTATCTCAAGGCACTTTACATTATAGAATGGAGATAACCAACATTTCCACAGTGAGCAGAACTTGGTGACAATAGAGAAGAAAAACTCCTTTTCACCAGGATGAAACGTCCAACAGAACCAGACTCAGAGTGGACGGTCGTCTGCCTCGACGATTGAGGTGAAAGTTAAAAAAAAGAGGGGAGTAAAGAGAGAGGAGGAGGATGGGGGAGAGGGGGAGAAAGAAGAGGCGTAGACCAGGAAGAGACAATATGTGCTGTTTACAAGAAATTGTTATAGCAAGATTATCAGATTATCATTATCATCACCTCAGCATTCCATGCAATACACACCCATTATGATTGTTGCTATCTGATAGCAACAATTTTATTTGTAAAAAAAATAAAAGTTCACAAACTCATTACTGCTGCCGAGAGTCACAGGAATAGACAGCTCCACAGAGCTATGATTTTGTGTCAGCCTGGCTGGTGAAAAGGAACCTGTAGTTGTTCTTATTTTCTTCAGTTAAAGATGAATAGTAAGAGGCTCTGGCCTTTCAGAGGGCTCTCTTATATTCTATGAAACTATCTCTCCAGGATAAGTGAAATTCCTCTCGGTTAGTGGAACTTTTACTGCATTGTACCAGGATTTTCCAAACATAGTTGAAGTAAAATTGCTACTGTGGTCTCAGCGATTCCCTCCCTTCACGGGAACATGTTGTTAAATAACACAATCCATTATTTATTCCAGTTTCCAAACACTGGGCTCTGAGTGATGTGTTTCCACTGTGAGAGAAACAAAATTAAACTACTGCATTTATGAAAAGTGAAGTACTGAAGTTGACCCATGTTCAACTGACAGGTGTAGTATTGCACTGTGGGATTGTTGGCAGAAACTTTTGATATTAAATGTTGAATATAACACTTTCTCTTAACAATCCCTCGGTGCAATGCTACACAATGCAACCACACACACACACAAGCCACAATAACTAAAACAACATGTAACTTGACCTCTAGCGCCACCACTAGGTCAAAATCTGAATGTTTCTTCTTTCGATTTATGGACAAAAACTAATGAAATTCCAGCCTCTCTTTACTGCTAATTAGCTAATGTCATCATGTTAACATGCTATAATAATGTGGTAAAAAAAAAAAAAAAAAATTGTGTATGTGTATGTTGTGTTTGTCAGAGCAGTACAGGTCTGACATATATGTTGGATGTGTGATTCCTGAGGCAGCGTGACCCTGGTCGTCTGTCACAAACCTGCCGTCTGGATTCAGATTCTTCCATTTTCTCTGAACTTGTGGAAGTTGACTTTGACTTTTGTGCTGCAGATACAGCTATTGCTAATGTCATGGTCTGTCCCTAGCAGTCGCTCCTGTCTCTTCTCATTCTGACTGACTATTTATTTTATTTAGCATAAAATAAGATGACCGCCCAGATGGCATTGATGCACCTTGATAACAACTCTATTAAGTCATTGTGAAATTGGCCTGAATGATGCCTTGCCCGTTACAACAACTACACAGAAATTTGAGAGAACACATTTATGTGGACACATACGCACGCGCACACACAAAATACACACACACACTTTTAAATGAATGTGCGGCACCGAGCTGTGGAATTGTGTTGGTAGATTATTCATGGAGAATCGACTACAATTTCACGGCTTTCTGGAAATAATTAGCGTGACATTTATTCAGGCTTTATAATTGGTTAAGACTTCTAGACCCTCACCTCTAATAAAGTTGTCATTGAACCTTTAATTCTGCAGCTGGCTCCCATGCTGGCAGGAGGGGGTTCTTTTCCTCCTCCTTGCTCCTTCCTTAATGCATCTTTCTCATTACCTCTTTAGTCTTCACTACTTTTGTTTAATTTTATCTTATTTACTCATCCTCACTGCTTCACCCCATGTCCCCATTTCTCATCTTTTCCTCCCTCACTTCTGTCTCTTACCTTTCACTGCTACTTCTTCTGTCTCCAGTTTTCACATTTCTCTCTGTCCATTAGAGACCGCAGAGCATTTTTTGTTGCTATAAAGGACAAAGCTCCCACTTTACTCGTTGTTTTCTGCCACTCTCACATCGACTACACTCTAGGATCTCCCTAAATGTTGCACGGCAGTGAAGGTGCTTCACTAAAAGCTTTCAGTCTGGATTTTGCCTCTCTCAGTGCAGTTCTTCAGGTTTCCGGCCAGAAAACATCAGAGACAGAAAATATCCATCAAAGTTTTGATGAACATGACAAATGAGAGAAATATTAGATATTAGATTTCAGAAGATTTCAAATGATTCAGTCTTCCACACAAAGAAAGATGAAAGATTAGATTAAATCAGATTAACCTTTAATAACCCCACAGTGGGGCATTTTCAATGTTACTGCACAAAAAAAAGGTCTTCACTTCTCTACTCTTAAGTTCACGTAAGGGAATAAAAAGAGTGTCAACACACAAATACAAATACATGTACTTTTCTAAGTAACACACAGAAACAGTGGATGCAATAGAAGTTGTTGAAAGTCTTGTGACTGTTTTGACTTAAGTCTGAAGATCATGTGTGTGTGTGTGTGTGTGTCTCAGGTGGCTGTGACGTTTGCAGTAGGGTCAGAGGTTGGCCTTCAGAGCAACAGTGACTTCAGTCAGATGGGGAAGCCTTTCCTAATGGGCACAGTGGCTTTGGGTGAGACCTCAACTTTTATTCTTCTGTCAGTGTTTTAAACACCAGCGTAAAAAATAAAGTCTGTTTTAGATCTCTGCTTTTGTTACTTTGATGTTAATATAGGGAGGGTTTGTTCTCTGTGTTATTGTTCATCAGTTCCTTTCTCATGAACATGATATCTCTGTAATATATAGAATAGAATAATATTTCCCTGTACAGGGAAAGATGAACTATTTAGACCTTTATGGTCTGAGGTCACAGGTAACACTGACTTTGTTGTCCAGAATTTAAATTAATAAACTGTAGGCTGTAAAAATGGACTAAAATCAGAAATCCAATAATATTAAATACATGGGCTGTAGTGTTTTAACAGCTTCTTAGTGTTAATGCCCAAAGGAGAACATACTATGTGAGAGGGAGAGAGAGGCTGTAACTACCTCACTCTCAGTGAGTTTTAAGTCCAGCATCACATTAAGTCAGTGCAATTGGAACCAGTTCAACAAGGAAGTGATGGAAGATTCCTATAGTGATTTTTCAGTGTACATAATGAATAAATGAAAAGGGAAATGCATCAGATAAGCTGAGCTGTGGACTTCACTACCAGTGACTCTGATGTCCTGAAGTGTGAAGTCTGTGTCTGCTTTCTCCAGCTTTCATTACTTTGAACATGCAGACTTTGGGCTGTGACGGCTGTTCTGCACTTCATCGCTGCCAGTTGTGTGAAACAGTATAGAAAACAACTTGAAATCATTTTGGTGAGATAAAAAAGGATTGTGTTTACCTCAGAGTTGTACTCTGAACATGTTTCTAAAGCCTCAAACATCAACATTCCTGCTGTGATGGGGCTCAGACTAATGCGCTGCTTTGAGTTTGGAGTGAGATAGATCTCACTGCAGCTCACAAAGTGACACCTCTAAAGCACCAACATATCAGAAATGAGGAGGGAGAAAACTTCAGCTACTAAAGATATCTGCTACTATAATTGCAACGTACATTTCATTGATAAGTTGCAAATTTTAAGTCTGTTTAAGTCACATGGTATTCAGACAATGAAGTAATTGAATATTATAACGTGATTAAAAGTAGGTCAGTAAGAGTCATAGTGGTATTCATTTAATGAATTTGGTTTATTTTCAGCTATACAGGGTTTATCATCTCTCCAGCAGTTTGTTTTATCTTCAGCTTGTTATGGATGAGAATCGCAAAAACAATTTTTTGTGAAGTGTCGTCTCCTCATATCTCACAGCCCGCTGTTGTGTTCTTGTCTCAACAGGAGGGATTGTAAATGTGATGCCTCTGCTTTTCTCCCAGATCTCACACAACAGAACACAGGTAAATGTAGCCCTCCACTCTATCCTGCAGGTCTGTACCCTGTGGATGTAGTGAATCTAGGAGCAGCTGAGGAGACATTGCAGTGTTAGTGCACAGACAAAGACGTAGGATGCAGTCAAAGACTTAGGTTACAAGGTGAGAGAGAGAAATGACTGTACAGCCTTTTAGTATATATTTATTCTTTGTATATGTATATAGCGCTCAGAATGTGCACCTTACCCCCCTTTTTTTAAATACCTTTAAATACTACATGTTTGCACTGGAGAAGGAGTTGCTTTTAAGCTCATTGTACATGTTAAACATATAGTGACAATAAGTGACAGTCTATTCTATTTTATGTGGGTTTAGCAGGTTCAATTCCCGGTTATATTCTGTTATTTTCTATGAAGAGACAAAAATATTCCATGGTTTGATTAAGCAGATAGTCGGTGAACTAATCCTCATTTAAATCAGGGGAGACTACATTTTGAGTAAAAAGAACATTTTCATCGCCATATGTATGAACAAAGGACACAATGAGACGTGAAACTCCTTAGCGATTAGACCCCGACTGTGATGTCATGGTGTCTGAGAGGGGGGAGGCTGTGCATGAAGAGAATCCTAAAGATGTGAATGTGATGAGGAGTGGACTGTAGAGGGATATGGAAAGTGAAGGTGGTGGTGAATGACCAGCGATCCTTCTCTGTTCGTGTCACATCTGTGTCCTGGTTGTGCTGCTGTGCTCGTTACAACATCAGCAAAATCAGGTCTTACCTTACTCGGTAACCACTCAGCTCTTGCCACAGGCCATGATTTTCCCCAACCTTGACTATCGCAATGGTCCCATTGGTCCCAATAGGCCTTGACTGTTGCATTGCCCTTGTGGGAATCTCAAGGTGGTGTGTCCTTGTCTTTCTAAGTATTAAGTTTACAATGTCATTGTTAGACTAAAATCCTGCTCACACAAATAATCCCTACATCTGACCTATACAATAGTAAATGAGGTGACATGCATGATTTGTATTTTTGGGTTATTGCCTCCAAAGTATCTTTGGCATTGAAAAACCTAGAGACAGTCTCTTCAACATGTTTCAGTTGTGACTTATTATTACCTATCAGTTTTCTCCAACACTGGACTCAGATGACATGCTCATAGTGTTTTATCATCTTATAATATGCTCCCTGATGATGTTGGACTTGCCTCATCATGTTCTTTATGTTTCATGTTCAGATCCTGGGGTTTCGAAGAGCAGTTCTTGGAGGTCTGACAACTTGCACTGTGCTCAACATCCTCTGGTGAGTGACAGTACTCTTTATATTTGTCTATTAAGTCTGGTCATGACGGTACCGAGCTTTTCCGAATGTAGTCCTGTAACATGGTGGAGACCTCTGGTGGAGGAGGGTTTATTGAAAAGCACAGTCCAGGACACTTTCAGCAACATGTGCATCAGGTAAAATGGCTGCATATGGCTGCAGTAAGGAGGAATAAAAAAAGAAACAAATTGAGAGATGAAAACATGTCTTTTTATGCCTAAGGAGATTCTTTGTGTTGTCTTAACGTAACTGGGTATGTATTTCCATTAACCCCACAGCACACCCTACATGCCCCAGCACTTATGCACTGCAGATTAAGCCAATATAAGTTTTCAGAATTGTATTAAATTGAGTTGAATTGATGATGATAAATGATGATGATGATTAAATCATTAATTATCCATTCAAAATAAAGACACAACATATTTCTAATAATTATTTCTAGTTAAAATTATTTCTAGAAATAATTTGAATGTTTCCAAGAACAGACTGACATATTTCATGCCTCTGCTGTCTCTGTGATGTCTCACAGACTGACACCTACTGAACTTATAGCAGTCAGTGCTTATTATCACCAATCATCCCCGTAGCTATAGCAACATGTTTGCATGGATTCCCACATACATTACAGGTTTTTAAAGAGAAAAACTTTAGATGACGAATAATCAAAGTTTGACACTTTGACACACGAACATGTTAAAAGCTATAATGATTTGAATGCCGTCGAGCTCAGAGAAAAATCCAATGGAAGGAATCACTTAGACTGGGTGTTATATTGTTCACCAGCTACATGTGCATGTAAGGTTTGAAACAGTTCTCTCCTTAACATTAAACCAGGACCCTACAACATAAGCAGCTTTCATGCGGACCAACTGCAGCTTAAATTCAAAGGCAGGAGGCTTTCACCGCTTGTTGCAACATCTCTAAAATAATAGCAGGTATCTGAATAGTGAGTAAATACCAAAATATGAGAATACAAAATGAACAGACAGAAGTCTGAAATTCTCCATTGCACGTCTCCACAAGCTTCACACTCGCGACAAATTTCACTGAGCTTATACCCAGCTGGTTGCATCTGACCTTTGGTGTACTTTACTGATCAGCTTCTGGCAAAACAACTTACAGCAGCTCCACACAATAAGTCTCTCTCCTCTGGGATACTTCTCTAAGACTTATGAGCTTTAGGCTGCATTTTTTTCTTGTGTGTCCAACCTACACACCAGACTCTGAAAGCAGTGTTCCGTGGCCAAGCAATGCCCTATACCTGCAGATTTTTTTTTTTTTTTTTTTCCACAAGGGAGCTTCATTTATCGACTTATGATAACATTTTAGAGTTATTTCAATGTATTGTTAACTGGCCTCACTATTTAAACAGCTCTATGGTTAACACATACACTACAAAAAATAAAACGTGCGGAAGTTTTAGTTCAGAGAAAAAATAGAGCATCATATTTGATGTACAGTTATGTCATGTAACAGACATGTTCTTTGTCTACTATTTACTAGCATGGTAGTCATCACAGTGATCTAAGGTGATAATGTGTGAATGATCATCTGCCCCCAGGTGGGTGAAAATAACACTTTTCAGCATTTGCTTTAACACTTTCACAAAACATTAATGTTTCACACTTGCATATTTGAATTTTACTGAGAGGTTTACATCTGGGTATTTTCATTGGTGTATTTTGGCACAACTCACATTCCAACATGTATTTCAAAAGTTGTAGGAATAATTTCTCAGTCCAACAGTTCAGTGTTCAGCATTGTTCTCTGTTGCACCCATCAGTGTAACATCATCTATTTTAGGCTGTAATATTCTCTGCACCCAATTCTTCAGTAAAAATCACAATATTTCACTATTTGTCCCTTGAACTTAGTTGCTATCTTTGACTCGGGTCCAGTGGTAGCTTTACATCTGTCTCTGTTTTTTCCATGAATGAAATCAGCCATATCAGTGGTTCAACCTGGCAGCATCAAGAAGCTTCCAGCACCAGCCAACTCATAAAGTTCCAGGGTTACTACGACATGGAAAGAGTCATGGTTGTAGCCCTGGTTGGAGATGAGCTGAGTTTGGTTGTGCATCATCACATTCCACTGTCGTGCCAGGAAACTGATGCTGGGAAACATCTTTTCCTGTGAGGTTTTTGCTGATGCCTCTAAGACATTAAAGCAGCTGTAATGAAGCGAGGCCTCATCTCCCCATGGCCACTAACCCTAAGTAAATGTAAGCCATGATAATTATGTATTTCTATACAACGTTCTGATGTATTGTATTTTGGATGAAAGTTTACAAACCCATCTAATATGCTCCATTGATAAACCAGATGTAAACGCAGTGTTCTACCAGCAAACCTACCAGCTAACCATCCATCCCTGACCACCACCCTGCAGAAGAAGTGAAGAGGGTCTTTTCATCACTCTAGGAGATGAAAGACTGGTGCACAGTCCTCATGCTTCTTCCCAACAGATGTCTCTGTCTCACTGCAGAGATGAGGCCAGCTGCTATCTCACCCTGTCCCTCTAGGCAACAAAGCCAGCAAGGCTATCATCACTTCATCCAGTGTGCCTGCTCCTGCGCTGCCTGTGGTAAGACTAGGTTTGGAGCAGCCTCAGCACATAGATATCTGTCTGTCTAAAGGCCCTCTACTGGATATATGAATGTCCCTTAGTGGAAGACATTTGAACAAGTTGAAGACCTACTGCTTCATCAGTTTCTCTCTGCTGGATGAGCTGGCTCGTCTCTCTATGTCCATCATCAGGCTACTCATAACTTCAGTTGTCTGCCAATAGTCAGTATGTATACTTGGCTCCTCTGATATCTATAGGATGCTGTTCTTTTGGATCAGTAGGCGGTGTAGGTGCAGCAAGATGTCCACCAATCAACCTTTTGTAAGTAAATTGATTGACTGTGTTTATACAGTGCTTTTCTTGCCTTTGTGTCTATTCAAAGAAATTCATACTAGGAATCACATGAACCCAATCATTCATACAGTGCCTCCATACATAGAAGTACATCAATTTTGCCCACAGATTTTTCACTGTGCATACTGGAGCAGCAAGGGATCAAACCTTCAGTTTCCTGTCAGTCTCATCTTTCACCTGCTTCCTTTTTGTAGCGATAACATTAATAATAATCTGGTAGTTATTGCTCACAACTGTTATGGAATAAATCCATGTCATGCATTTCAATTTAAACTATTTGTTCTTCAAAGTCTGGCACAGCTTGTACCTATAAGATGACTAAAAAAAAAGGCAGCTCAAGCTGCCCAGTTCCCCTCGCTTCCTCTCACCTCTCTCACTTCTATTCTGGGTCCTGTTCATACTTGACATCCTGGTAAGCAGTTTCTCCCCTGCCTCCATTTTTCAGACCATAATTTTGATTGATAATTATCGCTGGGGACATAATTCTGTTGAGCCACCCAGCAGAGTGAAAGACTAGTAGAATAAAATATAAATGGTGTGTTGTTGGGTGCATTCGAGCGTGGCCACAACAAATGAATGGATAAATCTCTCAGGGCTGCACTCCGCACTGCCCATTCAAAGAGACCAACAGCCAGTGCCGCAGAGAGGGGAGAGAATTTACTTGTCCATGAATTCCTTTCTCTCTGCTGCAGCCTAACTTTATGGTGTTGGTTTCAAACAAAGAACTTGTGATTTATCCCCCATTTCCCAGTCTCCTGTTTTTGTGTTTTGGAAAACCTTTGAAGACTGTCTGCTCCCTGAACGATCATCAGGCCGATTTCCACCAGGCCTTAACAAACTAAAGGAAAAGGGAAGGGTTGGAGCATCAAGTCACTGGTCTCACAACCTTAAGACGCCTGGTGCTAAAGCATTGGATCCTTGTGTATGTAGCACCAGGGTGAATGAGCTATAGCTGGACAGGCACTGTCTTTCTGTCTTCACCATTACTGGTGAAGGATACTGTTTCTCATTATGTTTCTCTAAGAAGTAGAATCGTTTCCTGAGCTTTTACCCCTGGGTGGAGAGGTGTGATGACCATGACAGCTTCTTCATTTTCATATTTTGATTGCCAGGAACCTAAATCTGTGATGATGCTGTCTGTTTGCAGTGTTTTGTGTTTGCAGACAACAACACCAGCAGCAGCCACAATAGATTTTTTTTCCATGTGTCCCCAGTGTTGGGCAGTAGAGTGAAGCATGTGTGACTACCAACCCTAACTGTCTGGGGTCTATTTGTCTGGTAGTGTGGTACTCAAGCACTATGTGGCGTGTTTGCCAGTCAGCTTTATGAATCACATGGTGTTGAATGCAGGGTTGAATGCTCACCTGATTAAACATCTACCAGTAGAAGTTGATTCAAGCTGAGGGGAAATTTGAGTGATTTGAGTTTAAATGCTGCCTGACTTGCCTGTGAACACATGGCCATGTGAACTCCCTATTGTTTCTAGCACAAAATGTAACACATTTGCAGACTGGAATACATCACAATGGTGAAAGTTGTAGAAAATCAGAGAAAAGAAATTGACAACAGAAAGGAAAACATCCATCATTTAACATTCATATGAATTATGTAGACACAATTCTACAGAGGCAGAACACAAGGTGATCCTGTAAAACTTCTGTTGATGGAAGAAAAGACTGTCTCTCCAGTACAGACACAGCCTGCTTGACTCACACAGTCACATTTATTTCCTCTGAACAAGCTTTGTTCTTGAAATTCATCCCTTAAGAATGCAGCAGTAAGGAAATCAGTAGGGAGCACAATAAACCTCGAGGGCTACACAACACCGCACTATGAAATGGTGAACACATAATACCCAAGGGAATTGATGCCATAGTCAAGCATGAAGACTGTCAAGCAGTCCCGACACACACACACGCACTTACACACACACACACACACACACTTTTCTGCATAAAAGGCTTGTGGTTGTGGTTTGGCAGGATGGAGATGATAATCAAAGGAAACACAGATTCTAAACTGTTTGCACTAACACTGCCGTACATTCCGCATCTTAGCAGTGTTGAGTTGGTAATAATGGTGAAATGAAGCTTTTTGAACCAGGATTTTTTAAACAATTGTATTTGAAAAAATAGTTAAATTATTCGAACTCATGTGGGACCTCTGCTGGTCAAAGTTATGAAAAGGCTGAGTATCTCTGTGACCACTGGTCCTGTGTTTCTGACTATCATTAGTGGGTGGTTACTTCTGTTAAAAATTAGCTCCATATCATGGGTGTAGTGGCATGTGAGCTAATAAATTCATAACATCACCTCTGGGTTTGTTTCAGGTGTTGGGCCGTGCTGGAAATTGTTCCCCAGACATCGCTACCAGAGAGACGGACGGCAGATCTGACAAAGACCCAACCCGACTCCAGCAGCCTGGGTCCTGGCCTTCACTCCTCCACCCCCCCTCTGCTCTACACCAACATCTCACTAGAGGAGTGAGTTTGACTTTGTGTGCCTTTTGTCTTTGATCATAACCAACAATGAGCAGTACTGTAAATAATAGCTGCCAGAGCACAGTTAAAATCCACAGACATATTCTGTGGTGCATTTTAATTAATTCCAAGTATTAAGGTATTTGTTTAATTTCTTTTTTGGGAGACCGGCATATGAATTTGAGGATGAATTCAAAAACATACTCATGTCATTTAGAGATCATTTGTGTGTTTGGGTGAAGTTTCCACTTTATGAACCACATTACTGTTGTTTTAATTAAAGGCAGTGCAGACATTCAGAGGATGTAGCTATTACATTATCAAATGAACCAAAATGAAACAGTTTATGCTCCAGAGGTCACATACAGCGACTTTATGGGTGATGGGAATGTGTCCTTGTACCATCTTGGGACTAAGACAAACCACTGATATTAGGTTGGCCAGAGCTGTCTAACAGAGCAGAGGAAAATTGTTCTCAATATGCAGTCCTGATGAGATGACCCACCATCCATCACCAGCAGTGTAAATCTATAATTACTATTAAAAATGTGTACCTAATTTATCAGTGAACCAAAGTGTGGGATTAAGTTTACATTACATAAGTTTGATTTTTATTTGGTATGAACTGTCTTCGTCAGCAGTTGTTCTAATCACTCAGTCTGTACATTTTCAGACTTGATACATGGATGTTGGCCATGAGAAGAACAGAAAAAACATTTAAGTTCATTTTTTGTTAAACTTCTGTCAGGAAGGATTGAAATGATAGTGATGAAGTGCAGCCTCCATCACCTCAGGCAAAGCGACATTCGTATTAACGAATAACATTCACTGATCTCGGCCCAGTCCTTAAATAATTTGGCAGCATGCAGCTCTTTATGCCATTACATCATGCGCAGCCATAAAAAAACAGAAGCAATTTCCATTTCTGATGCAATGTGAGCTTTTTGTCGTCAGAACAGCATCGCTATTAACGTTGACACCCAAAGGTGACAGTGTTGATATATCAGGGAAGAAGTGTGTGAATGCGCACAATTAACAGCTCTAGGACTGAATATATAATTGTTTTAAAGCATCTTTTGAATAGTAATAGCTCCCTGGCTCAGACCGTCCCCTTCCATTAAATCCTCTTTCATTCCACTGATTTGCAGAACAACCGTTTTTCATTCTCACAGCTTGGCATGAATTTTTATTTCTGTGTTATTCTTTCCACCCTGCCCATCACTGTTCATTGTTCATCTATTTAAAAAGCAGAGCTTCTGTGACCCACATGGCTGAGACAACCTCTACGACAGGTACTCCCTTCTTACTGCTGGCTACCGCTCCTACTTCTACAGAACAACATTGCCCCCTAGTGGGAAGTGTATGTTCTTGTAAATCTTTAACCCTCTCGTTTGAGACGCATGGTTGTTATGCTCCTCAAATGCCAGTCTATCATTGTTGCCCTCCTCTTTTCAATCTTTTAGAGCAGCTGTGTGCTTTTAAAGCCGTGTTTGGATGGAGAAAGGGTGGTACTAAAAATAAACGTGAGGACAATGTTTCTCCAGTGCCTCTGCTGGGCTCATGCCCTCGGTCATCAACATCAGAAACAGCAGTTAGCTTTTAGAGGAGATGCAGTTTTCTACGCACTTGGGATTCTCAGGTAAAGACGAATGGAAATTACAGGAAAAAAAAATCTGGATGATTTTGCCCACTTGCTACCTAGTCTCAGAATACATACAGGCTCATGTCAAGACAGAGTCTCATTCATCATATCATGTATAGGACAAGTTGTTTATCTGTGCACATGAAACAGCCCTGAGCTGTCCCTGGAAATACACTGCAGCTGTTATGCTAAGTGACATGGATCAAAATGACTGATAATTTAAAAAATAATTTCACTCTAAATAATCACGTTGTTTTCCAGATTAAAAATAGAAGACAACATGGCTGACGGCAGAGTTTCTGTAATTTAGAGGCTAGTTTGAAGATGACATCTGAACCAAACTGGGTTTTGTCATAACAACAGATGGATGACTCTCAGCTCGCTGCCATGTGTATCTGTGTTTGTAGAACGCTGCTGCTTTTATTAATACTTCACTTCTTGTTGATCATCTTAATTGACCATTGGCATCTGCCACTACTCAATCACAGATCTGTCTGTGCGTGTTGCGGCACTACAACAGTGGTTTGTATAAGGAAAGGAAGAAACTGTGTTTATCACATCTAATGTTATGTGCTAACATTAGCATGTGCAGTAATGAATTAGATACCATAGCATTAGTTAAATTAGTTGAATATATTTACACAGATTTATGCCATCAGCATGTGAGAGACACTTCCTGCATATCCTACATCTCTCACCTATTCATTTGTATCTGACAGTGGAACATTTGCTTTTATTCCTGAAGACAGTCTCCCTTCATGTTGCTTTGTTCAAAACTATTCCCTCGATGAGACTTATTTGCTTTGGCCATTTGAAAAAAATAAGACTGTAAATGATGATGCACAGTGTTGTGTGTTTGCTGTTGCTAGTCCTCTTAATTAGTTTTGTCTCCATGATCCCTGCTGCTGTGACTCAGCATGTCGCAGCCCAAAGTTTAAAACTCACTGGCTGAGCAGCTGCTGCAGGACAGAAGCTGAGGAGAAAAGCATGAAGCAGATGTGACTTGCTGTGGTGTGATGGTGGGATGATATTAACTCAGGTCCCATCTGACACCTCTCGAAGCAAAATACCTGAATTATGCTTTAGGAAAACCACAGACACAAAAGTATTTTAATTTCATCTGGCACCAGGCAATATAAACACTAACTTTTCATTATCTATTGAACCTTGTGACAGATACACTGTATTAAATTGGCTTCTTACAGCAGCTGTGGACGCAGTTATTATTTTAGTCCTTTTACCTCAAGATCAGTAATTAATTGTCTCGTTATCAAGGAGTAATGAGGGAGATGTGCTGAGGCTTGTAGTGTGCAGATGTTGAACTGTGCTGTTTCACTGAGTGTGTGATATCCACTCACTTACTTATGAATGCTGTGCGGTGAAGTAAATGGTAGATGGCACATTTATATAGCACTTTTATAGTCTTTGTGACTACACAGCGCGCTTTATGCTACATTCACACAGCACTTCAGTTTGTTGCACCAATCCATGCTCCATTGACACACAGATGGAACAGCCATCAGGGCCAATTTACGGTTCAGTGTCTTCCCCATGGTCATAGATCCGAACTGAAGAAGACTTTCACTGAAACATCTTTAAGAATTTCAAGCACTGTTGACTTCTGTAGGACTCATAGGTAAACACCTCAACTGGCAGAACACGAAAGAACATGGCTCTCCTCCCAGCTCCCTCCAGTCCATGTTCCTCACTCTATCTCTCAGGCTGAGCCCAGACACTCTGCAGGGGAAACTTATTTAGGCTGTGATCTCATTCTCTCTGACTCAGCTCCCTCTTCACCACGTCAGTCTGGTACAACGCCTGCCTTACTGCTGACATGCACCAGTCTGTCTGTCAAACTCCGGCTCCAGGGTTTACCCAGTATCGGCTGTAACTGTAAACATTTGTTTTAAAGAGAAAGACACTAAATTCTGCCTGAAAATATGCTAAATGTCACTAGATGATGTAATTTATGAATTAGCATATCCATGCATGATGTCAGTGAGTTTCAGCCCTTTATCTGTTTGCCTCTCTCTTACACTCTGTGTTCACATAAACACTTTCTGTTTCTGTTGTCACAATGACAGAATAGGAACAAAATAGTGACAGAAACATAGAAAGACAACATATTAACCAGTATCAACTCCCAATGCGGTGAGTTGAATTCAAGACACAGAGCATGTGCTGTTGGAGGGAAGGTTGACTGCATACTACAGGGGAGGGGCGTGCTGCCTCTCCCTTTTGGAAAAATAGATAAGGTTTGTCCCAAAAGAACAAACTACATGAAGGAAGTTCTTCTGAAATATTGCCAACATAAAAACCAGAGGAGAACAGATTCTAGATCAGTGCTGCACCCCATTCATTACAAACCCTACTGCTGCCCTGCTTTTGAAAAGCCAGACCACTGCTCCATCTTATGCTGCCTGCCAAAAGACAGAAACTGAAACAGAGAAAACTGGTTTCCAGCGTCACTTACAAATTGAACAACGAGGCTGAGGATACAGGATTGTTAGAGGCTTCTGAGTGACAGAAGTTTGACGTTAAGGCAAAGAGCAAGGTTAGATTCACAGGTAATGTAATTGACGAAAAGCACACTCCACTGCCTGCAGCCCAGGGGTTGCCCAGGTTGTTGTAAACAACACAGCACCCACCATACTGGAGCAGGGAGGTTGTCTTGCTGACGTGCTACAAATGCTCCCTCAGTAGGGTCAACCCACATACTTTTATTGAGCTAGTACCGTGTGCACGCCAAAGGATGCTACACTCAGCAGCTTCCCATGTCTTTCATGTCTTAATTCACCCCTTCACTGGGTTCTTAAGCTATGTGCTGATCCATGGTCCTCACTGCATGCTAAGTATCCAATCATTGTCCCTGTCCACAAGAAACAAGTAGCAGCCTACCCGCTAAAACGACCACCTCAATACATTTTAATCTAAAATTGATCTGACCTGAAACTGAACCTGAAGTCCCTAGGTACATTTTGGGGAAAAGGGGCATCTGAAAGGTTAATAAATCTGTTCACAAGTTAGTGTCACTGGCTGTAAACACCCTCCTGACATAATAGACTGTTTAAAACAATTCACGTTGAAACAGCAATTCACATTTCTAGTGCTAGTCTGGCTGTTGTGATCCAACCAGTCACCGTGACAGCTCGGACAATTCTCCAAATTCTTCACATTCCATGTTAAAAGTTATAGAGGTGTGGAGGACTGTTTTATGGGAAATGTAGCAGTCTCTGCAGCTTTGATTTATCTGTCATATCCTTTAGCTTCATACTCAGTTGATATGGACCTTCAGAAACACACAAGAGCATGATATCAATACACCAAAGTTGACAGGCTGAAATGGAGACTGTTATGAATGTCATGACACTAAGCCTTCAGCTAAGGAGAAGGTCAGATGAGAGCTGAAAGAAATGGAGACGGAGGTACTGTGGAAGCACATCAGAGAAAAGAAAGAGCTGAGGAGGCAGGAAGCCAAAACGAGAAGGGGAGTGAAGAGGAGATAAAAAAAAAAAAAGGTCCTGAAGAATGAAACACAGCAGCAAGAGAAGAAAGTGGCTTCAGTGATGAAAGCTATGCCGGTGGAGGAAAAGCCCAGAAAACCCAGAGTTACCTGAAGAGGGTCCAACACAGTCATTCATGTTCATGTTCCCCACAGGATGAACTGAAATAACTTTGAACTCTTCTTCCTCTTGCTCAACTTCTTCTACTACTCCTTCACAAGAGCAGTAGTTGGAAGAAGAACAGTTAGTAGTAGAAAGATGAAGAAGTGAAGAAGAGTTCTTCTACTGTTACTCCTCCTGCTCCTCCACCTTCATCTTCCTCTACTCCTCCTGCTTCTTATGCTTCTCCTCCACCTCTTTTTCTTCCTTTCTTGGTTGTGTTAGTTTAGCTGCAGAGAAACAACTAATGAAACCTACAGCAGATTATGGCAGCAGCTGACAAATGGACAAAATTAGAGTTTAAAATGGAAACACTGATTCATAGTTTTAGCCCTGGCCTGCCATATGTTTTACTACCATTTGTGCCTCATTTAATATTTAGGACGATATTTTTTCCCCCACTGTCGTATTCTTGTATCTCCCCAGGAGATCCCACTGGAAGCTGGCCGGCTACCAGAGGAAGAGAAAGAGCCAGGCTCTGTTTCAGTGACCCTTAATGAAGATTAATTCATGTAGACGGCAGGCTTTTAGAAGTGGTGATCACTATTATAAATGTAAAGGGACAAAGAGAGGAATTTAATATGAACCCGAACCAAAATGTCTTCAGACCCCATCATTTTTTTTTTTTCCAAACTGAATCATGTTGTAGATCAGTCTCAGTAATCCATGACACTGAAAATGAGCTTTTAGAGATTCTTTTCAAATCAAAACTGAAATCTGTCAAAATTCTCAGCCTTTAAAGTGGCTCCACGCTGTGGTTGGGTGACTCTTGTTTGCTTCGCTTCTCCTTGATGTGTCCAGGGAGCAGCCCACACAACTTAGCTCAGCACAGACTGGTGAACAATGATAACACACAAAAAATACTAATACTCTGTGTGTTCCTGAGAGAGTTCCTGTTCTCTTAACAACTGCACTGGATTTCACAGCGACCACAGTTCCTGCTCAGCATTTACAGTGCTGTGAAAAAGTAATTGCCCCTTTCCTGTTTTGCTTGTTTGTCACACTTAAATGTTTCAGATGACCAAATAAATTCAAATAGTGGACAAAGATAACAAAAATGCAAAAAGTGATGATTTTACTTATTAAGGGAAAAAAAAGTCATCAAAACCTACATGGCCCCAAGTGAAAGAGTAATTGCCCTTAAACCAAATAATTGGTTGTACCACCCTGAGCAGCAACAACTGCAATTAAGCACTTGCTGAAAACTGGCAATGAGTCTTTCACATCACATCACTCTTTTTTGTAGAATTGTTTTATTTCAGCCACATTGAAGGGTTTCTGAGTATGAACCACCTTTTTAAGATCATGCCACAGCATTTCAATGGGATTCAGGTCTGGACTTTGACTTTGCCACTCCAAAGCCTTCTTTTTGTTTTTTTAAAGCCATTCAGCCATTCTGTGTTTTAGATCACTGTCCTGCTGCAGAACCCAAGTGTGCTTCAGCTTGAGGTTACAGACTGATGGCTGGACAGTCTCCTTCAGAATTTTTTTGGTAGACAGCAGAATTCATGGTTCCATCAATCACAGCAAGTCTTCCAGGTCCTGAAACAGAAAAACAGCCCCAGACCATCACACTACCACTACCATATTTTAATGTTTGTATGATGTTCTTTTCTGAAATGCAGTGTTACTTTTACACCAGATCCAACCGGGCACATATTTTTGTTTCATCAGTCCACAGAATATATTCCCAAAGGTCGTGTGGATCATCAAGATGACTTTTAATGTTCCTTTTGTTCTGCAGTGGTTTTTGTCTTGGAACTCTGCCATGCGTGTCATTTTTGCCGTGTCTCTTTCTTACGGTCGAGTAATGAACACTGACCTTAATTGTGGCACATGAGGCCTGCGGTTCTTTAGATGTTGTTGTGGGGTCTTTTGTGATCTCTTGGATCAGTCGTGGCTGTGCTCTTGGGATAATTTTTGTTCATTCAATTTTTTTTTTTTTTCCATTTGTGGATAATAGATAATAATGTGGATAATCTCACTGTGGATAATCTCAACCTTTTCCAGACTGAGACATATCAATTACTTTTTTCTCACCTGTTCCTGAATCTCTTTTGATCACAGCGTAATGTCTTGCTTTTTGTGACCTTTGAGTCTTTCACCTTGTCAGACAGGTGTATTCTCTGTGTGTTCTCTCGTCTCTCTCTTGATTTGAAAAGGGCTGACAGTAATCAAGTCTCAGTGTGGCTGTATGATTTGATTTAACAAGGGGTGCAATCATTTTTTTACACAGAGTTATGTAGGTTTGGATTTTTTTTTTCTCTTAATAAGTAAAATTGTTACATAAAAACTGTATTGTATGTTTATGTTTAATGTTAATGTTTATGCGGGTTGTCTTTCTAATATTTAAATTTGTTTAATGATCTGAAAAACTTAAGTGTAACAAACATGCAAAAAAGTGCGAAATCAGGAAGGACGAAATACTTTTTCACAGCACTGTATATCCTTCCCATCAAATCAAATGTCAAACTTCCATCAGCTTTATGTTTCTGTGATTTAAACCATCTCACTCTGTCTGAGAACAGACATCTGGCATAACAGATGTCTGTATTCTAACATGACTCAGGTCCAAATCCCACTCATTTCTAATGATTATGTTTTCTCACATCATTTCCTGGAAGTGCTTCATTTCAGCTGCGTTTAATGATTTAATCATTGAAAATATTTTACATTACCATTTCAAGTGACACAGAGTGTTTGATAAAAAGCGATGAAAGACGTGTTGATGTGATGTCAGGCTGCTGCAGGTGATGTTGATGCTGAACAGATGCTGAACATCAGGATGAAGATGAACTGCTCAGTGACACAGACACTAAGGGAGGAAACAAGACCAAACTAACGCTTGTCCTGTTTGTGTGTGGTTTCTTATCAGGTCTGAGAAAGCAGGAGAGATTGCAACCATTCCTTTGACCAAGGTAAGACTGAATTAGTGAGGTACAGGTGAGAACCTGAGTATCCAGTTCTTAGAGGAGCTACTGGAGCATCTTGGATATGTGGTTAAACATCAAATCATTGGATCATTGGGTTTGAGTAAAGCAGCAGTTAACACAGACCTGATGAGGTGTAATCCTGATGGACCTTGAACTTTAACATCTCGCGCAATTTTATAAAAATGCAAACGCACTGTGTTGCCATCACAATAAAGTCAGTAAACAGAACAAAATGAAAGTAAGATGGATCAAATC
Organism: Polydactylus sextarius; assembly: GCA_016801845.1. Lineage (NCBI taxonomy): Eukaryota > Metazoa > Chordata > Actinopteri > Polynemidae > Polydactylus > Polydactylus sextarius. Next base: position 1,176,567 of record CM028910.1, read on the forward strand.
GGAGCACAAGGATGTGTTTAAACGCTGTAGCTCATGGATATTTAATGAGCTGACCCACATTGCAGTCTGTTGTTTGGAAACTGGTGTTAAGTTGCCCTGATCGTGTTACATGAAGGTGTTGAAGCTAAATGAGTGTGGCTCGGTATGCTGGGTCTGCCTCGTAAAACCACAACAGTTTGTCATTTTTAAACAAAGATTCACCACAGTAGTGTCACACTACTGTGGTGAGTGTGTGTGCATGCGTGTGTGTGTGGTCAGATAATGACAATAACTGTTATGTATCTTAACTGATATTAATGCACAGTTCCACATTAAACACGAGTGTCAGCAACAAGGCCATGAATACTTAGTGTCTAACTAACCATTAGTGTTCATTGTCCAGTCTGATGCTGTAGCACAGTGTTACTGCAGGGCATTGCAGGCTCAGACTGCAAACTGTCTACAACACCTACAGCCCATACTGAGTGAACACAAAACCACAACATGTGTCAGATAATGGTTTGTGGAGTGCAGTCAGCTGTAGCGAGATGATGATCAGTACGTTTGGCTTCAATTACATATTAAACAGTGCTTTTAGCTAACAACTTCACTGGGATGGTAAATGAGAACGTGCAGTAATTAGCTGCAGTGGCCGTCCTGAACTAATTGATCATCAGAGATCACACAAGCAGGGCTGCTCCATACATCTTGTGTCAGCCCACTCAAACACTAATCCACCCTCTGACTCTCCAGTGCAATTATGAAATTACACTTGTCACAAATGAGCAGCCGACAGTCTTAAACAAGAGTCGGCTGTTTAACAGAGAAGCAATGTGTGATATATAATATATATAATATATAACTGAATCTAAAACACATCCTTTCTGAGGGTACTGTTAAAAAAGTTTAGTCTTATGTGTTAACGTGTAAAAAAATCCTTCTCTTCCTCTTGTCTTTTGTTATTTTCAACATCCACCATCGCCCATCACCATCCCACCAGATTATTAATGAACGTTACAGGACATACTCGTGGGTGGCCCAGCTGATCCAGGTGTTTATAGCCATTAGTGTCACTGTGTCCTTCCTGGTAATGGGATCTGCCATGAAACACACCAGTGAGTGTACTCCATGTTATGTATTTACTTACTCCGCAGCCATAAAAGTACACGGGATGTTGTTGTTAGAATTATTTTTTACTGTCTGCTTGTGCTTGTCTCAGTCGATGGCCTGGTGAGCTCTCTGTGGAGCAGGAGACTGATGTGGCTGTCTAAAGCCTGGGAGAGAAACCTGCCAAACAAACAGCACATCTGCTCAGCAAAAAGGTGAGTGGGAGTCAAGGCACAGCGAGTCATTCAGTCGAGCAGATTCTGAAGTACTGGTGAGTGTGGCAGGTTCACCAGCATCTGTTGATATCTTTCATACTGTACATGACTGTACATGATTTTGGGGGAAAATCATTAGGCAGCATCACTCCCACACAGACTCAGACTGTGGAACCAGACATTATATCATAATGGTAATAATGACAGTTAAATTAGAATCAGTTTGTGCTGGATTAGACCTAGAATGGCCATACGTGATCACTGAGCAGTGGTGCCACTGCCTCCTGGACCATCTGTAGAGGTTAAAGGTGAAGTGAAAAGCCATCTGTCAGACAGGAGGAGGCGAGATAATGATGATTACATATGGGTTGCACTTTCAGCCAGTCTGCCCTCAAAGACTTTTATTGAGTCACAATAAAACAGAAGTCCTCACCTCTCCAATCACTGTTTATGATGGACAGGCCTGTCAGTGACCAGAGGGGTGGACACATTTCAGTTAGTGAAAAAAATCACCATCATTACACATTTGAGCACTGCAGGACTGTGGAAGAAGTTAGTGTATACCTATTACTGCAGCATTTTTCACCAAATGAGTTTATCTGAACACTTAACAATTGCAAGTAACACAACTGGTATATGCCTCGAAGTCACAAATATGTCCTCTAGAATTAAAACATATTAGTAAAAGAAGTGTGTAAAGTGTGCATAATGTGGTGTTAATTATACCACATGAGGTGTTTAGTGGGTGCTGTTTCCAGGCATGTGCCACCTGACAGGAAGTTTCAAATAACTGAGACAAAGTGAAGATTGTTTTTGCGGGAACGGGAAAGATGAGTGCATGAGTTGTGAACGTGTGATCCTACAGAGAAACATAGAGGAGAATCTGTGTTAACTTTAAATCGCCATGACTTCACAGCAAACTGCGGCAACATGCTGTTCCATGAGGACCACGGTTGATTGGACCGTCCTTCATTTTCCATGAACACAATGAGCCAAAACATCGTTTTCAAGTTTTGCTACAACTATATGTCTGAGAAGGAAAGTGATGGAAGACGAGTGAAAACAGTGATGTGGCCTCCACAGTCTCCAGACCTCAGCCCCATACAGCTGATGAAGTTAAAAGACAGAGTGAAGCAGCATTCACTTTCAGATGAATGATTGAATTAAACGATGAATTAAAGCAAAAGGAAGCTCATTTGAAGAAAAGAAGACACTGATCTTTTTTTCCAAGACATGTAAAAAATGTAGTTTGTAGTTGTGAGGTGCTCGGATAAACTTATTTTGTGAAATTGCTGTGAGCTTTTTACAATCTTGTTCTCAAATGTGAATGCAAACACACTTGCACACTGACTTTGTGTCATTACAATATTGGTAAAACCTGCTACATTATGTCTACTCAGCCTTTAAATGTGAAGCAGAAGCTTCACAAATGATGGATGATGAATCCATGATGAATCATTTCTCATTTGTCTTCCAGCGTGGCCAAAGGATCCATGTCCCTGTTAGGATTTGTCGTCATCTTTATTGTGTCAGTGTGTGATCCCAGGGTAAGCAACACACACACACACACACACACACACACACAGTCACAGACAAATCGTGATAAGTGCAGGGGATGATGTGAACTGCTCCAGTCATCACTGTCCTGTCGTCCTCAGGGTTTTGTCGTCATGTTGGACAAAGTTGTGTCATTCTCACTCAACACCGAGGTGGGGTTGTTTGTCTTCATCATGCTGAGAGAATCTAGAGAAGACAGATTCCAGTGAGGATCTTCACTTTTTCTTAATACATTGGTCATAATGTGTTTTAAGAGAGATTTCTGTGAGATGTGTTCTTTAGTATCGGTTGTAACTGAAGTTAAACATTTCCAGATTTGGAATGAAAATTTCCCTCTCTTCTTCCAGACACCTCGCAGTCCCTCTACCAGTGGGCGACTGTGTTTTCAGCCTCAGCTGGCTGCTCCCCACCTACTTCCTGTTTGCAGTAACCTATGACGTCCTGCAGACGCTGGCAGACGTGGCCCATTACCTGCCTTTCTACAGCCACAGTCAGGAAGCACAGATCCAGAATGTGAGCGGGACAGCAGCCAATCTGTCTGTGCTGCTCTGATCCTCCAGCACAATGACACAGACCACAATGAGTTGAAGTTGCCAAAAAGATGTGAAGCTTCGCAGGTGCTTTTATCTTGTCTTCATGCTGCCTAAGCTCTTGATACGACCTAAAAACTCTAGAGATGAGATTTTGTTTTTTGAACTGCACTTTCCCATGACGAATCATCAGTTCCAATAGTGTGGTGATACCTGTAGGAGGTGCTGTTTTTCCTTCAGCCCTGATGGCCATTTGTATTCATCTTCTATACCAATGTTAGAGAACAGATTTTTTAAATTCCCAACAAAATGGAAAAAATTCTGTACGCCGGAGAATGTGTGCAGTAAACGTCTGGAGCCAGATGTGTAAACACACAAAACACAGTCATTCACCTTGTCATTCGTACACATGAATTTCTGGATAAACGCGACAATGTGACTGAATTAAAATAAACTGGTCCTATTGGCTGGTTTGACTTCACTATGAACCACATGTTATTTAATGAGTAAGAATTAGAGATGAAAAAGAATATGAAAACAACATATAAAACTTAGAAGAAAACAATTGGTTGGTTTCGGTGATTGCGTCTGACCACAGGGGTGGGACCAGTGAGGTGCACAAACATTTGAATCACTATTTTATGCATCTGGTTCCTGGTGTTGTATAACTGTAAATATAGTTCGATATTCACACATATGTTTTAATGGATGCTAAATACTGCTATACTATAAATAATATACTATAACCTGAGCCACTATCACTGCACCTTGGAGAGAATAAGTTATTTAGGTAACGTTGTATATCATTAGGTTCTGTTCAGAGCAAAATGAAATCAGTAGATTTTACAGCTGATGAGTGTGTGAAGACATCGTCACGTGAGTCAAAGGGTTCGACCTTTTCTGACGATGACAGCCATCATTTGTTTGCATGTTCAGCACAGCAGGTTTTAGTCGAAGCATGCTTTCTGCTTATTTCGCCTCTCAACATGCAAATAAGCTGCAATATAAGCATATAAAGTGGTGTTATTGGTGTCTTTCCTTCAGGGAGACCCCCCAAACCCCCCACCCCCGCCACACCCCTTCTGGAGGCTGCCGCTGTTCTCCGTCTGATGGATTTAACAGGACATTGCTTAAGATGTTTTTACATGTGAATATGTTTAAGGCGTGTTCTCATCTGTGGGAACTGAGGTTTTGTGATGTAAAAAAAACCACACTAATAAGTATTTTTGAACTATTTCCACTTTTAATGTGACTTATAATCTGTACACTATAATCTGTACAACATATGTACAACTTTTCCCAACTGGGGGTGTGACATCTGGCTGTGTTAAGAATGAACTACAACAGATTCATGTGATATAGTCAGTACATGCCTGTCATCAATTAAAGTGACAAATAAAGCTCAGCTGTTCCTAGTAGGATCTTTTAACATTTTCTTATTTACATCTTAAAGAAGCAGAAGCCATGGTCCATAAAGAGTTTACAAAGCCTCAAAGGACCTTATTATCAGGGGCGTCACTACGATTGAAAGACAAGGGGGCTTAGCCCCAGGCTAGAATGTGTTAATTACATTGGTTTTTATTATTTTTTTAATTAATTAATTAATTAATTGTGCAGCATTTACCAGGACCTGCTGTCTGGTTCGTGAAAATAGAGAAACAAATCACTGTTACACTATCTGTACCCCAACATACGTTGCTGTCCTTTAATCCCTTCCTAGAACACTTAACAAGTCAGTTAGAACAAGAGTGGCCAGTCAACCTCAGGTGACTGTAATGACTGTAGTTACAAGAAACAGTGGGTCATCATCAGTGACATTAATGACCCCATCGTCTAAGCTACCTGTACTCACTAACAACTGTTGTTTATATACCTGTGAACACTAGATCTTTGGTGTCCACACACAGAGGATAAATTCTGGGAACACAACACTTTACATCAGAACTGAAGAAGCCTCTTGGATGAAGGTGAAACATTTTCAAGAAACTACAGTCAGTCCAGTTGCCTTAGATTCAACTACGTCACATACGATGACCTGGATGAATGAGAATCACAGACGTGAGAAAATGTGACATGGTTTGATGAGACCATGCCTGAACTATTGGGACATAATCCTAAAAGATATGCTTAGTGGAAGTAGCAGCATCAGGCTGTTTTTATCATATATAGGGCTTTATGGGAAGGGAATTATGAGCACTTCAAACAGCAGTTAATTTTAGTACATAACCCTCAGTCAGTCCATCCAAGTCTACAAAACAACAGCTTCACCTGAAGACTAAGAACAGCACAGACCTGAATACATCTTACAGTTTATTGGTGACCTGAAGAGGGCGATGTCCATGAGATAACAACCTGACAGCTTTGGAGGTGTGTGTGAGAAAATGGACAAGCATTGCCCAGTCAATATGTGCCTGCCCAAAAGACGGCATAATGAAATAAAATTAGGTGCTTCAGCAGATAATTAGATTAAGGACGGTGCTTAGTTATGCAACAAGGATATTTTTAGTTTGTTGCTCATCTGGAGCCTTTCAGATGGAAAATAAGAATTACATATATATATATATATATATATATATATATATAATTTATTTCACATGAATTCTTATTTTCCATCTGAACGGCTCCAGATTGTGTGTTAGGTTTAATTTACATCATAAGAACCTGTAATTTTATGCCTTTTCATGTCTGCTGTCTTTTATTTTCTGATGTAAAAAACATATCTCCAGTGCATCTAGATATGAAACAGCGTGTGTGCTGTGACAGTTTCCTGCTCTGTTCACTCATCAGCTCAGACGTTCAGGATCAAGGCTGTTTAATGTCTGGTTCATGTGCATTCACGCAGCTGTTCACACTGTTCGCGCTGCGGTTCCGGCAGCATGATGGCAGTCGCATGAGGAGGTTCACTGTGGAATCAGCGTTTTGTTTCTTAAAAGTAACCGTTTAGTCTTTGAACACGAATAAAACAGTGTTTCATGACCGACACCACACACAAATAAAAACTCAAATCTCTTATCAAAATATATTTTATTCTGGACTTTGTTTCACTGATCTGACTGAAATGAACAGATCAATGTGATGCAAGATGCAAAGAGACAAACAAATGCTCTGAGACCTGTAGGAGATGCTGCTGACATGATGTTGTTATGGTGACACTGAGGCACAAAGGCCACATTTACCCAGACATACTGTGACACACACCTAAGCATGGCATCAACACCTGTGTGAAAGATCAGTGTGAATGTAACTGTTGGCTTAAGTGCTTTGTATACAGGGAAGAAAAAACAATAAAACTACACACAAGACTCTTAAGAGGAACATGAAGTGTCTATAACTCCACTTCTCAGAGGACACATCAACTTGTAGTTGTACAAACACTTACAAGAAGCAGAGATGTTCTGGAGGCAGTTTCTGGTTTTATGAATCCTCAGAGAAGCTGAACTGAAGCTTTTAACTTTCACAAATTGCAATATTAAGTCAAACTTTTTATCTAAAATATCTGATACTCATTTGGTTTAATTCTAACTGGATCAGACTCAAAAGAACCGTTTAGTTCTTTGGACACTGAGGCCTCAGTCTAGTATTGAGCTGTGTTTGTCCCAGTGTGTGTGTGTGTGTGTGTGTGTGTGTGTGTGTATGTGAAAATATTTCACATATGTTTCACAAGGTGTCTCCCTCAGTGACCAGTGATACAGCCTGTAACTGCATTGGAGATAAAATAGCCAATCAGTTATTCGAAAGGCTGACAGAGAGGGAGGCACCCGAGGATGAAGAGATCACAACTCCACGCTAATCCAACATTATGTTTCTGCTTCCAGAGCAACTTTCAGCTCAGAATATGTGTACAACTCCCAACTTCAGGGTCTGAGACAAGAGGGGTCTTGTGTGTGGAGTCTTGTGTGTGAGGCAAGAGGAGTTTCAGGAGAAAGTCAATGCTTCCCAAAAAGATCCAAGCAAAAGAAAAAGTAAAACATTTCTTTATTAAAACATAGACAAATTTTAGTGGTAGTTTGCTCCTGGGAGGAAAGTCTCCCCAGGCAAGGTGCCTTCAGAATGACAGCTCAGCTCAGTAAGCTTTACATTACAGGGTCAACCTTTACTATTTTCAATAGCATTAAGTAACATAACAAAATCCTTTAAAATTTATAGAACATGTAAATTAACACTGCCAATAAATCATCAGTTCACATTGGGTTTTTTTTTTTTTTTTTTTTTTTTCAAATCTACAAAGAAATTACGAAAATGTAACTTTAAATTTGTCTTTCCAAAGAGTAGAAAATGTTGTCAGTAGGGAACCTCAGAGTGAAATGTGGGCACAATTTAGACCCGGTGGTGATGATGAAGACAGATGAATTAAAATACATCAGAAGTTCAGCTCATCAATTTCAGTGTTGAATTCACTGTGACTGTCACGTTGGGAACACATTTGACCTTTGACCTTGCGCTACAACGTTAATCCACGTTCTCAACAGCTGCACTGACGCTGTTCTTCCCTCACACATTAACCGAACCTGCTGATTACAAACAGACACACCGCTGACACATGTTGGATCTGCTCCTGGATCAGTCATGGAGGAAGGCTGCTGGCACAGACAGAGACTCTTCCTCCACACAAATGTGGCTGTTTTGTTATAAAAATGAGTAAAATCAAATCGAAGCAGGTTAAAATTTCTTAAAAAGAGCAGAGCTGCTCTGGACTATTGATTAAATCAGGGTTTGAAATAAATGGTGGACAGAGCATAAGGAAAATGCTGCAAACTGGTTAATTTGAATGTTTAAGACAAAAACTTTGGTCAACATACAATTCAAACAATGTTACTAAAAAGACATTTTCCCGTTTCCTCATTCACAACAGAAAATAAAATAAAAAAACAACCTGGACACCACTCAGAGGCTGTATCCAAAACCACTCAGTCATTTATCCCAGCATCCACATGTTGCTTTAAATGGAACACATTCTAGTCCACAATCCAATGTGTTACAGTCCAAGCTCCTGCTCAGACACAATCAAATATTGAGTTTATAGGAAACAGTGAACAGCTGAGTGATTGTGAACACAACCTCAAAGTCTGGAACATCAACTCTGTCCTCTTGTTCTCAGTGGATTTTTTTTTTTTTCTTTGGCTCTGCTGAGATTATTTCTGATCCCAGAGCAGCTACACTTGATCATCTTTAATATGTAAAAACTAAACCACCTTTAACGGTGATGAGCCGACGTGTTGCGCAGCTTCACCTCCTCGGGGCAGGTGGATTGAAGTTCAAGGTGTCCACAAGTCAAATTAGAAATGTTTAGGTCTGACAGGTACAGTGTGAAGGAGGAAACCAGACATGTTGTGTATATTTGTACTGGTTTAGTCAAAGAAGCTCAGAACAGCCTCCATCGTTTAGCCTCTGGCTACTTTACTCTGATCCAATCAGACACGAACCACTATGATCCAAGAGTCCAGAGAGGGAGCTGTGGGTAAAACTATCTAGGTGGAATAGTGCATAAAGGAGCATGTAGATGTACGTCGTCAGTGTTGCATGTTTGTGTGGATGAACCGATGATCACGGGTTTAGACACGTGTGTTTCTGTCACTGCAGGAACCAACTGACTGTCCTCACGATGGGGACACGATGCTCAGTGAGAACTGTTTGCTGCACATGTCCTTGTTTGTTTTGTGTTTGTGTGTGTGTCTCTCTCTCTCTCTCTCTCTCTGTGTGTGTGTGTGTGTGTGTGTGTGTGTGTGTGTGTACTTCTCCACTTCATAAAACTCTGAGCTGACCCCTCATCCCCGTCCCCTCCCCCCCCAAGATAAAAAATATAAAAACACTGAAACAAGAGATCTGAAATTTAAAAAAACTAAGTGCCATCCTGTTTTATGGTGGAGAAGTTGATATGTCTGCACAATGAGATCCAGCGAGTAACAAAGATCAATACTTTTTTCATCGTTTTCATTTCAATGACAATGAGCACGGATTTAAAGATCAAAAAAGCCAAGTAGCCTCCAAATTTGGTACATATACGGATCTGTCACTGTTTCAGTTCTTTTTTTCACGGTGTCCCGTCTGCATCTCTGGAAGAGTCTGCACAGATAGAGAGGGATGCTCCGTCTGCCCCCCCCATCTGCTCATCCCTGTGTCTGGACCTGCTGTGCCGGGTGCTCGCTTCCTGTTCCTGTTTCCTGCTTCCTGTCTTATCGGTGGGCGGGGCCTTAGTCGTAAGCATGAGCAGTACGCAGGGCAGGCAGGGACAGTCATTTGGCTATGTACACATTCATGGTCGGTCCATGGCTTCCAACAAACAGCAGCACTATTTCCGAAGGTCTAGAACACACACCTGAGAAGAGGGAGGAGCACAGATGGTGGTGAACTGAGGGGACAGACAACGAGACGTGCAACTGAACATCCAACATCCTGTGCAGACTTACAGATCCGTCTGATGCGCTGGCTCCCACTTTGTCGCCTGCTGCATTCCAGCAAACCTCAAAGATTCCCCCCGTCCCTCTGTAACTGTGGACTAAAGCGCCCGTCTGCACACACAATGACAGCAGCAGTTTTAGAACAGAGACAAAAAGACAAGTCGGACCCAGTTTTGACTGACACGGGTCCTCTTCCTACCTGTGTGTTCCAGATGTGCACGCATTTGTCGAAGGAGCCGCTGGCCAGATGCCGACCATCAGGGCTGAACGCCACACTGTAGACCGGCTCCTGGTGTTTAGTCAGCGTGTGGATACAGATGCCTCGCTCAACATCCCACAGGCGAACTGTGGAGTCAAATGATGCACTGTGGAAACAAGCAGACCACAGTGGACAGGGTTAGGGGTGGGGAACATGTCACTACCCGACTGAGACTGGTTTTATCTCGGTTTTCTCCACCGCACAAATACAGAGTTAAAAATAAATAAATAAAGTAGTTACAGGAACTTAGTGATGTTATTTTTAATCTTGACTCAGTATGTTACAGAACCTTCCGCAGAGCCAGATAAACAGATTCGTTCAGAAAAAGTTGGGGTTATCTGTTGGTCAGGTTGCTCTGTTTCCTTAGCTTGAGTCTCTACACTTGCCACACACCAGCAATCTTCAGCAACTGAACCACAGTCTGTATCAGTTACAGCTTCATCAGTCAAACATTACATGGACCCTCTTCTGCTCAACATAAGTAACCTGGTGTTTTCAGTTGCTTCAGGGACTCTGGACCATTTAGAGAATAATTCCTCCTCAACACATTAACTCTTACGTTTTCTTTCCATTTGTCCAAGCTGAGTTTTAAATGTGTTACACCAACACATTGTGGACTAAACCCTTTCTGATCACACACCTGGCTAGCATGAGGTTAGCGCTGGGATTGTTGGTTCCAGGGCCGGTGGGACTCCATTTGATGGTGTAGATTTCTTTACTGTGGGCCTGCAGGTCATGGACACACGAGTCCTGCTTCATACTCCAGATCTGAAAACACACAAGACCCCAAACCAGTTTAGTGACTTTTAAATCTTTAACTTTACTAGAGACTAAAGGTGTATTGACATGCAGCCATCACATTTAACTTTGAATTCAGACCAGACAGAATTACACATTAGGATCCCGTGGGTCATCAACAGACTTCTTCAGAATCCACATTAGATCATTGTTTAACATCGCTCAGGCAACTTGTTTTCTTTTAACTCACTATGTCAATATGACTGAACAACATGTGTTTATGTTATTTGTTTGACTGGTGTCGACCATATCAGACATGGAGTTAAACCTTTTCACACAATGTAATTGTAATAAATTGTAAACTGAGAGTTTTTTTTTATGTTTTTGCCTAATGTGTAATCGTGGTAAAAAAAAATTCTTCACGATTTAAAACGTCAGCTCTGCATCACACACGTGAAGGTCAAAACACAAGAGTTTGAGGTCTGAACCCTTCGCTTTCAACACACATCGGCAACACATAACAGTGTTATGGGTAAATACACTCCACTGACTTCATGACCCAGCACTTTCAGCCCTGAATCGCAGTGATAATAATATTGTCTCAGTTCACCTTCAGTGTCATGTCGTCTGAACAGGAAGCGAGCAGGTTCCCTGTGGGGTCCCACTTGATTGCATTTACTTCATTCTGCAGAGAGAAGGGAAGTGTGAGCGGTGCATGTGCAGCACAGAAATGAGTGCGTGTGCGTCAACCGTTCACGTGAACTTACTGTGTGTCCCTGGAATGTTTTAATGGGTCTGTCCTGTCCCAGTTTACAAACATGGATACACATGTCAGTACTACAGGAGGCAAATGTGTTGTTGCTTTGCCAGTCCACATCTAGCGCTGGAGCTGCAGGAAATGAACAGGAGGAGGAGAAAGTGTGAGTCATTAGAGGTTAGAGTTAACAGCTGATACACTCAGTCACAGCAGCAGTGGGTGAAGGTTGTACCTGAATGGAAGGGGAACTGTTGTTTGGCTTCTCCTGTGTGAGCATCCCATATGATTGTTGTCTGGGAAAACACGCACACTGTCAGTACAGCTTCATCTCATTACGTTGTTGCATAATGTAGACAATTCAGAGCACGACCACCTCAGTCACACATGCTGGTTTACCTTGTCTACTCCTGCACTCAGGATAAAATTGCCTTTTTTATTCCACTTAAGGGCAAAAATTGGACCTTTGTGTTGGCCCAGTGTACTAGCCAGGTTGCCTGAGGAACAGAAACACAAAGACTCTTAGTAAAATAATAATAACACATGTGCCAGTACTCAAAAGACATAAGAAAAAGACTGATTCAATGGCAGTACACAAACCTGCCTCTTGGTGGCAGCATTGTTCAAAGATTACCTGAGCCATGTTGATGTTGCTGCATGTATTTACAGCATAATCAAGGAACATACTACAATTATGATGTTGGTTTCCACAGCAACACTTCTTGTGTTTTTGTGCTGCGCATTTTAAAGGAATATTTGTAATAATAAACTGATATTTCAGCTTTTTTTTTTCCAGATGAAATGACACAAGTTTATGTGTAATAGTGAAGTTTTCTCACCGTCTTTTGTCCATATTCTGGCGAATCCATCGTAGGAGCCCGTTGCTAACAGCGTGCCCTCGCTCTGTCAGAGAGAGACAGTATCAGAGCCATGTCGCCTGTTTGCCTGAGGAGTCCAGGCTGAATGAACATTTGCTGTGAGTCAGCTGGTATTATAAGGGAGCCTGTGTTTTCCATCAGCGTGGACACTTTCCAGGAATTTTTTTTTTTTGCCTCTGCCCATGGCTGAGTTTCACAGCCTACTGGCTGAACTAAGGGAAAATTCCATCCCATGATACTTTGGTGTTCATTATCATATCCTCTGTGATGGAAGTATTTGTTGTAATTTGCCTCTCTGCTGCATACAAGACTGAACATGCAGCATGTTACTGTAGTTTTAAAGTTACTTTGTTTTCTATTTCCAGTCTGGAAATCATCAGAAGAATGTTTTGGTCTAGAACACAGACATTTCTTCCGGGCCCATGTTTAACATGAAAACAGCAGCACAGTGATCTTGTTACATGCGTGTTGATGTCCTTACATTCCAGTCTAGCGAGGTGACATCTTTGTTGCTGGGGACATCCTGCCCTCCCTCTCGTATGCAGTGTCTCAGGACCAGCTGCGTGGAGCTGCTTGTACTGTTTTCACTCAGGTTCCAGATACGAGCAGTTGAATCCCCAGACCTGTGTTGCAAACAGACATTTCAGACATCAGCTCTCTTTTTTTAACCAATATTAAGAAAAAATGTCAACGTTTTTCAGTTCTTCTAGTGTGAGCCCCTTTACATATTTGTCTAAACAAAACAAAACAAGCAATATGAAGAAAAATAGGCCTTTTCCATCCGTCCTCCCTTTTGCTGACACCTTCGACTGAAAGCAGACACAATTCAATAATGCTGTGAATATGTTGCTGGAACCCCTGATAACAGGTGAAGCCCAGCCAGCTGCAGAGCTCTTCTGCCTGACTTAGTTTTCTTCTAATCAAGGATGAAAGCACAGAGCTTGTTTTATTTATAAAGAATAAGAGACGAGGAGCAGGAGGAGGGAGGGCAACTCACCCTGATGCCAACAGATCACTGACTGGGTTCCAGGCACAGATGAACACCTCTGACTCATGGCCCCTCAACACCATGGCCTTGTTCTGAGGGATCTCCACGTCTCCGTCCACCTCCATCAGGTCTGCATGGTTGTCTAACACAGTGAGGCAGAATGTCAACAAGCCAATAGAGATCGCTGGCTATGTAGAGACAGATAAAATGCTTCTGAAAAAGTGAGAAGCAGCTTTGCTACTATTACTGTACAACTTCTTCTATCTGTCCACTCACTTGCTAAGGCATGGGCTCCATTCTCTTCCCCGTTGGCGGTGTTCTCTCCATTCTTGGCGTTTCCAGTGATGTTGCCTCCAGTGGCCGATGCTGGTGCTGAAGCGGCAGCCTGCTGCTGAGCTATTTTTTCGCGGTAGGCCTGCTGCCTCGTCTGTACCACGTCCGGCATCACCGCATCAATTAAGGACAGAGACTCAATAGGCCGCCCATCAAATAATGTCCCGTCCTGAGAGAGAAGAGACTGGTTAGAGAGGAAAGAGTGAAGGAGGGAACAAGTTTTAATGATCCAGTTTGTGTCATACCTCATTGATGCTGACTTCAGCCTCGACATACTGCAGACCCTTCTGGATGATGCTGATGAGGGCAGCAGGGGGAACCAGAGCACCATTGATGTTGGACTGACTGATGTGACTCTCTATACCGAATGTAAACGCTGAGTGGGAGAACCCTGCAGGAGAGAGAGGAGGTGAGAGTGTTTTCAACACTGGAAAGCAACAGTACACTGTGTCAAATAAGTCATATGTAGAGGATTGATATAAATCAACATCTGATCAACTATCAGTGGCATCATATCTCCTGCGTGCAGATCAGCCTGAAGCATCAAAACAGACTTTTTATCCAGTTTAAAGACACATTTTTACAAAACGCTTAATTTTCAGATCCATACTTAAGTGTTAAGTTAAATTAAGGCAATAAACCGGTATATGTTTTCTGTATTTTCACTATATGAGGGTCTGTAGTTGTTGATTTTTGTTGAACAATGGTACAATAATACAGCTTTAACATGAATTACTCTATTTACATGTACTTGAATCTGTACATTATCAAACATACAACAGATGGTAGTCTCTGTTGTAACACAGTAGCAGTACCCACTGAGGTCTCTGCTTTGATACTTAGATGATGTGCCATAACAGTGATAGAGTAAACACACAGCTGGTTGTGTCCTTCACCCCACAAGTTGCACACAGATAGTGTTGTGTTATACACAGCCACCAAACTGCCCTGACAAACACCTGCAGGTACTGGTTCAAGTTTATGATCACTGTGGAGGCTGCCATCTGTAGAACTGCATTAAATCATACTGATACAATACAACTGCACTGCCTTAGGTGTTTTAAAGGTGAATTTTGTCCACCTCTTAATAATGAAAAAAAATTATAACATTTTTATAATAACCAAAAATATCTTTTTTTTTTTCTGGATGTGAATCCAAACACGAGGCCAAAGGTCTGGAGCACAATTCTCTGCTTTCTCTTTTCATTCCAGTTTTATTCTGTATGTACTGGAAGGAAGTTGTGATTCATATCTGTCAGATGCTTGTTTCATCGGTATTTTAATTTGAAAGCTGAGTGGCTGCTAACTAGCCAGCCCCGTGTGTAGGCAGGTCTCTGACCGCAGCTGCAGCGCCTTGTCCTGCAGGTGGAAACTGTAGCTGTAGTTCTACTCAGTTGGGACATGTGGTGCTACACCAAGCTCTCTGAGGCTGCAGTTAGACTCCAGTCTCTAGCTGCAGTTAGCAGGCTAGCTGTTTAACAGCTAACATGAAAATGAAACACCAAATATAATAGCTTTTGATAACGTGTCTGGTCCGATTCATCTTCACTGTAAAATCATGACAGATTAAGACCGTCCATCTCTACTGACCAATCATTTATGTTCACAGTTGTTTCTTGCTTAAAACAGTTTTCTAACTAACCAACAAGTTCCAACCAACCAACAACTCTTCACATCTCCTCAGTCACATTCTGAATTTTCCTTGAGCAATATTAATATGGTATTAATATTAATATGCTCGTGTCCAGATAAAGCTATGGAGCAATATATCAGTCAGCCCTGAGGCAGGATGTGTCATAATTTTAAGTTGGGTGACTGAGACTTACTGACCGTGAAGTGAAGTGATACTGAAACGCTAATAATTTCATTTTGCACAAAATATCACAAAATATACCAATTCACATGGCTGACTTTCAACAACCATGCCTTCTTATTTCTTTTACAAATGCAAAAAATTCAAGGACCAATGGAAACCCTGAATAATCAAACAAGCTGTTGGGGTATTATATTGCCCAAAAAACATTATTAAATGTGAATTCATTTAATTCTTACCTGATATCATTTCTTTTTACTTTTGATTACTTTTCTAAAAATCTATTTCTCTGAAAGTTCTCCATAGAATCAGATCAGAGTTGTAACAGTGCTGGGGATGGATCTTTCATAACATTAGACTATGTCTGAATGCTTCCATATCAACCCAGACAACATCCAATTAGCTGATTTTAGTCACATTTAAAAACAACAGCAGTTGACCAAAGTGCTGCACAATTTAAGACTATAATAAAACAAATAAAATAGCCTCAAACAATGAAAACAAAATCAAAAATTAATCATTTAATTAGTTCATTAATTAATGACCATTAAAGATCGCAGGCTCTACACGGCGAGTGCAAGACATGAAAACCTCTCATTAAAGATGTGGTACATACCTGACTCCTGCAGGTATCTGTAGACCAGGAAGTTGACCTCATCACTGCTAATGCTCATCTTTACTCCTGTTACACCATGAGGTCAGCACACATACATCTAGCCTGTAAAACAAGGAGAGAGATTCAGTAATGAGAAAAAAACACACACATTTGTTTTCATGGGGACATTTCATTGACTTCCATTCATTTCCTGGAGACTTTCCTGGAAACCCTAGAGATCCCATTTGGTACCACTTCCCTAACCTTTATCTAAACCTGACCCTAACCTTAACCAAACCTTAAGTCATGTCGTCACCTTCATTTTTTATTTCTTAAAATCATGGGGACAAGCTTTTTGAGACAGGTCTCCACAAAGTCAGTGTGTTAACAGGTTTAAGTCCCCACAATGTAGGAAAAACTAGGTGCACACACACACACACAGCAACACTGTTGATGTTGAAAACTGTTTCTAGTGCTTCATAGTTGTAGCTTCATATCAAAGTCAGGGATGTTTAACATACTAAGAAGAATGCAATATCCATCATTTCTAGATCTTCTAACAAACTTACATCTTTCTTCCTGTTCTGTCAATATCAAATGATTAGACCCACTGTGCGGAACAAACAGCAGAGTGAACAGAGGGGACAAGATGGTTCATTGATCGTGGACACCGGTCTATCGACTGTAATAAAAAAACAGAAATTTCATGCTTCTTTCTGCTGGCGATACAGGCCAACTGGACCATGTCTCCTCTTCCTCAGCCTTGGGTTTCTGCTGCCTGAGGTATTCATTTAGTAGTTCTTTTAGGGCTGTCTTCCTAATGTGTTCCTGGATGTATGTTGTTACATCCACAGACAGACAGTGGCTCTGGCGTTCACCCATCTACAGGGTGAGAGTATTGTCTCAAACAGAGACAACACTATCAGGGTTTTGGACTTTGAGTGAAACCGTCCACACGTTGTGAGGAGTTTCTTTGTCTCATTTCCTCCTACAATTACATCAGAAAGACAAAAGAAACGCCCTAATAACTTCGATAAAAAGTTACTACAGTATCAGTCAGAGGAAACAAAAACATTTCACGAGTCACCGAACATCTTGGGGAGTTCAGTTAAATGTGAGTGTGAAGGAGGAGACCGTGGTGGAGGCCACCAACACAACTGTGATACTGTGAAGGAGTTAACAGCTTCAGCAGCTCACATGGAGACACTCTGAAGACAACAACTGTTGCTTTGATTCTTCACCAGTCAAAGCTTCAGAGAGAAATCTACTGCTGAACAAAGCACAGATTAAATCTGGACTAGAATTCAACAAACCTCATGGAGGCAATGCAAGGAGAAAATTCAATTTGTATTTGCTCTGAAAACCATCATGCCTGTTCCTTTTGTCTTGCGCATCAGTACAGTCAGTGGAGTAATCCAGCAACTGTGTTATCAAGTAAATATATTATGAAGCTTTAAACACAATGTAGCTGGTGCAATGATGCATATGTTTTTGACAATTTAAATTTCTGTCTTCAAGTGCTGACATTAATTTGCGCAACACAAGAGGTTTATATATCTTGATAGAAATTGTTCTTATTTGAAGAAATAGAAGTATAAATTCTGACATTACTATACAATTCTAATCTTATTGAGTCATGATGGTGGGTGGCTGAACACCATGTGGCTTTGCTCAATGACACAATTTAAAACTACGCGGGAGGAAGAGTGAGAAGTGGAGTCATTGATGTTCTGATCGGAAGAATGAACCTGCAAACTATTGAGTCATAAAGGCCTTTTAGGTCACATCCCCTGTACAACTTTTTGCCGACATTAGGGGTGATGATAAGTCACATAACTACAACTGCTGTACTCCAACACAGCCATCAAGCTGTATAAAGGCCTTTAACCAACACTTGGCTGAAGCACAACAGATCAACAGCTTTTCTACTGGAAAGTTATAGCTCAATGACAGAGAAGCAGAGGTACAGAGAAACGATCAATCAACGGCAAACACAATTATAGTATCAGGGTCTGAAATTCATTTTTCAAAATGGGGGGAATTCCCCCCTAACGTGTTCCACTACAGCTCTTACATTGTCTTACTACTGCTTCTGAGTAATACGGAGCCTAAGTCACACCCAACTACTTCCAGTCCATGGTACTTATGCTCGTAAAAGTTATAAATGAGAGTCAATGGGGAAATAAAAATGATTTTCTGGTCCCTGGTTTGAAACGTGCCATGGTTTTCAGCACTGTTTAGTGACAGGCAGCAAATGACTCCAACGACAGCGACTACAACACCCGCCTCGCTAAATTCACATCACCTTTCAAATTCTGACAGCTAACGTTAGCTTAACAGCTAGCTACGCTACCTAAGGAAATATCTCACCTGGTAAGTTTTATCCACCTACACCTTCTCTCTTCAGCCGGGAAGAGAGGGGGAAAGAAATTAAGTGAAAAGTTTGTGACGTGACGTCACCTGCGCCACTATTTGGTATGTTGTCGAACCAGTTACATATTTTCAGAAGGACTCGCACTTATAGTTAGCATGGAAATTAAAATACAGGATATATGTGATACAGGGTAAATGTCAAAGTGAATCAGAAGAAAAAATTTATCTCTTCATTGACTATCATTCTTTTTTTTTTTCTTTTTTTCGGTCCAAGAACCCAGTGAGGACGATCAGAAAGGGCGTGACTTATGCTCCCTATATGCAGCTTTGAGAAAATGATACTACTTATGACATTAACTACAGGCCTTGTCCTTGGGCTTCTTGGTAACATAACCAGCACCTGAACTACGTGTTTGAGGGTCTTGTGGATTTGGGTCATTCCCGGCATCAATGGCGCCGGCACTAGTGATAGAAATTTCCTTGTTTACACAAAGACGTACGTCGGGTGAAAACGCTGTAGTACATATGCCAGACCAGTTATCAAGTTAGCAAACATTATAAAAAATATAAATAATATGATAATTATAAAATAGTGTAGCATGTTGTTTTACCTCTGTGTTTTCTGAGAGCCCCTGAACGCACCTCGCTAGCAACTGAGATATTGGGAGAACGCCAGCAGTTTTTTTTTTTTTCCCTTGTGTGTGTTTTGTTTGCTCACGGCAGGACAAATAAAGTATATTCTGTTCTATTTATTGCTGCAATTTAATGCAGAAATTTTCTCACATTATAAGATCTAGATTTGTGGGAACTGATAATACTATGCACGATACCCACAGCGAATCTCAGGCCATGCATAGACATGCATGAGTGAAACCATATTGATGAGTGATGGAGGGTCCGTCCACCATATCATGAAATCAATATAAATGGCAAGTAAATCAAAGACATTATCATGTCTTCAGGTGGTTGTCAGCTGATACACATAATTTATTAACAGGTTTTAGCTGTGATAAAAAAAAATATCACAGCTCCTTCATCAATATGCAGGAGAAAAAGGAGTGATAACAACATGCACGGCGACGTATGTGCAAACTTTACGGCGTGGATTGATGCTCGGCTGCTTGGGATGAGGAGCACTTGTTTTTACTGCCTCTATACACTTAGAACTGCATGTTTCAAGCTGTACGTAAACAATAAGACATTACAACGGCCTGTGAATAATATATGTGTATGAACTCATGCATCAACTCTCTCCAGCACCCTGCAGGGCATCACTCAGCCATACGCTCATTATATGCAGCGTACAATTTGAGCCAAAATTCAAGAAATTCAAGTTGTTACCGAGACATGTGAGCATGTGCTGTGTGAATAGCCGTGACTCTACCCTGCAGAGCCCTGCAGCTGTCAAACATTACATATCAAACCATAAATCAGTCAATATCAGCAATACACCCGGTCAATGGGAGTTCCCAGTTCCCTGGCTCGTGTGTTGCTACACCTGCAGTACAGTCTGACTTAACCTATAATCCTTAGTACTGCTGTTGTATTCAGAAAAGATAATGGCCATGAAAACAGTCTTATCTGACTTTTAAACTGAGATACGAAGAGTTCAGGCGCTATCAGATGTAGATGCTGCAGGTTGTTTAGGGGCAGAAACAAGTACAACCCTGTGTTTAAATAGAATATCACTGTTCATTGCTATGGAGCCCAGGAGTGGCAAAGAAGAGGGGGAAAAAGATCAAAACATGTGCACTTTTAGCATTTTGTTCCATTCATGCACAAAAATAGCAATAAAGTGCTTCGATTTCTAACAAAACAAAAATAACTCTGGCCTCAGAATTACAACGTACGACATAACATATCAATGGGTCAATAATATGAAAAAATAGGTAACATTCACCTAATAAATGAACGGCATTAAAATAAACAGTGTTCATTTGACCCCATTACACTTTGCACAAAAAAGGCCCACCACTTCATCCTGAGTGTGGCATAAATAAGCGGAGTTTCTCATCATGTGCATGCACACACATTAGTGTGTATGGAATAATTATGAATCAATTCATCTCCCACTAGTATGTCGTAGATATTCACTTATTATTAGCAATTAATTAGTATTAACAATTTACTAAAATGTGGGAACAAAAAATGTAAATGTACGCACGTTTTCATATTTTTTCTTCTCCATGGCTTCCATACATTACCACCACATAGAGACTGACAAAGCGTGCCATTCACACAGACACCTGAGACTATGTAGCACAACCGGTATTTATCAGGATATGCAACAGTGTGTCAGTGGTCACCGAGTTTAAAAATAACACTGACGCATCAGCAGTGTCAGTGATGGGGGCGGCTGACTTAATTTAAACAGACTATGTGAGACAACCCTTTGTAAAAGACGTACAACCCGTGAAATTGAGTGTGCCGCCCTACAATGCAGGGTCTCCCTGGTGTATTACAAGCAGGGTGGTCCCCACTGAGCCTCTGCTGACTCCAAATTCTTTTTTAACAGTTACTATTTTCCATTCAGGCTCTATGTCTATGTGGGACTCGCTGAATCAAGCGCCACCCTTGGGCAGCTACGCCCTGTTGGTGAACACACCCACCATAAGTGTAATGCAGCATCACAGATATCCTCATGACAACAACCCCCCCACTTAGGCGCCATGTTCCCTAAGAACTTGCAGAGGAGACTCAAGCAGTGAATCAGACCAGACGAACGACTAGGGCTTACTCTTTTTTAAAGATCTGACTAAATTACTCATCTTCCTACTTTTGACATATACTAATGATGAAGAGAGACAAAAATGGTTTACTGTTAGTCTGCAGTGATCTACAGCTCAGAATAAAACCCAAACACTGATGTGATAACAATGGTTTTTATGTCGATGTGAAAGAGGAACTTCGCTGATTGTATGCATTTGAGTTTCCAAGTCTCCAGAGAGATTTACCAGACCAATGATGTGTCATTATATCTTCATCTACATAGGAACATGTGCAAACCATTAAATATCACAAAGGATAATAAGAGACAATATCAAAGTTCTTATGGGAAACCCAAAAAACTACTGTCGCCACCTGCAGGATGCGATGGTGCAGCTGCAGTCTGACCTTAGAATGTTAATAAAATACTTAAATATAGCAATACGCAATCAACATAGTAAATGCCTGTGCAAGCACTGAAAAAACTGCTTTATCACTTTCGTAAGCAAAATAGCCGACATGCTGTTCCTCTTAACCATGTTTT
The DNA here is from genome assembly GCA_016801845.1 of Polydactylus sextarius. Lineage (NCBI taxonomy): Eukaryota > Metazoa > Chordata > Actinopteri > Polynemidae > Polydactylus > Polydactylus sextarius. The sequence goes on from CM028910.1 coordinate 1,198,334, forward strand.
AACCAGCTCACAACTTTTGCAACAACTCTACGCCACTCTCACAACACTAACTTGACGAGCTTCAGCACATCAGCTGCTTATGCACACACAACAGGCATCTGGGTCAATAAGCCCTATCGGATATGCAGATCCAATCTAATATGCAGTGTGAGAATGTGTAGGACACAGAAACAAACCATTCATCACAGTTCAAGCAGTTTTTTGCTGTATCTGTATTACACATGTTGATATTGCAATGACAGTATTCAACAGTATATTTAACACAAAAATACTGGAGTATGAAACCCCAGTATTTTCCACACGAAATCTGATGAACTGATGACAGTCGAGTGTTGTTATAGGTAATAGGCAGCAGTTTGTTAAAGCTGAAAACGTTGGGGATGCACCGATGTGAAAATTATGGCCGATATTGATATCCAATAATATATATATATATATATATATATCTGCAGTCATTGCCAATACCGATGTATGGAGAATTTTTGTTTTCTATAATGTCTCAAATTTTGTAAACTGGAAAAAACACCACTGTAAATTTGAAAAATATAACATGGCTCTCCATCTATAGAAAGGGTCAGTGTAAAAGACTTTACATTTTGTGGTCAAAGTGTGAACAGTATTGCATACTGCAATATGAACGAGTCCTCGAGACACTTTAAAAAACTGCCAAATGACGGACATAAGCCGTGTTTCCACCAAATAGGTTCCTAGTAACGTTTAGGGCCGGGAACTTTTCAGAAACTATGTATTGTTTCGACTTTGTTGACATCAGACAGATGCAAATAAGTAAGTAAAAAACGTCACATATCGGCCGATATATTATGTATCACTAGAAAATATTCAACTTGAGTGAGAAATTACCTCAAATCTCTAACATAAAAAAAAACCAGCAGAGATTCAGTGAGTCAGAACACAATGAGGTTATCATGGCTGTCTGTGAACACTCAGAGTTGTAAGACACACAGCTGTGCAGTAGACATTGGGTCTGAACACATTAACAATACTCAACAGTGATAATTGTAGAAAGTAGGAGCTACAAAGTGAAAATCCATCCACATCGCTGTTAAATGTGGCAGTGGACTCCAGGGAAGAAGTTGAATAACTGTAATATCTGTGGTGCAGTTGTTTAAGGACCAATAACAACAGTAGTGGACTGCAAGCATGTGTCTCCCTCCACCCCCCATCCCACCAGTGACAGTGACCTCTCAGTGACAGATTGTATCAGCAAAGCCCTGTCCTGCCTCACATGGCCTAGGTGGGGTCAGCAGGGCTAGCTGCCTGTCCACGGCAGATGGTAGCATGTGGGCCTTGCCAGCTAGCCTCGCCCCACGGCCGCTTAAACCTGCTCCAGGTTACTCATGTCAATCTGCATGCAGAAGGTTAGCGAGGGCCGCTGAAGCAGCAGTGGTAACCTCCCAGGCGGCTTAGATTAGACACCCTGGTCCCTGTCACTTTAAGAACATGTTTAGAAGGTCAAGTCTGAAGCACATCACAGAACATTAGACATCACACTCACACACCGTGCAACCTCCTGCATGATACATGCTACACATTATTATATAGAAATCACTACAGTATCAGTATCAACATACATTTTAACATGTTCCTAATAAGATCCTAATAAATGTATTCCAGGCTTCGTGGCATTATGGGATTAATCCTTCGTT